>OZ017739.1:45260985-45860985 GCA_963969285.1 Odontomyia ornata
CCTGAAAGTCCAAAGGCACTGGCTTTCCAAGTTTGAAATGTATTAGAGCAAATGTAATAAGCTCCATGCTGGAAGGGTGCACCTTTCCGTTTGTGGGGATCTATGTTTGACATGAATTGACGACTTGGAAACATTGTGTACACTGTACAAAAAGTTCGATTTCTATCCCATAGGAGGTAAACTCAATGCGAAGCATCTCTCATAAAGAAATATTGCGTCTTATCGCGTTGGAACAGCGGGAGAAGTCATCGGTAGCTGCCAACTTGTTTCCACCATCACCTCTTTGGAAGCTACTCACGACTATCATGATAAAAGTAGGCAAGACACAGACAAAGCCGGGAATTCACGTCTGCAATATTGAAGCAGACCAAATTGCCAGTGCAGCTATTCAAGCGAGCCACTGATCTTGTCACCGAGTATGTAACTCACGTCATAGTACACAGGGAACCGAGCCGACTCGATAAGCACCGAGAGGTCTTCCTAACATATAACCAAATAAGAAGAAGTGAGTGCACTGATCTCAGACATGGAAAAACAAGGTGTTATCGAAGCTACTCTCTGCCCAT
This sequence comes from Odontomyia ornata, assembly GCA_963969285.1. NCBI lineage: Eukaryota > Metazoa > Arthropoda > Insecta > Diptera > Stratiomyidae > Odontomyia > Odontomyia ornata. The sequence goes on from OZ017739.1 coordinate 45,261,552, forward strand.
GCCCGCCCACCTACATACATAACAGAAAAAAATTAGGTGTAAAAAGAAAGAACTCACGACTATCATGAGAAAAGTAGGCAAGACACAGACAAAGCCGGGAATTCACGTCTGCAATATTGAAGCAGACCAAATTGCCAGTGCAGCTATTCAAGCGAGCCACTGATCTTGTCACCGAGTATGTAACTCACGTCATGATACACAGGGAACCGAGCCGACTCGATAAGCACCGAGAGGTCTTCCTAAAATATAACAAATAAGAAGAAGTGAGTGCACTGATCTCAGACATGGAAAAACAAGGTGTTATCGAAGCTACTCTCTGCCCATGCCCGCCCACCTACATACACAACTTACACAAAAAGGGAAGAAAAAGATGAAGAGATTATTTTAGAAATGAGATGTCAATAATACATTAACAGTTCATATTATATTTTAATATATTTGAAGAAAAAAATTAGGTGTAAAAAGAAAGAATTGTTCCCGTAAAATGTATAGTATACAAAAAATAATAGATTTTTCAATATCACTTCAACAAAAATTAATAATTCAATTCACAAAAATATTCTGAACATTTTTAGATTTTACAATATTAATGTTAACACTTAAAATGATGTAGGAAAAAAACTAAAATATCAGACAAACATGAATACAAATTACGGCTATTTGCTGATCGAACACTGAAGGACTCTAAAATATTTTTTTTTCCTTTCGTTCACTTCAAAACTAAAGGGCAACGAATTTTTGAATTCACGCGACTTATCTTCAATTGGATATCTTTTTAAATTTTCTTTTGTTCTTGAAAGCGATTCATCAAAATCTAATACACCATGCGTGGTCACGTTGTACTATGCCAAAAAAGGGATAAGACTAGGGACTCGCAACTTTCCCAGCAAGTGCTTAATAAACTGTTTGATTTGTATGAATTCGTGAAATAATGAAATATCTTTTAATTTGTGGGTATTTTATGGATATTTATGTTTAAAATGGTTATCACAGAATTCATCATTAAAAAGCACAAGTTAATTAAAAAAAAAATATTTCATTATTCTCAGGCTGGCCGCGCAGTAGTTCTAGTAAAGAAAAATGGTAGCACTCGCTTTTGTGTCAGCTAAAGGCAGCTTAACGATATCACTTAGAAAGATAGTTACCCACTTCCACGCATCGACGACATCATGGGCACTTTAGCCGACACAAAATGGTTTTCTACACTCGGTCTCAAGAGATGCTACTGGCAGGTAGAAATCGATAAGAAGGACCGAGAGAAGACCGCATTTTCAGCTGGGACCGGATTGCGGCAATTCGTGGTGATGCCATTAGGGCTATGCAACGTTCCAGCCACCTTCGAACGCCTGATGGAGTACGTGCTACGAGGCCTGACCCTAAAGACCTGCCTGGTGTGCCTAAATGACATAATTGTTATCCAAAGAACGTTCGAAGAGCATGCGCGGAACTTAGAAGAGGTATTTTCCCGATTACGACTGGCAAATCCGAAACTTAGTTCTGACAAGCGTATCCTTTTTGCAGTTCGAGTAAAATGCCTGGGACCCGTTGTATCAGCAGAAGAGGTCAAAACAAGCCCTGAGAAAATTGAAGACATGAAATGTTGGCCAACACCAGATAACAAGCGCCAACTACGAAGTTTTCTAGGTCTGGCGACCTACTATCGAAGATTCCTCAAAAACTTTGCCAAAACAGCTAAGCGTCTCCATCAATTAACCGAGAAAAATTGTCCATATGTCTAGAATGAACAATGCCAGGCAGCGTTTGAGACCTTTAAGGAGAAGCTGTGCGAATCACCCGTGCTGGCATATCCAAAAATGTTTGCAGTTGACACCGATGCGAGCAACGGCGAGGATTGGAGCTGTACTCTCCCACCAGATCAATGGCGAAAAAAGAGTCCTCTCGTATTACAGTCGAGTTCTCTCAAAAAGTGAGAGGAACTACTGCGTGACCAGGAAGGAGCTATTGTCTATAGTAGAGGCCACGAAACAGTTCCACAAGTACTTATATGCTCAGAATTTTATTCTTCGAATAGACCATGCATCGCTGAAATTGCCACTTAAGTTTAAAAGCCCCGAGGGACAAGTTGCGAGATGGATCGAAAGATTGCAGTCATACGACTACAAAATTGTTCATTGGAAGAGCGGAGTTCATGGAAATGCTGACGCCCTATATCGTCGTCCATGTCCATCTAACTGCAAGAATTGCCAACGGATTGAGGAAAAGGAGCCGACCGTTGACCTGCAAGTGATAACGGCCGAATCCTATGAAGGTCGGTCATTGGAGGAAATTTGAAACGCCCAGTTAGCCGATGAAGACATCGGGCCATTGCTCATTTGGATGGAGACCACTGGACGAACTGAATGGAAGGACGTTTCGATGCATGGCGCCACCCTGAAAAGTTATTGGGCACATGGAACTCCCTTCAGGTGGAGGGTGGCGTACTCAAGCGGAAATGGGAAAGGGCAGATGGCAGCTCCTATAGGATGCAAACTATACTTTCCAAAAGCCACCTTGGTGTTAACGAGACATTAGAGAAATTGCGGGAAAGGTTTTAGTGACTCCACGCCTGAGAAGCCATAGAGGACTGGTGTCGTAGATGGACAATTGCGGTTCCGTCAAAGGGCCAAAGCGACGACTGAGAGAACAAATGCAAACCTATAACGTAAGGGTACCGTTTAAAAGCATTGCTGCTGACATCGCAGGGCCCTTTCCTGAATCCGAGTGGGGAAATCGATACACGCCGGTTGTGGCCGAGTATTTCAGCAAGTGGCCCGAGGTCTACTCCATTCCCAACCAAGAAGCAACTACGGTAGCCGTACAGCTAGTGTTAATTTGGGTCAGAAGGTACGGCGTACCTTGTGAACCACATTAAGATCAAGGCCGAAGCTTTGAGTCACTAGTTTTTGGCGAAATACGTGAGCTGCTAGGAATACGAAAAACAAGGGCAACACCGCCGCATCCCCAATCCGATGGAATGTTCGAACGTTTCAACAGCACACTCAATTAACACCTGGCCAAGATGTTTGACGAGAACCAAAGGGACTGGGACCGGCACATCCCATTATTCTTGATGGCGTATAGAGTTGCCGAACATGCATCCACGGGTGAAGCCCCAGCCAAAGTAATTTTTGTAAAGACTATTCGTCTGCCGGCTGATATAATGTTCGGATCACCTCCTGAGAAATCCCAAACAATCTCGGAGTCTGCAAGTGAGCTAAGGCAACGATTGAACCAGATACATCGGACAGTGCGAAAACACCTCGAATCAGCTGCAGATCGCATGATGACCTGGTATGATCTAAAGGCAAATTCTACTGGCTTCCAGCAAGATGACTTGGTGTGGCTATACCTGTATAACCCACAACGGTGGAAGGGTAGATCTCCGAAGTTGCTGCATAATTGGGAGGGACTATACTGAGTTACAAAGCGAATCAATGACCTCATATATCGCATACAGGAACACCATAAGCCGAGAGCCAAAATGAAAATCGTGCACCTGGACCATCTTGCCCCATATCACATCCAGGGAGACTTAACTACAACTGGCGACACATCTTTTCGGGGCGCAAAGAACTGAGGTGGGGGCAGTGTTACATATCCAATCATTTCTGCGAACTACTGTCGCAACTATTAATAACATTATGATCAACGGATGTACTCGAAAGCACAAGAATGGGCCAAGTAGATCCATGATCAACACCTGAAAGTGACGTCATTGCGGGTAGTCAGAATTGCTCGAATATTCAAGGTTTAATTATTTGTAAAATAGTGAAATCAATTATTGTGCATTCTCAGTAAATAAACTCTTTTAACTTAATTTAAAAGACATTGCGTTTTCACTTTCCTGGAGCATCAAAATTATTGGCCGCAAACCATAATACGCGACAGTATGCTTAAAAGGCTTCCCCATATTTTCTTTGTTCTTCTCGCGATGAACACAAGCCGGGAATCCAGGTGAACGTCTTCGCTGACGACTTGTTAGTGTGGTCATCTGAGCATGATTTGCGCTTTGCTAAAAAGAGGCTCTAAGAATACTTAGAATCTTTTACTGCATATTGTCAAAAATGTGAAACCAAGGTAAATGCAAAGAAAAGTGAATTAACATAATTGTGTTCAAAGACTTTGGTCGTCGTGCAAGAGACATTTTTGAGTCCAGGATAAAGTGGAATGGGCAGATGGTGCACTGCTCTAAGCAAACGAGTTACTTGGGGGTAGTTTTTGATAGGAAGCCTACCTTCAGTGCTCACGTTGACAGTATTTTGAAAAAGTGACTTATACGTACCATCTTCTTACACCTCTTTTCGGGAAACATTCAACAGCGAGTAAACGAGTTAAGAGTTTGCCCATAAAACCTTGATTTGTCCGATCATCACATTTCCGGTGATGATATGGAAAAGAGCTCCGAAAACAAAATGAGGCGGGAAATGACTAGTAGAAAATCCTTCGGGCTGTTACAGGCCTATACAGATGGGAGTATGGACGATCTTACCTCAATGCGGCACTGTACCAAAAGGCAGCAATGGCGGCAATCAAATCGTATGCAGAAAAGCTGGTGGAATAAGGAATCAGGAGAGCCATGGAGTACAAGGCGGAAGTAGTCAGGACAGCGACAGATAACTGCTCAATGGATGCAGCGTATGAGTAGTTTTAAGGCTAGTTTTCAGCAAACAATTTACTTAATTTTAAGAAACTCAATTTTTAAAACTGCATTTGTCAAAGTTAATGAATTTTACACGTAATTTCTTTTATAATGAAGAAGGTACGGCGTACCTTGTGAACCACATTAAGATCAAGGCCGAAGCTTTGAGTCACTAGTTTTTGGCGAAATACGTGAGCTGCTAGGAATACGAAAAACAAGGGCAATACCGCCGCATCCCCAATCCGATGGAATGTTCGAACGTTTCAACAGCACACTCAATTAACACCTGGCCAAGATGTTTGACGAGAACCAAAGGGACTGGGACCGGCACATCCCATTATTCTTGATGGCGTATAGAGTTGCCGAACATGCATCCACGGGTGAAGCCCCAGCCAAAGTAATTTTTGTAAAGACTATTCGTCTGCCGGCTGATATAATGTTCGGATCACCTCCTGAGAAATCCCAAACAATCTCGGAGTCTGCAAGTGAGCTAAGGCAACGATTGAACCAGATACATCGGACAGTGCGAAAACACCTCGAATCAGCTGCAGATCGCATGATGACCTGGTATGATCTAAAGGCAAATTCTACTGGCTTCCAGCAAGATGACTTGGTGTGGCTATACCTGTATAACCCACAACGGTGGAAGGGTAGATCTCCGAAGTTGCTGCATAATTGGGAGGGACTATACTGAGTTACAAAGCGAATCAATGACCTCATATATCGCATACAGGAACACCATAAGCCGAGAGCCAAAATGAAAATCGTGCACCTGGACCATCTTGCCCCATATCACATCCAGGGAGACTTAACTACAACTGGCGACACATCTTTTCGGGGCGCAAAGAACTGAGGTGGGGGCAGTGTTACATATCCAATCATTTCTGCGAACTACTGTCGCAACTATTAATAACATTATGATCAACGGATGTACTCGAAAGCACAAGAATGGGCCAAGTAGATCCATGATCAACACCTGAAAGTGACGTCATTGCGGGTAGTCAGAATTGCTCGAATATTCAAGGTTTAATTATTTGTAAAATAGTGAACTCAATTATTGTGCATTCTTAGTAAATAAACTCTTTGAACTTAATTTAAAAGACATTGCGTTTTCACTTTCCGGGAGCATCAAAATTATTGGCCGCAAACCAGAATACGCGACAGTATGCTTGAAAGGCTTCCCCATATTTTCTTTGTTCTTCTCGCGATGAATACAAGCCGGGAATCCAGGTGAACCTCTTCGTTGACGACTTGTTAGTGTGGCCATTTGAGCATAATTTGCGTCTTGCTAAAACGAGGCTCCAAGAATACTTAGAATCTTTTACTGCATATTACCAAAAATGTGAAACCAGGGTAAATGCAAAGAAAAGTGAATTAACATAATTGTGTTCAAAGACTTTGGTCGTCGTGCAAGAGGCATTTTTGACTCCAGGATTAAGTTGAATGGGCAGATGGTGCACTGCTCTAAGCAAACGAGTTACTTGGGGGTAGTTTTTGATAGGAAGCCTACCTTCAGTGCTCACGTTGACAGTATTTTGAAAAAGTGACTTATACGTACCATCTTCTTACACCTCTTTTCAGAAAACATTCAACAGCGAGTAAACGAGTTAAGGGTTTGCCCATAAAACCTTGATTTGTCCGATCATCACATTTCCGGTGATGATATGGAAAAGAGCTCCGAAAACAAAATGAGGCAGGAAATGATTAGTAGAGAATCCTTCGGGCTTGCACTGGCCTATACAGATGGGATTATGGACGATCTTACCTCAATGGCAGCAATCAAATCGTATACAGAGAAGCTGGTGGAATATGGAATCAGGAGAGCCATGGAATACATGGCGGAAGTAGTCAGGACAGCGACAGATAACTGCTCAATGGATGCAGCGAATGAGTAGTTTTAAGGCTAGTCTTCAGCAAGCAATCTACTTAATTTTAAGAAACTCAATTTTTAAAACTGCATTTGTCAAAGTTAATGAGTTTTACACCTAATTTCTTTTGTAATCTATTAATGATTGATATTTTAGAGCTTTGTTTTACTGAAAAAATTAATAATGTAAACTAAATAAAGTAAATGATTACTGAGCTCCAAGAAAAGTCCTTAGGCACAACCCGTACGAATATTGTTAGGCTAAGTTATTTTTGAATTGTATGTATTTAAAAATTAGAAAAAATCACCCAATAAAGGTCATGAATCTTGGTATTAGTTAGACGATATTTCCAAGATTAAATACTAATCTTTTCTGGTAGGAGCATATTTTAATTTCATAAAATTGACGGATCGTGAAAAAATCCAAATCGTAACTTTTGATGCTGATACTCTCAAACATTAAGTTTGCTTGAGGTATAATAAATTAATCGTAATTTAATTTGTCGATACTAGTCGGTTTAAAAGTGTTGTTTCAATACAATTGAATGATAGCAAATTTTATTTTCGTTCTGAATTGGAATTATGTGAACGAATTCAGAAATCAGAATAAGTTGTTAATTAAGTATTTTACCAGATTGATCTTCAATGATTCAAAAGAACAATCAGAGCCAGAATTTTTCGAAAATGTTGAGTGTGTTTGTCGCAGTATTAAATAGTGGCAAGTAGAAATAAATAATTTTTACTATCAATCATTTCATCAATAAAAGAAATTAAAGCCATTTTCCACCTTATGCCTTATTTAAAGTTAGATCTAAGTTAGAATTTATGAAATTATGGGAGAAGTTAATAAAATTAGTTCTTTAATGTTGGCTTGGCTAAAAAAATGATGGGCACAGTAGAGTTCGTAAAATTTGTCATTTTTAAAAAGGCTGTTAAATACAAATTTCATCTAAGTGTTTCTTAATCTTATTCATGGAATGACGTGAGTTACGCATGTTTATTGCATAGCTTGAGTACCAAACCCTATTAACCGGAAATTACTCTTGTCTAACTTTTTTTCTAATTTATTCATATTTAAATGGAAAATATCTATGAACCTAGGATCACGTGTCGAACTTTTTTTAATTATTTTTCTACGTATGTTGCAGTAATTTCTACGTTATTGTAGTCTGATTCTAAAACAAGTTTTACCAGTGGAATTCTATTTCAGTGTTTGCTTCCTAGATATACCTGATTTTTCAAAAAAAATCTTAAGCATCCCAATTTCTAAAATCTGTTCGCTGTTGTTTTTCAGTAGTGAAGCCCGTTGACGGTTTTTTTTCCAGCGAGAATTTCGAAAGATATTCCGGGAACATCAATTGAAAAAGAATAAGCAGTGAGAGTTCAAAACCAGTTTTTTTGCTTTGTATTTCTATCATGATATTTTAACAAATCTCAAAGAGTTGATGTAGTCTCAAAAAGCTTGGTTGTGTTTGTTAGGGTCTTGTAAAATAATTTTACAAAACCCTACTAGTTTCACGACCAGTCTGTCCGTCTGTCCGTCCGTCCGTGTGTCACAGCAGTTTTTCTCGGAAACTACTTAAGCTAGAAACATCAAATTTTGTGTGTAGGTGTAAAGTGGTGATCTCTTCAAAGTTCAACTACAAAAAAAATTTATAAGGTATTTAAGGGGGGTCTCCCCATGTAGGAGAGTGACCCCTCGAAAAAAAATTTCATTGAAGGTAGCCGATATGGATATCAAATGAAAAGTCTTGACGAGAACTTTTCAAAACAGGTCTTAGTTTGGCAAAATTTGCTTCAAGGGGCGCACAGGGAGGGGAAATACACGAAAAATTTGTGTCCCTCCCTCGCGATTGGACACCTGTGATCCGAAAAATCTGAAAACAACAACAAATACGTTAGAAGTCGCAATTCACTCAACTTTGTTAGTAATAGTATGATTTATCGATTTTATGTTTTCTTGAATAAAATCTTAACGGTACCCTTAAATTCAATGAAATTCAGTTCGTAGATGTCTACTTATAAAATTGATCTATTCTGAAAGTTTCGTAAAGATTGAATCATATTTAGCGATGTTATAGCGGTTTGAATTTCACTATTGAACAATTTGCGCTGCATTTATTACTATGGCGACATATGGCTATCGAACAACATGCGCTTTTTACCGACTCAGACACTACAGTTTTGCTAGGATTTGCATGAAAATTTCAGGAATGATAGGTGTCATGTATACCTTTGAGAATCGGTTTAGCTAGTGGTATCAGTAATCGTAAAACAAAATAGTGGCTGTTTTAAATGCGAGGATTGAATAATTTTGAGTTATTTTTTCCCAACTTCAACGTTTAAGGTGCATGCTTTGAACACTTGATTCAATTTAATGAATGACTGAAGATGAGTGCCTATAATTAATACTCATCAGTGAAACAAGTCAAGGAGGCGGGAGAGAGCTCCTAGCAAAAGGGCTTTGTAACCATTCTAGGATTTGAAAGAATTGGCCATTAATCGGTGATAACAGAATAGGAGAGTGCCCCTCAAAAAAAATTCATCAAACATAGCCAATATGAGTATGAAATGAAAATTTTCATGGGAGCTTTTCAAAACAGTTCTTAAACTGTCAGTTTTTGCTTCAGTGGGGGCACAGGGGGGAAATACATGAAAAAAGTATTTTCTCCCTCGCGAATGGACATCTGAAATAATTATCAAGGGAGATATTTATGAGTATAACAATACCAAAAACCTCAGAAGTCGAAATTCGTTCAACTTTGTTAATAATAGTATGATCTTCGTATTTCATATTTTCTCCAATAGAATCGTCTTTGACATTTTTCTTGATTTGATTCGATCTGGGGACTGCATTTTGTAAATTGAATACAAAACCCTTCTAACATGAGCGTAGGTCTGTTTACCCAACTTGTTTTTTTTCATATAATTGTCAAAAATATAATTCAGAAAATTTAATGTGTATTGGTATGAGAAATAAATTCTATTCAAATCAAAAGCGAGTTTTTGGTCGAGGCAGGAACCAGTTTTCTTAAATCTTAGTCGTTAACTGACTTTACAATAGAATAAGAAAAAGATTGAAGAGCTTAATTGAGCTTTCAAAATTTTACTTGGTTTTATCATAAATTTTATAAAAAATGAATTTTTCTTGTTTTTTTTAATTAAATCTACGCATAAAAATTTAAAATTTATGGGCACGTTTTTTTCAATTCATTTCTAGCGAAGTTTACTCGCTTAGCGCTGAAATGGCTTAAGTCACAATTATGTTCTAAGTTGTTTGGACCGTTCTAGCATACAAATTTTCCGTTATTTTTTATAATTATAAAATAAATTAAAAAACATAACTTGAACACATCTACTACTACAGCTTTGGTCATTTTTTTGTTTATAAATTTTGAGAATACGATTTTCATATGAGTTCGAGTCTGGTCAGGACAGTTTGTGGCTTCTCAACGCTGCGTGCCTCAGTTAAAGCTACTCAATGCATCTTTTATATCTATCATTCGGAAAATATCTTAATATAATAGTTATTTAGCATATGTGAATAAAATCATACTATTCATCCAAAAGTTTTTTTTTTGTCTTTTTGACTAAAAAACATACTTGTCCTAAAAGAAATTTGCATTAAGGCTAACACGTTTTAGATGTTTAGCGTCTTAAAAAATTCAAAATTTTGGTGATATTTCATTTATATTCTGAACCGGATTTAAGATGTATATATAAACTGTTATTAAAAGCAAAACATATAAAAGACCAAGATCGAGGACGTACATGTGTGTTTATAAAATCAATATGAATTTTTCTATAAAAATTTTTGAAAAAAAGTCATTGATTACGAACTTTTTAAGCTGCAAAAAACTCGAACTGAATCAAAAGTTTTGTGACCGCGCGACTTTTCTGTTAATCATAAACGATAACTTAAATTCACTGTTTCTTTGGTTAACGGAAAATACCACTAGTAAAAGGTTAAGGATGTTGGAAAATATTTCTATTGACCGCAGCTTCTCCGAATTTTAAAAATCTACAGAACGGAAGCTTTTGTTTAAATTAAATATTTAATTTTTAGAATGTATAGCTGCGAAAAGATTAGTTAAAATATCAAGGGTGAATGGTAAAAACTGAGTAAGTTTGTTTATGAAAGTAATATGCGGGAGAATGTGAGCAATTATTGTCTGTGCATACAAAAAAAATCAAAATGCGACATCTTCCCATATTTTTTTTAAGAGCTCGCTTAGTTTTACAAGTTTATGAGGAATAGCTTTGCTTAATGGAAAAAAAGAAGTAAATTTGAAAAATATTTGTAAAAAATATTCATTTTTCAGAGGGTACATTTATTTTGGTTGAAGGTGTTAAGAAAAAGTTACCTAGTAGTTTAAATCCGAAGCGTTGGATAGTCATTTTGGAGCGGCTGATAGATGGCGACTCATAATAAACACACTAAATTATTCGTAAACATATTGCATTTAATTTGTTTTCCATCGTTTGTTCATCAATTTTATGAATAGTCGTATACATTTGACGAATTATACGTTTTTAATCGAAGAAACCGAGAGGTGATCTCAAAATTCACTGAAAGCTCTTATCTAGATTTTCTGAGGTTAAAAGCATGTTTTCAGATGCATATATGAGCATATCATTAAAATTGAGCAATTAACAGCTAAACTATAGACGATTGAAAATTGAATGACAATCACACGTGATACTGTGTAGTACACATTCGCAAAGGACCCAGATGTGCAAGAATTCCGATGAACATTTTGTAACATTAATATGCTATTATGACTACTAAAACAGCACTGAGATTGAAATAGCAGTAAATTATAAGGCATAATAACTATATATTAGTTTTCCAAGCTCAATTCATGGAATATATGTATGTTGTAAAATTTTGACATTCAGAAGACGTTGTTTAAGTTACAAATTACTTTCGAAAATCCCTCTGGCAGGATCACTCTCCTCCTGCGTTGACTTATTTTTGTGTATTTCTGGGTATAACATTCTGTTTCCGCTCAAGTTTCGGGCTTGCTTTCGATTAAGTTCCGTTTGAAGGAAATGCTAATAGAAAAATGGTAAAAAGCTTTCGCTGAATGAAACAATTTTTTTTTTGATAATCTAAAATTCGATCTGAAAAAATTGCATATTTGAACGGTCGCCGTTTTGAAACTTCAAAACACAACTACAAAGACGATTGCCAAGATAACAAGTTAGTATCAATATTTATGGCTCAGCAAACTAGGGTGGGCCTTGACCTCCAGGATTAATCTCCTCCAATCTTCACGCTTCTGCGACCTCGTCTGCCAGTTGATCACTCCCAGTAAGGATCTGCTGTCAGCTTCTATCGTGTCTTCCCATCAAGTCCTTTGTCTTCCCTTTAGATGTCTATCTTATGCCCTACGCTTCAACATTATTTTTGGTAGCCGGTTTTTTTCCAATCTTTCTACATGGCCCACCCATTTCAATATGTGTAACTTTACGCAAACGGATACAGGTGAATCGTTAAATAATTTATACAAGTCATCATTGTAACGTAATCTCCACTATATTCCTTATTTCACTGAGCTCTGAATTCTCTGGAACACATTGCATTAAAATATGTCCACTGGCTTTTCGAATTCACTTGCCAGGGTCCATGCTTCACTTCTATAGAACAATACAGGTGTGACTAGTGTTTTGTAAATACAAACATTATTTTGCCTCCACACAACTGGGGACCTTAAGGTTGGGAGTACGAAGTAATATAATGTATAATAATATACTTTTTGGCATCTCTTCTATTCAGGTTGGTTCGAAAATAAATTTATCAACACTTTCAAGGTTGTAGTCACGTATGGGTAGACTTTGTCAAGCTGGAGTTTTTTTCTCATTTAAGTTAGGAGATTCGTTTTCATTTCATTAATTGGTAGGCTACTTTTGTTCGCTTCAGATTCTAGGCTCATAAATTTTCAGTTTGAAACTAAGATTGAGCGTGCCATAGTCTTATCATCAGCATATGTTAGCAATTATGTGGACTTGAACATTAGTGTGCTCAAGGTTTCAGCGGATGTCTTCCTGCTGACGTGTTCCACCACATTATTAAAGAGCATTGGGACAAGCCCATCTTCTTGTTTTAAGCCCGATTTTACTGCAAAGCTGTCCATTAGTTTGCAGTTTGCCTTTACTTGTTACTTAGTGTCTAGCATCGTTACTTTGCCCATGTGGACTAGTTTTGCTGGGACGCCAAAATCGAGCATTATTTTGAAGAAGGCGTTTTTGTCAACACTGTCGTATGCTTGCTTGAAAGCTGCAAGAGTTGATATCGATGTTATATTCTCAGCGCATTTTGGGTAACTGTTTCACTAAAAATATTTGGTCTGCTATAGATCGCCTATTTCAACAGCCTCTCTGATACTCTCCCATAATACTTTCAAAGTAGAGGAAATATTGCAGCCGTCTGTTTTTAATTTCAACTGGATGACCTATGATTGCTCCTTGAGTATTTTTGCAAAGGCTTTTTTGTGGATTGAAACCTTCTCTTAGTTGTTTAATAGAGGCACATGTTAATCTGAATTCATGTACGATCATGTTTTGTTTATCTGTTGGATCTTGGTGTTGATGGTTAGTACTTTCTTTCTTCAGCACATTTTTTAGCTTGCTCTGATAGGGTTTTAAATTGTTCTTCTTTGGTCCAAGTTGGTTGCTGGATGTATTTAATTTTTGTACACCTAGTTCCTTTTTTAACCTCTTCCTTGCATTCTTCGTCGTACCAGTCGTTCCTACTTTTCTTTGACTGGTGCTCCGACACCTCTTCGGCTGCTTTTGTTACCACGTCTTTTAGTGTCTCCCACATGGTTTTGATGTCATCATTACTTTATCTCCCTGCAAGGATTTGTTGATGCGGTTTTCCAGCGCTGACATGTTTGTGAACGTTGCTGAGCTATCATTAAGATTGTGTATCTGGTACCTTGGGTAACTGATGTGACTTGTTTACAACTCTTGGAGGTGCGGCATCAGAGCTTGAGCCTTATAAGGTAGTGGTCCGAATCACATATAGCGCTGCAGAATGAGTGCACTTCGAAAATGTTGGTGGCCACCCATTTTATATGTGAACATAGTTAATCTGGTTGAATTTTTCGACCGTCTGGGGATGCCCACGTTCTCTTATAGATGTCTCGATGTGGAAATTGTGTGGAGCTTACTGTGCTCTATGCCTCTGCTAGTAGCAAAGACTATCAACCGTTGCCCATTGTTGCTGGTTTTTGCATGGAGGCTATGTCCTCTGGTCTCTCCTCTATACGCAATTTCTCGGCTAATTTTCACATTGAAGTCACCCAGAACAATTTTAATGACCTTTGATGGCAATGTGTCAATAATGGGTTCAAGAGTGCTGTAAATCATATCTTTGATTTCCTACTTCTTGTCTCCTGGGGGTGCGTGACAGTGGACCAGCCAGACATTAAAAAGTTCGGTCTTGATATGAATCAACAGATCCTTTCATTAATAGTCGTTGATAGTTTGTTTTAATGTGCTATCAACAACGAAAGTCACCTCAAATGCATGGCTTCCTTGTGATTTTCTACTTTTAAACACAGTGTGCACTCGCATGTCCAATGTGTCTTCATTATGCCATCTGGTTTCTATATTTCATCCAGAAGTCGTCACAGTGCACCTGGTCTGGGCAACCACCTAAAATTTCAAGTTCCAAAAAAGTCCTTGAAACGCTGCAATAGTCGTTGCCATTGATCTAATTCGATCCAAATTTGTTATCCTGATTCCATGACAAGTAAATACTGAGTGAAGCGTTTTTAGTGCTTCAATTTTGGGTCCAAGGGTGGTATTTTATTTCCCACATATCTACTGGTCAGGCACTTAGGAGAACCTCTATCCACCACCAGAGGATGCGTCCGGTGGAGGACCAAAAGCTCCACAGTTTTAAGTTTCGTGCGAATCGAATCAAAGTTGAGACTTTGAAATTCCAAATTTTCTGACCTTATAATTTATTTTATTGTTGTCTAGATACTGATAGTTTCAACCACAATGCCAGGATTCATTAACATTGGTTGAAGAATTTTATCAGAACTACAATAACAGATTTTGTGATCGTTTTATTTTAGAGAATTTAAATTAAAATTTTTGATGAGTTTCATTATGGAGCTCAACGAAACTCTGTGCCAAATTTTGTCTTAGTCGGAGCTACAACATACTATAGTTGAAATAGAAGTCGGAGGTTTTCGTCTGAAATAGCCATTATTGTCTTTCCGCTCGGCTAATTTAGCTAGTTAATATATTTGTTTTTTATTTAGCTCCCTACAGGCTTTTGCTTACAGATAGTTAAAATATTTAATTCTCCTTCCTTAATTTCGATAAAGTGCTTTTTAAGTATCGAATATTTTTACAAGGTGGGTTCCAAAATAAGCGAGGCTTTTGTCATAAAAATATTTTTGGGGGCGCCATTTGTGAATCATCCCTCCCTGTCTTCCAGTGAAAGTTTGGTGACATTCGGTTAAGTTGAAGCGAAGTTATTCCGTCTAAAGTGACATGTTTGTGTCATCGGTACAAAAATGAGTTTCGAACAAAGAGCTAATATCAAATTTTGTGTTGAAATCGGTAAAACGTTTACCGAAACATTCGAATTGATGAAAAAAGTTTATGGCGATGATTGTCCATCTCGTGCCAGAGTTCATGTGTGATTTACACGTTTCAGAGATGGTGAGGACATAAATGACGATGAACATACGGGCCGCCGAAAATCAGTGATCACCAAAAACTCCATCAAAATTGTGCATGAACTTATCAAAAATGAGCCAAAATCATCGTTGTAATTCATGGAGTCGGAGTTGAATATCTCGAAAACATCGATTTATCGCATTTTAACCGATCATTTGGGCTTACGAAAGGTCTGTGCACGTTTCGTTCCGCTCAAGTTAACTGATGACCAAAAATTGCTCAGAATCCAACATTCGCAAGACATAATTAAAGAGGTGAGAAAAGACGAGAACTTCCTTTACACCATTGTAACAGGTAATGAAACGTGGTGTTTCCAATATGCACCCGAAACCAAGCGTCAAAGTGCCGAATGGAAGGCCCCAGACGAGCCACGACCCGAAAAATCGCGTTTGGCGAAGTCAAAAATCAAGTTGATGCTCATTTGTTTTTACGATTTCAAGGGTATTGTCCACAAGGAGTTCGTGCCAATGGGCCAAACCGTCAATGCAATTTTCTATCTGGGCATTTTGAAGTGTTTGTTGCATCGAATTAGCCAAATTCGCCCTGAATACCGCGAAGGAAGAAGCTGGCGCTTATTGCATGATAATGCACCATCTCATCGATCTACTCTAGTGACTGATTTTTTGACTAGAAATCGCATTTTAACCATCAACCACTCACTGCATTCGCTTGATATGGCTTGCTGTGACTTCTATTTATTAGGAATTGCATTTGGCCATGAAAGGAAAACACTTCGCGTCCATAGAGGGCATCTAAAAGGCTTGTACAGACATCCTATAAGAAATTCCGGTCAATGACCTGAAACACTCTTTCGAAAACTTTTGGATCGCGCAAAACAGTGTATCGAGGCCAGAGGAGACTATTTTGAATAAATAAACTCGAATTTATCAGAGCAAAGCTCCTGTCATTTCTATTTTAGCTCAGTCTCGTATATTTTGGAAAGCACCTTGTTTATGTATGAGACCTTCTTGTTTCACGCAGTAATGATATTTTCAGTACATATTTTTGAAGCAAAACGGGTTTCCTGAAAAAATATAATGGCGAATCGCAAGAATATTATTTAAGTCGTTTACTGTGTAGTGTAGGTATAAATCTTTTCTTTGGGTTTCTTATAATATTTTTTGGACACCACCATCTTTTTCTGCCGCGAAAGCATATCTTTCGTAGTGTTATGCATTAATGAACCCATTAACTTCAGCAGGTTGCATTTGGGCATAAACTTTTTTCCTCTTTAGCATTTTTTTCCTTTGTTTCTAATATCTAAGACCTAGTGATAGTTGTTTAAGTAGGTCTAAGTTTCTGATAATCAGCTGATTCATCAGCGAAAATACGGTAGGTACTGATAGCTTTGACATTACTAACTAACGTTACTCTAATTAAAATTCCAAAAATCTTTAAGCCTTCATTTTGTTTTCTTGACAAGTCAGTTCTTAGTTTAAACTAATCTTTAAAAACACCGGTGGATGACGATTTGATCTCAAAGCCACTTTTATTGGGGTGAGATCTACTCTGCACATCGGGCAAACAACTGATCATTGAACCGGGAGCTTGTTGATTAGAAAATGCTTTCCAAAACGCTCCAATTTTTGAGCCAACACTATCCGTCAAAGAAAAGGACTTGCTTAGCTAGGTCAACGCAACTCGGTAACGATGACGATAAAAGTTAACGACCTTAAAACCTGTCCGATGCCAGCCATACTAGATACCGTTCGCAAAGCGTTAGCGTGTTCAAGAAACAGTAAACGAACTGCTCGAAAACAATATCCATCATCATCAGAATATTCGTCACGAATTGTCCTCGTTGATTTCCGTGAGCTTGATGCTATTACTGAAAAGCGTCCGTTTCTCATGCCAACTGTTGAGGAGCAGTTATCATCGATCGCTGGTGATTTATTTTACACGACTCTCGATTTGATGCCCGGCTATTATCAAATACCAATCGCAGAAGAGTGCAGGAAATACACTGCATTTGTGACGCATGCAGGCCAATACGAATTCAACCGGATGCCTTTTGGCCTATACAATGCACCGCCCTATTTTCATGAGGTCATTACCAAGTAGGTACGACAAATGGGAAATCTAGCAGTTAGCTACGTAGATGAAGTGATTCTGCCCAGCAAAACCACTGCTGAGGATTCAGTCAAACTCCGTGAATACCTGGTTATACTTCGAGATGCCAGTATGACGCTTCGGTCCTCTAAGTTTGCGTTTATGCCTAAACAAATCACGTTTTTGGGTCATCGAGTCGATGAGGATGGAATAAAACTAGGAGCTGAAAAGACTAACGCAGTTCGAGAGTTTCCGGAACCAACCAACGTTACAGAAGTTCGAAGATTTCTGGGATTGAGCGGGGTTTTCCGCAAATTCATTTGCGATTATTCTCTAATATCGAGGCCGCTTACACTTTTGTTGAAGCAGAAAGGACAATCCACAAGTTTGTTGGTCGACCGAACAACGAGACGCATTCGAAAAACTGAAATCAGCACTTTGATGGAATCCAGTGCTCAGTGTATACGATCCGACGAAGGAACATCAAGTTCACACTGACGCGAGCACACTAGGTCTTGCCGGAATCCTCATGCAACGAGACGACGGTGGCGATTTCAGACCGGTTTTCTATTACAGCCGAATCCGAATCCGAAACCAGATACCACAGTCACGAGCTTGAAATTTTGGCTATCGTCGAGTCGTTAGAAAGACTCCGCATTTATTTGCTCGGTAAGCATTTCGAGATAATTACCAATTGCGCCGCAATGAGCACCACAAGAGCGTCTAAGTCATTGCTAACGTGCATCGGTCGACGGTTTCTAAAGCTACAAGAAAACGATTTCCGCATCATACATCGATCGGCTGAAGGCATGAGTCACGCAGATGCTCTAAGTAGGACTCCAAACAAACCACCGAACGAGCCAGAGATAGCATCGGGGAACATCATGCAAGTGGAAGAAAACGAAGACTGGCTTGTGCTCCTGCAACGACAAGACGTGAAGTTGAAGGAATTAATCGAAGTTCTGAGAGGCGATATTGGGTCCGCTCAATCAAAACAGATCAAGTCAGAATATTAGCTCAAAAACAGTCGCTTATATCATAAGATCGATCAAGATCTCAAATTTGTCGTTCCGTCTGTAGTCAGGTGGAAAGTCATCTGCACGTACCACAATGACATGGGTCACTTTGGTCTTGAGAAGACCATAATCGAGTTTGGCAAGGTTTTAGATTCAACAATCTCCAAAAATACATCAAGTTCTACATTGCAGCATGCTTAGAGTGCTACTTTAATAAAGGAATCGCAGGCAAACTGGAGGGTCAACTCTATTCGAATGAGGTGACAGTTATCCCGTTCTGGACGTTCCACGTTGATCACCTGGAACCTTTTCCACGTAGCCGTCGAGGCGATTTGCACATCATTGAAATATCTCATTGGTTCAGTAAGTATTTAATTTTGAGAGCTGTCCAAACTACAAAATCAAAGCCCGTCATCGACGTATTAAGGGATCTGACGTTGTACTTCGGTCTATCTAAACTTATAATTAACGATCGAGGCACTGCTTTTAAATCACGAGAATTTGCTGAATTCTGCGCATCTAATGAGATTCAATATGTTAAGGTTGCCGTCAGTTTAATTTTCCGAATTTGTTTAGAGAAATCGTCGTAAATATTTATCATTTTTATTTGTTTACAGTTTTTCAACACTTTTTATTGATATTCGCGTCGAGCTCAGGAGGAGGTTATCAAACAAACACTTATCTGAAGCGACTAGTTCGCGAACCGCTGAAACAGTTTGACGACTTACTTGGTGAAAATGGAGCGCTTTCTGTTCACCAACGAAACCAATACCACCAGAAGGCGGTAGAAGCTGGCAAATATTTTCTTCAGACTTTTCACAATCCAACATCAGAAGTGGTCAAGAGGTCTATGTACAACGATATGCGCAGGTTAAAGAAAATCGAGAGCGGTTAATGCCTATTATCAAAACGATCATTTTTTGCGGTCGGCAATATATTTCTTTACGTGGACATAGGGATGATTGATCGTTCTTGGATAGGACCGACGGAGGAGACAGTCTGGTGGCAAATGATAGGAATTTTAGAGCTCTCCTTCGCTTCAGAATTGATTCTGGTGACTCTTCTCTTCAACAACATTTAGAAACCGCAGGTGCAAACGTAACGTACATTAGCAAAACCACCCAAAATCAACTGATAGAAGCCTGCAAAGAGGAAATTCAGCAAGTCATCCTGAATAGAGTAAGAGTGGAAAATTTTTTCTCTGTTATATTTGATGAGACGACCGACAATTCACACACTGAACAGCTCAGCTTGTCACTTCGCTACGTCTGGAATAGAGTTGTCATAGAAGATTTTGTTACATTTTGCGACGCGTGCTCTGCGATTCGTTCTGAAGATGTGGAAGGTAACGAGCGTCGTTTAACTGGAGTTGCAGTAGCACATATTGTCAAAGATTTGTGTTACAAATTTGACTTGGACCTGCAATACTTGGTTGGAATCGGTACACACAATTTCTTAGTGATGGCGTCTGACTTGAAAGGGTCATGTCATGAGTTGATGAAAGTAGCAATTCACGCACTACATTGTCCTTGCTATAACCATGTGTAGAGCAATCCTTTATTGAAATCATCGAATGTCACAAACTGCCGAAACGCTTCAGAGACAATGAAAACCATTGTAGCTTTTTCTAATGCTTCTTCAAAAAGACACGGTGCCTTCGAAAACAAGCTTTGTAAAAAATCTCTTCAAAGTCTTTGCGAGACACGATGGGTTGAAAATCACGTAGGACAACTGCAGTTTCAAGGTGGACGGTTAATAAAAATTTCTGAAGCACTTGAAGAGATTTCAGCGTGGCGGGATGAGAAAAGTGCAACTTCTGCTGCTAACCTTCTTCATGCTCTTCTTAATTTAAAGTTCCTGATTTCAACTGCTTGCTTGAATGATGTTCTTGGTATGTATATAACTTGTACTTTTTTCGTTTTTTCAGTTGAACGATTTGAAAGCATTACGCAGACATGTTTTGCTCTGCTGAGAAACGACTTGATTCAAATTCACTTTTCAAGAAATTGCTCAATTTAATTAATAAAACACAAATAATTATTATAAACCAAAAAAGAAAATTAGTTTACAATAGTTTTGTTGGTTTTTGTATTTTCCAGGAGTAACTTCACCATCAACCCGAATACTCCAAAAACCATCATTAGATCTGAAGAAAGCAAACGATTTGATAGCAGATACTTCGATTCTTCTTGAGACGAAAAGAAGCAAGGCTGATTCCGTTTTTCAACAGCTGTATACTGAAACTGAAAATCTTGCTAAGCAGTTGGACGTGGAGATGAAAGTACCTCGTATTGTTTCTCGAATAAACATGGAGATAATCATCAACAAAATCAAACCCCGGAGGAGTATTTTAGGAGAGGGATTTTCATTCCTCTATTATATTAATATCGTAAAGGAAAAACTACTCCAAAGCGCCGATGAACTGAGAATCAAGCATGAACTTCAATTCTACCAAGATAATGACCCTAAGCATTTCACGGTCCTGACTTATTTGAAATTGTCCTCTTTTGGTGGCTCCCCCGGTACATTCACTCGACTTTTTTTGGAGAAAAAAATTGTAACAACGTTAGTTGAAACAACAATGAATTAAAAAAAGCTGGGTATACAGACCTACGCTAATGCCAGAAGGGGTTTGTACTTAACTTACAATATGTGGTTATGTAGAAAATTTTCATGACATGCACAAAAAATATATTATTGCTTTAAAAGAACTTCATTTTAATCAGCCAACATTCCGGTCAGCGGAATCTTAAATATATTTTTATTATTCATCTTACTTGAAAACTTGAGGAGGAGTTCAGTGCCTGGTTCGATAGAAAGCCCATGTACAAGTAGTAAAAAAAGCGTATGTGATTGTTCTAATCAGAGTAAATTGAAACGGCTATAGCTTCTGTAAATTTTATTCAAACTTGCGGATTGTAAGGATCTTTTAAAAACTACTTAAATGGCTGATTTTATCCAATTTAACATTCTTATAATAATACAGTTTTACAGACAAAATGCTAAATCTAACTATTTTTAGCAAAATTCACCAAATTTCAACCTCTAGGTTATTTGCTATTTGATGTACCTCCATCATTTTTAGGACTTTATGAAATAAATTTTACAAAAATTTAGTATCGCATCCTGTCTGTCTGTTCGTCTGTCTACCAGTTTCTTTAGAAACAATAGAAGCAATAAAGCTCAAACTTTGTGAAAAGGTTAGAAGCGGTGGTCTCTCAAAAGTTTAGGTCATCAAATATTTCAAAATTGTTTAAGAGAGCTCCTCCCTCACAACTAAGTGGCCCTTAAAAATTTTTTTCATTAAATACAGTCGTGTATGGTATTAAATGGAAGGTCTACACTTTGAGAATCTAATTTTTTGCATAAGAGTATCAAGGAGGAGGCAAAATGTACGAACAATATATGTGTCCCCTCCCTTGGCCACACACCTATGAGCTGGAAAACTAGAAAAGCATCACTATGGTAGGTCTTTATGAGTACAAGGGCAGCAAATACCTTAGGAATCAAAATGCACTCATTTTTAAAAAATTTACTGCATCAAATAAGCTATGAGCCACTGTATATTGCAAGGAATCACAAAATCATCATTAAATCTTGAATATAAGGTAGTAGTTATATGTGCTGACAATACCAATACTTATTCGTAGTATGCATAGTGGTGGCCAGGGATTTTTTTTGCAAGCAAAATTAGGAATACCTATTCGGGGAATTCGATGCTCAGCTCATATTGTACATAATGCGATACAAAGAACATGTGATGTTTTTCCTGTTGACATCGAAGCAGTAGTGGTCAAACTTTACCAGTATTTTTCAGTACACTATCACAATGACTGGTATCAAGAGGTTCTGTGAATTTTTGGACACTGAGTCAAAAAGATGTTAATTGGAGCAATATTAGATAGAGACCAATGGCAAATTCGATGTTAGCATGAGCTGTAAGCAACTTTTGACGAGCTGAAGATCTAAACAATAGTAAGACTACAGAAGCTGCAATGGCCTGATCACGTGAGTCGTATGGACTCAAAGCGGATACCCAAAAAGGTATTCATTGGGAGAACTGAAGGTCGAAGACCAGTGGGAAAACTGAGGAAACGCTTGTCTAGCTTTGTCGACGAAGACAGTTCATCTCTGCTCAGATAAAGAAATTCGAGGATGCGGTAAATGGACGGAGACAGTTGAAAGTGCTTGCTGTAGGGAGCGAAGGCCCGAGAAGAGCGAAGAGAGTGAAGGCTATGAAGAAGAAGAAGAGTCCAAAAGACTTTTGTTACATGGCAATACAAGATATTTGAGTTTGATGCCAACTGTTGCAAGGTTTCTTCAACATTTCAAGCCATTGAAGATAGTGAATTTTTTCAACAGCGCAGTAAACGAGCTCTTATATATTAATTGGGTCAAGAATACATCACCACTTCCGAGGCGTCACAAGTTCACCATGATATGATAAGCGCAGCTGGAAGCAAGGAAACCGCATGGATTCGTTCCACCTGTGGCAAAAAAAAATCTGAATTAGCTTAAGACAGAAGGTTCTGGTGAATTCCAGTGTATCGGCACTCTCCCATTCACAACTTCAAATTGCCTCCGTAACATCTCCGCCTTCTTTTGGGTACATATACTACTGTGACCAAAAAATAAGGTGACATTTGAATTTATATTGCGCGCGTCGAAGGATTTGGAGAATTATTTTTTTTAGGTTGGTAGTACTGTCAGTGATATCTGTGTCAAATTTACATGTCAAAATATTCATGAGTGTTCAAGATATGCGTCGTTTCCTGGATGGCCTTCAGTTCCGTCTTCGCTGTGGCTTGAGTCTCCTCTATCGTATCAAAACGGTGTCCCTGGAGCGGTCTTTTGAGCTTGCTGAACAACCAGGAGTCACACGGCGCCAGATCAGGTGAATACGGTGGTTGCGGAACGATATGGGTTGAGCTTTTGGCGAAATGATCACGAATTACGGGTGTAGTATGGGATGGTGAATTATCGTGGTGTAAAAACCAAGAATTGTCTTTCCACAATCCCGGCCTTTTTAGGTGGATAGCGTTACGCAAACGACGCATAACGTTCAAATAGTATTCCTTGTTGACTGTTTGGTCTGGCGGAAGGAATTCATAATGCACAACACCACGATAATCGAAGAAGAGAAGAAGTTGATGGTCGCCCGGGCCGCTCTTCGTCTTCGACACGTGCACGGCTAGCTTGGAATTCAGTGTACCACTTGTAAACATTTTTTTAGACAAAGCCTCATCACCAAAGGCTTTCCGCACCATCCTCAACGTATCTGCAGTAGAAAATTGATTCCACAAACATAATTTAATGCAAATTCAACAAATTTCGACATTACAAAAAATTAAAAACTCACTTTTAGCAGCTCACAAAACGACGCGTATCTCAAACACCAATGAATATTTTGACATGTAAATTTGACAAAGATGTCACTGACAGTACTATCAACCTAAAAAAAAAAATCTCCAAATCCTTCGATGCG
The DNA here is from genome assembly GCA_963969285.1 of Odontomyia ornata. Classification (NCBI taxonomy): domain Eukaryota; kingdom Metazoa; phylum Arthropoda; class Insecta; order Diptera; family Stratiomyidae; genus Odontomyia; species Odontomyia ornata. The sequence continues at coordinate 45,285,311 of OZ017739.1, forward strand.
CGCAGTTTAAATTCGAATGTCTCCTTATTTTTTGGTCACAGTAGTATCATTTTTTTTTTTAACATTTAACAATTTCCCTATAATTTTTATTTCTCCATCACCTCAATCCTACCCTCTTACCCTGTTTTTAATGAGAATAAAAATATTATAATAATCTTATCTCTCCCACTTACAGCACTCCATTCATTACTTCCCATTAAAGAAATTTCATTAAATATCTTTCACTGACAAAACCTAATTCCTTCCTTCATACTGACTAATTTTATGCATTATCTCCCATTAACAATATTTTATTATTTATAGTAACAAGAATTTATCCACGCTTCCCTACTTACAAATTTCATTTCCATGCCCATTAAGAAGGGTTTACAGTTGAACTTGATAAATAAATGCATGGGAGATCAACAGAAGGTAGCTCCGGTGATAGCGTCGTAGTTTCTCGACCGTGGGATCCAATGAGATCCTGGGCTCAAGTTCTCCCGAGCGCAGGAAAACACTCGTTTTGCGATATAGGCAAAAGCAATTATTTCCGTGTATGTTACGATTTGCGTATAACCAAACGCTGTCATGGTTATGCAAATCGCCATATATGCAAAATCGAAATTGTCGTGTTTGTCGATATGGAAAAGATGTGTGGGTAATGGAATCGAAGTGTATTGAGCTTCGGTTACGTTACCCAGGTACGGCTGCGGGAATTGGGGAAGGTAAAGGAATGCGGGTTTTCGTGAGTTAGTCTGGATTCGGTTTTGAGATAGGAGTGAGTTTTTGCAACTTTTTTTTTGGGGACAACGGAAAAAACTAAGTCTTGTTTTGAATCCGGGGAGTAAATTTGAGCGGAAATAAAAGATTCTTGATTTAGATTCAGGGAGTTTTTGAGTGGATGCTATTTATCGGAAGGTTGGTGATGGAAGCATGGAAGTGAAATGAAATTTAACACACAAAAATAAAAATTTTGCTGGATTGATAGGTGACTGAATTGCGTGCAGGTGGCGTTTAAATGATCTAAGAAAACGGCAAAACTAAATTGAGTGAGGTGAACCTGAAAGGAAATAGTGACGATTCAATATATATCGGAAAAAATCTCAACAGCATTTGAATTAAAAACAAAATTGTTACCGCGTAACAGTGAATGGAGGTTGTGGGGGACGCTTTGAACAGTCAATAAGAAAAAGAAAGGGCCGTCCAGTGTTGGCATTACAAAAACAATGAAAAAAGGAAGTTCGAATTAAGAACAAATGTTTATGAATGAAAAAGTGAAATAAAAATCAAATTTGAATCTGGATCGAACTAATGCCTATGACCAGTGAAGGTTCGTAAGAGCGCTTACCGATTCCGAAAAGGGGTCATTTCAAGTTTAGTTGTTTCATTAATATGTTGAATCGGAGTTAATTTGCAGTGCCCCCCTTCAGTTGCCGAGCGCTCAGCAGCATCAATAGGGGTGAGTGATGTGCACATTTTTTCTTTCTATTTTATTTGTTTTCATTTTATTTCAAATTTGCTATTTTTTGTAATTTTTTGCATAAGAATTTTTGTTAATTCATTTAAAAATCAAGGAGCTAGTTTTTGTTAAAATATTATTCTTTTCCACGAATCGTTGTTGTATTTTTTCTTATTTCAAATAAAAACGGGCACTATGTTTAAAGTAAAAACATTTTTCATTTCTCAAAATGACCTCTCCCTTCCCCTTCCTTCCTTTCTTTTGTGATCGCTTTTTTTCTGTCTGATGGCCTAGCACGGGCAAAAGATTTCTCGGAAAGTCCCACGATATGGCTGAGCACTACCCGGCCTTAGTATGCCACCCCAAGCTAACGAATCCTTTGCCAAAACATAATGCAACTGCGGTGACTTTCGTGGCTGGAACATGATGAAGTTGACTAGGGCAAGATTTTGCAGAGTGTTATAGAATTTTATGACACTGGTATGACTTATTTAAAGTTTGGGGCTAAAGCTTTGACGAAATCGAAAAATTTTTATAGTTGTCTTTGAAAAATGACGATAAAACTTGAACAGACATAGAAGAGAGGTAGAGAAAAAGAGAGATGAACAAAATAATACCCAATTCAATTGACATGGACCAGTGATTTGTTGAGAAATTTTTGTGCTAGGATATAATTTGGTAATTTCAATCAAAGTGATGAACTTTATCTAAGGGAGAAAAACTGCCTATCCAAAAGAAATTGGAAGAAAAGACTGAGTCAATATCAATGTGAACAATTGAGGCAAAGAAGTTTTTAAAATTGGTAGAGTTCGGGATGTGCTGATTAAGAGGGTGTTTTTCATCGTGAAGAATGTTTGCTGGGCTGACAGGGGAAGGATGTCTATACCCGTTGTAAAGGAGCTCCATATTATTAAAATAAATTCAAAATTACCTTGTTTGGACTTCTATCCCAAAATTAAACATGGTAAAGTGTCTGTAAATAAAGCCCTTTCATCCAAAAAACATAAAGTTCAACAAGATGAGAACGAAGCAGCAGATGATAATATTTGTGACATTGCAGGATCCAGTAATTAGTTTGATGAATGTTCTTCATTTTTTCAATTTCATATGAATATTATTGTTTTTAAAAACTCATTCGCCGATAGTTAAAAATTAAATTTGTACTTTGAATGCCTCTTGTTTTGTTTCTAAACAAAAAACTTTCATCCTATTCTTATCTTCTTGCGTTGAATAACGTCCGCGATTGTCTGAGATTTGTGCCCAGCAGTTACAGAAAGTATCCTTGATTTATGTCAAAATATCATGATAAGCCTAACAATAGTCAAGTTACTACAATTATGTTACGACAATAAAATAAAACAAAACAGTAAAGTCCAAAAAATCATTTTTGTAGATTTTTTAGTGACTTTACTCGCTTTCCAGCAACTGAATGGATCAAAATCGCTTTGAGGGTCACCAATAACTTAATTTTGAGAAATAATTGAACTTGAGATAATTTGTGGTGGTTATTTTTGTAATTTAATTTTTCTTTTCTGGAAGTCATTATCTTTGCTTAAATGATTACACTTTCATCCAAAACTATTGAATTCCTAACAAAATTATCGATACCTTCCCCCTGTACTATTGAGGTCTCATTCTGGGAATTGCGTCCGACAGAAGCAGCATTTAACAATAAATCGTTGTATTGAAAATTGAATTTTCGAAACTTACACACAAAAAATCAGATATTTTAGGCTTTATTTATTAATATTTAAGCAGTTTTTTTTATCTATAGTCAAACGAAATATAAAGATTTGCATCTGTTAACTTATTAAAGGTCTTTTCCAATAGTGACCCTGAACATAATACTGCCAATAATTAAAAAACAAATACACACTTTTAATAAAGGTGGCTGAAATAAAATATGTCTCTATTTTTACTGTAACTCTCAGAAATAATCAACGCCCGTGGGCATTTAAACAGGTATTTAATACAAATATCCAGAGCTAATTAGATGCATTTGTCCACCTTACTTTCTTTGTCAGCATTCCTATTCCATTTAAGATACGCTGAAGGTAATTAGCAACGTCGTCGAGCTAGTTGAACTAACAAGACAATTATCAACAAGTTCATATTTCAAAACGACTATTTTGAACATTTCTACCACCTACAACAAACTAACCGCAACCAATTCATGCGCTATCCAAAATCAATCAACATTTTTCAGATGATTTTGCTGACAATTTTTCTCGTAAGTTTCATTTAAATGTGAGTTTCTGCGAAAAAGTTTGGGCATCTTTTCACGCCAAATCCGGCGAATTCAAATTTCTTGTATGTTTTGGTTGCCGCGCCGGTCATCAGACATAATAAAATGATTTAAAAAATCAAATACTGCAGCGGTTGACCTCGAATTTGAAATTTTTTCTTTTAAAATTTTCAGTAATTGCATCATGAATTGAAAAAATTATCACCAATCTCTTTAAAAATGACCAATTCACTCAGCCGAGCCATCCACCCGTCTTTGTTCCAAATGAAGAAAACCCAAGCAAACTGTTACACAACTCCCCATTAACGAACTTGAAACATCTTTGTGGTAAATCAAACAACAGCAAAGTGGATGGCGCTGATAAAAGAGAACAATCAAATCCAAGACAGATGCAAGTGATGCTTCGACGGATTCACCTGAGACAAATGAATGTAACATGCTCCAGTAATGAGTAACGAAGCACGTTGGATTGCGCTAATAAAATGGTAAATTAGTTGTAATTAAGTAGATTAACACTGCAAAGGAGTAGGTGTTACGATAAGCGATTAGTATGTTGATGGAATTCTGGCTTTTGGCGTCATAAGTCAAGTTAGTTGTATTTCGGGCAGCAAAAGTGAATTTGGATTCTATTATAACATTTTTGTATTCTTCCGAAATTTCCATTCCTTTCACTATCAATAAATTTCCCCCAGACAGCGTAAATTTAATATTTCCAGACAATATTTGCGATTCTTTTGTAGTTGTTACCGAATCTCAGCACCTACTTTCGATTTTCACATACATTTCAGCGTAATATTTAATTTAACATTTAGACGTATTTATGATTAGGCTGGAGAAATTTCACATGAACATAATTTACACGAATCGTTGGCATTATCGTTATGATCTTTATTTTTTCCGTTCCTGAGGTAGTTTGGCTTATTCAGAAATTTTCGCGTTAATTTTTTCTACACTTACCAGTCGCTAACGATGTCGTCTCGTCTGCTTCTGCTTGCAACGATCACACACTTGCCGAAATAATAACACACAATTTTATAAATTATCGTACGTCACTGCTAATTAGGCAATATCTACAAGATATTTCTTTGCGGATGTCGTATCACAACAATTCCAAATCACTGTAAGAATCCTGAATGATCCTTTACCACACGGTCCAATGGGCCTAGTGTCGGAACTAGTAGTAAAGAAGAGTATACCGAAATTTTTCGATTGATTTTTGTAAGTTATCAGTATGGAAATGTTCCGTTAAAAATAACCGACACGAACTACGTACAATTCTTCAATAATCACTTGGCGGTCTGCAGATCACTTTAACCAAGAGTTAAGACTTAAACCGCGGATTATATCCAAGTCGCACGTTGCGATCGTCACCGTACCGCACTCACCAAAGTGTCGCTTACGAATAAAATTTCGAGCTTTAGCACCTGTAACAAAACATTTTCCGAATCAAATTTGTCTGAAGCTCAGCCGTGGTATTGTCCACTGAACTAGGGGTCGTCAACGGTATCCAAACGTACTGGGAATGTGTTGGAAGACACTACCACAGAGCCAGTTACCAATCGAAGACTATCCGATTGGATTGTCGGCATCTAGCACATATCAATGATAGGGTGAATGTTACTGCGGATCATGGAAATGTATTTGGGGGTCGTGCGATTGCAAAATCCCCGCTTACTCATTTGTAACGTATTTTGCCCAATTCCATGTAAGAAGGCTTCAGTTCATCGTCTAGGTCTAGATTTTGATAGATCTAGGTCCATAAGTCGCGGCACGCTTTTGTTCTCCAGGATAGCAAAAGTTTTCGCAGAAAAACTTGCCAGCATGCAATCTCTAAATCCGAACCATTGTGGGTTGGATGCATTATTCTGAAATGCATCTATCAGTAGCATTAAGACTACATTGGTACAGTTTTTCAGATCCATTCGATTTAGCCTCTTGGTGCATCATTCGATTGCAGCGCATCTGAGTATGCGAAGCAGTAATTTGCATCTGGGTTTAATTATAAACAATCTATGGGGTAATGGATCATTGTAATCGCTTAGAGTGATGCACTCTGATACTATGGATAGTAAAGCATTTCATTAAGGAGATGCAATAGAATAGTGAATGGAGATTGTCATTGATGCTGTGGGGATTTCAAAAGATTTAAGCGAGCAACTTCAATTGATTGCTAGATATAGGGTTTTCCAATAAGAGGTGTTATTTTGAATAGATCTTGTGATTTAACACCTTGCGACTTCTTCCTTTGGGGCGACGTGAAAGAAAAGGTCTACCTCAATAGCCCAGCGTCGATTCAAGACCTCAAAGACGGAATTCGTGAGGCTATCGAGGACATATGTAGGGTAGCCACTTTCCGATTTGGTTATGGAAATTTTCATGAAAAGGTTATGGTCCTGTAAGCGTGGTCGTGGTGATTATTTGCCTGATGTTATTTTTTTACTTTTAAGGGCATACTTTTTTCTTTATAATGAAATGAATATTTGATCATTTATATTAAAAAATTGTATTTTTCTTTTAATATCAAAATAACACCTTTTATTGGAAAACCGTATATTTTGATGCTAATGGTGCATCCCTATAGTTCTCATTTACGATGATGAGTTCAACGATTTTATTGTTGGAAAATATATTAAGTATTGATTAATAATATTGAACTAAAAATGTTGCAATTTCATTTCTTATAGAAGCCGGTCCAAAATTCAAAACACTCGAGGGAGTTTTCAAAATAAATTTTAGATGTGCAAAATTTACTGGGTCAATGCTGTGAATTTTGGTTGATTTACCGGTGTAAAAAATGCTTATTGTGTGAAATCTTTTTAAAAAGAGTTTGGATGAAATAGCTTCAGAATGAAATCAGAATTTATAATTTAAGCTCAAAATATATTTTAGACTTTTAAAGTAAAACAAGTGGGTACATAGAAGTACCCGCCTGTCAAAATGGTTTTGTACTCTACCTATGATATGCAAGCACTAATAAATAATGAATATTGTGAGAGAGTTGTGTTTATCTTAATCAGAGAAAATTTAAATGATGATAGCTTTTGGGGGTATTATTGAAATCCATTAATTATCCAAATCATATAGCGAACTACTGAAATATTTTATTGAACTACTTACATTTCATTGAAGTGAATGATGGCCATCCAAATTTATTGGGAAAATGTAACGTTTAGAAATCATAATGTGATTAGCAAAATTGTGTGAATTACAACATTTAATACATTGTTGCGACCGTGAATCTTTGCGTTTGTTAATTTTGAAAATCCAAGAAGTAGATTTTGATATCAGTTTCGGCGTGTTCATATTTTATAAGTCAAAGTCAAAAGTGCTTTATTCAATTCTAACCTTTACACATTTTCAAAGAATATGCAGCTATTGCAAATATTGACGCTTATTTCCGCGCAGCAATAGGCACTTGTATGTGTGTGTATGTGATTGGAGACACTTACAAATTTTGTTGTGATGTCCAAGCGGGAATGAAATTTTATTAGCGTAGCAACCTCTATACTTGCTGACACTTGTCATTCGAATTAAGAATCTTCTTATAAGAAGAACCGTCGTGTTGTATATAGAATAATTACACGAAGTGTGATATTTAAGTCTTTTTTTTCTTCTTAGCACTACAGCCCCTCTCGGGCCTTCGCTTCCTGCAAACAGCGCCTCCAACAGTCTCGGTCAATTGAATGCATCTTCCAATTCCGAAATCCGAGCAACAATGAACTGTCTTCGTCGACTGAGTCAGACCAGCGTTTCCTTAGTTTCCCCACTGGCCTCCGGCCTTCAGTTCTCCCAACGAATACCTTTTTGGGTATCCATTGTTCGTCCATACGATTCATGTGGCCAGCCCATTGCAGCTTCTGCAGTTTTACAATGGTTGAGATCTCCGGTTTATCTAAAATTTCATACAGCTCATGGTTGTATCGAATTCGCCATTGGTCCCCGTCAAGTTTCGCTCCGATTATTCGCCTCAGGACCCGTCGCTCAAAGGCGTTCAATATATATACGGATGCTTGGGCTAGGGTCTGTGCTTCACACAGGTCTTATCACAGATTTGTTTACTTGGAGCTTTGTTTTCCTGTGTATGCAGCTGGTCTTCAAGATCGTCAATACTGAATAAAATATTTTATTTGCGAGTTGTATTCTTTGGCGTATTTCGTCTCTTTTATTGCCCGTTTTCATTATTTTGGCGCCTAAGCACGGAAATTTGCTACCATTTTCGATACTGTATTCGCCAAATGTGATATTTTGTATTTGAGGTATTTTTCCTCGACTGCGTCATGAGCTTTGTTTTATTTTCATTGATTTGTAGCCCTACTGGTTTTGCTTCGCTGTCGAGTTTCAGGGAGGGTTCTTTGGTAGTCGTTAATGACCGTGACATAATGTTGATGTCGTCCGCATAGGCTACTGCTTGGCTCGGCTTGTATGGTAATGTACCTCGCGTATCAACAATAGCAATGAATAGCAATGGGGCCAGCCCATCTCCCTGCTTAAGTCCGATATTTGTGGCAAAGGCATCGGTAAGTTGATCATTGATGCGGACTTTTGAGGTCGTCGACGTCATTGTCATTTTGGTCTGACGGAGTAATTTGGCTGGGATGCCAAAGGAAAGCATTAGTTGGTACAGTGCGGTACGATCAATATTGTCGTATGCTTGCTTGAAGTCAACGAAAATTTGGTGTACGTCTATGTTGAACTCCCAGGATTTTTCAAGTAGCTGCTTGACAGTTGTAGTGATGTAGGTGTCTATATGTCCGTAAAGACTGCAGCGATGGTCTGCTACCTCGGCGGAAGAGTATGATAAGATCCACTGAGAGTGGCCTTGCCTGGGGAAGTGTGAATGCGCTCGCAGGCTAGCGTTGCGGTGTCGTCGGGCGGGTTCTTTCCCCCAGTACAAGGACCTACTACAAAAGAATTTCGCATTCACGAATTCCTGGGTCACAGAGAGGTCGGCCGAAGTCGAAAAGAAGGAGGTAACCAACTAAGGTTTGAAGGTTGCCGACGAAAAATGACAAACTGGACCTGGGGAAGATACACGGGCTTCAGGGGACTTCGTCGTTACGCGACGATTCTCATGGTGGGGCATCTAGTTGGAGGTGGTGGGTGCCCCCTCGCACCCTCCCAACTGGATCAAAATCCAAATTTAGAGATAGCCATGTGTTCCCACAAATGAAAAGCACAAACGTAACCAATTTATGCTATAGAGTTATGGAATTAAATCACATAACCCTATATCATTAAAGGGCACGCGAGCGGAAGGCCACTCTACCTGGCAAGAGCCCCTGTTAAGCAACAAAAACGGTGGAGCACGCCCGATGGCTCGCCCTTATCAGCGAAATAGCCTGCCATCGATGCGGGGTCTATACCCGGTCAGGTAGAGCGAATGCAAAGACCCACGGTTCCGCTTTAAGAATCCATTTTATTTTTACAATTCTTCGAATAATGTAAGGTTCAATTCCTCAAATAATTTAATGTACAATTCTTCAAACAATTTAATGTACCATTCTTCAAATAATTTAGTGCACGATTCTTCAAATAATTTAATGTACTGTTCATAATTACTTCTTCAAATAATTTAATGTATCAATTCAATTTATATATAAAAATTATTTTTATATATAAATTGTTAATAAATGTCCTAAAAATTTAATCTTTTTAGGGTTTTGAACTAAAAAAAACCCCTATTGCAATCACGACCTGTGTCCGTCTGTCCGTCCGTCTGTCCGTCTGTATGTCACAGCACTTTTTCTCTGAAACTGTAGAGGCTACAGCCATGAAACTTTGTGGAAGGGTCAGAAGTGGTGACTTCTTGAAAGTTCAAGGGTGGAAAATTTTTTCGAAGGGGTTTAAGGGGGGTCTCTCCATATAGGAAGGTGACCCCTCAAAAAAAAATTTTCCCTATTGGCAGTCGAGTAGGGTGTCATTGGAAAGGTCTCAATGAGATCTTTTCAAAACAAATCTTAAAATTTCCTTACAAGTGCCGAGGGGAGCAGGGGAAGGGGAAATGTACGAGCTTTTCGCGTACCCCCCTCGCGATTGGACACCTTCTATCCGAAAAATCTGGAAAAAATCATGAATGTAGGGCTTAATGAGTACAACAACAAAAAATACATGAGAAGTCGAAATTCGCTCAACTTTGTTAGTAATAGCATGATTTATCAATTTTATGTTTTCTTGAATAAAATCTAAACCGTACCCTAAATTCAATAAACAGATGGCTATTTATAAGATTAATCTTTTCTGAAAGTTTCATAAAGATTGAATAGTATCTAACGAAGTTATAGCGATTTGAATTTTCCTGTATTACTATGGAACAATGTGCCCTGTATTACCATGGAAACATATGGCTGTGGAGCCATATGCGCTTTTCACCGACTTAGACACTACAGCTTTGCTAGGATTTGCATGAAAATTTCAGGAATGATAAATATCATGAAGATGAGTTCATACAATTGAAACAAGTCAAAGAGGCAGGAGAGGGCTCCTAGCAAGAGGGCTTTGTAACCATTCTAAGATTCGAAAGAACAGAATCGATGATTACAATACAGAGGAGTGGCCCCTGAAAAAAATTTCATGTATGGTAGCCGATATGAGTATCAAATGAAAGTTATCTATGAGAGCTTTTCAAAACAGTTCTTAAACTGACCGTTTTTGCTTCAGTTAGGCCAGAGGGGGGGGATAAATAAAAAATGTGTTTCCTCCCTCGCGAATGGACACCCGTGATCTAAAAAATATGAAAAAATTATCAAGGGAGATATTTATGGGTATAACTATAACAAAAACCTCAGAAGTCAAAATTCGTTCAACTTTACTAGTAATAGTATGATCCTCGAACATGACATGTTTCTTGGTTTTATTCGTTACTGGTTACTGCATTTTGTTAGTAGGGTACAAAACCCTTCTGACATGAGCAAAGGTCTGTCTACCCAACTTGTTTTATTTTCCTTCCTAAATTTATTTAAAATATAACTATCTATTTTCATTGAGATCTCATTGAAATGTATCTTTGGCAATTGTTTCAATCTATTACCCTTCCAATTATCTTCACCTATATGCTTTGAAACTAATTTAATTTTATTTATTTTGTTTGCTTCAAATAAACTATTTATTCCCAAGCAGAGTATAAACGAAGAAACTGGACCTGAGGGAAATAACCATGGCAAAAATTATGATTGATCATTCGAATCGATTTTCCACCAGTGGAAATTTCGAGAACTGGTCTAACACAACGATAGCTCCGATGTGTCCCATAGAAGAACGAGGATATAGCAGGAGTAGATCTATGTACAGACGTTGGAACATGCGCTCCGGAACGTTGAATTGACCTATAGGAGGTAGAGGAGGCTGGTTGGGCACTTTAGTGCCTATACAGGTCTCACAGGCGCTCACGTAGTCTTTGACCTGGGATGACATTCCAGGCAAGAAGAAGTACTTCTGAAGTCGCCGAAGCGTTCGACCGTAACCACCGTGGGCACTTAAAGGATGGTCGTGTGTGCGGAGGATCAGACTATGAGTCATTACCTTCGGTACCCAGAGTTTTCAGGACTCTTCTTCCTGCCCTGGATCACCAGCGGCGTATTCATTTCGTCTATAGATGCAGCCGTCTATAGCCTTCAAATCAGGCAACTGTGTTTGTTGTGCTACGATGGTGTGCCTCGACTCTTTGTAGCTGTCTGATTCGAAATGTGGACTGTCTAAATCAATCTCAATGGCATCCTCGTCCTCCACTGTCAATTCGGCTCCCTCTGGTGAGAAATTTGGCAAGAGAGTTTCGGGTAGGATGTTCTGGGTCCTTTTCCGGTGTTTGATGGAAAGCCTGAACCTTTGCAGTTAATAGCACATCGGGCCAGGCGTCCATGTAAGCCCGCTTCGTTCATCAGCCATTGTAGCGAAGCGTGGTCCGTCATGATTTCAAACTGGTGGCCTTCGATATAGGCTCGGAATTTCCTTACAGCCATCATATTCCTGCTCGGACACGGTATAACTCCTTTGGGCCGCGTTCAGCTTATTGGACATGAAGGCAATGGGGGCTTCCTTTCCTGCATCGGTCAATCGCACAATGAATGGAGAAGGGCTTCTTCCACCGAGGCAGCAGACCATCGCTGCAGTCCTTTGCGGACATATAGATACATATTTCACTACACTGTGAACAATTGGTCTTATGCTGATCTACCTGCCCTAAAAACCACCTTGCTACTCCCCAAAAATACTGCTGGCGTATGATCCAATTTTATTTTCCAAGATTTTAGAAAATATTTTGTATGCCGTACAAAGTAGTGATATGCCTCTATAATTTTCGCACCGTAGCTTATCACCTTTTTTGTGGATAGGGAATATAATTGATTGGCTCCACTCTTTCGGCATATGTTCTTGTTGCCAAATGTATGGATGCTTTGTGAATAGCTTGATGAACACTACTGCCACCATATTTGATGAGATTCACTAGAATCTCAACGATGGCCGGCGCTTTATTATTCATTTGGGCTTTGATGATGGAACAAACTTAATCCAGAGTTGGTGGGGCCAATGGAAGCTCTCCGTAGACAGCTATGGGCTCCGATGTTCTGGAGCTGTGCGACGCTTAAGGAGGTCCTTGAAATATGATGCCCATCTTTCCTGAATTTTTATTTCATCAGCGATTATATTGCCGATGTCATCACGACAGAGCGTGGTTTTGCGCTAATAACCACGTTTCAAGCCTTTCACTGCTTTGTATGCTTATCTTGTGTTGTTGTTCGCTAAACTTATATCTGTACTTCTCAATTGATTGCCATAGTATTTTCTTTTCTTAATCCTAATTATCTTATTCGCTACTCTTCTGAGATTATCATAGAGTTCTCTCTTCGTCCTGGTTTTCCTACTTACATATTCTTTGTATGCCTGATTCTTTTTATCTAACGCATTCTGGCACTCATCATCGAACCAATCATTCCTCTTGCGCCGGGCTTGATGTCCGATTGTCGCTTTTACTTCCATCTAGAGCTCGTTGCTCGTCTTTAACGATGCGTCTTATTGACAATTAAGTAATGTGACTCATTTTATTGCCGCACTTATGGTAAACCTACCACTTTGAAATTTCCTTCCCCTTCCCCGGAATTCTTCCCCTCTCCATTGATATATATCATCGGTCTAGCTTGTTTAGTTCGCTTGCGGTGTCGTGTTGAGTAGACGTGTGCTAGTGGTGCTCGTCACGAAAATGGAGAAACGAACACAAAAGATTAAATTTTGTGTCAGATTGGGCGAAATATCTTCAGATATGTACGCTAAAATGTAAAAGTGCATGGTGATAGTGATAGTGGCGCGGTGCAGGAGACCAGTTGAGGTGCTGGCTGACGCAAATGCGCAGCGTGTGCGTGCCCTTTTATTCATAAAGATCAGCGTTTAACACTTCGGATGTTGGCCTCGGAACTGAGTAAGAACCGTGGAACAGTCAGACAAATTTTAACTGACGAGTTTGGGATGAGAAAGTTGTACGCGAAGATTGTTCTAAAGAACATTCTGAGGAGCAAAAGTAGCATCGAACTACCGTCGCAGAAGACTGTTTGGAACAAGTGGAAAACGATCCCACGCTGCTTGATCGAGTTATTACAGGTGATGAGAGCCGGTTTTTCCAATAGAACAACATCGGTGGTCAAAGGAACCCATTTTGAGTCGATTACGGACATTCAGGCAGCCGTAACGAGGATACTCGCGGGCATCCCAGCCGAAGCGTTCCAGAAACGTTACGAAGCATGGAAAATGCGCTAGAAGCGTTGTATAGCTGTCCAAAGCGACTGCTTTGAAGGGGATGGCAGAGTTGTAGAATAATTTTTAAATGTACGGTTTTCATAGAATTCGTTTCATTACTTAATTTTCACAGCTCGTATATTGTCGCATATTCTCAAATCGTTGAAGTATTTTCTATATTATTTTTATAAAATTAATTTTACTAAACAATCAAGATACCTTAATATTATAACTTCCTCACATTTCCCAGAGGTTATGGGCCCAGCATACCTATATTAATTTTGTGTCTTGGTTAATTTTGCAGTTTTTATAAGCGTTCATTATGTTCGCGCGTTGTTCGGTTGTATAACGGTTGTGATAAGTTTTCGTTAAAATGGCTGAAAGTAATTCAATATCTAGTCTGCACTTGGGATTGCTATCCAAAGATAATTATGATACTTGAAGCATGCAACTGGAGGCGCTGTTAACAAAAAACGATTTATGGGAATATGTTAAGAGGAGTGCTAAACAACTCAGTGAATCGGATATAGCCGGACTGGGAAAATGGCGGAATAAGGACAGTGAAGCTAAAGTGGGTTCGATATTGTCTATTCGTCCTTCAGAATTGAAGCAAATTCGTGGAAGTGAAACTTCAAAGGATATTTGGCTCATGCTGGAGTCAATTTATGCATCTAAAGGGCCCGCGCGAAAGGCAACACTTTTGAAGCAGCTTATGCTTCAGCGCTCAGAAGGAGGTGGTGACGTGAAAGACCATCTTGGAAAGTTCTTTGATATCGTGGATAAATTAGAAAATATGAACGTGCAGATCAACGGTGATTCATTGACAATTATGCTGTTGCACAGTCTTCCTTCCTTATGTGAGAACTTCAGGTGCGCGATTAAGTCTCGGGATGAGCAACCAGCGGTGGAAACACTGAAGATAGAAATTATGGAGGAGAGTGAAGCTAGGAAGCAAAATCCTAGAAGCGTTGTCACGGCTATGGCTGCCGGGAATCGTGAAAATTCGCGCCAAAAGCACGCAAAGAAAGTTAAGGAGAAAGTGACAATAGGATATAGTGTAATAAAGTGCTATAAATGTGGTACAGTAGGACATAAGGCGAACGTATGCTCGAAAAAGTCCGAAGGTGTCCGGAGAAATAAATCAGCAAATAGTGTTGATCATTCTTACGCGGAGAATCATATAGTGATTCCAAATGTAAACAACAGTGTTTGTAGTGCGAAGACGAAGATGGCAAATCGTGCCTGGAAAAATGACTGCGCTACCATTTTCCAAGGATCGAGAACCTTGTTCAAAAATTTTAAAAATTGTGTACTTTGACGTAGTGGGTCTGTTTTGAACTGAATTGAAGGAGCGGGCGAGATATTTCGTGAGTTTCATCGACGATAGTACGAGATGGAGTGAAGTTTATTTTCTGCGAAAAAAAAGCGCTGTATTCAATGCGTTTAAATTGTATCAACAGTTAGTATCGGGGGGACCTGATAGCAGAACAGTATTAAAGCAAAAGGTGAACAAGGCAAACGAATAGGCGGATAGAAGAAGAGATGCTATTGAATTTATGTACACGTCTCAGGATAAACCCGGAAACTCTAGACGACTTAGTAATCACATTTAAAATATGTGTATCAAGTTTGAGTTTTGGCTCAAAAGTTACTCCATGGTCTTTATGACTGAGCGCTTCAGAGAGCAAAGCATCATTTAATATATAATGAAAATTAATAGGAGTGTCCTTGGGAGAAAAAATCATTTTATGACATTTAGTAGTGTTAAGACATAAATAGTTTGAAGCACACCATTTATTTAGAGCATTCAGATCAGTTTGGAGGAGCTGACAGTCTAAATGGGATTTGACTGCTCAAAATACTTTGAAATCATCAGCATACAAGAGGCAAGAGAAATTAATTACAAAGGGAAGATCATTTATGAACAACAGAAAGAGAAAAGGCCCAAGAATTGAACCTTGTGGAATGCCAGATGAATGATGAAAAGGACTGGACGAATTACCAGAGAGACTTACTCGACAGGGACGACACGATAGATAAGATGACAATCAAGATAGAAGAGCACCCGAGATGGTAAGAGCTTTAAGCTTACAACAAAGAAGTAAACGATTCACAGTGTCAAAGGCCTTGGAGAATCTGTGAAGATCACATCAACTTGCAGTTGGTTATCCAAAGCGCTTGCAATACTGTTTGTGAACTCCATTAAATAAGAGGTAGTGGAGTATCCTTTGAGAAAGCCATGCTACTCTGGAGTAATAATAGGAGCTAATGAGTTTGAGAGTCGATTATAAACCAACCGTTCAAGTAGCTTTGGAAAGCAGAAAAGTGAGTAAATAGGGCGATAATCGGAAATTGACGTTTGATCACCATTTTTAAAAATAGGCACAATATTAGCTGCTTTCCAAAGGTTAGGGAAAGTACCAGTCCTCAAACTTAGATTGAAGAGGAGGCGATAAAGGAAAACTAAACGATGATGCTAATGACTTTACAAATATGTTTAGCAAACCATCCGGCCCGGGGCTGATGTTAGGATGAAGAGCATTGATCAAAGATTCGACTTCACAAGTAGCTGTACAAATAAAGAAAATTGGGAAGGGAAGATGATTAGGTAAGACAACAGGATGCACAGCTGCAGCGGGAGAAGAAAAAGTCGAAAAAAATAATTGGGCAAATGAGTCAGTAAATTCTTGAGGAGAAGAAACCTCTGCACCATCCCAACGGAGTTAATCGGACTGGAAGAAGAGGATTTCAGCGACCTTATATAAAACCAAAAAGGCTTTTATATATTTACTACAAAAGAGCTATCCAGAGTACTGAAATAAGTCTTCAAAGCATAACAGATCTCTTTTTTGGCAATAGCACGCAGCCTGCTAAAATTAGACCTTGCTTCAATAGTGCAGAGTGTTTTAAAGACACGATACGCCTTATCTTTTGTTCGTAGGGCACTAAGCACTCGCTTTGTAAACCAAGGCTTTTAATTTGCTTTATGGGATGTCTGAAGAGCCTTAAAACAGCGAATAAAATTATAAATATATATGTAAAATTTATCCAAAGCAGCCTCACAATTTAGGCCTCTAAAGAAATCTAGCCAGTTGGCTGAAAGTAATTTTGTATTAATAGCCTCATAGTTTAAAAAAGTTAAGTTTTGGAGTAGGATGAGGTTTAATAAATTTAATTTCATCGACTATAAAATCTATAGATAAAGGAGGATGGTGCCGATCAGGAGAAATATACGGATGTACGGCTTGAGATACAGATAAGTAGTTAACTGGAACATTTGATAGAACAAGGTCAAAGAGACGACCATTATTCTTGCGGATATAATTAAATTGAGAAAAGGAGCAATAAGATAGGAAAAATGACAGCGTTATAGAAAAAGGGTCAACTGACGTGAAAGTAGGAGTAGGATAATTTTTCCACTCTATGTATGGTAAGTTAAAATCCCCGCAAACCAATATTTTGGCGTGAGGGTGTCGCAAAACTAGATAAGAGAATAGATCATCAAAAAACGTCTCATAAACAGTTAGCAGTGAATTACAGGGAATATAAATAGACAAAATCAAAAATTCTGTATAATGAGGGAGAGAAATATTGATAATAACACATTCTAAAGTATGAGAAAAACAGAAATCAGAACAAGGAGAACTAGGTAGAGTTTTGCTAACTGCAACCAAAACTCCACCACCATCAGCGTTATTAGTAGCAATTTTGTCACAGTCACATCTATATACAATATGATCAGTAAATATTTCACTGCTCAAAATGTTTCCATTAAGCCAGGTCTCGGAGAAGCAAATAATAGAATCATTACTAACTTGATAGGAGATAAAGAGTTCCTCAAGCTTGGTCCTTAATCCTCGTACATTTTGGTAAAAAATTGCGATACACATTTAATTAGGAGAAGAGAAGTTACATTGAACAGTATTAAGGTTTGAAAGAGATTCATTGAGGTTTAAAGAGGATACAGTGCATTAAACATTATGATTATCAGAATATTCACCAAGATTGCTTGTGACTAGAGCTTTGGGATTTTGTTAATTGCCAGACAAAAATTTTTTCGTCTCAATTCAAACGGCTTAACAAGTACACCAGCAAGCCAGTAATTCAAATTCAGGACAATATCAGTATTTGTAGAAATCACCAATTCAAATGAGGCAACTACTTTGTCTGTTAAATTTTTCTGAGTCAACTTGTGACAACTCAAAACTTTAATGGATGATCCAAACTTTTTGTTTACATAGCGCTTTAAGTCTTCAACAGATGTTTCGTATGCCACTCTAGATATGAAGATATTCTTCAAAGGTATAGAAGCACGAATGACAGGAGAATCGAGATCTGTTGTATGTATATTGGTAGAATTTCTCATGAATTAACATTTGCTATATTCTCACTTCTGTTCATAGAATGCGTATAATTTCGTCATAGCTTGCTTTGTAGTCTCACAGTTTTGTATGAGAGATGTTTGGTTCAAATTCATGGACGATGTTAAAATAAACATGGCCACGCCATCATCTTTATTCCACTGCACTTGCGAACTGGTTTCCTCGGGTCTTACCTTTTCTTTGTTCAATCGCTTTGCTCTTAATGCACATTTCACTTGAAACTTCCATTGTTTGAAATTTCTGGCATCAAACTTCTTAATTTTCGTTGCATTCGTAACCTCCATTTCGTAGGTTATTTTTGCATCGGTTGTAATCTTGCTCTAAACTTGTACTCTTTATTGAAACATTCACTTCTTACGTGTCTGGGCCCATAACCTATTGGTATTCATTAATATTTTAATAAAATTCACGTTAGATTTCTATGAATACGATAATTATTATTGAGCATAAAACGATATGACATTCGTATGGAAAAGAAGAAGTACAACTGGGAAAAGGGATCGTAGTAGTCTTTGCGTATAGACGTCTTTTAAATCGTTCCTGTCAAAAGTTTTCAAAATTTAAATTAATTTTTTAAAAACGTTAGTCCGAAGTTAATTTTTATCGGAAAAAAATCTTATATTGTCGAAGTAATCGACTCAGAAAATTACTATCGAATATTTTTACTTCGATTGGTAACGAAAAACAAATTACCAAAGAAAATTTCGCCGCTGGTATGGAGGAGCCCGACGGCTTCCCACCGATGGGGCAACCTGGGGAAACGACGAATACGAAACTGGCGACAATCACCAAAAGCAAATATAACGAAGAAAACTCCGTAGATGGAGGATGCAAGCTGCAAATAATAGCGGACAATCAACAAATGGCCAAATTGCAGAAAGAAAATGATGAACTAAGGCAAGAGATACAGTCTCTCAAGGATCTTTTCAAGAAAGGGATGAAGCCTCAAAAGACGCAGCCACAAAATCAATGGCAACAGGTAACAAAGCCGAAGAAAAGTGCAAAACAAGTAAATCCAGAGGAAGTTCTAAGTGCTGGTGGCACCAACGAGAGCCAAAATTATTTTGCAGCGCTGGAGGGATTAACCGAAGATATGGAAATCGAAGAAAACATCGGAGGTAATTTTAATCAAGATAATGACGTTAGTTTTATTCAATATTTAAAGAACAAAAATAAGGAGAAAAAACCAGCCCGCAGTTCTGCTGGTTCCTCTGAAAAAGCTTCCAACAAAACAGAAAAAGTTCCGCCAATCAACGTGTTCGGACAAACCGGGAAAGGTATGGTTCGGCTATTGGCAGCCGAAAATAAACTGGCCAATTTCGAAATCAAAAGAGTTAATGCCGAAAAATTAACTATAAGGACGAAATCACTGGTTGATTTCAAGTCAGCCAAGGATGCGCTGATTTCTGGGGAGGTTCCGCACTTCACCTATACCCCAAAAAGTGAAAAAAATCAGACCTTCTTGTTGAAGGGTTTGAACAGCGGAGAGGATACGGTCGATCTTCTTCAGGTGCTCAAGGAGGCTGCACCAGATATTGATTTTGTTTCAGTCAAAGCCTTTGCGACAAAAAGGTCGACCATAGAAAGAAAGAATTTACCACTTTACCTGGTACAAATTGCAAATAAGAGCAGTCCAAGTGCTCTTCAACAAATAAGGTACTTGAATTTCAGAGTGGTGAGGTGAGAACGCCTCCAGAAAAGAGAAGTCAACCCGTGTTACCGGTGTCAAAGATTTGGACATTCGGTTGCCAATTGTACCATGCACTATCGTTGCGTTAAATGCAAAGACGTTCATGCTCCCGGTGAGTGCAAATTGGCTCAGACGGAGCCTAAAGAAAACTTATACTGCGTTAACTGCGGTGTTTTTGGTCACCCAGCATCATATCGAGGATGCTCCCGATATCAAGATGCAAAAGTTAAATTTGCTCCAAAGCAAACACAAGTACACCGTAATATCATACCTTCCAACTTCGTCAAGCCCGGAGTATCATTTGCACTTGCCGCTAGAGGACCAGCAGAAAATGCTGGAAATAACGTAAATAATGTAAGTGGCAATAATGAGCTGCTTCTCAAAATTTACCAGCAACTTAATTCTTTATCGGAGAGAATCGACAAACAAGATTCAAAAATTAACTTTGCTTTTCAGCGTTTAGGTCTTTCAAATGCCTAATAATAACTTGTCATCCAGTCATATTCCCATGGAGAGGCTTCGCCTCATATCGGTCAACGTCAACTCTATCGTTGCTATACATCGACGTGATTATCTCCTTGAATTTGTTGTTCAGCAAAAGCCTGACATCATACTTCTCACTGAAACCCACCTCAATTCATGGCATTCCATGGAATTCAAAGATTTTGCATTCGTAAGAAACGATAGGGTAATAGGTGATGGGGGAGGTGGCACCGGGATATTGGTTAGAAGACCCTATTTTTTCCAAAATATTGAAAAAGTCGAATTCAAAAACTTTCAATTTCTTGAAGTGCCCGTCATCAAAATTTCACTGCCAGGTGGGGATAACCTCTTCGTTATCTCTGCCTATGCAACTGGTCAGAATGTTCTCAAGTTCAAGGAGGAACTCAATTCCTTGTTTGAAATACTCGAACTGAACAGGCTGCATAGTTATTATATTTTTCCCGGTGACCTGAATGCCAAGCATACATCATGGCTAAACGCCACCAATGATCCAAGAGGTGTATTCCTGAAATCATGGATAACAGAGAACCAAATTGAATACAGGTGCAACAAATGCATATTTGGACCTCTGCATTGCTGACGCAAGACTTGAATTCAGCTTTAATAGTTCTCAACGGAAACTGCAGGTGCTTCCTTACGATAGCGACCAGAACGCAATCGTAATGGAAATCAATCATCAAAGGGATGATTTCTTCCTCATTCCAGTTCAACATGAAAACCATCGGTTGAATTTCAAAAAAACAGACTGAGGAAAGTTTCAAAAGAAGTTTAATCGGGAGTACCAGAAGCAATGTCCCTCTTCTGATGATGGCAACGCTTGCTCAATAGTTCCTAATAACAGAAATCTAGCTGACGATGAAATAGATATCTATTTGTCGAAGTTAGAGAAGCTGACGTTGGAAACGATTGAGAAAGTTGTTTCCAAGATTAAACATCGAAACAATATGGAAGGATATGAAACACCAACCATCGCAAGGTTGAAAAGATTGAAAAGCCTTCTTCTCACACGCGTCAACAATATTTATCGACGATTTTTGGACTACAACAATCCCTCGTTGGCTTTGTTGAAATAACACCTGAAGAATGTCCGGAACTTAATCCGTTCATACTTCAGGAGTGAGGTCAGCAATCAATGGGCGGAAAAACTGAGGGGTTTAAGCCCACAGGACCCAGATGGCGTTTTCGCGAAAGTGAATAGCTTATTTCGCAGGAAGTCTCGAGTGAAGGTATCGAATCTTGAAGTCGCTAGTGATGAGATAAATCTTCTCGAAAGAGCTGGTATCGAAATTGATAGTACGACTCCGGATAGTAATGGAAACAGGATTATATGTGATGGATTGCAGAAACTTGCCCTGATTGGAACACATTTTGAATTGGTTAATCTGCCGAACCCAGAGAGAAGGAATGAAATGTTCTCGGAGGTCGTTAAAGCAAGCGTTTCCGACTTCAAATCAAGCCTGAACGGCCAATCAATTCTTCATTTCGATGAAACATTAACATCTGACCTCATACCGAGCTTGAATCTTATTGATTATTTTGTCAGCTATGAAGACTTGCGTTTCATATTTCGCAGAATAAACAACAAAAAATCATGTGGTACTGACGGTACTCCCAATATAGTTCTCCGACATTTGCTTGAGGTTGCTATTAGGAATTATTGCATATTGTTCAACAACATGTTGAACAATTCATATTTCCCAAATGAGTGGAAAAAGGCTAAGGTGTTTCCGATCTTGAAGAAAGGAAAAGAATCTTCATGCCCCAAAAGCTATCGCCCAATCAGCTTGCTGCCTAACATCAGCAAGGTGTTTGAAGTGATACTCAACAGAGCATTAAACGCCCATATTGAGAAATATGAGTTGATGCCGAATTGCCAATTTGGTTTTCGTGCCAGGCATTCGACCATACATGCAATAACGAAAGTAACCTCAGACAGCTGTTGGAAACTAAACAACAAAGAATGTGTTGGAGCATGTCTCATTGATATGGAGAAAGCCTTCGATACGGTGTGGTTAGATGGACTAGTTTTCAAACTTCTTCAGGACAGGTTCCCCAGACACCTTGTCGCCATGAATTGTAATATGTTATACGGGAAATCATTTGTTGTAACTGATGGAAATCTGGCAACGATGCGCGAATTCAAGGTCTTGAATGGTCTACAGCAGGGAACAGTTACTGCGCCCCTGCTTTTCTCAATATTCATCCGCAAGCTATTGAACAGCTTTGATTTTAATGACTCGCCAACGCGATCATTGGTAGCGTTTGCTGATGATTTGATCATCTATACGGCAGACCGAAAAGCTACAATAGTTCAGAGCAATCTTCAAAAAATGTTTAATGATGTGCAGCTCTACACCGACAATTGGCAAATGAAAATCAATGCGCAAAAGTGCGAAACAATTTTGTTTCGGACAACGCTGCAGGGGGCCAGTCAAGACCTGAAACGTAATTGGAAGGATTTCCACATTATGGCTGGTGAGGGTAGTTCAGAACGGGTTCCACATAAATCCTGTGTTCGATACCTCAGTGTTTATCTCGATCAGTATCTGTACTATACTGAACATGTGAAAATCATGCTCAGTAAAGCACTAAAAGTAGTCATGGCCCTTCGGCGACTCTTTCATTCCAGATACATTGATCAAAAAGTCAAAGTTATTTGTTACAAGACCCTGGTTAGACCAGTTTTGACATACGGATGCCAGATCTGGTACAACCAGAGTGCTAGTACAATGGAAAGATTAAGAGTTTTCGAAAGGAATTGTCTTCGTGCATGTACTGGTTTGTACAGAAATCCTGAGATGGATTGGAAGCACTATATATCGAATAGAAAATTTTATCAAACTGCTGAAGTGACAAGAGTCGATATCTTCATATTGAAACTTCTTCGGAATCATATCGCAAGATCTGTAACTGTGAGTGAAAACCCTTGGATTTCACAGCCGTTCCACCCTACAGACGGGTATATTGTGACTTGCCTCACTACTGGCTTCGTTCCTCCAGAAGCATTCGTGTATTTGGACATGAATCGATATGTTTTTGATTCTGACGGTGTCCCAATCATATATCACGTATATAGACGGGCCACCGACAAGAAGATAAAATATCCTCCGAATCTGAGTTCACGAGACCAACAATTCCAATGGAGATACTCATTTGCTAGATTCGTTGAGGCTGGTCGAGCTGAGATGGAGCAATCTAGGTATTGGTGGCTGAATGACAATGTCTAAATTATTCGTGTTTATTTTCTGTTTTTGTGCTTTTTCTCGTTACTTAGTTTTTTTTAAATTCATCTCATTATTGCTACATCTAGTATTGTTGTTTATTTGTATTATAAATAAGGTATAGGTTTCAATATAAGGTAACGTTTCTTTTTTGATTGAACTTATTTAGAACTAGGGTGGACATATTAGGTATAGGATATAAGTTCATTGTTGTGTTAGTAGTATAAGTAATTTTTGAATAATGCTGGTTGGTTTTTTCTCCTTTTTCCAATTGAATCAAAAATATCTAATGATCTTAATTAGTTTAAATCTGCAAGTGTATTTTTTTCATTAAATGTGTTTAACTGATAACGTATAAATTTAGAGAGCCATTCGGGCCATTAAGTTTTTTATAGTTTTATTGTTTGGAATTTGCTTTATGTTCTTTTAAAAATTTATAACGATTGGTATTAAATAAAGCGCGTTTGACTTTGACTTTGACTTTGAAGAAGTACAACTATGCCACTAGTGTTGGTAAACAGAAACAAAAAAAAAATTTAAGAGTCATCTATGGTCTATCTGATAAATTTATATTTATTCAACAAACAACACGTTTGTACGCAACGATTACTAGCCAAAGAATTGTCTCATTCCTTATAACCGCGAAAGAAATTTACATTCTTTAAATTGAGAAGTGTGCGATTTGGGCTACTGAGTGTGACAGCTCGTGAAATGAAGAAAAGACTTGAAAAAACATACCTTAAAATACTTGCTTAAAAAAGTATAAAATTACTCTTTATAGAGCAATTTTCAAATCTAGATTCTTATTTGACTGGTTAATCATCAATAATGATTAAATGATTAAGATTTAAATATGAAGAAGATTTATCCTCGCCTATCGGAGCTTATTTTTAAGTTTGTTTACTCTCAGATGTACCGAACCAACAGAAATGAAATTCTTGGGCTTTCAAATCGATTCATCATGTATAGTGAGTAACAGAACTGAATTTTCTAAATTAAAGTTTAAAGTTAACACAATTGTTACTTAATGAAATTTGATCTTTCTGATGTCACAGCCAAGACAAGTTTGGCCGAAAACTAATATTTGCATATCAACACGAGTTTCTAATAGCAGATCGATATGGCTCTGTTACTATACTGAGCGCAACTTTTTCTAATTGCTACTTCTGGGTGCATTGAATTGCAACGAGTAGTCATTAGAATTTCACCGAAAATGACTTGTTCAAGGAATTTGAACAATCTCGAAAACTACCTTAACGACATATTTATTTTCAATTGCCCATGTACATTATGTTATTACGCATTTAATTCTGGTTGACCATTTAATTCTCTTATATGTAAGTATTGCTGAAAATGAGGGCTAAAATAACTTCCTTCTTTCCTTTTTTTGATAAATGTAATTATTACAACAGTTTTTTTGTTATCTACAATTAAGTATCAGTTATAAAAAGAAACTCACACATAATAAATCCAAATCTTACTGAGCATGAATAATGATAAATTCAGCAGTAACAAGATACATGGGATCTACATCTGATGAATGTCAGGTATCATTTTCTTCGTACAAAATTCGAATGTTTCAAGTGCTTTTTCTTTTGGCCTTGACCACCGAATGAAATTCGTACATGTAGTTCAAGTACCTCGATCATCTCAGAGCGCAAATCTTTAGCTTTACAGCCTATCTCCAATTCAGCGCCTTAGGAAATCGAACGAATAATTTTTGAAAAAGTGCAGTACGCCGGAAAATCACCTTCACCTTCATTCGGGCGCTTATTCAGAGGTGACCTCGCATAATCACGGCGCTTTAGATGAATTATTAAATCCATCAGTGGGTTCTTATGATCAGTAAAGGAAAGGTACAAAAAATTGCTGCAGCACAATCGTCGTATTGAGCCGCTTGAGCTAGTGCTGCTGTAGTAAAGCGGTCAATGATTTTTGAGCAAGAAATGAACATATGAGTGGTAAGTACAGTTTGCTGGCAATATGCACATATATTCATTGTATTTTAATTTTACAGAGATTTGATTACGATGTTACGCAACAAGTTCCGAAAAATTGCACGCCAATTAGTCGGTAGTTGGCAGGGGCAGTTTCTCGTAAATGCAAATTATACCATTACTAGTTAACGTCTCAACAAACTGCAAAATATTTTCCAACAATTTCATTTTGCCCAAATTTAAGTGCTATGAACTTATACCCGCAAAACCTTGATCTCGTAACCACATGAATAGGTAAAACCTCAAGGCTGTAACTCCAATCAGAAGGAAGTGGAGTTGTTCCGCTAGAGTAAAATTCCGACTGTAAACGCAATTCAATAGGACATAAGTTAAACTCATCAGAATTGTGAAGCAAGTTAAATTTTCAAAACAATATTTATAGCTTTGTTTTGAAATCCTTATGATGGTGGTTAGAGGGAAAAGCGCATAGTGCATAATTTTATGCTGAAATCTGTACAAGGTCGCCGGTCACCGTCAGTAGTAGATACTACCAGTATTAATCGAAGACAAAAGGCGGCTCGAAAGATCAATACATCCGCGATTACAACACGACCCAAGATGGAACGCATAATGATGCTCGTGCATTGTAAGATTCAAGGGTAAGTTTGGTTGTAAACCGTATGTAGGCGAGTGTTATGTATATTTTGCGGTCATTGAAAAATTTCATTCATTATATGTGTGTAATGCGAAGATGACTATTAAAATATTGATTGGACGATTAGCTCTAATCGTTTATTTGAATATGTAGCTATGGTGTATCAAAAGCATGAAGTATGTAGCTCAAGTTAAATTATGAATTCATCCATTTTATGACTTTAAATTAATGCCACTTGAATGAAAGTAGGTTTTACCTGTTTGTAAATCTTTTCCTTCTTCCTTAATAATTTTGATGTAAGTTATTGATTTTAGACCTTGTTCATTCGAGATCATCATGTTGGTTGGGTTCAGCTAATGGATCATACCCTTGAAATCGTTACTTCATTATCAAGGTTCTTACATGCTGATATGTAACACCCTTTCGTGTCGTCCAATAAGAATCAGAAATATATTTGAAATTTCATTTGCATTTACGTTTATTATTGAACGCCATGAAAAATTTGAAATTTAAACAAAAAGAAAAATATAATTGCACACACTTCTAGCAGGCAAGAAGAGTGAAACCATCGTTAAGAATAAAGTAGCAGATATTCCAGATTTAGTCGTGAACAGATCGTCAGAAACCTTCACCGAATCCCAGTTACACTCACTAAACATGAGCTTAAATTATGCGATCAAATGTGACAAACTGTCCACAGAGGATATTATGATGGACGTAGAAGCGGCCATAAAATATAAGTTAATAAATCAAAACCGGGTTATGTTAAAAAAAATATATTTGAGGGCTGAGCCCGATGTTTACGATTTACAGGTTCACAAAAGACTGATTTAATAATTAACTTAAATCTACTTGATGGAAAATGATGCGACAGCATATTTCGTTTTTCCACAAATTGTGGAATTGCATCGCTACAATTTCATGTTGGATGCAGCCATAGCGTCAGCATAATTTGTAGCGTGGGAAAGCGCTAACTCGCCCACTTTTAAATGCGATCGTCCTTGATTCGCTAAAAGAATTGAATGTCATTAAACCTGACATTTTTAAATGCTCTCGGTGGATCAATTCTCGGAGACGGGGATGGTGTTTGAAGATGCGTTGCAGCGGCTGTTGGTGATTCTGATGTTTGTTTTATTTCGATCTTTGTAGTAGTTGGCTTCGTCCTGAATCTTGAAATCAATTTGCATGTGATGAGGTTCAGTAGGTAGGATCCTATAATGGTAAGTAATCCATAAGTTACAATTTGATGCACAGTGGTTTCTGTTCGAAAAAATTGTATTTCACTGGTGTTATTGATGTGCAGGTCCCTCATTAACTCAAGTGAAAGGACTTCTTGATATGCTCTGCTTTGTAGAGATGGTTGTAATATAGCAGGCATTGCCTTAACCATTCTAGCTTCTCGGCTGACAAAAGTTTGCCCGTTTATGTTTACGCTCGTATTATGCATTTTTAGGGTTTTGTACTAAAATACAAAACCCTATTGCAATCACGACCTGTGTCCGTCTGTCCGTCTGTCCGTCCGTCCGTCCGTCCGTCCGTCCGTCCGTCCGTCTGTATGTCACAGCACTTTTTCTCCGAAACTGTAGAGGCTACAGCCATGAAACTTTGTGGAAAGGTCAGAAGTGGTGACCTCTTGAAAGTTCAAGGGTGAAAAAATTTTTCAAAGGGGTTTAAGGGGGGTCTCCCCATATAGGGAGGTGACCCCTCAAAAAAAAATTGTCACCATTGGTAGTCGAGTAGGGTGTCATTGGAAAGGTCTCAATGAGATCTTTTCAAAACAGGTCTTAATATTGCCGTATGAGTACCGAGGGGGGCAAGGGAAGGGGAAATGTACGAACTTTTCGCGTACCCCCCCCTCGCGATTGGACACCTTCCATCCGAAAAATCTGAAAAAAATCATGGATGTAGGCCTTAATGAGTACAACAACAACAAATACATGAGAAGTCGAAATTCACTCAACTTTGTTAGTAATAGTATGATTTATCGATTTTATGTTTTCTTGTATAAAATCTAAATGGTACCCTTAAATTCAATAAAATTTAGCAAACAGATGACTTTTTATAAGATTGATCTTTTCTGAAAGTTTCATAAAGATCGAATAGTGTTTAACGAAGTTATAGCGATTTGAATTTTCCTGTATTACTATGGAACAATGTGCCCTGTATTACTAGGGAAACATATGGCTATGGAGCCATATGCGCTTTTTACCGACTTAGACACTACAGCTTTGCTAGGATTTGCATGAAAATTTCAGGAATAATAGATATCATGAGGATGACTACATACAATTGAAACAAGTCGAAGAGGCAGGAGAGAGCTTCTAGCAAAAGGGCTTTGTAACCATTCTAGGATTCGAAAAAATAGGCCATGAATCATGATTACAGCACAGAGGAGTGGCCCCTGAAAAAAAATTTCATGAAAGGTAGCCGATATGAGTATCAACTGAAAGTTCTCTATGAGAGCTTTTCAAAACAGTTCTTAAACTGACAGTTTTTGCTTCGGTGGGAGCACAGGGGGAAATACATGAAAAATGTGTTTCCTCCCTCGCGAATGGACACCAGTGATCTAAAAAATCCGAAAAAAATATCAAAGGAGATATTATGGGTATAACTATAACAAATACCTTAGGAGTCAAAATTCGTTCAACTTTGTTAATAATAGTATGATCCTCGAATTTCACATTTTCTCCAATTAAATCGTCTTTGACATGTTACTTGATTTTATTCGTTGCTGGTTACTGCATTTTGTAAGTTGAGTACAAAACCCTTCTGACATGAGCATAGGTCTGTCTACCCAACTTGTTAGAAGGTAGGTCCCGTTTAGGTCGTAGCTGACATGATCTGCTTCGATTGGTCCAACATATTTATTCAGTTGTATGGTGTCCGATGCGATCTCTTCGATTGTTGGTACGTGTGCGTTGCTGGTTTTATTGCAGCTGGCTATTAGGCCCTTCAGGAGGTTTGGTATGCCGGAAGTGTTGGTGATGTCCAGAATTTCGTTTGATTTACAAATGGTCAAATAATTTATATTCTTACAAATTTTTAATTACGCCAAATATCTTTTCATTTGCTTTTAGAATTTTGTTATATTTGATATCGTTTATTATTTGTTTCTTTTTAATTGCTTTAATCAATAATGTACGTAAATGAGGCTAGTAGTTAACGGAATATTAATTATGTAGAGAAGGGATGATAAATTTGTTATTATTTTAATTTCAGCAAAGTCTAAAGCCTCCTCTATAGTGGAATATGGAAGAAGTTCCTTATCTAGAATATCTGTTGCTAGTTTTATTTCAGTTTTTGATAAATTGATTGAATTGATAACTCCTAATTTCGCCCAATGAATAGCTAAGTTAATATTTTTCAGTTCTTCTTTAACTGATGATAATTTAAGTTGAATATCTAATACAATATTGTCCTTGGTTTGGCTATTTTCTTTAAATAATTCCAAAATTTGATTTGCAATTTTCGTTACATTATTAATTCTTTCTTGGTACATTTGATTGATTATAACTTGTCTGTTACTATTTTCCAACATGTTATTAATTTTGGCCTTTATGGTGAGAAAATCCTCGTGATCTGGATTGCCTGCAATCCACTTCCACGTCGTACCGATAAAATCGAGTGATCTTTTCAATTTCCGCGGTTTTAGATTTTGGATTAGGTTTCGAATCTGCTGGAGCTCGTAGGAAAGATGAGACGCAGAGAGGGAGTGCCTGACTGTTGACAGATTAAGGATTGGTTCGATTTTTTCGACAAAATGTTCGTACTGGTCAATGTTGATTGTATGAATCAATTTAAAGTTTCCGTCCTGAATTTTTGCTTTACCTGTATGAAGAGTGACAATTTGGGAGCTTGAGTAGTCTAGTATTTCGACTTTCGCGTTGACAATGAAAGGCAAGAGTCTGAAAGAGGACTTTTAATTACGTATGTGGCTTTTGTGGATAATTTTCCCGGATTCGGTCAAAACTGTTGAATTATTGTTTTCCTTTACAATTAAGCTGTTAATTTACATCCCTTTCTTTTATGTTGTCTTACATAAATAATTTCTCCGATTCCGTATTGTTTAGTGGGTTGTCTTGTCTTATTGTGGTTAGCCAAGTCCTGTTCTTGTTTCTGTTTGAGTCTGTCAACGTTCGATAGTCGGATTCTTTCTAGTTCAGCTGGGTCTGTCCTTGGAGTTCGGCCAAAATGGAGCTCGATTGGTTTTTTTTCCGGTAGTGGAGTGAATCGTTAGATTGTATTCGTGCACTGCTAGCAGCAGCAGGTTTTCAAAAGATCTGGGTGGTCCATCTTTCTTTAGACATCTCATTATTTCACTAAGGGTACTGTGCCATCGCTCAACCTGTCCGTTCACCTCACATTTATATGGGGGAGTTTTGTAAACCTTTATTTTAAGATCGTCTTCCATTAGAGAAGTTATAGAAGCTGATCGAAGGGAGCTTCCGTTATCGATTACAACTATCTCCGGGACACAGAAGTAGAAGAGCAAATCTGTAAGGGGCTGTTTGATATCTACGATAGATTTTGAAGCAATTATTTTGGCCTGTCCGAGTTTCGAGAATTTGTCAACAGCTGTCAGAACTCGTTGCTTTTCAGTACTGAAGAGATCTATGTGGATGGTATGCCCTGGATAAGTAGGAGTTGGTGTTGGATTCAATACAGGTTTATTAGGGTGGCGATCGTACTTGTTTTCCCTGCAGATACTACATTGATTGACTAGGGACTTTATTCTCGCTGCCATTTTCGGAAAATAGAAGTGCTCAAGGAGTTGCAAGCGATTCTCTTCAGCATTGCGGTGTGCTCTTTTGTGTATTTGAAGTATTTTGTCTTCTTGCTCAACTACGCCGGGGATATCCTCGACAATTTTTTGTGTATATCGTACTCGATAGCTTCTGAAATGATCTGGGTAGATTTTCTGAATGCGACCCATAGTTTGTTCGTCTGTTAAGAGCCCGTTTGTGGTGTTTGGATTTCGAGGACGCTTGAAGGTATTTATAATATCGCTGTCGGTGTAATGAGGCTTAATGAGAGTGTGTCTTGAATAATTTGGGAAGGGATTCTGTATATGGTAACTGTCTTTCTGAACACATTAATGGTTGACTCTATGGTGGGAATGAGGTTTTGCGACGAACTGTCATCGCTGTGCGCTGTTGGGGTTAAGGAATTGACTAAAGTTGGTTTAGGAGGTCTCGACTGGGAGTCTGCAACTATGTTTTCTTTTCCTGGCTTATATTCCAATTCATGGTTATATTCTTCCAGGATGGACTTCCATCTCTTCATTTTGGTGTTCGTGTTTTTAGGGCTGAGGGCATAGGTAAGAGGCAGGTGGTCAGTAATGATTTTAACTTTGCGCGAACCATAGAGATAGCATCTCAACGAGTCAAGAGCCCATATGATAGCGAGCATCTCTTTCTCGTTGGTAGCGTAGTTCTCCTCTGTTTTTGTTAGTGTCCTTGAAAGAAATACAATTTACTGTCTTGCGAAAGAACTGCACCAATGGCGTAATCAGAAGCGCCCGTTGTTAATTGAAACTCCTTATCAAAGTTTGGATGAGTCAGTACAACTTCTTTGGATATTAGGCAGTTTTTCAAGGTGTCGAACGCGTGTAAAGCCTCAGAGTCGAGGTGGATGATTTTATTTTTCGACTGAGTTTTGGACACTCGTCCATCTTCCCCTCTTAAAAGAGCTGTCAGGGGTTTTGCTATCTTCGCATAACCCTCAATAAAACGGCGGTAGTATCCAGACATTCCTAAGAAATATCTAAGGTCTTTCAATGTTTTTGGTGTCGATAATTTTGCAATAACTTGAACTTTTTGGGGATTTGTTTTAATCCCGTCACAACCAACCACAAATCCCAAGAACTCTATCTCGTTTTTGAGGAACTCGCATTTGTCCAACTGGATCTTTATGTTGGACGTTTCCAAAGTTGTTAGCACTTTCTCCAGATTTTTGAAGTGCTCGGCTTCGTCTTTACCAAATATGATGATATCGTCGATGTACACATAACAGCGTACTCCTATGTGTTCTCGAAGTATGTCATCTAGAGTTCTTTGAAAAATTGATGGGGCGTTCTTCAGCCCAAATGGAAGGCGAGTGAACTCAAATTTCCCGTTATTAATCGAGAAAGCAGTCTTTGGTATGTCGCGTTCTTTAAGTGGAATTTGATGGAGCCCACTTTTAAGATCGACTACAGAAAAATATTTATTCTTCCCCAGATTGGCCAAAATTTCACCTATATCCGGTATCGGATATTTGTCTGCAATGGTGACCGAATTAAGTTTACGGTAATCGATCACCATTCTGTACTTTTTCTCGCCTGATGCGTCCTGCTTCTTAGGGACAATCCACACCGGGGAGTTGTAAGGGGATTTAGATGGTCTAATTATTCCATCTTTTAGGAGTTTATTTACTTCCCTTTCAACTTCTTCCTTCAGGGCCATGGGATACGGATATGATCTTGAATACACTGGATCGTCAGTTTTGGTTCGTATCTCCCCTTTGACCGTGCTGGTATAGGTCAGTTTCTCGTCGGGTTCCGTTAGTAGTTTAGAATAGCATTTAATAATGGCTTTTAATTTAGCTGATTGTTCTAGGTTTAGGTGCGTAGACCTGATGTCTATGCTATTTACCGTTTCTGAAATGTGTTGTTTTAAGGGAATATGCAAATTCGGATATAGGGTCATATAGTTTTCATTGGTATGGATTACGGCTTTCAATTTCTTAAGAGTGTCGTTACCAATGATGCCGTCGAAGGTGATTAGGGTCGGAAGGATGAAAAATTGAATTTTGTCCGATTGTGGGCCGAATAAGTTAACGAACGCGTGTGCGTAATTTTGACGTTGCCTCCTACTGAATTAGCATAGAAGGCTTTATTGTTTGGCAATGGATATTTAATATGTCTCGGTTGTACGTAGTTTTTGTTGGACCCGATGTCCAATTAAAAATTGTAAAAGCTCTCCAATTCTTGTAGCGTGCTCAAAATATGGAAGTGAAGAGCGCCTCAGGCTAAAAAATAAATATCTTCTAATTGTTCTACTTGGTCGGTATTTAGATCGTCATTTGAGTCTATGTACTCAGTTAGGGTTTGGTCATGGTTTTCGTCCTCTTCATGTATGTCCTTTTCATATTCCTGTTCATTCACGTCATTTGTTTCGTCAGGCTCCGTGTAGTACAGTCTTTGGAATTTGTGGGGTTGATGCTGCCTTTGCGAAGGTTGTTGAAAACGCTTTTGGGCAAAACGTTGATTTTGAGGCCGGTTGGCGTAATTAACACCATGGCTCCTTATGGACTGGTCAACGTCCATAGGAACTGGTCCTCGTGGTGGTCGAGGAGGAGGTTTATCAAAATTACGCTCATGCTGGGGTTGTTGGAAGTTTGGTGCGAAGAAATGTGGTTTCTGTGGAGCCTGTGGATTATGCAGTAGTTCAGGATGAATTACTCTTCTAGGGGCAGGAACAGGTGTAGGCCTGAAATGGTCTTGCGAAATTTTGCGAGGTGGTATTGGAGGAGGAATGTTTTGCCGTGATTTTCGCAAATTGGAGTTCGAATTATTTGCGTATTGGGACCGGTAGTCCATGTTTTGCAATTTGAAACATAGATGTAATGCTTGCGGTAGGTCCACTGGTTCACGAATTGCAAGCAGTCTCGGCAAATCACCTCTCAAACCTCTAACGAACGTATCAAGCGCTTTATCGCAATATGCCTGGGTTATTATATTCATCGCGTCTTGTCCCATTTCAATAGATCCTAGTTTATTTAGGATAAGAGACAAATGGTTATACACTTCTTGATAAAACTGTGAAACTGTATTTTCGCCTTGGACCGAGGTAGTCATTTGGTATTCCAAAGTGCCTAAGTCTCTCTTATCCGCGTAATGGAGAGTCAGACACTTGGAGATTTTTGTCCAATTCAAGGGCGTGTTATAGGATTCCAACGCGATGTCCGCATGGCCGATAATTTTGTTTCTTATGACCGATAAAATTCCGTAATATTTTGGGGTACCCTTCAGATGGTCATAAATTTGGAGAATTCTATCGACGCTTTTACGCCAAGAGTTGAATTCACCTGGTTCCCCAGAGAATGTCCTCAAGCTCTTGACTACGTCTGGGATTTTGTCCATATCGGACAAATCCCCCCTAACACCGATATTGATGGGCACGTCCACATCATTATTTATATCGGATGCAGGATTCAACAATGAACTTAAAATTTGTCTTCCCTGAACTCGGAAAATATCCTCGACCACCCGCGAAATAATTTGGGACATATCGTTGTCCAGTGCGTCATGAGGCGCATTATTAGGCGGATCAGTTGATTCATTATTTCCACCCGGAATATTTAAAGGGGGTAGTGCGTCGGCAAGACCCTCAAGGTTTAATACCGGTGGTCTAATTAAGTTGTTGGGATTTGACATTATTCCGAAAAAAGGAGATCACTAGATTTTTAAATGATCACTTCAATTTCCGAACTCACTTCACTTATTTCGATTAACGCGGCACTTTTCGACAGGCGTGAAATTAATTAAATGTTGGAAAATTTTGTTAAAACTGAAAAAATTGTATGCTGGGAAAAATATATGTGTATGTAAAAATGAAATGAAAAAATGGATATAAGACTAAAAATGTTCTTTTCTTTGTTTCGTTTGTATTTTTAATTTAAAATTTCAATTTATTTAGAGGATTAAATATTCTCATATTTTCAATCACAGTCACTGATAATCATCATCATTATAATCAACTTTTTGACATTCAATCAATATTTTAATCACTGTTCATTTTAACCGAATCTGGCATTGGCGTAATTTTACAATATTTGTTAATTTTTAATTTACTTACAAAAAAAATATTCCTGTTCTGGACATCATTTCCTTCCTGCTTTGATTCTTTAACAATTGAGTCCTCGGGTAGATTCCTCGATAATTCGTTGTTTTTTGAACCGCTTACTTCCGCTGAGTGGCTGTCGTTTCGCAAAATCCTTTTTGTTCCCACGACGTCCTTTTTGCCTTTCCTGGTTAGCAAGGCTACTTGGGGGCCGAATCAGCTATACGCACACCCAACACGAAATTGGGTTAATTTCGGATGATTGCTATGACTACACGACACGCACGATTTAATTAAACCGTTTACTACGTACTGTAATCGCGAACAAAAGTTCAAGGATCGTCGGCCAGTCTCAGCGCGACGTTAAAGCATTAGAACTTAATAAATTTGAATTTCAAATTTAATTCGCAATCCTTTATGTTTTTTTATGCGCGCGGTGGTGCGGTCCCTGCTCGGGCGCCAGTTAATAAATCAAAACCGGGTTATGTTAAGAAAATATATTTGAGGGCTGAGCCCGATGTTTACGATTTACAGGTTCACAAAAGACTGACTTAATAATTAACTTAAATCTTCTTGATCGAAAATGATGCGACAGCATATTTCGTTTTTCCACAAATTGTGGAATTGCATCGCTCCAATTTCATGTTGGATGCAGCCATAGCGTCAGCATAATTTGTAGCGTGGGAAAACGCTAACTTATATGCCCATCGAGAAAAAACACCACATTAGAGAAGAAGCAAGGAAAATCATCGAATCAAGGGAAAGTAAAATTACCCACCACGGCAGAAACGAAATCAAGCTCCTGAAAGAATTGAAGGAAAAACCTGTTTATTTTTTTAAAGGCGGACAAAGGAAATAAAGTAGTCATCATGGACAAGGACCGCTACGATGATTTAGTGTTCGAAAAACTCACGAGTGGGGACTTCTGCGAATTAAGGAATGATCCACTCCCAGACTCAGTAAAAAGGGTCGAGAAAACGTTAAAGGAGTGCAAAGGAATAATTGAGGACGTCAGTAAACTATGAGCTCCCAACCCTGTTTTGTTGAAAATCAAATGCCTTCCAAAAGTCCATAAAGAAGGCAATGAACTACGAGAAATAATAACGTCTATAGATGCTCCGACAGCTAAAATTGCCAGATGAATACTGGAGGAATGTGGAAAACTAGGAGCAGTTTCGAGCAAGTACTCCATCAGGAATAGAGAAAATTTAGTAAGAAGACTAACAGATAATCAGAACATAAACGAAGGAGAACAATTGGTGTCATTTGACGTGAAGTCTCTTTTCCCTAGTGTTCCTGTGAAGCACGCGTTGGCCCTTTTAGAAGACTCGCTGGCAAGAAAAGTCCCATCAATCAACGGGAAAAAGAAAGCTAGAGCCATTACAAAATTAGCAACAGTCTGCATGGCAGAAAATTATTTTACCTTAAGGGGTCGGTTTTTCAAGCGAAAAACCGGCGCCCCTATGGGCAACCCGTTGTCACCTTTCCTTGGCAAAGTATTTTTACAATGGGTGGAGAGCAAAATTGAATAGTCTGGTGGGATGCCCAGGATTTGATATCGTTATGTGGATGACGTGATTGCCGTTATAGAACCGAATGAAGCCCACAACATACTAAAAAACTCAACTCCGGACATGAAAACTCGACTTTCACAATGGAAGTCGAAACATATGGCACTATCCCATTTCTAGATCTGAAAATAACAAGGACAACAGGCAGTTTTGAATTCGATATACACCGAAAAAACACCAGCACATAAAGAACGGTACCAGCTACGTCACATCACAGCTTTTCGCAAAAAATGGCATCTTTCCGGTCTTGGCTACATCTAATGATTACCGTCCCCTTAAGCCAAGAAAACCGGAAAAAGAGGAAGATTACATCATGGACACAGCTGTCAAAAAATGTTAGTGAAACGGATGGGGAAAAAAATGGAAAAAAGGGCACAAAGACGCAAGCTCACAAAACTGAGTACACTCAAGGACGAACCAACGCAAAGAGCAGTAATGATCATGTCGGAGGTTAGCGGTGCCCTGAAAAGAATGATGAGGAAAAACGGTATCCAAGTGGTGACCAGAAGCTCACAGTTTCAGCTGAAAACCAACGTAGCGCAAATCAAAGATATGAGGAGCAAACATGAAAAGCGAGGGATCTACAAGATTAGCTGCCAGCAATGCGAAAAAGTATATATTGGGCAGACAAAACGCAGCGTGAAAGTCCGGTTCAACGAGCATGTTCGAGAAGCACAATCAGCACTAACGAAAAATATAGTAAAAGACGTTCGATCATCGGTAGCCCGTCACATTTGCGCTGGACACAACGTCAATTGGGAGCAGTTGGAAGTTATCAAAGAAATACGAGATTTGAGGAAACTGGACGCGTACGAGACACTTTGGATTATGCGGCAACCTATGGAAAAACGATTAAATGATGATGTTGGCACTGGAGATTCACCTCTTTTAAAATTACTTCTAAATAATTAAGTTCAGGTTATAAAATTTTTTAAAATAATTTAAAATAAATTAATAGTTTCACTAAAATTCATTTGACCCACATTTAAAATAAGCTTTGATGACCTGTTATTTCATTGATATGCATCCTTTTGTTAAGTACGGTCATTAAGAACTAATTAGCTTTAGCATATATATTGTACATCTTGAGGATTTTTCTTCGGAAAAAATTAGACACTGAAGAAGGGAGAACATTTACTCCCGAAATATATATATTTGTCGGAAAAACAAATAAATGGCGTTGCTTTTTTCAAATTATATTTTTCTTTTTGTTTAAATTACAGCGCTAAAACATGGAGATGCAATGCAAAATAAAATTTAATAACTAAGGCCGTCAGTATTTTCCTGGGAAAACTTTTAGAAAAGAAAAACTGACTTCAAAATGCCCTAAGAACGAAGAAATAAATTTGATGGAAGCGGTGCCGTATCCGTTTTGCCGTTTTTTTTTGTGATGGTGCATATGTTGGAAATTTTATGTTGAAACGAAAAAATTGTTTTAGCATCATTTCCATAAAACTTATTACATCCTTACAGGACATTTTGAAGTCGGTTTTCTTTTTTTGTAAAAGTTTTTTTATTTCACCATTTTTACTGGCAAATTTCAATATTTCATTTCAAACTTATTGAAATTCTGTTTTTTGAAAACATTGTACCATGTAAAGGATATTTTTTAAGAGGTATAGAACTTTAAGTCGGCAACACTTTAATGCTACGTATGGTGTGGCAGTTGTCGTGCGTTTTGTGGTTAGTTTGGTTTGTTATTTGATTATGAATAGGTTGACGCTTGAGCGCTGACAGCAAATTGTGCAGATTTATTGCATTAAAAAAACGGTTCAGTTCGAGAAACTCATCGCGCACTCCATCAGTTTTATGGCCGACATAATTGTCCATCAGAACAATCAATTCGATTAACCATGGATGATTTCTGCACCCCGTTTGCTCTCATTGATAATACGCATTCATCCAGATGTCGTGCAGTGTGTAATAAAGAAACCAGAGCAACTGGAGAGCGTAGTATCGATGAAGACCCAAGAGAGTCGATTCAACATCGTGTTCAACAATTAAACCTATGCTCATTCACATTATGGAAGATTTTACGGAAAAATCTTGGTTTGCAGGCTTACAAAATCTGACTTGTGCAGGAATTGAAGCCGAACGATCACCAAGCACGGCATAGATTCGGTGTATGGGCCCAAGAACAAATTACTGCAGAGTCAGAATTTCATAATAATCTGTTATTTAGCGAAAAACTCATTTCTGGTTGAATGGGTACGTCAATAAACAAAACTGCCCCATTTGGAGTGATCAACAACCACAGGTGGTTGTTTGAACACCGTTGAATCCGGACGAAGTCACTGGTTGGTGTACTTTATGGGCTGGTGGAATTATTGGTCCATATGTCTTCAAAAATGCTGCTGGAAATAACATTACAGTCTATGGCAACCGCTAAAGAGTCATGACCAATGACTTTCTCGTTCTAGAATTGACTCGCCGGAATGCAGGGGACCTCTGGTTTCAACAGTATGGCGCGACATGCCATACAGCTCGTGCAACCATCAACTTATTTAAAGAAGCAATTGCAGAGTGCATAATTTCTCGTTTTGGACCTGTCAACTGGCCTGCAAGATCTTGTGATTTAGCCGCAGTCGTGGCACTCTTATGCCAAAAATTATATTTATATAAAAATGGCGAAGAATTATCTTTCCGATGAAATCAATTTTATGACAATCAATACCATTTACCCATATTTTCTTCCATTTCAAAATTTTGTATCTCTAAAAACACCTTTTATATTAAAATTTAATTTCTTTACTGCAATGCAAAACTCATAACTTCTAAATTCTACAGCGTCTATAGGAATTGAATTTTGTTCTGATACATTTTAGTCCAAGATCTCATCGACGAATACTTTGATTATATAAATAGTAACTTTGAGAAATGCTCAAAATTTAAACATTGCCTGCCCTGGCTCTGAAGTTCTCTGAAAACGTTCACAGCCTCTATTACAGTACAAAAATTCATCCACATGGGTTCAAAGGTTTGTTGAAAACCTCAGTAACAAAATTTTGCACGTTCTTCGACCTTTGAGTGGCCGCCATCTTGTTTCAGATGGTTCAACGTTGGAGTTTTTATTGTGAACTTTCTCAGCTTAAATGAAACTTTGTACCAGTTTGGGTGCAAATTGGAGCTATGCTTGCTATGCAGCCAATTTAAATGGTTAATGAAACCAGCCGTAATATTTACACAATAAACCATTTCTGAAAATTTGGCGAAAATCAAAGTAAACTTGCGATACATATATATAGAGTGAATCATTATGAGGTTTGGTTTTTAATCACAAACAAGTTGGGTAAACAGACCTACGCTCATGTCAGAAGGGTTTTGTATTCAATTTTCAAAATGCAGTCACCAGATCGAATCAAATCAAGAAACATGTCAAAGACGATTTTATTGGAGAAAATATGAAATACGAAGATCATACTATTTTCAACAAAGTTGAACGAACTTCGACTTCTGAGATTTTTGCTATTGTTATATTCATAAATATCTCCATTGATAATTATTTCAGATGTCCATCCGCGAGGGAGGAAACACAATTTGTTCGAATCCTAGAATGATTACAAAGCCCTTTTGCTAGGAGCTCTCCCCCGCCTCCTTTAGTTGTTTCACTTATGAGCATTAATTGTAGGTACTCATCTTCAGTCATTCATTAAATTGAATCAAGTGTTCAAAGCATGCACCTTAAACGTTGAAGTCGGGAAAAAATAACTCAAAATTATCCAATCTTCGCATTTAAAACAGCCACTATTTTGTTTTACGATTACTGATACCCCTAGCTGAACCGGTTCTCAAAGATATACTTGACACCTATCATTCCTGAAATTTTCATGCAAATCTTAGCAAAACTGTAGTGTCTGAGTCGATAAAAAGTGCATGTTGTTCCATAGCCATATGTTGCCTTAGTAATAAATGCAGGGCATATTGTTCCATAGTAATACAGGAAAATTCAAACCGGTATAACTTCGCCAAATATGATTCAATCTTTATGAAACTTTCAGGATAGATCAATCTTATAAATAGTCATCTGTGAATTTCATAGAATTTAAGGGTACCGTTAAGATTGTATTCAAGAAAAAAATTGATAAATCATACTATTACTAACAAAGTTGAGTAAGTTGCGACTTCTCACGTATTTATTGTTGTTGTACTCACCAAGGCCTACATTCGTGATTTTTTCAGATTTTTCGGATGGAAGGTGTCCAATCGCGAGGGGGGGGACACAAATTTTTCGTGTATTTCCCCTCCCTCTGCGCCCCTCGAAGCAAACTTTGCCAAACTAAGACCTGTTTTGGAAAGTTCTCATCAAGACCTTTCATTTGATACCCATATCGGCTATTTTCAATGAAATTTTTTTTTCGGGGGGTCACTCCCCGACACGGGGAGACCCCCCTTAAATACCTTATAAAATTTTTTTGTAGTTCAACTTTGAAGAGAACACCACTTTACACCTACATACAAAATTTGATGTTTCTAGCTTAAGTAGTTTCCGAGAAAAACTGCTGTGACACACGGACGGACGGACGGACGGACGGACGGACGGACGGACAGACAGACGGACGGACAGACAGACGGACGGACGGACGGACGGACAGACGGACAGACGGACAGACAGGACGCGATTTTAGTAGGGTTTTGTAAAATTATTTTACAAAACCCTAAAAAGGCATAGAGCTGAATTCTACAGTAAAAATATTATTGTGAGTATAAAGGAAAATTGATGACATTTACTTTT
Source organism: Odontomyia ornata (assembly GCA_963969285.1). Classification (NCBI taxonomy): domain Eukaryota; kingdom Metazoa; phylum Arthropoda; class Insecta; order Diptera; family Stratiomyidae; genus Odontomyia; species Odontomyia ornata. The sequence goes on from OZ017739.1 coordinate 45,326,231, forward strand.
TAAAAAATGTTTACTCGCGGCTACGTCAAAGATGGTGTCTCTTCTGGGGGTCAAATTTTGGACAAAACCTTCCAGCATACACGATTAATGTTGGCTTCCGAAGCGTCGATTAAAGGTGACTTATCCCAGAAGACCAGAGACTTCATGTGACCCCAAAGAAAATAATCTAAAGGTGTCATATCACCCGATCCTGGTGGTGAATTCACTGGTCCAAAACGTGAAATGAGGTTCTCACCAAAATGATTTCTTAATCAGTTCCTAAATTGTTCTAAGGGCACAAAAAAAAACGCTGATTTCCATAATACAGTTGATGAATTTGAATACGTTGTTGCGGTGCAAGTCTTACCATGATGATTTGTCAAACAATACTGAATAAAAATTATATTACAGTCTGACAGGAGCCACGCGTGATTTGCCAAAAACTGATTGAATAGTAAACAGGAATCTTCTTCTTAGCCTTTGCTTCCTGCAAACAGCGCCTCTAACTGTCTCGGTCCATTGACCGCGTCCTCCAATTTTGAATTCCGAGCAGCGATGAACTGTCTTCGTCGACCGAGTCAGACCAGCATTTCCTCGGTTTCCGCACTGGCCTCAGGCCTTCAATTCTCCCAACGAATACCTTTTTGGGTATCCATTGTTCATCCATACGTTTTATTTGGCCAGCCCATTGCAGCTTCCGCAGTCTTACAATCATTGAGATCTCCGGGTCGTTGAAAATTGCATACAGCTCATGGTTGTATCGAATTCGCCATTGCTCCCCGTCTAGCTTCGCTCCTACTATTCACCTCACGAGCCATCGCTCAAAGGCGTTCAATATATGCTAAGGTTAGGGTCCATGTTTCACACCCATAGCATAACACAGGTCTTATCACAGATTTGCAAACTTGGAGCTTTGTTCTCCAATGTATGCAGCTGGTCTTCAAGATCATCAGAGCTGAATAAATTATTTTATTTGTGAGTTGTATTCTTCGGCGTATTTCGTCTCTTTCATTGCCCGTTTTCATTATTTTGGCGCCTAAATACACAAATTCGCTAACATTTTTGATACTGTATTTGCCAAGTGTGATGATTTGCGTACTTGAGGTATTTTTCCTCGACTGCATTATGAGCTTTGTTTTATTTTCATTAATATGTAGCCCTACTAGTCTTGCTTTGCTGTTGAGTTTCAGGAAGAGTTCTTTGGCAGTTTCTAACGACCGTGACGAAATGTTGATGTCGTCCGCATAGGCTACTACTTCGTTTGACTTGGATAGTAGTGTGCCTCGAGTATCGACAGATAGCTTCCTTACGACGTACTCCAGAGCCAAATTGATTAGGAATGGGGCCAGCTCATCTCCCTGCCTTAGCCCGATATTTGTTTCAAAGGCATCGGTGAGTTGGTTATTGATGCGGACTTGGGAGGTCGTCTACGTCATTGTAATTTTGGTGAGGCGGACTTATTTGGCTGGGATGCGAAAGCAAAGCATTATTTGGTACAGTACGTTACGATCAATACTGTCGTATGCTTGCTTGAAGCCAACGAAAATTTGGTGAACGTCTATGCTGAACTCCCAGCATTTTTCAAGTACCTGCTTGACTGTAAACAATTGGTCCATCGTCGATCTGCCTACTCTAAAACCACCTTGATACTCCCCAATAATACTGTTAGTGTATGATCCAATTTTATTTTCTAAGATCTTTGAAAATATTTTGTACGCCGTACAAAGTAGTGATATTCCTCTATAATTTTCGTACTGTAGCTTGTCACCTTTTTTGTGGAGAGGGAATATAAGTGATTAGCTCCACTCTCTCGGCATATTTCCTTGTTGCCAAATGTGCTGAATGACTCAGTGAATAGCTTGATGCCACCATATTTCGTGAGCTCCACTGGAATCTCATCGATGGCCAGTGCTTTATTATTCTTTTGGGCTTTGATGATAGAACAAACTTCATCCAGACTTGGTGGGGCCAATGGAAGCTCTCCATAAACACGTATAGGCTCTGATGTTCTGGAACAGTTCGGATGGTTAAGAAGGTTCTTGAAATATGGTGTCCATTTTTCCTTTATCTTGGTTTCATCAGCAATGATATTGCCGCTGTCATCACGACAGAGCGTAGTTTTGGGCTTCTAACCATGTTTCAGGCTTTTCACTACTTTGCGTGTTTGTCTTGCGTTGTTGCTCATTAAGGTTACATCTATACTTCCCAATTGGTCGTCATAGTACTTTCTTTTCTGTATTCTATTTATCTTATACGCTACTCTTCTGAGATTTTCATAGTGTTCTATCTTTGCCCTGGTTTTCCTATCGACACTTTCCTATGTACACCTGATTTTTTTTGTCTTGCGCATTCTGGCACTCATCATCGAACCAATCATTTCTCTTGCGCCGGGCTTGATGTCCGATCGTCTGTCCTGCCACAATCTTAATAGCGGCTTTTACTTCCATCCGGAGCTCGTTGCTTGTTTTTAACCATGCGTCTGATAAGATGGGAGTCAGCTGGTTGTCGAGGTTCTCCGCTTAGTATGTTACATTAGCTCCATACGCTCCTAACATTTGAATAATTAAGGAGAAAATCAATTTCAACAAATTTGAACCAGGGTTAATAAAATGGCTTTTAACCGTATTTCAATAATCATTAATATTAATTGTAAACATGAATGATTAATTACATATAGTTCCCATAAAGATTACGGCAAAGTAGGATAGTTCATTTGAGTAGCTTACAGGATAAGGATAGATGAATTAATGAATTTTATAGATGAGAATGGAAAGCTCCTATACTCCTGCAGGCCCGGAAGAGGAGGAGATACAGCAATTTATATAAAAAATACAATTCATTTCGTGACAAAGAGAGTAACATCTGACATATATAATATAATAATAATTGAAATAACCTGCGCCGGTAAAAAAACTAAAAATCTGCTTTTACTAGAATCCCAATCGTCTCAATGCGCAGGGTTTCTGCACAGTAGTAGATGCAATATACTCTACTGAAAAAAATCTAATTACAGTTGCTGACACAAACATGGACCTGATTGCAGAATCTCCAGAATCGAGAATGTACAAGGATACCCTGGAAACAAATGGAGCGGCCATTGTCAATTATAACACAATTACTCGCCCGACTTCAAGTACCTGCCTAGATCACAAAGCTGATAAAACAAGTTGGGTAAACAGACCTACGCTCATGTCAGAAGGGTTTTGTATTCAATTTTCAAAATGCAGTCACCAGATTGAATAAAGTCAAGAAGCATGTCAATGACGATTTTATTGGAGAAAATATGAAATTCGAAGATCATACTATTATTAACAAAGTTGAACGAATTTCGACTTCTGAGGTTTTTGTTATTGTTGTACTCATAAATATCTCCCTTGATAATTATTTCAGATGTCCATCCGCGACGGAGGAAACACATTTTTCATGTATTTCCCCCCTGTGCCCCCATTGAAGCAAAAACTGACAGTTTAAGAACTGTTTTGAAAAGCTCCCATCAAAACTTTCATTTTATACTCATATCGGCTACGTTTGATGAATTTTTTTTTTTAGGGGCCACTCTCCTGTACTGTTATCATCGATTAATAGCCAATTTTTTCGAATCCTAGAGTTGTTACAAAGCCCTTTTGTTAGAAGCTCCCTCCCGCCTCCTTGACTTGTTTCACTTATGAGTATTAATTGTAGGTACTCAGCTTCAGTCATTCATTAAATTGAATCAAGAGTTCAAAGCATGCACCTTAAACGTTGAAGTTGGGAAAAAATAACTCAAAATTATTCAATCTTCGCATTTAAAACAGCCAATTTTTTTGTTTTACGATTACTGATACCACTAGCTGAACTGATTCTCAAAGTTATTCGTGACACCTTTCATTCCTGAAATTTTCATGCAAATCCTAGCAAAACTGTAGTGTCTGGGTCGGTAAAAAGCGCATGTTGTTCCATAGCCATATGATGCCATAGTAATACATGCAGCGCATATTGTTCCATAGTAATACAGGAAAATTCAAACCGCTATAACTTCGCTAAATATGATGCAATCTTTATGAAACTTGCAGGGTTGATCAATCTTATAAATAGACATCTGTGTACTGAATTTCATTGAATTTAAGGGTACCGTTAAGATTTTATTCAAGAAAACATAAAATCGATAAATCATACTATTACTAACAAAGTTGAGTGAATTGCGACTTCTCACGTATTTGTTGTTGTTGTACTCACCAAGGCTTACATTCTTGATTTTTTTCAGATTTTTCGGATGGAAGGTGTCCAATCGCGAGTGGGGACACAAATTTTTCGTGTATTTCCCCTCCCTGTGCGCCCCTCGAAGCAAACTTTGCCAAACTAAGACCTTTCATTTGATACCCATATCGGCTACCTTCAATGAAATTTTTTTTCGGGGGGTCACTCCCCTACATGGGGAGACCCCCCTTAAATACCTTATAAAATTTTTTAAGTAGTTGAACTTTGATGAGATTACCACTTTACACCTACATACAAAATTTGATGCTACTAGCTTAAGTAGTTTCCGAGAAAAACTGCTGTGACACACGGACGGACGGACGGACGGACGGACGGACGGACAGACAGACAGACGGACAGACAGGACGCGATTTTAAAAGGGTTTTGTAAAATTATTTTACAAAACCCTAAAAAGAGACACTGAATATGACTCAAAGTAGTCGAAACGCGTCTGCTCATACAACAAAGTAAGGCCCGACGGCTTTTAAAGAAAAGAGGTAGAAAAATTTCTGAAAACATTAAATTCACACTTGCAGACTGGCCGGAGTTGATCATCGTGTCGTAAAAATTGTCGTCCATAGTCAAAGTCTCACTAAGCAAATCTAGCACCAATGAAATTGGGGGTTAATCAAGGATCCATACTTGGACAACCTTGTTTTTGCTGTACACTAATAACTTGAATGTATGTAAACTGAAAGCTCACCACACATTATATGCTGATGATACTGTACTTTTTTATTTAGGACATGATAAAGTTGCCATGGAGAAAATTGTCAACGAGGATCTAGATAAATATCGTTCATGGCTTATCGAAAACAAGCTAGCATTCAATACTACAAAAACAAAATACATAATTTTTAAACAAAAGAATCAGGAAGACAAAAGAGTTGACTTAAAAATTAACGGCAAAAACTTGCAAAGAGTGTTTGAAACTAAATATCTCGGTCTTACCATAGATCATCGTTTGACATGGTTGCCACACATAAATTATTTGAGGAGACAACTAGAACCAATCATAGGAGTGTTGAGAAGATATGGAGGTTTTCCAATGCATACTCGTACAAAAAAAAACTTATATTAAATGCATTTTTACTGACAAAGCTACATTATGCGGTGGTTATTTGGAGTCAATCGTCAAAGCGAAACCTTAATATTATATCCAGGATACTAACTAAAGCCTATAAAAATATTCTAAGCCTTCCAATTCTCACTCCAACAAGACTAGTGTATCAACGGACCATTACACCAACCTTCAATTAAATCGTTAATATGGAGAAAGCTAAGTTTATCTTCAAATGCCTAATTTCCAGTGAATCGAAACGTAGCCGCTTAATAAAAGTATCACAAACAAATCCATATAATTCAAGAAATGCCAACAATTTTGTAATACCTTACGCTAGAACTGATCGACTAAAGAACGATGCAACGAATGATGCCCTGCGTATATACAACAATCTTCCAGAAACAGTGAAAAACGTAAACTCATTATTGGTTTTTAAGAAAAGACTTAAGGAACATCTAATAAATTCAAATTAATTATAAGGCCGGAGGATTGAAAATGCAGTATCTTTGGGCATTTTAGACCCAAACGTCGAGATACTTAAAGACAGTTTGTTTTCATTGACTCAGAGTTTTGTTTTACTGCGTCGTATTATAATTTTTTTTATCTCTGAGAACTGTTCACGAATCAGACTAGCCTAGCAGGAAAGGAGTACTTCACAGCAGTTGGTGTGCCCCTTAAACCGATGTTTTAGCATTAAAACCAAGATTTTTTCGCACCAAGTTCACTCCAAAACTTTCCTCGAAACTGCAAATGAATTTTATTCTCCTTCACAAGCTAAAATACTTCTCCCCGAATCAGCAAACGGCGCAGCCCAAAAACAATCCCTTGTATCAGCCAAAGTCCAATATTGACTCCAGTCAAATACCAACTAACCCAATTCAACGAATTCAAACCAGCATTTCCCCAGCAGCAAATCCGATCCCGCAGTCCTTTTTATATTCAATTACCGCAGCCGCATCAGGGTAACGTGATTGAAGTTCAATACACTTCGATTCCGCTACCCACACATCTTTTTGTGCTGACAAACGCAATAATTTCCATTTCTTTCATTCATATATGACAATTTGCACAATCCATAAAGCGTTTGATTAGATGCAAAGTGTCACATATACATATACGGAAATTATTGATTTTGCTGATACCCCAAAAAGAGTGCTTCCCTGCGCTCGGAGAACTTGAACAATGGGTTCCAGCCTACCCCCGCTCGAGAATTCGCGACGCAACCAATGGAGCCATGTCTTATCGATTTCCCATTCATCAGATTAGCAACTTCAACTCTTTCTTGATGGGCATGAAATTGAAATTTGTTGAATGGGAAACGTGAATAAATTTTTGGTAGCATAAAAATATGAAATTTGTTTGTGGGAGCTAGTGAATAGAATAAGTTAGTATGAAGGAAGGAATTAGGTTTTGTTAGGGAAAAGGTATTGAATGAAGTTTTGTTAGTGGGAATTAATGAACGGAATGTTGTTAGTGGGAAAATTGAAATTATTAGTATGTATTAATTTTTTTGTAGCTGGGAATAAGGGAAAAGTACAGGATTGTGCTGATGGGGAAATAAAATTATAGGGAAATTGGAAAAATGTTAATAAAAATAAATAAATACACAAAGGAAAAGGTAGGAGTGCCCAAAGGAAGGTGAAGATGTTGCGGCGGCAATCTGAAGTTGCGAATGGGAGAAAGCCGGTACGCCGGAATTCGCAACAAGGCACACGTAGGAATTGACGACGTGTGAAGTGCAGATCGCACGAGCGTTGTGCGACGATGAAAGAGTGATGGAGAGAGTGGTAGGGAATGGAGGTATTAAAAAGAAAAAGATATTTTTATGGAAAAATAATATAAATTGCTAACTAGAACAAACTTCTTTCTTTTCAGCAAGCATGTTCTTTTTCGGAGGGATGTGATGGCAAAGATGGGTATGCCGCTAAGGGGTAGGAACTCATTAATTCTCGAATGGTCCCTTCCATGTTGTGGTTCGGTACGCTATGCCATAGTTTGGCTTTGCGTTTTTAGTTAGAATAAATTGGTTTGGGTTCGAGTAGTTCATTTCGGGTACCACGTTGGTGAATAATCGGCAATGCATGATTTTGATTGATGTAGTCTTTTCCGGATTCTCTTTTGGGCTGGAAGTATGGTCAAAAAGAGATGACATTGAAGTAAAGAAAAATAAAGTGAAGGCGAGTTGGATTTGGTGGAAGCATTTTAAATTGGGCATTTGAATCGTTGGCTAATATTTATATTTTGGACTAAATCTGCTCGTGACAGACCCGCGACTGAAATGCCAGCAGCCACCTTGAAGTGGACTAAGGGTGCCTAGACTTGTTGGATACAGTCCGTTGAAATGTTCCCAGACTTCACGTGCGAAACCAATGAGAGATCGGTTTGGGTTTCCTTCGGGAAATCTTGAGGGAAATGAGAACGGAGGATGACAAATCATTACAAATCCGACACCGTATACTGTGGATGAGTTTGTGGTGGTTGGCCATTAACAATCTGCTACTGGAACATTTAAGAAGCTGGACCCTCAATATAAAGAGCCTTACATCTAAACAGGATGGTCAAACTATCAGCTCTCTTGGTAACTCTGTTGCAGATAAAAACGGACGCGAGCAAGTAATCTAGAGAGCCAGCAGGACAGTCGTTAACGAGCTTTGAAGTGTTCGGAATCTCTTCGATTGGAGCGCATTATGGGTTGTCGACCGAATTTAGATAATAAATATTATTAATATTGTATTAATTGGGTTTCAATAAATATTTTATACTGAACAAACTTATTTTCTTAACACAAATAAGACCTAAACGTATAAATGAACGATAATAAGTTGACATCTAAATAATCCTTCCTATTCTCTATATGAGTCAAGTGACACAATTTAAATTATTAACACCAATTAAATTAAAAATCAATGAAATTAGCAATTCATTGCATCAAGTATATTGTACTTGTTTCACGCATGGAAATTCCGACAAAAACAAACATTTTAAAGTTGTAATGTAGGTATTAGCAAATTCAAAGTTTATGTTTGCTCCCCTACCATTTTTAATTGTCTGGTTTAAAACTAGTGCCTTGGATTTTGAACTTGTATATTTTTTATCTTCTCCATATTCTCATGCGAATCGAAAATGATTACAAAAACTAAAGTCAATTCGATTGAATAATGCGCAAATAACATGCCGAAGGCTGAACCTAATCCAAATACACTAAAAGTCAATAATTACTGTCTGTCTTCTGGTCAAATTAATTTTACGCACTTGTATTTTGGCACATCAATTAACCTTCACTCCACAATTCTTTCATCAAACATCCATAAGACCTGACCGATTTCCATGTCTTTATCATATCGTTAATTTTTTCAACTTTTCTTAAGAATTAATAAAGTGATTAATGAGTTGGGAATTTATTGCAAAAATGAAGTTCAATCCCTGCATTATATCTGATATTTAAATTGTTCAGTATGCAACTGGGTTACGCATACAAGGAGATCATCGACTGCCTTCTTACTTAATTAGCACTTCCTTAGTCTTTCTCTATGGATAATTATTGCGTGCAAAATTTAAATATTTATAAAATAAAATCCAGTTTAATTTGTTTTTGTTGTTTGGTAGAAAGGTTTAAGTATCTTTTAATTGGTGTGTTGAGTTTAAGAATTTTAATTAATTTGTTAGCTCAATGTCGAGGGCACTGGCAGACACGTTTGTTGTGATCATGCGTGTGGTATCTCTGATTTCGTTGTACTTTTTTCAATACGCGTAAACTGCGGTATCTGGTTGAGTTGAAAACAAACAATAACTTGCTCCTTTCGAGTTCGCGACCTTTAAAAATGTTTTTGAATTTGATTTTTTGGGCCTTTGTCGAGGTTGAAATGCGTTTCTTAGTTTTAAATTATTTTTTGACTTTAGGAAAAGATACTTAAAATTAGCTCAATAATGTTTGGCCTGCAAATTGTGTGATTGCAATGTAAATATTATTCTTACTCCACAGCAACGAAATTAATACTAAATGTTCTAGCACGATAAAAACAAATTACTCGTACGAAATCAATATTACGTTGTTCGAATTATTGAGAAGTCTAAAATATTTACATTAAAAATTACCTGGTAAAACGAGTATCAACATCAATCGACCATCTTTAGAAAAACTCCATGTTAGTGCTTGAAATGACGCTTGTATTATAGCTCAATTCGTACCAATCTGAATTGATCGCAGCAATTGAATAAATCGGCTGTGCGTGCATGTAAGTTTTTTCATGAGAATTCCTCTAAGCCATAAATTGGCCTTGTTGACTGTAATTCTGTATGTACAAAATATTCCAAGAAATCCATTCACCGAATAGGTACAACACTAAATGCAACTCCAAACCAAGGTGTAAGTCATGATCATTGCGGTATCTATACAACTTGTCTTAAAACTAAAATACTCTACTTGTACACTAGTGTATTTTTTTATTTCACGGATATTTTTCATTTTCAAATGATGGGCACATTCCGTCCAAATTAAATTTCTTAAGAAATATAAATAAAATATATAGTACATAGTCAAGTCAATGCATTTTTTAATCCAGACTATAACGATACGCTGATTTCTATTTAGGAGCACTCTACTGCATCTGTAAAATTCAAGGTGATTTCCAAAAGCTTTAAGTTGCAAATTCTCTGTTTACGTAAACTTATTGCGTTTTGATAAATCTTTGTAAAATAATTAAAGGGCAAACCATCATTAACTATATTTAGACAAACAAAACTTTTTTTAAATTTTTTTTCCTGTAACCGTGACTTATTTACTCTATTCTACAGACATGTGTTCCGTTCGTTACACTTGAACTTCTCCAGTGTACTACCCAAAGACATATAAATAAATGGACGAGCAACGAAAATCTGTGTACTCGTCCATGTGAGAAGCAAATTTGCTACACAAATAAGTTATAAATAACTTACGCTCTCGAAATTATATGGTTCCCTCTGCTTCTCCTTCCCCTTTGTTTCCAGTCAGGTTTTTCTTTCCTCTCTTCAGAAGAATCTCTTCCCCCACTGACACTCGCGCACACCAACGAAATTTCATTTCACATGCACACGATTGCGCCTTCGTTATCATTCGGGAAACAGTTTGAGTACAACACAACAAACGACTCTCACGGAAAACTCGAACGTCAAAGCAAAAGAAAATTGAAAAAGGCGCAAAAACGGCGAGAAAACTCATGTGTCAGAGCGGATGGAAATTTCGTAAATTTTTAATAAAAACAGTGAACGAAAGTGCCAATTTCGTACGCGTGATCTACAAAATTAAAAACTTTTTAAATGTGAACGTGTTTCGGAGTGATTAAAGTGGTCAACCAAAAGCATATCACTTGAAACCTCAACTTCACACAACTTTAGCGAAGGTTGCTAATTGCTTCGGTTCTCACGACCGGTTGCAGATCAAGTACTCTCTATATCTATGGTACTACCTAACGTATCCTACTTCTTAACTATTTATCTGTTACATCTAATTACATTCCTTCTCACTTAACTATTTATTAATCATATTTCAAAAACTTATCTAATAACCTCTACTTAATGAACTCCAGAAGTTTTTCAGACCCATTTCCTAAATCCAAGTTCAACCTTTTTTCGACAGGTACCCTCCTTATTTCCATTGTTTCCCTAATGTCTAACTCGTTAATTTTTCTAAACTTTTTTACAACCTTTAAGTTCTCGATACCTATTTTGTGTTTACTGTTGATTATATGCTTCGCCACCGCTGACTTCGGATTGCTGTTGACCTTCTTATTTGCTAACTCTACCTCCTTCATATGCTCATTGAATCTCGTTACTGCTAACCTCTTCGTTAGTCCAATATACGCCTGCTGACACTCACCACACGAGGTTTTTTAAATGCCGCTTTTTCTTGTTCCGCCAATTTGTCCTTTTTGCTTTTTAACTGGTTATCGTTCTTGGATACCAACTCTATACCTTGTTTCTTCAACATCTTTTAGAGATCCCTATGCATTTCCGAATATGTGAACTCGATCCTTTTTACATTTTTTTGCTTTCGGTGTTAGCGTTGTACATTGATTTAATTTCATTCGTCTCCGTTTTTTATTTATGATTTGTTCAATCGCACGTTTTTCGTACCCATTTTTTCGCGCCGTGTCGATGATGTAATCAAGCTCTTTTTTGTAATCTTTGCTGTTCATTGGTACTGTTAATAGCTTATGAATCATGCAATGATATGTGGCCATCTTATGCTGGTACGTATGATTTGATGAGTTAGGAATGGTTCTTTGTGTCGTTGTCGTTTTTCGATAAATTACGAGTCCTATCTTGTTGTTCCTTCTTGTCAGCATCAAGTCCAAGAACGGTATTTTTGCTCCTTGCTCAGTTTCGATTGTACATTTTAACTGCAGGTGTAGATTATTCATTGAGTTCAGTTAATCCTGTAGCTTGTCCTTTTTACCACTGTTAATATGTCGTCGACGTATCTTACCCAAAGGCTAGGTATCATGTCTTGTTCCTCCATTCTATCTTCCAAAGATGTCATAAATATTTCTACAAGCAATGGTGATAATGGATTTCCCATTGCCAATCCTCGGGTTGTTTTAAAATAGCGTCCACGAAAAATGAAAAAATTTTCATTCATACATAGTTCTGCAAGTTTCAAGTTTATTTTGATGCGTTTTTCCCCCCTTGGGTTTGCATAACTTTTTTCGTTAACCATATTTCAAGTTGATGTTGTGCTTGCTTATGCGGTATGCTAGGAAATAAGGCTTCTACATCAAAGGACACTAATATCTCATCCTCTCGCACTTGCTCCATTTTTCGTACTTTCTCGACCAGCTCTAAGGAGTTCTTGATAGAATGCTTCCCCCAGGTTGAGCCTATATTTTGCCATTCTTTTATTAACCATTTTGCAATCTTGTAAGTCGTTGAATTTGAGTCGGCGATTCTTTTCCTCATTTCGTTACAATTTTAGTAAACTTTTGGCTGGCACTTGATCTTCGGCAATGATGGATTCAGCATCGTTAGCTGGCTCATATCCTTTACAATTACTTTTGCTTCTTTAAGTACTTTTTCGACTCGTTTAATGGACCCCTGTATAGAGTTTGTTCTCAGCTCAAAGTAGCCACCAGCTTCAATTTCCCGTAATACTCAAAGTCGGCTTCGTCCATACTTACTATTTTACTACCTTTATCTGCCTTAAGGTAATTAACCGGCATCTGATTCAATTCCTTGATAGTTTTTAACGCTGATGTAATGATTTTCTTTGATGCCCGTGTAGGACACGGGTGCCGATCGTCTGGCGTAAGTGTCAGCGAGCTATAAACAACACCGAGCTCAGCTAACTAGCTTCGCTTAACGACCGCGTACGCGTGCTTGACGACTAGCACTTGCGGGATCATATGAGGTGGGTTCTTGTTGAGCCACGAAGCTACACTACAAAATACTTATCACGCGTACTCTACTCTACAAGACGCACCGATCAATTTTCATTGTCTTTAGGAAAGTTCCAGTAGGTGTCAATTAAGCTACTCTACAGTAATTCAATATTTTTTTGCCTCGTTAAAGTTAGCGGACACGGAGGCTTGAGACAAACGCAAACATTACACAAAAAGCAACCGTTACTTTCACAGAAGAAGGTTGTTACATTACAAGGGGAATGTCAAACCTAAAGATGTTAAAGTGGCTGAAGTGAACCACTCATCTTTGCCTAAAGGGTGGAAACTTGACGGATGCAGTTTACTTTACACTAGTAAAACAACAAACTAAGCAGTTTCGACGGGGTGACCACCTTATCTCTTCAGGAGCAGCCACTCCTGATCACCACGGGGCTGCTCGACTGCTTATGTTTATTACACTGACTTATCGTAATTCTGTGCTTCCGTTGCATAATCCTTTGAAATCTTTTCTGTTTCACTCCTAATATTATCCTTGCTTGCATTAGTTTCAAATTTCATTCCGCTTCTATGTAGACAATCGTTTCTTCTACCGGTCTTAGATCTTATACCGAAAATTGTAGTCCATTATTTAACATAATAACTTCGTTTGCTCAACTGTGCATAAGATGGCCACATACCATTGCATGATTCATAAGCTATTAACATAACCAATGAACAGCGAAGATTACAAAAAAGAGCTGGGTTACATCATCGACACGGCGCGAAAAAATTGGTACGAGAAATGTGCGATTGAACAAATCATAAATAAACAAGTTGGGTAAACAGACCTACACTAATGTCAGAAGGGTTTTGTACCCAACATAGTATACTCAACTAGTACCCACATTTCATTTACCCTGTGTTGCACACTTTTCGAATTTTCCCAGGGGCACGTCAGCTGATCCGGGGCAGTACAGCTGATCCCATGTTTGGCGCGCTCAAGAAACAAAGCAAAATGCAAATAAAATTTCCGACGCACGTGTTCTTTTACGCATTTCAGAACAGAGGAGTGCTGCCAGATCATAATAAAAAACTAAAAGATTGCATGGAACGAATTTGTTTTTCTGTAAAGTTATTGATTTTTTGAGATATGGTAATCCTGAAATCTCTCATCGAAGCATATGTTTATATTTGCGCCAATTCTCGCGTCAGCATTTACATACCTACCCGCTACCGAAGATTGATGGCTCGCCGTTCGGCTTGTGTTCGAATTTTTCCGGAGGGTTGATGAAGTGTAGTTACTAGTTGAGTATGCTATGGTACCCAACTTCTCAGAAATGCAGTCACCAGTAATGAATAACGTCAAGAAATATGTGAAAGAGATGAGCACGTTCAAAGGAAAATCCATTGTTTTTCCACTTTCAACGGTCGCCATTTTGTTGCAAATCAACAAAAATCACTCAAATTATGAATTCTCAAAAATATTAATGTTATTGACCTTACTAGAAAATTTCAAGAAGATCAAGTCAAAACTGCAGTGACTGATTCGATGGAAAGTCCTTAAAATACCAAAATCATATGTTATTGTTGTTGTAATTGGAGAAATTTCCATCGGCTATAACTTCCGTGTATATCCTTCGACTTTCACCAAACTAACAAGGTTTGAGAACCCTTAGTAGGACTACGTATATTTTGAATTTCGTTTAGTTTAAGGATACTAATGCGATTTTACTGGGGAAAATGTGAAATTTGAATATCATACTATTATTAACAAAGTTGAGCGAATTTTGACTTCTAACGTGTTTGCTGTTGTTGTACTCATAAACACCTACCACCATAATTTTTTTCAGATTTTTCGGATCATAGGTGTCCAATCGCGAGGGGGGGGGGACACAAATTTTTCGTGTATTTCCCCTCCCTGTGCACCCCTCGAAGCAAACTTTGCCAAATTAAGACCTGTTTTGTAAGGTTCTCATCAAGACCTTGCATTTGATACCCATATCGGCTACCTTTGATGAAATTTTTTTTTCGGGGGTCACTCCCCTATATGGAGAGACTTAAATACCTCATAAAATTTTTTGTAGTTGAACTTTGAAGAGAGCACCACTTTGCACCAGCATATAAAATTTTATGTTTCTTGCTTAAGTAGTTTGCGAGAAAAAATGCTGTGATACACGGACGGACGGACAGACGGACAGACAGGACGCGATTTTAGTAGGGTTTTGTAAAATTATTTTACAAAACCCATAAAAACAGAGACGAATGTAATTAAATCAATATAAATCGCTAACACTGCAAGCAAAAAATGGAAAAAGGTTTGATATCACATATTCAGAAATGCATAGGGATCTTCAAAAGATGTTGAAGAAACAACGTATGGAGGCGGTATCCAGGAACGATAAGCAGTTGAAACGAGTCTTAAAAAGCGAAAAGGATAAAAAAGCATATAATCAACAGTAAACACAAAATAGTAATCGAGAACTTAAAAGTTGTAAAAAAGGTTAGAAAAATTAACGAGTTAGACATTAGGGAAACAATGGAAATAAGTAGGGAACCTGTCGAAAAAAGGTGAAACTTGGATTTAGGAAATGGATCAGAAAGACTTCTGAAGCTCATTAAGTAGAGGTTATTAGATAAGTTTTTCAAATGTAATTAATAAATAGTTAAGTGGGAAGGAATGTAATTAGATCTGACAGATAAACAATTAAGGAGTAGGATAAGTTAGGTAGTACACTGAAGAAGTCCGAGTGTTGCGGACGAAACACGTGTCTGTAGAATAGAGTAAATAAATCATGGTTACAGGAAAAAATTTTTAAAGAAGTTTTCTTTGTCTAAATATTGAAATCAAACCGTCAGAATAAATAAGGGTTGAAACATAAAGTTCTTTAGTATCATTAACTCGATGAAATACATTTTCTGGAAGCGCTGCCTATATGTAGGGTTTTCCATTAGGGACATAATAATGATGTATCTTTATATGAATGCACACTTAAAATTTTCTAATAGCCTGTTAATGCAAAATCGTTAGTTAAATTCAACATTTTCATCAATGTAAAGTTTACGAACCAGCAACGCTTGGAAATTATTAAAAATTACTACCGAAATAGTGAATTGGTGGTCGCAACTTTAAGAGCGCTTACTCCAATTTTCGGCCGTAATAATCGTCCCGTCCGACAGGCTATGCGTGCTTTAGTGGATAAGTTCGACTCCAAATTTTCACTATTGGATGTTCTGGTGCCAAAAGGACATTATATCGCTCGAAGCCAAGGGAATATTGCAGCCGTAAGTGCATCAATTCAGAATGAGCCAAATCAGTTGATTCCACATCGTTCTAAAGAATTGGGCATAACTCAAACGACACTGTGGCGTCTTTTGCAAAGAGATCTTGGCCAAGGCCAGTTGATCATTCAAAACGCCGAAACTTCTTTAATTGGGCTCTGATAAACCTTGAAAAATACGAAGAATTTCATCGAAAAATCATCTTCAGCGACAAAGCTTATTTCTGGTTCAATGGCTTTGTTAATAAGCAAAATATGCATTATTGGTCAGTAAAAGGCCCCCGTGTGCCTCTGGATACACTGTTTTATCCGCGAAAAATTACTGTTATGTGTGGTTTTCATGCTGGAGGTGTGATTGGGGAGTATTTTTTCGTTGATGAGAACGGCAGTTGTGTCACCGTCAATGGAGAACGCTATCATGCTATATTGGAAAATTATTTGTAGCCAAAATTCGATGAACTTGACATAAACGATATGTGGTTTCAACAAGATAGTGCTACTTGCCACGTAACACAATCAATTTATTGAAAGGTAAATTCGGTGAACGTGTTATCTCGAGAAATGTTCCAGTCAAATGGCCACCTTGTTCATGCGATCTAACGCCATTGGATTTCTTTCGATGGAACTATATCAAGTCACTGGTCCAAACAAATAAGCCAAAAACTTTAGACGAGCTCAATGACAGCATCCAATGCCAAATTGCCAACGTTCCCTTCGAAATGTGTCCAAAAAATTGACCGTCATAAGACCAAAATCAAATTTCATTCACAAAATGTAATGCTTGCACTACAACCCTAATAAATTTGAACTCAATATCTCAAATATTTCTGTCTTTTATAAATAAATAAAACTGTTATGTCCTTAATGGAAAAACCTTCACAATAACATTACTTGTTTTTGAACTTGAATAATACTTTAAATTTGTTTCTTCTAGGACAAAAACCGTACAAAATCTAGCAAAACAATATTTTTATTGACGTTTCGAGTACTTTCGTAGTCATCAGAATAACATTACAATATGACATTTTTTCTTGCGGCTTAAAGGTGAGTGCCATTTACGCACTGAGTGTGGAGAGGGGAAGAGGTATTGCCAGATGAGTGATCCTCCTGCCCCGAAGTCTTCGGCTGCTGCAAGTCTCTTTTACATTTTTATACTGCCCGAACATAATGCGCCACATGGTTCCATTTATCAACCGATCCAAGCATCACCCTGAATATACTATCCGTAGTGAGCACTCTTGTCTCACTGTAGAGGTCTCTTTGCAGTCTGCCCACGTTTGTGCGTGCAAAAAATGTGTGGTGGACATAATCTTCCTCTCGTAGGTGAAATCAATAACCGGAGGACCATGACTTACCAAATTTGTGCAGGTAGGACTGAAAACACCCATACCCGCTTGAAAGATAGGTCTGATAGAAGTCCGTCTTACCATGCCTTCGATTTAACTACGGTCTCACATCAGCATGAGGAACTTAGTCCATCTTCCTTTCGTGCAATTCCACCAAGACTGCTGCCAATCATTAAGTGAGCGCTGTTTCTCCTCCCAGGTAACCGTCTCCCTCGCGTCCTCATTTCACCGCAGATAAATAGTGCAGTGCTCTCGCAAGGAGGGTGACAGGTTTCACGCCTGCAAGAACTTTCACCACTGAACCAGAGACTCTCAGATATGAAGAAGCAGTCCACTGTGCTCTTTTTCTCTGCACCTGTGCCAAGCATTGTCGGTATACCTCCTTACTGAGAGTGTCATACCATATTTTTGCTCCGTACAGAAGCACTGACTCTATAGCACTCATCAAGAGGCGTCTTCTTGATGGGTTGGGCCCCTCTAGGTTGGCCATAAGTCAACTGAGAGCCGATACTCCCGTTGCAGTTTTTTTTCAGCCATTGCCCTGATTTGCTCAAAGAAACTCATATTTGAGTAAATCAGTAGCCCCAATTACTTCACCGCTGGCTTCGATCCGATTAGTACGTCCCAATGCAAAACTACTACTTTAGTGTTCTTCAGTGATCGATTAAACCCATGGGCAGTCATCCAGCCTTTCACTTGGCGTATAAACATACCGAGCCAAAGTTGCGCTTGTTCAATGATGCATCTAGTGACAAGAGTGACCATCCGCATAGCCAACCAAGCGTGACTTATGTGGCATCTCCAGTTTGAAAAACCCATTATAAGACACGTTCTACGGGTCTGGACCAGGGATAATTCCCTGGGCAACATCCGATGTAACTTCCATCTTTGTCATACTCTACGGTGGCCTTTTTTCAAACCTCTCCCGAAAACTTGTCCTCCACTTTGAATTTTAATCCCAAATTCACTCACAAGCCGCACCCGTTACAACCTAAAACTTACAGAAAGAAAATTTAATCTTTGCTTGATTTTCCCTGTAGCTGTAGCATTTCAATTATGTTTTTTTTTTTTCGTTCTCAGATTCCTTTATGAATAGCAAACAAAACTAAACGATAGCAATCGAGCAAAAAGAAGTAATTTTTTGAAAAACTTATGGCTCTACGAAAAACGCTGCTGATGATTCTGATACTGATTTGACACTTGTTCTATGATTTCTTCTTCGATGCTTTCCTACATGCTTATACTTCTGAATTTCGTATTTTTCCTACTCCTCCACCACCGTCTCGACAACCGCCTTCCGTCTATTTCGCACTTTCCACACCTTATTCAACCAAGTCCAAATCATCCAAACACAGCTCGTCATCTGTTTGATCAGCAATTGCTACACCTTTCCGTTCAAGCCCAAAATCCAAAAAGAGGAGGCGTGTCATTTGTCGCGCGAGTGAATAATTTCGCCTCTAACAGCCACTTTACCGCTTCTCGACCGAGTTCTTTGTCTCGGGTTCAGCCACCTCTTCGGAGTGGTTCTTCCTGTTCCAGTGGAGTGGTTTCACTCAAACTCAGCATGATTCCCTCCACCGCAACCACGGCTGAATGTCTTCTCTACAGTTTGCAATGTCAAATAAAGGTGTTTACTAGCAAAAAGTAATGCCACGATTTAAAACTTTGCGAAGTTTAGTAGTGATTTTCTGGTGGTATCGGAAAAATGACATCATGTCGAGAACGCTTTTAAGTGAATATCTGGTAAAGTTAGTATTTTGCAAACTTATTTCAGTGTGTTAAGTAATATCTTATCTGTAAATTGTGTAACTAGTTAACTAGTGCTATAAGAAACATTGCCTTTCTCTTTTCGCGTTTTCCTTTGACGGAGTTATTAAACATTGCGCTACTTATCGCACTAAATTCAACTTCCCCACAGAATCTTGATCCATTGCTTGTAATCATGGTGACAATTATGGCGTGATTTTGGTGTATTTTAATCCTTTTTTCGTGTTTTCCTTTGACGGACATGTTTGCTTAACTAGTGATCGATATTGTCTTCACCTACTGCTTTCTCATCCTTTTCACCTTCGTTATCTTCGTCGTCGTCGTTGCCACTGCCGGAATTCCGGTTTGCTTCGCATGCTGACTCGCCTTCTTTCTCCTTAGCTGTATGCAATACTTGTATCAGTCATGATACACAATATCGTAGTCGATCGGTACATTTCGGGAATTTGTTTCGTACGTGTGCTTTCTGCCTCTAAACGATGTTCAATCCTGCCGTACGTTTTTACGACGAAATCTCGGTAGAATTTAGGTATGTGGCAATATACTCCTAGCTCAGAATATGAGTGTTGCTGGCCATTGGTGCAAGACATCCGAATAATGTTGTTGCTCAGTTACTGCTGGATTTGAAGTCGCATATACTTTCACGGCAGCCTAACTATCTACCAGTTGGGTTATTTTGCTTAAATTATGACTACATGTACTTAAACTATCGCTACAAGTATATTTAAAAATTATCCAACAAAGCCCTAATCAAATGCGGCTTTATATTGTCTTGTTTAACACATACCGCGACTAATATTGCAGTTTTCGGGATGAGCTAGTGTTGATGCCTTTCTACTTCACCCATAACAGCAGTTGAAAGGTTTCCTATTGTGAGTGTTTCCAACAGGACGTTCCGCTGCTTGGTGTGGCTATATGCGTTTGCCTTTTGAACCACGCTCACCACCTCTGCAATCAGAACAATGATAGAGCGTCCTGCTCCAAAGCTGTACTGCCAAGGAGATAGGTCCCCAGCAGCACGAATTGCGTCGGTAAATCTACCCTTGATGAGTTTCTATAGCATGTTCCCAGCAGTGGCTAGCATGTATAATGGGCGATATGTAGACGGCGATCCAGAATTTCGCTTCCCCTTGCTGTTCACCATGAGCCTTGCCACCCTCAATTGTACCGAGAATACCCCGCCCCATAGACAAGCGTTCAATGTGCTGAGAAGCAAGTCAGGACAATGGTGGTAGACAAGTTGCACCATCTCAGCTGGAACACCATCTGGACCTGGAGCCTCCCTCGCTTTCAGTGAAAGGATTGCCTTTTCCAGTTGCGGCTTTATTAAGAGTGGACACTTGATTGCTCTTGCACCGTGGACAGCATCGACACAGACAGAATGGGCGAGGAAGAGGGCCCACACTATCTCATCCATCTTTTCCGCATCAGGTATGCAAAGCGTCAGTAGGGCAACAAACTTCGACCGATCCTTGTTCACATTGCTCACCAGATCTTGCCAGCAGTGAGCTTTGCTATTGTTAATCAATTTACAAAGGCATTTCCTTCGCTTTTCAATAGTTCCAGTCAACCACCAGTACACTGAGGCTTGCCATGCCAGTGTTTTTGATGGGGCATAGAAGCTGCTTTGACGATTATAGTTGAGTTCACCACAGCTTGAGCTGCCAGTTTTTCTGTCCCTTGCAAATCACTCTTCAGCGCAGTGCTACACTATCAGTATACTCTATGTATACTGGCACAATTTGGGAGCTCGATATGATATCCAGAGAGAGAGGACTGACTATAACACTTATATGCTGCTTCATACTTGCTAACCAGTTCAGTAAAGAGATATTTATTAATTTGTTTGTTTATTATCAAACAATATCTTACAGATTAATGCCCAATTACAAGTGTGTATAAGACAACAAGGTCAATAAATAGTAATAGTACATAGTGTATTGTAATTCAGATTTAGGTACATTCTTGAATCTCAAAACGGATTTCAAAATAGGACGAAGCTCCAAGAAATCGTTCGTTCTCAGTAAGCAAACCATGGCTGAGTTGAATTTTACATCTGTTCGTACAAATGGTACTCTAAAAATTTCCGACAAACGAGTTTGTCTAACTGCATTCCGAACCCGTATGCGAATCTATGTGATGATGGTGGAGTTGAAAAAGAAGACACTTAACTGAATATGTATAGTGAGAGTTTAACGTTGGTAATTGGAATGAGGAAATATGATCTTAATAGTAATAGTAAGGTAAATTGAAATTATATAACAAAATAATAAATAAATAACAAAACCACCTCTAAACAGATTCAATAGTGGCTGCAAGGTACCCTTGATGCGCTGACTATACTTGTGAGCAATATTCGAGGATACAGTGGACCAGTGTGACAAACAAGTGAACTGCTACTTGAATATTATGAAAGACTTTTACTTTTCTTATGCCTGCATATGTATGAATTTTGAGTACTAATGGAGTAGTTAATTTATACAATTTATGTCTACTTTAATTATTTTTGTTATTTGTTCAGAGTCAAAACGGAATTTCAAGAAACCAATCAATTAAGACTATAACTACAAGCCCCGGGCAAAATTGCCTTAGGATGCTAATACTCAGGTTGACGTAGTTATATGTATGAATCAATTGATTAATAGTTCTACTGCTGGCCCCGGGAACAAAGCCTTCGGATACTTATGCTCGGGCTGACGCTTTAAGTATGCTATCAGATTGATAAACTAACGAATTTTAAGTTCAACTGCAGGCCTGGGGCGTAACTGCCTTGGGGGCTAGTACTCGGGCAAATGTGTTGAGTATGCAGTTGAACGTATCCTTATTCGCTTCTTTTTCTTCATAGCACTACAGCCCCTCTCGGGCCGTTGCTTTTTACAAAAAGTGCCTCCAACTGTCTCGGTCCATTGACCACATCCTTCAATTTTGTAATCCGAGCAGGGATGAACTGTTTTCGTCGACTGAGCCTGACCAGCGTTTCTTCAGTTTCCCCAATGGTCACCGACCTTCAGTCCTCCCAGCGAATACCTTTTTGGATATCCATTGCTCGTCCATACGATGCATGTGTCCAGCCCATTGCAGCTTCCGCAGTCTTACAATCGTTGAGAGCTCCAGTTCATCAAAAATTTCATACAGCTCATGGTTATATCGATTTTGCCATTGGTCCCCGTCTAGCCTCGTTCCGTTTCTTCGCAGACATATAAGTTTGCTGAGCCATGTAAGCTTGTGTGAATTTTTTTTTGAACTAAGCATTTTTATCAACTTATATCTAACTCACCTGGCATTAACTTTGTTGCCATACTTTCCTCACTTTCGAGATAAGCATAAAAAATTGAATATTATATAATCTTCACAATTTTCACATATTAGTCGGCTTTCCCTTTATGATATGGTACATATGTGTAGATGCGTACGGTTACAGGATATTATTAGAAAATTTGATGAGCTTTAATTTTAATTACACTGGACTTTCTTGCAGACAATTTTATAGGCTCCTATTCGGTCGGCATATCTTTTTCATAGGATGCATTGACTTTGATTTTTTTTCAGATATTTTGGTTCAAAGATATTTAATAACGGAGGTAGGATGGAAACCAAATTTTTAATTTACTTTGGCTCTCCTCACGCACTTCGTACACTTGGTCTTGAAAGTTCTCATTGAAATATTTGATTTTTCTAATCATATTGGCTAACTTTGCAAAGCAAAAATATTGAAGGGTCGCTACAAGTATGGTGGACCCCGCCCTTTAAAATTCTTCCATAATATTTTTTCCACCAAAATTTTGAAATGGTTGCCACTTTTGTCCTTATCACAAAATTTCAGGATTATAACTTGGTTCCAAGCAAACTGGCTGTAACGCACGGACAGACGGGCCACGATTTCAGTTGGGTTTTGTAGTATTACTCTATAAACCTTGAGAAACCACTTAAAATATTATTAATGTTTTCAAATACTTCTAGCGTTTAAGAAACATTCAGGATTTCAAATCTTTAAATAGTAGAATATCTGTGGGATCATTGCTCGTAAATGAATTATAAAGATTATGATTCAGGGCTTGGAAGAATGATGATAACATTGTTTCCAAAAAATCAGCCGAGTGATTCCAAGAATCACCAGATTTCTGACATTAAATATTAAACTTTAAAATAAAAAGTACCCGAGATTTGCCCATTTCTTATTTAGAATATAAAAATGCATAGCACGTTTTAATTTTTTGGTAAAAATTCCCAATGCGAGGTAGTATAAATAATCATCATATGTGGAGTTGTGTTTTCCAGTGTGCCTCTGCGCGAAATGAGCTTTGTTTGTTGAGAATGCATCATTTAGATTCAGATGAAATTTCATGGTTATTTATCAACATAAATTGAGTGGTTTACAGTAATGTTCTCGTGGCTTTCAAACAGAGCTTACTTGTAATAAAAATTTTATGTTACCAGTTAATTGTAATTAATTTAGTTGGAACTAATTTTTCCTGGATTCTATTTGCTGGAAGATTGATGCACTCGATGTAGAATGTTTTCAGGGTATTTTAAAATAATTTTACAAGACCGTTCTAAAATCACGACCTGTTTGTCCGTCCCTCCGTGTGCCACAGCAAGTTTTCTCGCAAACCGTATAGGCTAGATTGATGAAATTTTATTCGAGTATGTAGGTCAAAAGTGGTGCCCTCTTAAAAGTTGCAGTACAAAAAATAACCAGATTTTTAAGGTAGACTTCCTCATATAAGGGGGGACCCTTAAAAAAATGTTTGCCAAAGGTGGCTAGTATCAAGTGAAACGTTTTGATGAGACCTTTCGAAAAAAATGCCTTAAACTAGCAGCATTTGCATGAAGGGATGTACGGTAAGGGAAAATGTGCGAACATTTTACGATAACTCCCGCACTATTGGAAATATTTGAGTAGAAAAGTCCGGAAAAATCACAGTAATTGGTTTTTAAAAGTACAAGGCCAATAAATACCTCAGAGCCCTCCGAAATTTTCACAGAAATTAATTATAATTTAAATCAGTATCGTGTTATTTATTTTATATAAAAATTAATATGTGGTGCTCAATATGGTCCATTAAATCTAGATTTATTTATTCTAGAAAAATGCACAAAGGACAAATCATAAAAATATAAAAAATCTATTGATAAGGAAAACGTAAAGTAAAAAATTTTTCTCGTTTTGTTTTTAACTTGCTCACACCTGGCTGGATAATTAAGTTTTCCGTCCTATGTCATTTCTACAAATTCGCTACAAACCTGCTTGAAATCAACTCATCTATTTGCTTAAATTAGTTTCATTGTCCCATTAAATTTTTCGATCTAAGGATGGTGGAGTAAAGAAGGAAGATGTGGAGCACATGATGCAGCCAAAGAATAGCAATATTGCATCATTTGTGTTTTCACTTTTGGTATTTGCAGTGTTCAATCAACGATTCGGTAGCTCAAGTCTTATAAAATTGTGTTTGTGTAAGAAGTGTAAAGCCTTTAATAATGCAGTGTAACCCGCTTATATATAGTAGTATTCTGTAGATTTCGTCTTAAGTTTACTTTAGCCAAGAGCTCGTGACATAGGAAAATATAATTTGTATGTTTGTAAATACTGTTTCTGACAAAAACAAGAAAAATTAATCCTAGATTTGTATCTTGTTTCGTTAACATGGTTATAACTATCCCCGCAGAGAGAATGCTGGCCGACAGGAATACTCTTGAAGGCTAGCATTCTTTGGGAAGTGCAGCCTCCACGTACCTGAGGAAATTACCGCAGAGGGATGCTAGCATTATTCGGGGAGTACCGCCTCTATGGACTCGAGGAGATGGAGGGCACCACGAGGTTCTCCTGGGATGATAGCTAATGACCCTGACTGAATCTGGGCTGTGTTTTGGGCAACGAACTGGAAATGATGCTTTAGACCTAGTTGCTTTGCATGGTAGCGCTGAGGTGACACGCATGCATGAATGGCTTCAATTCAACTATCATACAGTCTCCGTCCCGGTAAAACTTTGGTAGGCCTCGGAGTACGTTCAAAGCTCGCACCATTGGGTTGGTGGTGTACGTTCGGTTGAGATGGACTCTCGATTAGTGCTGGTCTGGCTCTGAGCACTTGCCCCATAAGGGCTTGTGCCAACCCTCGCATGGCTTACCTGCTCAGCAAAGATAACCATGGGACCAAAAAGGCGACTACACACAGGAACGAAAATATCGGCTCCGAGGGAGGATCCAATAAAACTGAAGGAACTCAGAACGCTAAAAAAGATAAAAGAAACCCAAAAAAGAAAAAAAAAAAATAATACCAATAACGACGCAAGCAGCGATTTCAGCCACGATGTTTATGCACATTGGGAGCAGTACTAACGATGACTAAAACTACAATGAAGACTTTGACAGTGAAGATGGACCAAAAACGGAGATTAACAGACGGTCTTGTCCAGACTGAGATTTCTTCGGCATTCAGGTGCAGCACAAAAGTGATACCCCGGAGAGGAAGCCAATACCCGCTTCACATTTTATGCATGCATAATATGGGGCAGGCTGTGAAGGAGCTTATAGAGCTCGCCGCAGAGAGTATGGTCACATGATGCTCAAATCAGTTGACAAATGAAACTAGATGGCACATTATGTCCGGGCAGTCCTTAAAAAATAAAAGGGACTCCCAGCAGCAATTGGGCTGGAGAATTGGATCCCCCGGCTTGAAGGTGCCTCACGGCGTAACAAAATAAGACTTGGCCCGACGTAATGTGTCAAACGGTTGCAAGCTAGGGAGGTGCTTAGTGGGTGGTTGCTTGCAAGCTTAGAAGTCCCATACTCTTTGCGTATATGACTTTCTCCTCCCAACTACAAAAAAAATAACTACAAGGAAATCAATGTCTAAACTCTTGTACATAAATACAAGTACAAATTAATATATATAATATATATATGTAATATATTTTATGAACAGGCTGTTTTTGAATATAATTGCCTAAAGATTAAGATATAACTGAAGTTTGAAAATATTTTCTCGCATTTGCGGTAGACAGATCACCACAAATTTTTTTGTATTGCTTGGATATCCATTGCAATATGGAACTGTTTGCTGTGGAGTAATTGAAATGCGATAAAAGTCGTTGTTATTTCGTACTAGGATTTGGAACAAGTTTTATTTTAATTTCCTCACGATGTTTCCACTGATTGAAAATAGTAGATTTAGAAAAATTTCTGCCTGTAATTCATTTAAACTTTTTTCGTTTTTATATTTCTACTTAACTGGTTTTGCTTTTATTTGACTATTGGTGCCATTTCATTTTCATCGGGAAATTATCAGTTAAGTCAGTATGGTTTTAATGAATTTTTTTACATGAATTGTGGTTCATTTCATCGAATATTTCGTTATAACCATGTGCATTACAGTCATATAAATATACTTTGGTTTTTAAAAGTAGCAAACTGGTAATTATAACTGGAACCTATATAGTGTTTTTCACTTTATGTAAATTTATATAATTTTTCGAGGAGGAGGAGGGGGGATAAAAACCATCTTGCATATCAAATGAAATGTATTATATATTTTTTTTTATAATTTTTAAGTTAATAATTTTTTGAGTTCTGAAAGAAGATAAATGAAAGAAGATAAATGAAAATTGACCACTCAGCAACGGACGACGAACGACATCAGAAGGGGGCCGGTCGACCAACACTCTTCCCAACAAGGATAACCCATGGCAATGCATCTAACGCAAGCGCTCCACAAAGGCTAGCACCTACTCGGAAGGCGATAAGGGGGCCCACTCCTGGTCACTGCACTAGATGGATCCACCGTAATCAATGGTAATGGCAACAGCAAAACCGAGAAGGGATGCAGCGCGCCAAACGGAAACATACACCGGCGAGGCTACTGTAAAATATATGGAGTGTCGTTACGAATGCAAAGACTTACCTCGGGGAACTTGCCGTCGCCAATTTACATCTTCCTGACGGCGTCTCTGGTGCGACGCCAAGACGAGGCGAATCCCAAATTGAACAACACTCGCGATGTAATGCAGGCATCACGACCAGGTACACATATCACCTGTACCACGCCAAGTCGACTTTCGGAAATCTTTTAATCTTCTTCTCACTAATTCCCGACATTCAGCTTTATCGCAACCAATCACCTACAACACATAAGTAATGAAGCGGACAAACATTTCGTTCGGGGACGCCATTCCGTCATTCATTTAACAACCGGAACACTGACTTGCGGGCCAACCACGTACACTGATGAACTAACAAGCGATCGAAAGCAGGGCGTGCGATTCTACCGACAAACACACGTTTTTAGATTTAATGGCGAAAACTAATTGACCGAAATCGCGTTTATTTACACTTTATGCTGACAACTACAAAATGTCATTCGGCGATGTCATTTTAGGATGATCCAGTGACCCACATATTGGGACTGCTCAGCTGATCCCAAAATAATGGGTAATACAGTCCAACTCGCGTGCAGCAACCATGGGTGCGGAGCCGAGGTGTCGAAGATGGTTGGTGGCCGCGCTACGAACCGCGCCAAAAAGAAAGAAAGAGTTCGTCGTATGAATGGGAGGCCAACCACCTCCAATGTAGCGGACGCCCGTTAACGCGAACAAATTTAAAGGACTGAGGACTAACGGAGGCTCTCTTTTTTCGATTTGAATTCACGGCAGAAAGTTCGGAGGATTGAGGATTGGCAGCGAAAAAAATAAGGTGATTGGAACCAAGAACAATTCGTCATCGTCATCACGGCAATTAGCGAAACTAGAGAAGAACCATTTCGTTCAGCGAGGAGCTGAACAAAACGAGGATCCGGCTCCCAAGATTGGCGGAAATAATCAGGCGATCGTTTGCTGGGGCCCCAAGAAAAGATAGTGTAGCGAGATTAGGGAAAAGGTACCTATTTATTTTGTTTCTTCTTCTAGATTACTTCTGTTTATATACTAATTCCATTGAAATCGATTTGTGTGAATATAACGAATTATAAACCCGGAAATCTTCTGATTATTATTATTGGAAAGAGGTATTTTTTTGATTGTGCGCGGCGCTCAAGCGGGGAGTTGTTCTTTTCCTCGTTTCGGTCCAACAGTGTTTTTCTTTCAGGAGGTCGTGGTGTGGTTGAACGGGGTAGTTTGGACAGGCTAGGGACGAGAGTAAGTGAAACGTTTACATTTCTTTTCCTTCCCTTTAGGTGCTAGGGGTAAACCCTCGTGCGTGCGCGGACGGATCGTCAACTCGCTGACGATCCGATTGTTGAATCCATCCAGCCTAGGGTTAGCGAGTTGGCGCCTGCGCCGTCTCCGACGGAGCGAACCGGGCCCGCAAGGCTGGACCGCGCGTCTACCCTTGAGGCGGAAGGGTGACAATTGGCGCCCAACGTGTTGAATCGTAAGTCAAGTGGTGAAAGTGATAGTGGGCAAATTGTAAAGTGAAGGAGTGAGAAATAGTGGGTCAGTGGTGTAGTGCGAGTGCAAGTGAAGTGTTAATTTGCGGGAGTGTGAAGTAAAGGGTGGAAAGGGTGATTGTGCGTGCTAAGTGTGAATTTGCGGGTGTTTGTGGTTTCAATTTTAAGTGAAAAGTGCGATATTTTTGGAAAGAAGTGCGAACGAGTCTGGATTTAGAGTGTTTGAGGAGATAGTGCGATAGAGGGTGACTGTGGATAGTGAGTCGTATGTTGAGTGGTGGGTAAGGTAGTGAGTGAAATTGCGTGAGTTGGAGTCTGAATTAAGTGATTCTGTTTGTGGGTTGTGTGGATGACTTAGAGTGCTTGCTTAAGGTTATGTGAGTAGATTGATTGTTTGTTTTGTGTGGAAAATTGTGTGAGTGGAGGCAATTAGTTCGAGATTGTGTAAACAGAATTCTATAAATAAAACAAAACTATTGAAGCAGATAATTGTTTGGAATATTAGAATAAGTGCTAGAGTTATATTTATTTTTCCAGCACACACCAGAAGGATGGCGAAAACGATAAGAATCCTGGTGGATAGGCTCGCGAAGGATGAGCTGGCAATCCGGGAGGAGCCAGAAGGAACGGTCGACGATATGAGGCGCCGTCTAAGGAAGGCTTTGAAGTCAGAACAAGATGCCGATGAGAGCTTCGTGGATTTACAGGCCTACCCATTCACTCCAGCAGAGGATATGGAAGCGGTTTCGAATAAATTAGAGGAAATCCTGACTCTGACTAGGAATTTCAAAGGGAACAAGGAATGCTCCGATTTCCTAAAAATTAGGAACAAGATCGGGTATGCGTTGCGCCGTTGGGAGTACGTACCCACTACGGATCCTGACCTTGTAGGACAGGCAAAGAAATCAAAGAGGGGGTTGTTGATGGCGTTAGGGAACCTGATAGACAAGGCTGAAGGTGAGGGCGGCGAAGGGAAAGAGTGAACAACACTAGCTCAGGGGTCAGCGGAACCAGTGGAAAGGGAGCGCAAGCAACCACCACTAACCAGCGTGGCCGGACCGTCCAGGAGGATGGAGCAGGAGGAACCCGAAAGGAGGAATTTGTCGGCTATCACTGAGGAACTGGAACCTCGAACCCCGGAACTGCGGCATGGACCCGTATATTCTACCCCGCGGGTGGAACAGGATCTGAGGGAGCCACCAGACATAGCCAAATGGGGTATTCGGTTCTCCAGTGACTCTCCGGGGTCAGTAAACGCCTTTTTGGAGAGGGTAGAGGAGATCCGAGTGGCCAAAGGAGTATCTCAGGACCAACTTTTCCGAATGGCAGCGGAACTCTTCGAGGGCAAAGCCTTGGTGTGGTTTAGGTCAGCCAAGGATCGGGTTGCAAACTGGGAGGAGCTATGTCGAGAACTCAAGGAGGAGTTTCTACCACCAAACTATGAAGACCAGTTGTTGGAGGAAATTCGTCATCGCACCCAAGGTAGAGACGAATCAATCGGTGTGTACGTGGCTGTCATGGATGGGTTGTTTAGACGGTTGAACGAGCCATATACGGAGGTAGCGAAAATGAAGATTTTACGTAAAAACATAAGCCCCTTTTACCAGACACGATTATCCCTGAGGAAAGTTGCCACGGTCTCCGAGTTGATTACCCTGGGACGAGAGCTGGAGGAAACTCGGGCGACGGTAGAAGCCTTCGTGCCTCCTCCGGATGGACGGACGACTAGACTGCTAGAACCAGACTTGGCCTACGTGGAGGCTTACCCTCTGGATGCGGTGGCTCCTGCCAGCAATATACAGCGTGGCGCTTGTTGGACATGTGGTGGGACAGGCCATTTTGCGCGAGAGTGCCAAGAGCCTCGAAGATGTTTTGGCTGCGGAAGAAGGGGGGTAGTTAAGACAAGGTGTCCGAACTGTTCACCAAGTGCGGCGACTACTCGGCAGCCAGTAAGCCAACCTCTTGCCACGTCATCGGGAAACGGTCGCGGTGCCCAGTAGGCGGCGTACTGGGTACCACCTCTACCAATAAAAGAAAGGCTGCAAGCGGAAGGATATCCTATGTATTCACTCGGGAGTCAGGAGATGTGCGCCCCCATCTCTCCGTGGATATTATGGGGAATAAGTTTACCGGCTTGGTGGACTCAGGTGCCTCCACTACTATTGCAGGTAAGGAAGGATGGCTCCGTTTACAAGAGATTGGGGTAGAGCTGGGGTCAACGGCACAAGAGGCAGTTCGCTTAGCAGATGAGGGGCAGTGTAAGGTGTTGGGAAAAGTTTTAGTCCCGATTAAATTGCAGAGGAGGACAAGGTGGCTAGAAATGTTGGTGGTCCCTTCGCTACACCATGGTCTGATTTTGGGGGTAGACTTTTTGAGGGAATTCGGAATTACCCTTAATCTCCGGCATGAGCGATGGGATTTCGTTAGCGAAGTCACCCCAACAGCGGGCCACTTGCATAGCAGGTCCATCCTCCCTCACCCAGACGAATTGCGTTTGGAGGAGATGGTGAATGGCGAGTTCTCGCGTATGGGAGAAGGGCTGGGGTGTACCTCCTTGGTGGAGCACGTCATTAAGACGGATGCGATGCCCATCAAGCAGAGATATTATCCGGTCTCACCAGCCCTCCAAAAGCACATCAACGCGGAATTGGAGGAAATGTTGAGTCTGGGGGTGGTCGAGCCTTCTTCCAGCGCGTGGTCCTCACCTATCCTAATGGTAAAGAAGAAGGATGGAAGTTACCGATTCTGTGTGGATTTCCGAAAAGTTAATAAAGTGACCGAAAAAGACGCCTACCCCCTTCCCTATATATCAGCCACCCTGGACAAACTGCGGGATGCCAGGTACTTGTCTACGCTAGACATTAAATCAGCGTACTGGCAGGTGCCAGTGCAGAAGGAGTCTCGACAGTTCACCGCTTTCACCATACCCGGGAGGGGATTATTCCAGTTCTGTAGAATGCCTTTTGGACTGTCAAATGCACCGGCTACCTGGCAGCGCTTGATCGACCGTGTTTTAGGCCCGGAGTTAGAGCCCTATGTCTTCACATACCTCGACGACATAATCATCGTGACGCAGACCTTCGAGAAACACTTGGAGATTTTGAAGGAAGTGTTTAGGCGTCTGAAGGACGCCGGGCTGAAACTCTCGCGGGACAAGTGCTATTTCTGTCGGTCGCAATTGAGCTACCTAGGGTATGTAGTCGATGGGAACGGATTGAGCGCAGACCCTGAAAAGGTTGAAAGTGTTATGAATATCCCCAGGCCACAAAGCGTGAAGCAGATTCGGCAGTTCCTGGGTATGGTATCGTGGTACCGTCGGTTTATCCCAGACCATGCCTCTCTGGTAGCGCCTTTAACAGGGCTCCTGCGCAAGGATAAAAAAATGCAATGGTCTCCGGAGTGCGAATTAGCGTTCAACAGGTGTAAGTTGAAATTAGCGTCAGCCCCAATATTGTCTTGTCCCGACTTCAGTTTGCCTTTTAACGTACAGACAGACGCATCAGATGTCGGACTGGGGGCGGTATTGAGCCAGGCCTTCCCAGAGGGAGAGCGGGTAATCTGCTATTTAAGCCGGTCGCTGAGTAGGGCCGAAAGGAAATATTCCACGACGGAAAAAGAGTGCCTAGCCGTCCTTTGGGCAGTAGAAAAGCTTCGGCCCTATATCGAAGGAACGAAATTCAACGTGATCACGGATCACCATTCCCTGGTCTGGCTGCACAATCTAAAGGACCCCACGGGTCGGCTGACCCGGTGGGCCGTGCGGCTCCAGCAGTTCGATTTTGATGTGATACATCGAAAAGGGAAAGAGCATTTGGTGCCGGACGTGCTCTCAAGATCAGTCCCGGAGGTAGGGACCATTGAAAGCGACAGTCCACCAAACGACAAATGGATACAGGGGATGATGGACAAAGTACGAGGCAATCCAGACCAATTTGCAGACTGGTGGGTGGAGAGAGATGTCCTATGGAAAAGAATCCCAAACCGACATGCGGAACTCAGTGGGAATTTCTGGAAGCAGGTAGTGCCAAAGTCGGATAGAAGTAAAGTCCTCCAAGAGTGCCACGACGATCCCACTGCCGGCCACATGGGCGTAAGTCGTACCTACGACCGAATTGCTCAGAGATTCTTTTGGCCCAAGATGCGTTCTGATGTTCAACGGTATGTCTCAAGATGTAAGGTGTGTCAGTCTACTAAGGTGGAGCGACAGCGACCCTTTGGAACGATGGCCACGCGAGCTGGTCAAGCAAGGGAGCCCTGGGAAACTATTTGCATCGATCTGGTGGGACCTTTGCCTCGGTCAACGCAGGGGCATACTCATATCCTGACCGTAGTGGATTATTTTTCCAAATTCTCTTTGATTTTTCCATTACGGCAGGCCACGGCGGCACAAGTGTCGAAGATTCTAGAAGATAGAGTATTTTTGCTGTTCGGAGTGCCTGCAACAGTGGTATGTGACAACGGCGTGCAGTTCAAGTCAAAGGAGCTGCAAGCGCTGCTGTCAGCCTATGGTACGGATGTGCAATATATCGCGTTCTATCACCCTCAGGCTAATCCAGCGGAAAGGATCAATCAAAACATTAAACGGATGCTGCGGGCCTATGTGGGAGAAAATCATCGAAAGTGGGACCGAGACTTAGGGCGAATCGGATGTGCGTTACGTACATACACACATGAAGTTATGGGGAGCACGCCTTATTTCGTCAACTTCGGTCGAGAGATGGTAGTCTCCCGGAAGTGGCCAGTTCAGCCAACGGAAGAGAATACTTTGAGGGATCCCTTGAAAAGGGCCGAGAAGCTAAGGATGGTCCGGGATGAGGTACTGAAACACCTCAAGGAAGCTGCAGGCAAGAGTACGCAGCGATACAATTTAAGGAATAGACCTCCACCATTTAAAATCGGTGACTTGGTATGGAGGCGGAACTATGCCCTGTCAGATGCGGCTCAATTCTATTCGGCAAAGCTGGCACCCGAATATCTGGGGCCATATCGAATCGCAAACCGCGAGTCCGCATCTTCTTTCACCTTGACGGATATAGGCGGCCGAAATGCAGGCGTCTGGCACGCGAAGGATTTAAAACGCTACGTTGAGTAGCGATACCATCGTAGGGAGGTTCCAACAAAAAAAAAAAAAAGTAAAACAAATAACAAACCGAGGGAAACAAAGACGTGAGTAATAAAATGAAGAAAGCTAAATGGACGGCACAACATTAAAAATTTTTTGAAAAGTACAAGAAAATGTTACCATAAGCCGGTCCAGGTGACGGTTGTAGCTTGGCGGGGCGTCGTTGTTTTTTTTCCTCCTTCCTGCGTTGTTAGACGTTTTTTTTTTGTGTTTTTTTTTTTCCCTTCGCACTTCGTTTGAGTTTACTTTCCTTGTTTCCTTTATTCTTCCACATTTGTTTGTTTAACTCCGGCCCACCTAAAATAGTTCAGCTTGAATTAGATAAGAATTTTCCTTTAATTAGGAACGTTAGTAATGGAGAGGTAGTTTAACCCACTTTTCCTCCAGGAATACGCTGGGACAGGCAACGATAATAGGGATGATTGGTGGAGGGATAGTTATTTAGGCAGGCAGTTATAAGATAGGGGACTAGGGATGATTGATGGAAGGTAATTACCATAAAAGGATTATCACATTAAAACTATATACATATATATATATATATATATATATATATATATATATATATATATATATATATATATATATATATATATATATATATATACATATATATATATATATATATATATACCCATACCGTTTTACTTAGACGCACAGGTAGAGAGGAGGCATAAATAGAGTTAGGGATAAAGCTCGATAAGAAGTAGGAAGTAGGGAATTGGCCACAGTTTTGGAATTTTATTAAGATATTGGAGTATATGGGAATAGGTTTGGAAATGGAAGGAAGTTGCAAGTAACCTGTTACTTTAGAAGTACAGCCGGTAGCAGTAGGGCATAGCTAAGGAGTGAATTTCCAGGGAAATTCACTTGAAGTAGGGGGGAATGTTACGGGTGACTAGCTTTCATCCGGGGACCACACCACGACCACTAAGGAGATCGGGATGCATGTCATTTACACACCCCAAACCCGCTTGAGCATCGAGGTAGCAGTTGACCCATTGTATTTTTCTTTCGACACTAATACTACTCTCATACAAAAGAAGGAAATGTTATTGTTATATAATTCAAATTGTTATATAATTCAGAAGAAAAATGTTATTTTTGTATGATAAACAATATTATTTATCCGTCGAGCTAGAGTAGGGCGTTAATTTAGGTAGGGAGCTAACGGCAGCAACGGACGACCAACGACATCAGAAGGGGGCCGGTCGACCAACACTCTTCCCAACAAGGATAACCTATGGCAACGCATCTAACGCAAGCGCTCCACAAAGGCTAGCACCTACTCGGAAGGCGATAAGGGGGCCCACTCCTGGTCACTGCACTAGATGGATCCACCGTAATCAATGGTAATGGCAACAGCAAAACCGAGAAGGGATGCAGCGCGCCAAACGGAAACATACACCGGCGAGGCTACTGTAAAATATATGGAGTGTCGTTACGAATGCAAAGACTTACCTCGGGGAACTTGCCGTCGCCAATTTACATCTTCCTGACGGCGTCTCTGGTGCGACGCCAAGACGAGGCGAATCCCAAATTGAACAACACTCGCGATGTAATGCAGGCATCACGACCAGGTACACATATCACCTGTACCACGCCAAGTCGACTTTCGGAAATCTTTTAATCTTCTTCTCACTAATTCCCGACATTCAGCTTTATCGCAACCAATCACCTACAACACATAAGTAATGAAGCGGACAAACATTTCGTTCGGGGACGCCATTCCGTCATTCATTTAACAACCGGAACACTGACTTGCGGGCCAACCACGTACACTGATGAACTAACAAGCGATCGAAAGCAGGGCGTGCGATTCTACCGACAAACACACGTTTTTAGATTTAATGGCGAAAACTAATTGACCGAAATCGCGTTTATTTACACTTTATGCTGACAACTACAAAATGTCATTCGGCGATGTCATTTTAGGATGATCCAGTGACCCACATATTGGGACTGCTCAGCTGATCCCAAAATAATGGGTAATACAGTCCAACTCGCGTGCAGCAACCATGGGTGCGGAGCCGAGGTGTCGAAGATGGTTGGTGGCCGCGCTACGAACCGCGCCAAAAAGAAAGAAAGAGTTCGTCGTATGAATGGGAGGCCAACCACCTCCAATGTAGCAGACGCCCGTTAAGGCGAACAAATTTAAAGGACTGAGGACTAACGGAGGCTCTCTTTTTTCGATTTGAATTCACGGCAGAAAGTTCGGAGGATTGAGGATTGGCAGCGAAAAAAATAAGGTGATTGGAACCAAGAACAATTCGTCATCGTCATCACGGCAATTAGCGAAACTAGAGAAGAACCATTTCGTTCAGCGAGGAGCTGAACAAAACGAGGATCCGGCTCCCAAGATTGGCGGAAATAATCAGGCGATCGTTTGCTGGGGCCCCAAGAAAAGATAGTGTAGCGAGATTAGGGAAAAGGTACCTATTTATTTTGTTTCTTCTTCTAGATTACTTCTGTTTATATACTAATTCCATTGAAATCGATTTGTGTGAATATAACGAATTATAAACCCGGAAATCTTCTGATTATTATTATTGGAAAGAGGTATTTTTTTGATTGTGCGCGGCGCTCAAGCGGGGAGTTGTTCTTTTCCTCGTTTCGGTCCAACAGTGTTTTTCTTTCAGGAGGTCGTGGTGTGGTTGAACGGGGTAGTTTGGACAGGCTAGGGACGAGAGTAAGTGAAACGTTTACATTTCTTTTCCTTCCCTTTAGGTGCTAGGGGTAAACCCTCGTGCGTGCGCGGACGGATCGTCAACTCGCTGACGATCCGATTGTTGAATCCATCCAGCCTAGGGTTAGCGAGTTGGCGCCTGCGCCGTCTCCGACGGAGCGAACCGGGCCCGCAAGGCTGGACCGCGCGTCTACCCTTGAGGCGGAAGGGTGATAAACTGCTAGTCTTAAAATTTTGACAACATACAGAAAATAGCTCTTTACCTCTAGATTGCTGGAAAATTATTCAGAAGTACGAGAATATAGTCTCAACAAAGCATCGTTAGAACTTGTAATTCAAACCATTTTGTGTACCATTCATCATCTTCTTCTTCTTATTAGCACTACAGCCCCTCTCGAACCATTCATAACCATATATAATCATCTCAAATATATAAAAAATACTACCTACCCTATTAATATAAGTAATATATCAAAAATGAAAAATCAGAGCATCCACTAGAAACCGCCTTGGGTCATATGTGCGCAAATACGCTGTAGATGCCACACATGATGCCACACATGTATGTTTTGAAGGTCGTGGGTTGAGTATGTGATAGCTTACAAGCGGGAGTACATATTTTACGCGCGTGCTACAATCATGAGTGAACGTCAAATGCTGACCGCCGTTGCGTAACGTATTGTCATTCGTTTTTAGTGTGGGAAGGCGTTAAACACAAGGAACTTTTTCTGCATTGGGAAATCAGTTTGGTAGTGAGTGCTTGAGTAGGGCTGCTGTGTTTAAATGGGCCAAAGCATTCAACGATGGTTATGATCGTCGCATGATCGTCAACCGCGAAGCAGCATCAAGGCTGAGCTACAATCAACATAACCAGACATAAAGCAAATGTCAAAAAAGTTGAACCCGAATATTTTATAGGGCATTGAGTACATTTGACATAAGGCTAACATACGCAACATGAAAAGTTGAAATCGAACGAACTTTTTATGCCAGTATGACAAATCCATTGTTTACTTTAAGTGACAATGATACATTGTTGTTCGCCATTTGAAAGGGTGAGCAAAATTTTATCCAGCTGTAGGAATTATGCAGAAAACAGGTGTTCTCACCTGTTAAACACCTTTCGACTCTGGTATTGAAATTTAGATTAATATTTCTTCTTTGCCGTTGAAGACTTACATCAACAAAATTATAACGCATTCTAAAAAACATAAAAAATCCAAAATAAATTCGAAATCATTCATTTTCTTCAATTACTTTTGCCGCAATGACACTTTTTCGTATCTGTCAAGATCACGTAAGCGCGAATCGTATGTAGGCGAACTATGTGCGCGCTACGTTACTTGACGTTCCTTATTTTGTGTTATGTTGATTGTAGCACAGCGGTCACACCAGACAACATTGGCTGCGTAGAACCATTCCTTTTAGAGAATCGTAGGATAAATAGTCGAGACATTACGGCTGCACTTGGCCTCAGTATTGGAAGCGGAGAGTCCATCATGCACAAACACCTTCAACATCGCAAAATAATGGTGCCATGGGTTCCTAAACTGTTGAATTTTGAGCATAAATTCACGCAGTTCGATGTTTGTTGCAGCTTGTTGACGCAATACGAGGTAGAAATGGATGGTTTTTTAACACGAATCTTCACTACAGATAAGACATGGATACACTATTACACTCCCGAAAGTAATGTGTCGTCTAAAGAGTGGAGGAAGAAGGAGAAAGGGGTGCCAGACAATGCGAAGACAACCAGGTCCGCGGGTAATGTTATATGTACTGTATTCTGGGACCGGCGGTGCATGCTGTACGCCAATTTCCTGCACACCCAACGTTCCATCAACGCTGTATATTACTCTAAACTTCTGAAAACACATGTGAAACCCACTTATCGCTCGAAACGGAGGAGCATTCCAGCACGAAGTGCGATTCTTCTCCAGGATAACGCGCGTCCTCATACTGCGCGTCTCACGCTCAATACAACATCGGAATCGGGGTAGGAGGTACTGGAACACTCCCCCTACCGTCGAGATTTATCACTTTGCGAATTCCACAAATTTGGACCACTGAAAGAAGCCCTTGGAGGTCAAAGATTCAACACCGACGACGAGGTAGAGGAGTTCGTGCGCGCATGGCTGTCGGAGTTGCCCAAGGAATTCTTCGATACCGGCATCAAAAAGCTTCCAAAAAGGTAGACAAAATGGGTAACTTGTAAGGGGGAGAGCCTAGAAAAACTGTTAGTCTTTGTAAATTATTTCGATAATAAATAAACGTTTCAGAGCATTTGTCTCGCTCATATTTAAACCGCCCTCGTAAATATATGACAAGTTGGAATTCAAATTTCCCTCTTGAATTTGTATCAGCCAAATTTTTCATGAGTGTAAGGCAGTAAATGAAGGTTATACGGAACCCTTTCCATGCAAGTCTCACTCGCATGCGTGCGTATGTACGTTCACGCATAACTTTTGAACGCAGATAGATTGTATTGCTGTTTTTTTTCACCAATTTACTGAATTTAGTATATATTGCCCTATCGGCGACCAATTTAATGGAAAATAAAGTAAATTATCGTCATCTACGAGGCCGGTCCGGTAGGTTCTTAGCCTCACCACCTCGTGACGCCATAATTGCAAGAAATATTCCCTATCATGTAGTATATTTTCGTAGACGGCTACTGTTGAAATTAATTTTAGCCGGATTGGATGCGTAGTTTTGTTTTGAACACGTGTTGAAGCAGGCGTACCCTTAGATTTTTTTAAAATAGCGAGAGAGCGCAATATGGGTTGGAGATTCGATTCTTATTTTTGGAAGGGAAATCGCGCAGCGAAATCAAAGAGCACTTCGATGTTGTGTACGGTAACTTTGCTTCTGCGATAGCAACCGTAAAAAATTAGTTTAACGTGTTTCAACGTGGCCGCACGTCGGATTTTGATGAGCCACGCCCAGGTGTCCTAAAAACAGCTACCACGGTAGTAAACGTGGAAAAAATCTACGAGCTTGTATTAACAGACCGCCGATGAGTGCGCAAGATAGATGAGATAGTAAGCATCTCAAAAAAAAACGTGTGAATCATATCGTATATAAAATTTTGGGCATGAGAAAACGATGGGTGCCGCGTTTGCTCACTTTGGACAAGAAATGCAAGCATGAAACCAGCTCAGAGCTATTTAAGTGGAATTTGAAGGAGTTTCCGCATCATTTTGTGACCGTCCATAAAATATGGCTCCACTGGTACACGCCAGAGATTACAAAACAGTCAAAATAGCGTAGTTTACCAGGTGAACGTGCTCCGAAGAAGGCAAAGATTATCTTGACGGCCGGAAAGGTGATGGCAAAACGGTTACAGGGCTCTACTATGCCAAATTATTTGCTGATTCGATTCGAATTGTAAAAAAAATAGGCCCCATTTGACGAAAAAAAATTGCCCTTCCAGCATGACAACATACTAGCTCATACCTCCACCGTCACCATAGCCGAATCATCCTTCTAACCTGAGTATAGGTCTGTCTGCCCAACTTGTTTCAAATCGATTGTATATAAAATGTTACTTGTATCAGTTCCCAAACAAGTTTTAAAATTTTATTTTTTTAATTTGTTAACCTCTAGATTGTACTGACTAGTATCTAACCACCGTAAAATTCCGAATAAATGCAAATGCTGAAGTAATCGTTACACTATTTTTGGTCGCCAAACTATTGAAAATTGTTGCTAAAGGGATCAATCTTCCACTAAATTGTAGTAAATTCAATGGTGATAAAATATCCGCAAAGGACTGCAGCGATAGTCTGCTGCCCCGGCGAGCGAGGATATTGATGCCACTCCACCCAGCGAAAGCACATGTAACGCAAAAAGAAGGGGTGCGCTCACCCAATGACTAGCTCATGAGTAGAGGGGCGGGCCCCATACCTGGTCCAGGTTTCAATAATGAAAAGACCGAATTTTGAATTTAACTAAGCAAACATTATTATCTCCATCTCATTCATATTTTTTTATATTAGATACAATAAGAAACAAGTTTAGTAAACAGATCTACGGTCATGTCAGTAGGGTTTTGTACCCAACGTGCGAAATGCAATCATCAGCAACGAATAAAGGCAAGAAACATGTCAAAAAGATGTGCACGTATATAAGAAAATTTTGTTGTTAACTAATAAAAATCACTCAAATATGAATTGCCTAAACATTTTATATTATTGATCTTATTTGAAAATTTCAAGAAGATCAAATCAAAACTGCAGTGTCTGATTCAATGGTAAGTCCGTGAAATACCAAAATCGTGTATTGTTGTTGTACTCGTATTTAGAGAAATTTCAAAAGGCTATAACTTCCGTGAATATAATTGGATTTTCATCGAACGTGCAGAGTATCAGAACCTTATGTAAAAATACTCAAATATCGATTTTGATTGAATTTAAGGGTGTCCATACGAAATGGGGGAAATGTGAAATTCAAAAATGATTTTTTACTTCTAAGGTATTTGTGGTTGTTATACCCATAAACATCTACTTCCGTAATTTTTTTTCAGATTTTTCGGATCAAAGGTGCCCAATTGCGAAGGGAGGGCACACAAATTTTTCGTGTATTTCTCCTTCCTGTGCGCCCCCTGAAGAATAAAATTCCAGTTTAAGCCCAGTTTTGAAAATTTCTCATTAAGACCTTTCATTTGATACCCATATTGCCTACATGCAATGAACTTTTTTTTCGGAGGCAACTCCTCTATATGGGGAGACCCCCCTTAAGCACCTTGTAAAATTTTTTTGCAGTAAAACTTTGAAGAGGGCATCATTTTACACCCATATACAAAATTTTATGTTTCTATCTAGCTTAAGTAGTTTGCGAGAAAAAGTGCTGTGTCACACGGACGGACGGACGGACAGACAGACAGGCGTGATTTTAGTAGGGTTTTGTAAAATTATTTTACCAAACCCTAAAAACAAATATTTCCCTTAAAAATGTTAAGTACAGAAAATTCGAATTAAAGGAAATTTCTTCCCATATTTTTAATATTAATATTCTACATTTAAATTTTCCAATCCAAATGAAATTAAAATTTCGTAAAAAAATTGAAAATTCAAAATTACAAAAAACAACTCTCATAAAAAATATAAAAAAATGATAAAACAACCGAGATTTTTAAATTTTAAATACAATTGAGGTTACTTGCTCAGTTCTCATTCGACGAACGCTCGTTTTTGGGGTGGATAAAGCCTGTGGACATGTTATTTTTGTAATTTTAAACTGGGTATCATTTTCAAATGATATAAATACCTCCACCAAATTATCACGTTAACTTTTTTAAGCAAAGTAGCAGTGTTATTCTTACTGGATCATCAGCGACAATTATAAGTCAGTTTTGTTGCACATGGAAAAGCGTTGGCCATTACAAAATTCATTCGAGCCCGGATAATCAATCGTGATGATACTCCCACTTGCTGTTCAAAGTCCGAGGCCCGCTTCGAAGCAATCTATCCGCTTATCTTAACGAGCCTCTTCATTCTAACAACGGCGGTTTTTCTTGCAGAGATAACTTGCGGTTGCTTCGCTAAATTGCAAACACATATAAAGTAATGGACCTGAAATGAGCTTATTTTCATCCAAACGTGAGTGAAGGTCTTTTACTACATACATGCCTTGCTTTCCCATGCGAACTGAAATCCCCCCGCCTTTCACGCCGCTAGAGCACCAACACACTCAAGTGGCTCTCTAGTTGCTCTCACAATAACTCCACTCTTCTTATACTTTAAGGGTTCGGCCACATTTCGATTTTACTGTCGTAAGCAGCGATTTTTAGACGCAAATACTAACACACTGCCACAAGATTTGCAAATGAACTTCAGGTATGCGCAGAACTAATATGCTCATTTGAAGGTATGTCTATGCCAGGAACACATGCGCTAACTCATTTGTGCGCTTTGCAAGAAATGTTCGTGCTCGTCAGCGCTAAATGTCTAAATGATGTGCGCCTGCGCGAGTATCACAAAAACTGGTTTTAGGAAAAATCGCAAATTCCTGCGACTGCCGACCTGGACAAAATTGTTGAAAATCGCAGTGTGCGGGCTTCCATTTAACCATGTGTACGAGTATAGTCATGCATCCCTAATGCTCGAATTGTCAAAAAATAGCAACCCTATGATTGAAAACAACTGACTTGTAAAAATTCAACAGATGACGGGAAACATCTAAACAAATTGAGTTTGAAATTGTACGCAAAACAATTTTTTAAGATGAACCGTATTTAATATAGTCCAAAAGCGTTGCAAAAGTGATAATTAATTAAACTGAAAAGTTCGCCAGGGATCGCAAGTGTTTCTGTGTCGGGGAACGAAAAACGTAGTGATGTATGTAGGATCGTAAAAACAGCTATAAGAAGTATGCCAGGAACGGATCCTTCGTAGAGTGAGTCATGTTGAATCTTTTATATCGTTCAAGTTAGAGTACCTGCGCGGAAAATTGATTTATTTCAAGATCAACAGCTGATAACGCGCCAACTTTACGCCACATCATAAAGTGCTTCAATTCTCGGGATGCATTTCGTATCCATTTTCTCTGACATCATGCTAAATTGCGCCGCAAAGGGGGTTACCGTAATTGAATATTAATTGTAAATTTAATTACTTTTTTTTTTAAATTCACAATTAAAACTGGATGATGTTAAAATTAAAATTGTATGATGTATGATGGTATTTTTCGAGCAGTTTGCCTAAGCGACTGCTCGATTACTACAAAATCTATGGACAAAGTAAGAAGAATATTAAAATCGAATATTTTACAAGGAGATATAGTCAGTTTTGTATTATTAATGCTCGTTAGCCCCACCAATTTTATT
Organism: Odontomyia ornata; assembly: GCA_963969285.1. Classification (NCBI taxonomy): domain Eukaryota; kingdom Metazoa; phylum Arthropoda; class Insecta; order Diptera; family Stratiomyidae; genus Odontomyia; species Odontomyia ornata. The sequence goes on from OZ017739.1 coordinate 45,369,266, forward strand.
TTCTATATGATCTAAGTGTTCAATTAATTTTCATCAGATTTATGGTTGGTTGAATTTACTATTTAACTGCATTTTTTCATCTTTTCTTTCACTAGAACCAAAATTATGGCAAATATTTGAACATTAATGAGGCAGATATCGATAATATTATGAATTTATCCATCGAAAGTCGAACAGGAAAAAGGGGATTCGTTTGTGTAATCTGGCTTAAAAAACCACGTGCCCAGTGTACCAGCTGAGCTTCTTCTCTTTTCATTTTATTTCAGCATGGAATTTGTAACTATTAACTAATAAGTTTAATTACCGTTTTAAAAGGAGTACTCCGGTAAGGCTCTTTTCGGCCCCGGATAGCTCCTTCGGAGATGGCGCAGGCGCTACTCGTCCGCCCTTATTGCCCGATTGGAACCACCGAACGAGTTTACGGCCCCCCGGAGAGCAATGAGTGGAACTTTACCAAACTGAGATTCTACTCTATCAAATTGAAATTCACTACAACACCTGAAAGAAATACTTGAAAACCCCTGAACACCCTAAGCGTAACTTGACCATGACGGGCACTTGGCAATCTCGTGACTTCAAACCGATACAAATGAAGTCCCTTCTTGGGGAAAAAATTTCTTCCCGCTCATTAACAGAAAGTTCGCAGCATCTAGAACTGAAACAAAAGAAGGAAAGGAAATAACAGAAAAATCCAATTCAATTTGACTTTACTTCCAAATATTAATGCGAAATTCACAATAAAATATACAATCGAATATTAAAAAAAAGAAAATGGTTGGCCAGCACTTACAACGATGATTCTGCTGCCGCTGATGGGGGGATTCCAAAATAATTTGATTTCGCTTACTTTGCTGCCAATTTTTTGAAGCCGTTCTCCGCTCTGCTCTTGATTGCGGCCAATTTAGCTGTCAATGCTTCTTCCAATCTCGATTCTCTGTTCAATACGTGCATCCACTAACTTTGTTTCCTAACCGGCACTCTTAACCGGATGATTTTCACTGATCAAAAGAAGAGCGGGATATCCATAGGTCAAGGACCTTATAAATTCCACTACACGCGGTCGGCTGTGTAGTTTCCCCCCACGATAATCGGTGCTTTTGGGTATTCATGAGAACCTCACTTCTACTAACCTAGTTTGGGGAAATGTCAGTGAGACAATTCACTGATAGTTTAGATTTGTTTTGCTCGTAGCTCTAAACATTCATGGCATGGCGTTAAGTTATTTATATTGTTCAGGATGGCTTATTCCCATAGTACCGTTGATTCTTCTTTTGTATCGGTTATCCTTTGATTCATCGATTCCTGTATTGTTTGTTCATGTTGCGCTTTTTCCTGCTGATCCCGTTTCCATTGTCCAAAACTGGAGCCCGGCAAGGACATCTACGCGGTTAAGGTAAGTGTACGCAGGTTTGGGTCCATTTGGTTCCATAATCCACCCAGTGGACCTTTACCCGAGATAATGTGACCGATCTGTGTATTTGGATTTATTTTATACTCTAACATTGACGGCAATACCATACCTAAATCGACGCACGGGTGCTCCAAGCTATCTAGTAACAATGAAATGGGATTTGTACTGCGTCCTAACGGGCCTTCAGCCAATGCCACTAAATCTTGAATAACTAAGCTCTTACTACTATCTGTATAATTTACACGTGCTCGTAAGAATTCGAGAGGATGTTTCGAAATTTTGTCTGGCTTCCAATATGCCAATTACCCGCCAGCATACAGTGTCCCAATAATGTCTTCGTACAGTACGTATTTGAAACTTAAGTGATAAAAACCAATAAATTGTTGCAAGAAATTTGAAAAAGGTTTAATGCAGATGCATTCATTAAACATTTTTCTATAATTTAGAAACAAAACCTAATCCATTTAAATTATTTATTACTAAATTATTAACTAAAAATTATACAAAGTCCCAAGTTTCCCTCCAATAATGTCTTCGTACACTTTCGCTTTCGCTAGCCCTTCGGTCTCTTTGCTGATAGTTTTCGATCACAATCACACATTTTCCACTCATAACGGTTTCTAGTAACGTAAACAAAGGGATTTGTATAAGTTTTGCTGATTTTGCTCAGTCTAAGTCGTTATTATGCCTGGTAAATACTTGTCGCTGGAAGAGCGTAAGCTCATATTGAATTTACACATAAAGGAGCAAAAATCATACACGGAAATTGCCAAACTACTGTCCCGGAGCCGTTTGACTATCCAGTCTGTAATCGGGCGATTTAAATATGAAGGCCGCGTAGATAATAAGCCAAAATCAGGACGTCCTGCAATTCTCACTGATGCAGATCGGCTGCAAATCAAGCGTATGATTGCCAAGGATCCGTTCTTAAGTGCACCAAAAATTAGTGCACAGCTTCTTCAATTCAATCAAAAGAAAGTTCATCCAGAAACAGTACGAAAAGCTGTGATTGATGCTGGATTCAAGTCTCGTACACCGCGCAGGAAGTCACTTGTAAATGAAGTAAATCGCAGAAAAAGTTTGAACTTCGCTCGGCAATACCACAATGCATCTCTCGAGTTCTGGCGCAATGTTATATTTTCTGATGAGTCCAAATATAACATTTTTGGGTCTGATGGGAGACTTAGAGTCTGGAGAAAGCCAGGAGAAGCTTACAACCCACGGAACACCATCAAAACTGTAAAGCACGGCGGCGGCGGCGTAATGGTATGGGGCTGTATGGCTGCCAGCGGTGTTGGAAACATGGAAATAATTGAAGGTATCATGGATCATCGAACATATATTGAAATTCTCAAAAAAAATTTGGTGCCAAGTGCTGAAAAGTTGGGTGTATCAGAGGATTATTACTTTCAACAAGACAATGATCCTAAGCACATGGCTCATAATACTAGGCTTTTCTTGGCGTACAAAACTCCACATTTGCTCAAGACACCACCGCAAAGTCCTGACCTCAATCCCATTGAGCACGTGTGGAACATGCTGGAAAAAAGGATTAGGACTCATCATATGACATCGAAAGCTAAGTTGAAACAGGCTCTTCAGGAGGAATGGGTGAAAATAGACCCAAGCTATGCCACAACGTCTTAAAGCTGTGATTAAAAATAAAGGCTATCCAACAAAATACTAAAAAAATTTACATACATATGCTTATCTATAGTTTTTAAGATTTTTCATGAGTTGTTTTGTAAGTGTACGAAGACTTTATTGGAAGTAAATTTTGGACTTTGTTTAATTTTTAGTTAATAATTTAGTAATAAATAATTTAAATGGATTCGGTTTTGTTTTTAAATTAAATAAAAATGCTTAATGAATAAATCTGCATTCACTCGTTTTCAAATTTCATACTACATCTTATTGTTTTTTATCATTTAAGTTTCAAATAGGTACTGTACGAAGACATTATTGGGACACTGTATAAGATAGTGCCAAACCACTTAGTCCATTGCCTCATGATACTCGGGATAGACATTTTTCAGTAACATTTGATCTAATCCAGCAATTCGACTGCCAAATACATGGATCACCGGAATGTTCGATGATCAGCAAATGGTTACAGCATTGGCTGCACTCAAGCCAGCTCCCACAACAAGCACGGGTTTCAGTTGAGTTAGTTCTCGCTCACTGAACGCTTCCAAAGACGATCTTAACTGCGGGTTTCATCCATGAAACGTTATAGTCTTCGTTGCGCAATGCTAATCGGCTGGGTAAATTTGACGTTCCACTAGCCAGAACAACGTTTCTGCTAATGAAGCAGAATGACTTTGATGTCAATTTATTGATGCCATAAACGATTCATTTTTCTGGTTTATGCTTTCCAACTGGACGATTCTCAATGATGAAATGCTTTTCCAAATTCACTTCCTTCACATAGTCCTCATAGTATTTGGCCACTTTTGATACAAGAGCTCGAGTTTGTACTTCTTTTGAAACTTGTCGCTTCAAGGATAAATCGCGTCATAGTGGGAGCCGTTTGATCGGACTCGCCGCCTTAAGTAACGAATTATCTGTCGAGTACGCCTTTGTCGTATTCATCATAGTATCTACAATTTCAATCGAATTCATATCGTTGTCCTCGCGCCCTTTCTTCACCTTCGCGCAATCCGATATAAATATATTGGGACTTTGTGCCGATTCTTTTGCACATTTACAACATAAGGCACCGATTTTAGATGCATTATTATTACTCATTAAATTTAAATTATTTGAGTCGTCGATTTGTTCGTTACTAAATTTTCGTGTACGTTACTTTACGTTTTCTGCTCGTGAGGTTTGCGTTTATTCGCGGCTGATTGTGTAAAGTCGTGCCAAGATCGCGTCGTGGTTGCCGCGAATTCAATATACTTGGTGTTACTCCGTAAAAGTTTAAATGAAATGACGTGAATGCACTTAAAACAGATGCTCAAAGTGTTTCTTGTTTTCAATAAGTTTTAAATAGTTTTCATTTCTGGGTTTTCAAAGTCCACTCGGTTGCACGATTAAACTTTATGAATGACGTTTGAACGAAAGGCAAAAGAGTTTATTTTTAGAATATTTCCGAAATAATATACAACTAAAACTACATACCTTGAAAAGATTTGAATAAAAAAGATAACGAAAAGATACTGATTTAACATAAGATTTCAAATTACGAATCCTAGAGAATGGACCTTTGACCACAAGTTTAAGACTTTTTTTTTCATACATTGATAAGCTTATCATGACTGTTCAAACAATCAGCCACTTAAAATAACTATATTTTAGTTTTCTGAGCTGAATTTATAGTATAGCATATATGAGACAAGTTTTGATATTCATAGATGTTGAGTTCCCAATTGGTTTATAAAATTTTTCAGGCAAGAGCACTCTCCTGCTACTTTGACTTGTTATCTTTATACACATTTCCTGCAAAATTCTATTAGTTCTATTATCAGGCAAACGATTCCAATCCAGGCCACACACATTACAATGTCTTAATTCATTCAAAAAACAGTTTATCAGCTTAAGGTAAAATTAAATAAAACAAAGTAAAATGCTTATAAAAAATTTGTTTAATTTATTAAAATGTATCCTTTGGTCACATCATGTCAAGGTAAATCCAGTTCGTACCCAAACTTTTTCCCGGTAATTCTATACTACATTTTATTCTGGTATATACACGGCCATCACTTCATTTTAGAGGCATTCTTTACGTTTTGAATTTTTTTGTGAATGCTTTGGGAGCTTTTGTTGTATTGCAACATTTAATGCGGTGTTTTTTGATGATGCATTGCCATGATAGCGCGAATAATCACGCAATAATTTATTCACACGCGCTGCTGTATGCTCTCTGCCTTACTCACGTGGGCAACATTCGTGCGAAATTGTGTACATTGTCCATAATTTCTTATTCTTACTGTTTAACTTATAGCAGACATTGTGCCTGTATTGAAGCCTACGTTTTTTTTGGTATTACATTTCACATGAACAATTGAGTTGGATGCTTTCTTGCATTTGTTATTTATTTAAATTTTGACACGCGCCAAAACTGAAAAAATGTTCTGAATTTTTTATGATAATTCTTAATATATTTCCATAAATATCGAATCATGAAGAGAATATATGATTAGAAGCAAATCGCGTAAAAATACATACATCGTTTGTAAGTGCATTCAATACTGGAAAGTCACAATAAAGAAAATCATCGTCATCAATTATGCACCATTCTTCGTTTCGATAAACCTGATGAGCTTCCATTTTTAGTGAATTCTATAAGAGAGAAGATTATCAGATGCTCAGATGTTTGTTTTTCTTTTCTTGGTTGTTGGCTCAGGATTACATTTTGGACGATAAAACGTGCATACCTAAATGAAATTAGTTTTCATCGAACATCGAATAATTTGCATACTTTTAAGAAGGAAATGGCAAATGAGCAATGACGGTAAGTGGCAATTGCTCTTAAAAAGAAACTGTCAGTGACTTCGCTAGTCAAAATCAAAGTCAAAAGCGCTTTATTCAATACTAATCGTTATAAATTTTAAAAGAATATAAAGTGAATTCCAAACAATAACCATACAAAAACTTAAAGGCCCAAATGGATCTCTAAATTTATACGTTATCAGTTCAACACATTTTATCAAAAAAAACTATAGCAAACTTAAATTAATTAAGACTATTACATATATTATGATTTGATTGGAAAAAAGGAGAAAAAAACCAACCAACACTATTCCAAAATTATTTATAATTTTAACACAACAGTGAACTTTTATCTTACAGCTAATATGATATAACTTAATTCTAATTAAATTCAACAAAAAAAATTTATCTTATACTAAAAAATTCTATCACAATATTCTTAACCTAAGCGTTTAACCTTATTTCTAAACATAATAAAATAAACATAACATAAACCTAACCTATATCTAATTTTTAACACAAATAAACAACAACACTAAATGTAGCAATAATGAGCTGAAACTCAAAAGCAAAGTAACGAAAAACACTGAAACTGAAGATAAACACGAACAATTTAGACATTGTCATTCAGCCACCAATATATAAATTGCTCCGTCTCAGCTCGGTCAGCTTCAACGAGTCTAGCAAATGAGTATCTCCATCGGAATTGTTGGTCTCGTGAAGTCAAATTTGGAGGATATTTTATCTTCTTATCGGTGGCCCGTCGATATATGTGATATAATGCTGGGACGCCGTCAGAATCAAAAACATATCAATTCATGTCCAAATACATGAATGCTTCTGGAGGAACGAAGCCAGTAGCGAGGCAAGTCGCAATATATCCGTCTGTAGGGTGGAACGGCTGTGAAATCCAAGGGTTTTCACTCACAGTCACGGATCTTGCGATATGATTCCGAAGAAGTTTCAATATGAAGATATCGACTTTTGTCACTTGAGCAGTTTGATAAATTCTTCTATTCAATATATAATGCTTCCAATCCGTCTCAGGCTTTCTGTACAAACCAGTTTATGCACGAAAACATTTCCTTTCGAAAACTCTTAATTTTTCCATAGTACGAGCACTCTGGTTGTACCAGATCTGACATCATATGTCAAAATTGGTCTAACCAAGGTCTTGTGACAGATAATTTTGATCTTTTGATCAATGTATCTGGAATCAAATGGTCTTCGTAGGGCCATAACTATTTTTTGTGCCTCACTGAGTATGATTTTGACATATTCAGTACAGATACTGATCGATATGAACACCAAGGTATCGAACACATGATCTATGTGGAGCCCGTTCTGAACTACTCTCGCCACCCGTTATGTGGAAATCCTTCCAATTACGTTTCAGGTCTTGACGGGCCCCCTGTAGCATTGTCCGAAACAAGATTGTTTTGCACTTCTGCGTATTGATTTTCATTCGCCAATTGTCAATGTACAGCTGCACATTATTGAACATTTTTTGGATTGTAGCTTTTCGGTCTGCCGTATGGATGATCGGATCATCAGCAAACGCCACCAATTATCGCATTGGCGGGACGTTAAAATCAAAGCCGTTCACTAGCTTGCGAATGAATACTGAGAAGAGCAGACGTGCAGTAACTGTCCCCTGCTGTAGACCATTCAAGACCTTGAATTCGCGCATTGTTGTCAGATTTCCATCAGTTACAACAAACGATTTCCCGTATAACATATTGCACATCATGATGACAAGGTGTCTGATGGAGTTTAAAAACTAGTCCATCTAACCACACCGTATCGACGGCTTTCTCCATATCAATGAGACACGCTCCAACGCATTTTTTGTTGTTTGGTTTCCAACAAATGCCTGAGGCTGCTTTCGTTGTCGCATGTATGGCCGCATGCCTAGCACGAAAACTAAATTGGCAATTTGGCATCAACTCATATTTCCCAATGTGGACGTTTAAAGCTTTGTTTAGTATCACTTTTAACACCTTTCTTCAAGATCGAAAATGCCTTGGCCTTATTCCACTCATTTAGGAAATATGAATTGCTCAACATCTTGTTGAACAATATGCAATAATTCCTAGTAGCAACCTCAGGCAAATGTCGGAAAATTATATTTGGAACACCGTCGATACCACATGATTTCTTGTTGTTTATTCTACCAAAAATGAAACAAAAGTCTTCATAGCTGATCAAATAAACAATAAGATTCAAGCTTGGTATGAGGTCAGATGTTACTGTTTCATTGAAATGAAGAATTGATTGGCCGTTCAGGCTTGATTTGAAGTGGGAAACTTTTGCTTCAACGACCTCTGAAAATATTTCATTCCCCCTCTCTGGGGTTGGTAGATGAATCAATTCAAAATGTATTCCAATCAGGGCAAGTTTATGCAATCCCTCATAAGAAGATTTATATCATCACTAGTGACTTCAAGATTCGATACCTTCACTCGAGACTTCTTGCGGAATAAGCTATTCACTTTCACAAAAACGTCATTTGGATCCTGTGGGCTAATACCGCTCAGTTTTTCCGCCCACTGATTGCTGACCTCACTCTTGAAGTATGAACGAACTACGAGTAAGTTCCAGACATTCTTCAGGTGTAATTTCAACAAACCCAACGAGGTATGGTTGTAGTCCAAAAATCGCCGATGAATATTGTTAACGCGTGTGGGAAGAAGGCTTTTCAATCTTTTCAACCTTGCGATGGTTGGTGTTTCATATCCTTCCATATTGTTTCGATGTTTAATCTTGGGAACTACTTTCTCAATGGCTAACAACGTCAGCTTCTCTAACTTCGACAAATAGGGATCTATTTCATCGTTAGTTAGATTGGCCGCTATAATAAGGAAGTACCTACAGTTTCCGTTGAGGACTATGAAATCTGAATTCAAGTCTTGCATCAGCAATGTAAAGATCCAAATATGAATTTGCCCTAGAGTATGTTGGAAACTCTAACCTCTATAAATTGCACCTACATTTAATTTGGTTCTCTGTTATCCAAAATTTCAGGAATACACCTCTTGGCTTATTGAAGGCGTGCAGCCATGATATATGCTTGGCATTCAGATCACCAGCAAGAATATAATAACTATGCAGCCTGTTCAATTCAAGTATTTCAAACAAAATTTGAGCTCCTCCATGAACTTGAGGACATTTTGACCAGTTGCACAAGCAGAGATAACGAAGAGGTTATCCCCACCTGGCAGTGAGATTTTGATAAAGGACACTTCAAGAGATTCAAAGTTTTTGAATTCAACTTTTTCAATATTTTGAAAACAATAGGGTCTTTGAATCAATCTCCCGGCACCACCTCCCCTATCACCGTTTACTCTAACGTTTCTTATGAATTCAAAATCCTTGAATGTAATGGAGTGCCATGAATTGTGGTGGGTTTCAGTGAGAAGTATGATGTCAGGCTTTTGCTTAACAATGAATTCAAGGAGATAATCATGTCGATGTTGAGTAACAATGAGTTGACGTTGATCGAGATGAGACAAATCCTATCCATGGGAATATGACTGGATCACAAGTTATTTTGAGGTATTTGAAAGCCCTAAATGATGAAAAATAAATTTAATTATCGTATCTTATTTATCAATTCTCTCCAATTGTAAATTTAGTTCCTGGTAAATTTTGAGAGGCAGCTGATTATTGCCACTTACATTATTTACCGCATTTCCTACTGTTCCTCTTGCGGCGAGTGCAAATGATACTCCGGGCTTGACGAAGTTCGGAGCTAAGACACTGCGGTGTAGTTGTGTTTGCTTTGGGACAAATTTTACTCTCGCATCTTGATATCGGGAGTATCCTCAATATGATGCCGGGTGACAAAAAATACCGCAGTTAATACAGTATAATCTCTCTTTTGGGTCCGTCTGAGCCAATTTGCACTTCTCGGGAGCATGAACGTCCTTGCATTTGACGCATCGATAATGCAAAGCGCAGTTGGCAGCCGAATGTCCAAGCTTTTGACACCGCTAACACCGATTCACTTCTCTGTTCTAGAGGCGTTTCCTTCTCAACACTCGGAAGTTCAAGTATCTTATTTGTTGAAGAGCACTTGGACTGCTCTTATTTGAAATTTGCACCAAATAAAGTGTTAAATTTTTTTTTATACCGTCAATCTTTTTGTCGCGAATATTTTAACGGAAATTAATTCAATTTCAGGTGCTGCTCCTGTTCTGAAATAGACTCAATGAAACAACAATTAATTTGATCAACAAGTGATGATTTACTTTATCAGTCTCGATATTTTATAGATATTTTTCCTTACTCTACCAATAATTTCAATTTTAACAAATTTCTTTACTAGCAATAATTATCATTCGTTAATTGCCTATGCTAAGGTCGGTCACAAAGGTTTAATGCTTTTAGCTGAGCTTGTCGACAAACTATCTTTACTAAATGTGAATAACTGAATTTTGTTTACAATTTATGCTAAAGGTGAATAGCTGGATTATGTTTACAATTTGTGCTAAAGGTAAATGACAGAATTTTGCTGATTGCTATGATTGCAAAGTTGAATGTTTTCGAATGTTCACAATGCAATGATAATTTAAGGTCATTGATTTGAGACTATTTGGAATATGAACGATACAATGATAAGTTTACGTTAGAAAATATTTATTTCTTTATCATTATGAATATGGAATATGAAAAATACAATGGATAATTTTAAGTCAAAGAATATTTATTTCTTTAGCATTACCGCTCGCCATGAACCATCCGCGGTCCTTAGTTAGTGTCATACCAGGTGGATTTGTGTGGAGTTGTCACGTTTGAAAAGCGGCGTCGAATTAACGGGAAGATAGCCAGTCACAATAGTCAAACAGATGATAACGGATAAGGTGACGCTGACTCCATGTTGCTGAACGGTGGACCAGGATATTGATTGGTAATCGTCGATGATCGCTTCTTCTTTCTGAACGTAGGCTCCTGTATATTCTTCGAATTTTATTATGTCTGAAGCTATGAGGTTGGGGATGTCTTGTGTGTTGATGTTTTGATTCATGACGGGTGGCTGCGGAAGAATGTAGACTGACAAATTCTTTGTAAAAGCTGACCATGTGGTAGTGAAGAGCGAGTTGTCAACTTTAAGGCTACATTCTTGTGAGAGTTTAATGATCCCAGTGCCATTTAGTACCACGTTTTTCCGGTCACCTTGGCAGAACATTTATCCAGGAGTCGCTATTGGGGCTGTAAACATCCATGTATTTGCGTCATGAAGCTGCTTCCATACAATATTGTTCAGTTTGAACATGTTTGTTGTACATGGTTGTCTCCCGAATACTTTGAGTATTTCATTGATGATGCAGTTCAGCCTGGAGTTCACGTCGTAGGAAACGCGAATTCTTCTTCTTCTTTGTAGCACTACAGCCCCTTTCGGGCCTTCCCTTAGAGATAGTTAGAGTATCACATTTTCATGACCGTGTTGATTTTTTCGAAAGTTGGTTTGGTCAAAACCATGCTCCCGTGTACCTGCTCAGCTATGATATGATCTGATTAAATCAGTACATATCACCACTAAGTGAACACTCATAGTTTCCAATTTTTTTTTTCAATAAAGGTTCCTTTTTGACTATATAATTTATTTTTCCCTGTATATACGTAATTCGGTGGGAACATACCACCTTCGTCAGTACACTAACTTATAACATTTATTTCTTAGCCTATTTATATCTATTTTATTTAAACTTCTTAATTATTATTTCATTATACAAAACAAGACTAAGTAACTTACTATTATTATTTCCTAAATCCTCATTTAATCTTTTTTCCGCAGGTACTTTCCTAATTTCCAGACATTCCACCGTGTCTAGTTTACGGATATTTTATACCTCCTTAATGACCTCTAAGTCCTCGAACTTAATTTGATGGCCTTCCTTAATCGCATGCTCCGCTACCGCCGATTTTATCGTTTTTTATTGTTTTTCCTGAAAGCTTCAATCTCTTTCATGTGTTCGTGCGCCTACAGCACACATTTAAAACTAGCGAACGATAATACAAAAGATGGCGGTCAATTGGAAGTAACCATGCATAAACTAGGAAGAGCCTACGAGTGTGAAAAAATCAGAAAAGAAAAAATCTTGAACAATAAATTGCATAATTTAAGAAGTACACAAGTAAGCCCCAAAGAAAAAGAAAAACCGCGTCAAAAAATGGTACCTAATTTTGTATTGAACAAAACTAATATTATGTTTACGGATGACGAAATGCAGTTATTGAGTAAAGGACTAAACAACGCAATTGCAGTGAACCCTTCATTGGAAGATATCGTAACCGATATCGAAGCGGGGATTAAATGGCTAAACGCAGACACAAAAGTCACCATCAGAACCAATATGAAACAAGTGTTAATAAATCAATTGATCCGACCAACTATGAGTTCCAAAGATGAAACTACCGTAAGAAAACTAAAGGAAAAAGATGTATATTACCTTAAAGCAGATAAAGGTAATCAACTTGTGATAATGGATAAGAACGAGTATGACCTATTAGTCGAAGAAAAACTACGAGGTGGTAGTTTCTTTGAACTATGGACAAACCCTTTAGAAGAATCTGTAAAAAGGGTAGACAAAGCAATTAGAGAAGCCAGTAACTATTTTGAAGATATAAGTAAACTCAGAATGCGGAACCCTTCATTAGCCAGGTTGAGATGTCAACCTAAAACCCACAAGCAGAACTTGGAGTTGCGTGAAATTATTGCTGACAGCTACTCCCCAACGATCAAATTAAGTTCGAGGACTTAGAAGTCATTAAGGAGATAAAAAATATCCGTAAACTAGACACGGTGGAAAGTCTGGAAATTAGGAAAGTACCTGCGGAAAAAAGATTAAATGAGGATTTAGGAAATAATAATAGTAAGTTACTTAGTCTTGTTTTGTATAATTAAATAATAATTAAGAAGTTTAAATAAAATAGGTATAAATGGGCTAAGAAATAAATGTTATAAGCTAGTGTACTGATGAAGGTGGTATGTTCCCACCGAAATACGTATATACAGGGAAAAATAAAGTATATAGTCAAAAAGGAACCTTTATTGAAAAAAAAATCGTAATCCAGACTATAAAACTTTCCGGAGATATTAATAATTCTTATAACTCTTAGTTTGTCCGAAAGATCCCCTGAACTAAATCACGTTGCTCCCAACGAGATTTGAACCTGGGACCTTCGGCTTACGCATTCATGCTCTAACCACTAGACCACACAGACTACGCTTATATCTACCAGATATTCGTCAGTAGAGAGTTTAAGTAGGTCGTTAAAGAAAATTTCGAGGTATTGTTGCAGGTTGTAGTCAACTACTGGAATTCTCGACGGTACGTCAAATGCTTGAAATGTGAAATTGCTGGTTTCCTCCGGGATTGGTGTCGGTTTTATAACACCATATGGGCGTTTATCAATAATCGGAAGGAAAGACAACCGATGAAAGCTGTTTTTGTTAGATGTGAGCTGAATGGGCTCTACTACCTAAAATATGACTTGTACCTGGTCTGGCAGTAACGATTGCGTTTTGCTGATGTCATGGATGGCATTATTGGTTTTGATGTAATCCCAAATGTCTATTTTTGACAATAAACTTGCTAGCACGCTCGAATATTTGTGATAAACTTCTCTGAAGTAGTTCTCTGCTCTCTGGTAAGTAGCAAGGATGTGGATGTTTATTTGATTGTGGACTGAGATTTTGTACCAATGACTGAGTTCGTTAATACGATCCAAACCTCGTAGGAGTTGAGCTTGAAATCGCTTTATCTGTCTTTCTTTTCTCCCTGAAGCGCTGTTTAAGATCTTCACTGTATTGAGCAGGAGTTTGTTTTGGTTGCCTACGGAACGAATTATTTTCTTCTGGTTGTCGGACAGACCGTTAATATCATTGTATACTTCGTCATTTACGCCAAACACAGCAGTTAACAAAGATCCTAGTGCTCCACGGCGTTGTCTCTGATGGGAAAATCTTAACGTGTTTATTTTACGTCCAATTTCATCCTTGACTTCATAAAAATGTTGTGCTAGTTCATGGCAACCAATTTGTGCAGAGATGACATTACTAGATTGACAAAGTCCTCGAATTTTCGTCACAACAGATTGTACATTGGTTTGGTTATAGTTCGAATTACTCCAATTAACCTGGATTTGCATTTTAAACGCTCCTCTGTGTATTTGCACTATTCCGAGATGTTCGATGCATAAACCTGTTGTCAACTGAGTAATACTGACGTCGCCGTATGTGTGTGGAAGGACGCAGCAGATTACCAACAGAGAGTATAAAAGTTTGGTAGCTAACCCAGGAGCGGTCGATGACTCAAACCGTTATTTTTTCCTACGATCTGATAAGTATTCTGTCCAAGTATTGCCAATGGGTATAATTTTCCCGCTTTTATATTTGCGTATTGTTGATACGAATGTTAATGATGGAGTTTCCGTTGGGAGATCTTTGACAGATGATTCCTTTGGGGCATCTGGGGTGTTGTTCTCGAACGGTAGGCGGCAAATCTTGGTAATGGGGCGCCTGGTAGCTGTGCCATGTACTTTGATGAATACGACTTGAACTACAGGTATACCATCAGCACCAGGGTATACTTCCACAATTCTTGCGATGGCCATCGATTTGATGGGAAGTTTTCCGTTTTTAAAAGCACAAGGTCACCGACTTGCAGATTGGATCTGATGCTCATCCATTTCAGTCGTTGCTGTAGTCTGCTTGAGCATTCGAGTCTTTATAGATTCCAAAAATGTTTCCTTATCTGTTGGACCATCTTCCACTTTTTGTTGATATGTTTGTCAGATGCGATTGTTGGTATTTCAAACAAGTTACTCCCTGTTAAAAAGTGTCCAGGAGTGACGGCCAAATCATCCCTTGGATCGCTGCTCACTTCGCATAGAGGTCTTGATTTCAAGCATGCTTCTATCTAAGCTAATGTAGGAGAGTATAAAGTTCCATGATGGTTAAGAGTCGTTCTCCAATTGACTTGACTAAACGCCGTTTCATTGACTTTACTTCAGCTTCCCAGAGTCCACCAAACTGAGAACTTCCAGGAGGAATGAACTTCCACTGAATCTCTTTGTTTATTCGAAGATCCTCTTATTGCTTTGCAACCTCTGCAAATGCTTTGCGTGATTGTCGTTCGCTGCCAACAAAGTTGCTTCTACAGTCACGAAATATGAGCAATGGATAATTTTATGTTAAAGAATAGTCATTTCTTTTTCATTAAGAATATTGGAATATGAATAATACAATGGCTGATTTTATGTTAGAGAATATTTATTTCTTTAAAATCTTCTTTGAGCACCTGAAGAAGATCGACGGTACCTTTTCCGCAGTCCAAGCCATTCAACAAAAAGGTCTGGTTCTTCCCACTTTTTGGGTTATAGGTGAAGTATGGAACCTCCCCAGAACTCAGTGCATTTTTAGTTGATTTGAAAGCAATCAGTGATTTCGTTCTTATTGTTAATTTTTCGGTATTAACTCTTTTAATCTCAAAATCGGTTAATTTATTTTTGGCTGCCAAAAGCCGAACCATATACTTTCCGCTTTGACCGAACACATTAATTGGCGGAACTTTCTCTGTATTTTTGGAAACTTTTTAAAAGGACCCGCAAAAATGCGAGCTGGTTTCTTCTCTTTGTTTTTATTTTTTAAGTAAAGGGTAAAATTATCCCTGTTATCTTGATTAACATTACCTTCAATACTTTGTTCAACGTCCATTACTTGTTGGAGTCCGTTTAGCGCTGCATAGTAGTTTTGGCCATCGTGAGCGTCTCCATCTTTTAATATTTTTTCTGGGATGACTTGTTTGATAGCTTTCTTCAGCTTATTTTCCATATTTGTTTGCCTTACCGGTTCTGCATCTTGAATTTTCTTCTCTCTTTTATCTTGTGTTCGTGGGTTTGTAGTCGTAGTCTCAATTCCTAATTTTCAACTAGGAGTCGAATCACTTCTTGTTTGTCTTCAAATAATTGAGTTTTACGCCCGCCACCTACGGGGTCCTGGTTACTCGTGTGTCTTCTTTTATTGACGATTGCTGCCAAATTCGTATTTCTATTCTACCCGGGGCCTCCCAAAGGAGAGAAGCCATCGGGCTCCTCCATACAGCAGTCCCGAGTTAGTCTTTGGCTTATTGGTTTTATTGATTTATCGAAGTAAAATAATATTCGATATGATTCCGTGGGTCGATTCCTTCGACGAAAAAACTTTTTCCAAATCAAAATTTTCTTTTGACTGACTTTTAAAAAATTAATTTAATTATTTGAAAGTGATTTTTGTGAAAATTTAATTAATTTTTCAAATTAATGACAGGAGCGATTAAAAATACGTCTACACGCAACGAGTGCTAGACGTAAAATTTAGCGACTTCGCTAGCAATCCTATGAAAATCATTTCGCCCATATTAAGAAATACTAAGTGTAGGTTTTCTTCATGCTAAGGAAGAAAACTAACATTTAGTGTTTGGGAATGATTGTACCTTCAAAAAAAAAAAAAAAGAGGTGATGACATTTCGCCTTGACTCTTTCGGTGGTTTTATTGTTATTAAAGATAGATCAAAAATGGATTTCTTACAAGGTAGTCCGGTTAAAAGTTTTCTGGGTCCATGGAATCCTTGGAAGATGCAAAATTACATCATATATGCAATTACAAAAGCGGGATCAAAAGTTAATGTTTTTCGTAGATTTCAAATTTAGATGTAGAAATAATTTCTGTGTCTTCACTACTACTCTAATTAATTGAAATCTTCAATTTTCATTCTGCCCCAGTCAGATTCCCTAAGTTTGTGAGAAAATTGTTAACATATTACCTATGCTTCCAGACAAAGCCAACAAATAGATCCATCTGATTGTTATTTTATTTACTTATTTTTTTCTAGAATATGATTTCTACATGTTGTAATTCAAGAATGTTCCGACCTGTTTTGAAAGTCAACCAAACAACAATACTAGATATGGCACCTCATAAAAAAGCATGATTTAATGAAGATATTATATTAACATCTTTTGTTTGTATTAACCTCAATATATGATCATCTTTTTTTTATCAAACGCATCTCCAAACTATTGGTAGTGAATAAATTTGTGAGCTGTGACCCGATAGAACAGGCTTTATTCTCGTTTTAGTAATTATAGATAACTTCGACAACTCTGCATGATAAATAATTTTGTACACAGCAAAAACCATCTCAAAACTTCATTATATGTACATATTTTGATAAACAGCTCGAAAATTTTTTAATTGTATTTATAATTTCATCAATTTACACTGTCATGCTGATGCTCGGAATGTTTACTTACACTTCAACAATCTTGAACTAATGGAACGCAAATTTCCGTAATGTAAGTATTCGATTCTTCCGAGCATTGAACTGTTCAGAATAATTAATTTGTCATTATGACTGACAATATTAAGGAATTCGTTCCCTGGGACATGGATACAGTAAAAAAAATTGTTGCGGTTTTGTATTAAAAATGATGAACTCATACTTAATGTGCAATATAATTGTCGGTTTATTTGTGATAATTTTTCGGTATTAAATGTTTTATATTTTACATTGCAAAAGACATTAAAAACAGTTAGAGTTCTTGAAATAAGATAGTTGATGCTTACGGAAAGCTATACGATCCAGGTGATCATATTCTAAAATGAGAAATGGGAAGATTTTTAGGAGAGATATGACTCTGGATTTCACAATTTCAATAGTGATCAAAACAAATGACTCTAGTAATCGATCAGACACCTAAGCCACCTACCCGAAAACAGGCTAAGCACTGTTCCGAAATTTCAATTACAGATTTGAAAAACTTAATTATTCAAATTTATATTTCTGTAAATTATAAAATTTAGAAAACTTTTTTATTGTAAACATAAATTTATATTATTTTTTTTAAATATTAAACGTTTATTATGATTTAAACTTTTCTATATATTATTATTATTTTATTAACTTAATGACTCAAATCTGCAATTGAAAGTTCTGACATGAGAACAGTGCTATAATGCATCCTATCCATGTATTGTATTGCTGAATGCAATTTAACTTGGCTGAACTAGAGGCTCGTCCAACTACCGTTGTGGCTAGATACTTGTTCTGATATTTGGATGGCTCGTGGAGTCTGTCATTGACCGTCACCGTGAACACGTCGCGAAAATAACCCCAGCAGCAGTAGAAGCAACAGCAAGAGCTTCAGCAGCGAATGTGGCGGGAGTATCTTCTTGCTCGTACTCGTACCTAAGTTTCAAGGTATAGTTGGAAGGTTTCGATGCTGCTAGCAAGCTTTTAGTGGATCGTGGATCCTAGATTGCATACTCCTAAGTAGTATCCAACTTTTTTATTACTTTTCAAAGCCGCTATCGGGATTGAGGTGTTCTATTTTATTGTTTTTGCCATGCGTCTTGCATAGTTAGAATGCGGACATTCCACTTAAAGGTGTCACGTATGGGTCGATCGGTGGTGTTGCATCAGGAGTCCGTGTATGTTGTAGTCGTTGGAGCTGTGTTTTGTTCGATTTGCTATTCCTACGCAAGCATTTCTACCCGTGAACATTAGGCAAAACTATCTCGCAGCTAAACATTAGAACTCTTTAATTGTCTTTTATCAAATAAATACCCTCAAAATGTGTCAAAATGATAGAAACTAAACGGAGTGTACTTGTATGTTTGTGAAGTTTGAATTTTGATCACTTGAAATTGCTCAACATGAAAATAAATTTCCCGAGCAATCAGCGACAAACTTTCACTTATTTGATGCTGACCCATTTCTACCTATTTGGTTTTAGACTCGTTACATGGAGGTTTGCATGAACAGACGAACGCACGAAGCAACCACTAGCGATTGAGGTCGTTGCATAAATTTACTGATTACGATGTTGGAATTTTTTAAGACATTTTTTCGTTACATAACTCTTCATGGTACCTTAGTATCATTATCTTTTTGCATTCAATTCAATTTTCTTGCATTGAATTTGTGAAATTGTGTCTTGGAGGGCTAATTGGCGTTCGATTCACGAACTATTGTGGGCAGTTGAGTGTGGCTTCCGAGGATGAGTTAGCTTTTGATGCAAGAAACTATGCTTGAACATTAATTTACTTTCTCTCGGCGAAGTAGGTACACATTACAGTTAAACTAGTTGTTCCTTCAAACTGTTTTATTAATATTGTAGCAATATTGTATCACCCACATTGATCAGCGGGCGCCCAGCCAGGATGTTTTGTAAGTACCCTCTTGTTTCTTTTTCCTTGTCAATAAATCATAGATTATAAAGGTTTTAATATTCGTTTTTTTTTGTTTAAAACTTTCTCTGGATGCAGGTTAAATTGAATAGTTATTATAATACTGTATTAAAATAACTCATGCAAATTCATATATATATATATATATATATATATATATATATATATATATATATATATATATATATATATATATATATATATATATATATATATATATATATATATATATTTATGCATTTCTTGGTAGGAAAGTATGACCCTGCCATTTAACACCTGTCAGAATTAAATGTCATCAAAAGCGTGTTCTTTTAGTTGAAAGCTTGCCATTTAGAAACATGGATCGTTTAACAGTCGAAAAACGCATTAAAATTATTAAATTTTATTATAAAAATGGTGATTCTGCTGTATCAACATTTAGGGCTTTACGAGCCGGTTACGGTCGACATAATCGACCTACACAGTAAACAATTTCGAACACAGCGAGAAAATTTGAAGAGACTGCATCGGTTATTGATATTACAAGGCCTGTGCATCATCGCAACATTCGTTCTGCTGAAAATATCGCTGTCGTTGCTCAAAGTGTGGAGGAAGACCCAAATTTGTCGATTCCTCGACGTGCTCAACATTTGGGCTTCTCTTACGGCTCATTGTGGCGGATTTTGCATTTGGACTTGCATCTCCATCCATACAAAATCCAACTCACTCCAGAAATTAAGCCTCAAGACCATACGCAACGCAGAATGTATGCAAATCGGGTGATTGAACAACAAGCCATTGATAATGATTTTTCGAATAAAATTTTCTTTAGTGATGATGCTCATTTTTTGCTCAGTGGTTACGTAAATAAACAGAATTGCCGCATATGGGGCTCTCAAAATCCTCAGGTGATCGCAGAAAGGTCTTTGCATCCGGAAAAAGTGACGGTTTGGTGTGCATTATGGTCTGGTGGTGTTATTGGCCCGTATTTTTTAAAAACGATCAAGGAAGAGCCATTTCTAATCGAGCACTTTTGCAAGAGGAATTCTCAGGACGCGTAATTTCGAGATTGAGTGATGTCAATTGGCCTGCAAGATTCTGCGACCTAACACCTTTGGATTTCTTTTTATGGAGCTGTGCAAAAGATCATGTTTACGCGAACAATCCTCAAAATCTTGAGCAATTGAAAACCAATACTCGTGAAGTTATGGCCCAGATATTCCGGAAATGTGCCGAAAAGTCATTGAAAAAAAAGGTCAATGGTTTCGTTGCTTGTGTGGCACGTAGAGCTATCTTGTTGAAAGTAAACGTTGTCCAGATCAATACCATCCAATTCTGGCCATAAAAAAATCATCTCTCCGTAGCGCAATACATAAATCCAGCTTCATTTTCAAAAAAGTAAGGACCAATGACTCTGCCGGACCATAAACCACACCAAACAGTCACACGTTGAGGATAGAGAGGCTTTTCAATAATAACTCTTGGGTCTTCCGAGCCCCAGATGCGACAATTTTGCTTGTTGACGAAGCCACCAAGGTGAAAATGGGCCTCATCATTTAAGATGATTTTTCGGTGGAATTCCGGATCATTTTCATGCATTTCATGGACCTAACCAGCAAAGACATGACATTGTTGCTGATCAATCGGCTTGAGTTCTTGTGTTAACTGAACTTTATAGGCCTTAAGATCCAAATCTTTATGCAAAATACGGTGTAATGGCGTTTGTGGAATGCGTAGTTCCAAAGAACGACGAAGAATGGACAAACCTGGGTTTTTTCAACACATGCACGGGTTTTATTCTTTACATCACTAAGTTGTCCCAATAGCTCGAATTTTCCCACAAATTTCTGAAATGTGATCCGACAAGGTGCTTCACGATGACCCAAAAATGTTCGAGTTTTACGAACCGTCTCTGCCAAATTTTCACAATTTTTATAGTGAATTTCATTAATTTCAATGCATTGTTGAAGCGTGTATCGTTCCATTTTTATTAATGGCGTAGTTTCTACTTGTCAAATGTTAAAAAATGCCAGCTTCAAAAGCGACATCTACAGAAATAGCGGGCTATTCAAAATAACACCTTTTTATATCAAGTAGCGAAAATTTTATCAATAAATATGGAAATGATATCAGTAACGTGCGGATGTAACGTTGCACAAGATGATATTGAAAAGAGAATGAATACATGAATTGATTACAAATTCGGTCTTCCCTTTCGCTGGGAACCTGACCGGGTATGGGACCCGCCACGTTGGCTGGCCCCTCCACTTTAATGAGCTAGCCATCGGGTGAGGTGACCCCTTATTATGCGTTACAGGTGCTCTTGCCCGGGTAAGGTGGCCTTCCGCTCGCTTGCCAATTTATGGCATAGTGTTATGTGATTCCCTCACATTAGACTATGACACAAATTTGCCATGCTTATATTTTTTATTTAAGGGGAAAATTCATTCAAATTATATTTGCATGAGCTTTCACTTAACACTCGAAGCGCGGAACATCCTAACACCCCTGGAAGTGCGGATGGGTCAATTTTGGCCATCTAATTTTTGCTACAGTAATTTGAAGATAGTTATACAAATAAAACTTCTAGTTATGATAGAATGTTTTTATTACATATTACACATATTTCTGGTGTACTTTGGCTTAAAATAGAAATCATAATCACAAACGGCATAATGAGCAAATGGAAAACTCTTTCGATGTGCATTTCTTGCAAACGTTTTTTTTTTACAAGCTTGGAATTTCACACACAATTTGTTAACAGCACAAGAGGAATTTACCTGACAGCGAGTACGTTTGTCTCGACGTCCAGGCATTTCGTTTGTACGAGGTCTGTTCGAAAAGTACCCGGAATTTTCATTTTTTCAAAAAAATATTTATTTATTAGTCTACATCAATGTGGTCCCCTTCAAAGTAGTCCCCCCCAGATATAATAAACTTATGCCAGCGTTTTTTCTAATCTTCGAAGCACTTTTGATATTCACTTTTTGGTATGTCCTTGAACACTCTCAGCGATTCGGCCTTTATTTCTTCAATCGAGGAAAAACGCCGACCTTCCACGGGTCTCTTCAACTTTGGGAACAGGAAAAAGTCACACGGAGCCATATCTGGTGAATATGGAGGTTGGGGCATGACTAAGGTATTGTTTTTGGCCAAAAAATTACGAGCAAGCAACGACGACTGAGCAGGTGTGTTATCGTGGTGCAAAAGCCATGAATTCTTTTTCCATAAATCGGGGCGTTTTTTTCGGATTGCTTCACGCAAACGTCGCATAACTTGAAGATAATACTCCTTATTAACCGTACGACCTTGTGGTAAGAACTTTTGATGCACTATGCCATTATAATCGAAGAAAGCAGTAAGCAAAACCTTGACATTTGATTGAACTTGACGTGCTTTTTTCGCTCTTGGTGACGTTTAATGCTTCTAGGTGGACAATTGTGCTTTGGTTTCGGCATCATAACCGTACACCCATATTTCATCACCAGTTATGACCCTTTCAAGCAAACTTGGATCGTCGTTGACGTCATTTAACAGCTCCTGAGCGATGTTCATGCAATTGTTTTTTTGGTCAAAATTCAGCAGTTTCAGCAAAAATCGCCGAGCTCTTAAAAACACGTCGAACCTTAGCGATTACCACAGACAAAGTAAACAGTGAATTTTGACAATCGGACTCTCCAGATCCGCGAAATTTAAAAATTCCGGGTACTTTTTGAACAGACCTCGTATATTACCACGAGTAATAGAACTGCTGTTTGCATATGGCTCAGCTAGTTCTTCTCCTAACTGTAAGATAAACTAGCATCTGCTGATTCTTTTTTCATTTAGGTCACGATGCAATATCAAAGAATTTATTACTGCTAAGTCTAGCAAATCACAAAAAGTTTGAACTGGCCAACACCTAGATGGGGCCTTGACAGAGTATTTGCGAGCCGATTGATCCACAACGTCTACCCCATACTTTGAACTGTTGTAAAATTATACTACAGCCGGTTTTTTTTTTGTACCAGTTTCTAGTTGAATATCTTTGTGAATAGTGCTTAGGAAAAGAACATTTTTTATAGTGCTTTCCTTGATATGCGGTCAAAGTGATATCGTCTTTTTTAAGTACCACTGTACTATGCAACTCTTCTTTTCTTTGTTTGACGCAAGCAGGTATTTCTCGACGAGCTTTATTTATTGTACCAACAATACTTGTTCCGTTTGATTTTAGAGTATCAGCAAGGGTTAGAGAAGTGAAAAACTTATCACAAGTGATATTTCTTCCTTTCTTTAGGTATGGCTGCATCAATTTTTTTACTACGTAATCCCCAAGACGTTCATCAATTGAGCTGATGTCGTTCTTTCCTAAATACGGAAATGCGTTTACTATATATTTGGAGTCCTTATCTACAGCCAACCAGAATTTTTTTCCGTATTTGTGGGGTTTTAAACTCATAAACTGAGTAAACCTGGATCGAAATTTGGAAGGGAAAAGTTCTTCATCAATTGTTATGTAGGGTCCTGGCGTATAACGACTTTGAGCATTGGAAATAAAATTGTACCACACTTCAGATATCAATCCAAACTTGTCAGTTGTCAGTCTTTCTGTTCGTGTAGATCTCACGTTGAATCTCAAAAACTTCATAATCTCCCGAAATCTATCCTAAGACATGGTGGCTTTTACAAAATTACCACCCCATTTGACTAACTACAGTGCATCTTGATCCAAACATTTGGCGCCTATAGCCCTACGTATGTAAATAATAGCCAGAGAAGCTTCGAGCTCTTCGATTATTATGACTCAATCAGGAGAGTGAGTACGTTCGGCTTCTGCTATGGTGCAAGATAAAACATGTTTCAAAATTTTTTTGTCAATCATAAGTCACCAAGCACTAATGCAGGTCTCATCCCCATTACGTTTTGCATGCGGAGTAGATTTTGTTGACCTCACCTACCTAGCACTGCACAGTTCGCTCCTTCAACTTTCCAATTCGTTCCATCAGGTGTAATAGTTTCTGTTTTCTATGGAATTTCCTTCAGAGAATTGTATGTATCATGTAAACGAAGTAACGGCTGATTTCGGCCTCGTCCTTAACTGTGTGATCCACCACGATTTTTGGTTCTTCCACGCCATCTGCAATGTCTAGCCACATTCTTATTGTCAGAAGTTGCGATCGTTATTTCTTTACCTAAAAATTATTATTTATCACCAATAAGATAAGATAGAACTTACGAAAATATATAGTAAAAATACGACACTACAACGCTTACCATGATGATTGAAAATATTTTTATTGAATCCTATATGATGTATCCAAGTTTATTTTTATGAATAAGAATATATACCTGGCCGATCGTGAGCTTGATTTCTAGAATTTTTATAATCGGATCACGATTAGTTGCTATTTGTAGGTAATTGTTGCCACTCTTCAGCGCCTTCCGAGTAGCCTTCGTCGATATCTTGCGAAAATTGCGCGATTTCCGCAGGTGTGAGACCACGTTTGGTCATAGTGAGCAAAAAACTTGTTTAGTAAGTGCGATGTGATAGAAATAAAACGCACGTTACGCTCTCGTCACTGCCGCTAGCTTACTAATGCAGCGACGCCAATGCCACATCGCCCCTTCACAGGTTTGCCGCGAATAATACGATACGTTAGTTCCTACATTGACAAAACGACGACATATCTAAAAGAAAGTTAAAGAAACTCTGACATCCACGTCTGGGCCAAAATTGACCCAACCGCGCTTGGAGGTAAATTTAGATAAAAAAAATATACATATTGCATTTACGTGGTTAAACTCTCGTATAAATAAATAAAATTAAACTCTCGTATAAAAAATAATCATCATCTTTCATGAAAAGTCATCAAAATTTACGAATAAACGCATAGTAAAATATGAACTAGAGCAAAAAGAACATCGAAATGGGTTAAATTTGGGACGCCCGCGCTTCTAGTTTGAAATGAAAAATATTTCCACGCTTACATTTGTATCTTGATCCAGTTTGGAGGGTGAGAGGGGGCATTGCTTCCACCTGGATGCCCCACTCTTATTTGGGGGCCATAAGTCGTCGGTAATAACGAAGTCCTTTTAAGTCTGCTCGTTTTCTCTAGGGCCAGTTTGTCCTCTGTGTCAGCAGTTTGTGGCACTTAGTAGGTTACCTCATTCTCGAATATTTGAGCCGTGAAATTCGTGGATGCGAAATTTCATTTGTAGTGGATCTTGTGATGAAGAAAAAAACCCGCCCACGACACCACAATGCTAGCCTGCCAGTGCATTCACGCGTCCTCAGACAAGGCCAATCTCGACGGATTCCACCATCTTCTCTCGTCGATGCAGCAGACCATCGCTGCAGTCCTCCACGGACACCTACCTATTTCACTACATGGCCTCCAATATTGAATGTGCATACAAAGCGAACGACTACAACGAAGAAGAAAATACTTTCCAAAAGACTAAAAAACCGATGTGGACGAATACATTTGTGAGAACAATATGGCAACATAGCATGAGCAGAAAAGAAAGTCAGTGGAATAGAGAAAAGAATAGTATAAACCAAGACACCATGACGACAAGACCTGAATCAAAAGTGTCAGTTATTTGCAGATTTTGTAAGTAAAACGTTTGAACAAAGACCTGCATTATTCGTGTGATTGAGGGCAAGTTATTCTTTAACAATAAAGACCTACAAATTTTAGAGGCTTATCCGGAGTTCAAATGGCAAACGCTAAAATAGCGAATCTAAGACAAGTTTGCCATAGACGGTCCCAAGCCCCCTTGTTTCCCCAACCCATAGCTTCCATGATTCCTCATCCCAAACCCCCTAATTAAATGGTAGTAAATGCTCTCTGGGTGCACATTAAATGTCGAGAAATGCTAATAACTGTAAATACATCTACAGCTCTGCTACTAAATCCTACTTACACCTCCTTTGTGAGGACGTGATAACGGAATCGACGTAATAACCATGCTGCCCTAATGGAGGTTAGGCGAAGGGCTAACTCCCCGTCCCTGGAAAAACTTTAATTGTTTCGAAACCAGCAGATAGGCCTCAGAATGGATTGGACTCACGGCAACGACCTCGCAAACGAAAAAAGGACTAGGCCATTGAATCCTGGAATGTCAGATCACTCATTTACACTGGCGCTGTTAAGGACCTTTTAAACAGGCCAGTCAATATCAATTGAAAACACTGGCAGTCCAGGAAACGAATTGGACTGGATATTCAAGGCATGAAATCGCACACAATATTTAAAATGGGAAGCCTACTGGAAAACGAGAATTCGGAGTGGCCTTCATTGCAGACAGGGAGTTCAAATCGCACGTTATTGATTTTAAGGCAGTCAATGTACGGTTGTGTGCGATCTGTATAAAAGCAAAATTCTTCAAAATCTGGCTGATTAATGTTAACGCCCCGACCGAAGAAACGAAGGAATCGTTTTACAATCACCTGGAAAGATTGATCGACTCATTGCCCACAAACGACACAAAAATAATTCTGGGTGATTTCAACGCTAAGGTTGGCAATGAGCTATTTCATCGTGGAAAGACTGGAGGATATAGCCTCCACGATGAAACAATGACAAAGCCCAGGCCTGATTGACTATGCATGTAGCAGAAGTCATACGTTCGCTTCCCACATCGACGCATTCATAAAATGACCTGGGCATCACCGGATGGCAACACACAACACCAGATTGATCATGTTCTATGGGCCTCGAGCATACTTGACGTCCGTATATACCAAGGAGCAAATTGTAACCCAGATCATTACTTGATCAAATTAACCTAACGATGTCGTATGTCAAAGGCATATTCAGCGAAGACCAGGCCGCTACAAAAATTTGACATCGAAAGGCTCCAAATGGCGTCTGTGACCAAAAATTTCACGGAGACCCTCGAAAACCAGCTGGCTCCCATCTTATCAGACGCATCGTTTGAGACGAGCAACGAGCTCTGGATGGAAGTGAAAGCGGCTTTCAGGACCATTGCAGAACAGACGATCGGACATCAAACCAGGCCCAAGAGGAATGATTGGTTCGACGATGAGTGCCAAAATGCGTTTGATAAAAAGAATCAGGCGTACAAAGAATACGTAGGTAGGAAAACCAGGACAAAGAGAGAACACTATGAAAATCTCAGAAGAGTAGCCAATAAGATAATTAGGATTAAGAAAAGAAAATATTATGACGACCAATTGAGAAATTTAGATGTAAGTTTAGTGAGCAATAACACAAGACAAGCATAAAAAGTAGTAAAAAGCCTGTAACGTGGATACCAGCCCAAAACCACGATCTGACGTGATGACAGTGGCAATATAATCACTGATGAGATCAAGATTAAGGAAAGATAGGCTTCATATTTCAAGAACCTCCTTAATCCTCCGTACAGCTCCACAACATTGGAGCCTATAGATGTCTGCGGAGAGCTTCCATTGCTCCACCAACTCTGGACGAAGTTTGCTCCATCATCAACGCCCAAAAGAATAATAAAGCGCCGGGAATTGATGAGATTCCAGTGGAGCTCATCAAATATGGTGGCAGTAGTGTTCATCAAGCTATTCACAAAGTCATCCAGCACATTTGGCAACAAGAACATATGCCGAACGAGTGCAGTCAATCTATTATATTCCTTATCCACAAAGAAGGTGACAAGCTACAGTGCGAAAATTATAGAGGCATATCACCACTTTGTACGGCGTACAACATATCAAGGTGGTTTTCGGGGCAGGTAGATCAACAACAGACCAATTGTTCACAGTCAAGCAGATACTTGAAAAATGCTGGGAGTTCAACATAGACGTACACCAAATTTTTGTTGACTTCCAGCAAGCATACGACAGTATTGATCGTAACGTACTGTACCAAATAATGCTTGGTTTTGGCTTCCCCGCCGTCTTACCAAAATAACAATAACGTTGACAACCTCCCAAGTCCGCATCAATAACCAACTCACCGATGCCTTTGACACAAATATCGGGCTAAAGCAGGGAGATGGGTTGGCCCTATTGCCATTCAATTTGGCTCTGAAGTACGTCATACGGAAGCTACCTATCGATACTCGAGGTACATTACTATATAAGCCGAGCCAGGTAGTGGTCTATGCGGACGACATCAACATTCTTTCACGGTCGTTAACAAGTGCTAAAGAACTCTTCCTGAAACTTAACAGCGAAGTAAAACTAGTAGGGCTACAAATCAACGAAAATAAAACAAAATTTATGACGCAGTCGAGGAAAAATACCTAAAATATACAAAATATCACACTTGGTGAATACAGTATCGAGAATGCTAGCGAATTTGTGTATTGAGGCGCCAAAATAATGAAAACGGGCAATGCAAGAGACGAAATACGCCCAAGAATACAGCTCGCAAATAAAAAAAATTTATTCAGTATTGACGATCTTGAAGACCAGCTGCATACACAAAAGAACAAAGCTCCAAGTGTTTAAATCAGTGATTAGACCTGTGTTATGCTATGGGTGTGAAACATGGATCCTAACCCAAGCATCCGCAAATATATTGAACGCCTTTGAGCGACGGGTCCTGAGGCGAATAATCGGAGGAAGCTTGACGGGGACCAATGACGAATTCGATACAACCATGAGTTGTATGAAATTTTTGACGAACCGGAGGTCTCAAGGATTGTAAGAATGCGAAAGCTGCAATGAGCTACGCACATGAATTATATGGACAAACAACGGATACCCATAAGGTATTCGTTGGGAAAACTGAAGGCCGGCGGCCAGTGGGGAAACCGAGGAAACGCTGGTCTGACTCGTTCGACGAAGACAGTTCATCGCTGCTCGGACTTCGGAATTGGAAGACCCAGTCAACGGACTGAGACAGTTGGAGGCCCTG
This sequence comes from Odontomyia ornata, assembly GCA_963969285.1. Classification (NCBI taxonomy): domain Eukaryota; kingdom Metazoa; phylum Arthropoda; class Insecta; order Diptera; family Stratiomyidae; genus Odontomyia; species Odontomyia ornata. The sequence goes on from OZ017739.1 coordinate 45,398,166, forward strand.
TTTGCAGGAAGCGAAGGCCCAAAAGGGGGTGTAGCGTAAGAAGAGAAGAAGAAGGACAAATTCACAACTCTTCTCGCAGCAATATCATTATAGTTTGCTACGCGTAGACTTTGCCGGCGCAAACGAGGAAATGATTGCGAGTTTATATGTTCATTTAATAGACAAAACAAAATTGGCAATGATGGACTATGACGACGATGTTAAGGAAGACAAAGCTACCGAAGGTCAACGTGACGTTGATGGGATTTCCCTCGAAAACGAAGAAAATGATGATGGTGTGAAAGCTCTGGTTTCCAACAGGGTGCATAGAGAAAGCAAAAAAATTTGCTGTAACATTCCGTGATGCTGAGAGTTTGATAAGACCATTTGATGTTGTGTTACTATTCAAAACGATAATTGATAAAAGAATTTGTGGAAATAGCGATGATCATGAAATAGAATGAAGTGCACAAATTAATTTTTGCAAAAAAGTCACTAAAAACTCTAGCAGCACTGTACCTACTGAGTGAGAGTGGAATATATACCTGGGTAAAATTAAAGACAGCATTTATAGAAGAATTTAAGAAAAAACAAGCAGTGCAGATGTATACAAAGTAATGCGCAGTTGAATTGAAAAGAAAGTCCGCGTGGTGTAGTAATTAGAGCACTTATCCCGTAAGCCGAAGGTCCCTGGTTCGACTCTCGTTGGCGGTAACCAGATTAAGTGCGAGTGACTCTTCAGATGAACTTAAAGCCCGTTCAGTTATTAACATGGACAAAGACACGGCCAAAGTGTAATACTGACCATATCACCTTGTGGAGTGTTGATACATTCGATTACGATAATTAGATACTCTAACTATCTCTGTAGTGCTACAATCACAATGAATCGAAAAAGATGGAGAGTCACTCGTCAAGTGTCTGTTTATAATAAAAGAATAGCATACAGGGCCAATAAAAAAGCTGAAGCTACTTTTCAATATGCTGTTAGGAAATGCTAGGGTTTTAACCTAATACGCCCCAAACTGGGGTTCCCCGATTCTGACAAGCTCATCTAAAAACGAGCGTGATTGCTACTCGTTTCATCCACTGAGCCCCAAATGGGCTGCCAAACGAGAAGGTAGCTCACCGAAGTGACTCGTTACTTGAAGTTTAGGCGATTTATTCCTTTTCAGCCTAACGTCACGAACCTCCTATTTAATTACCTGCTTTTTTTCAAAACGAAGATCTCAACCCCCTATTTCTATTACTCCAGCCAACACCATATTTCAAACTACAAGTTAAACAGTAAAATGAAAGAATACATTTGTAACTGAAAAGCTCCACTTTCTTACGAACTATTTATAAACCAAATCAAAATTAAGAAAATAAAGCCCGTTACATTTTAAACTTTCTTTGCTGTTCGACTTAAAAAAAAAATACAATTCACACAAAACTTATTCAAGAAATTATTTAAGAAATAATTGGTCAAACTTACTTATTATGCCCTAGCTGCTTTCGCTGGCTAGGCGTCTGTTTACTAACCCTGCAGACATTGCTCTTGCTGATACTTTACTCCAATTTTCACGTTTTAGATCAAATCGATTACCTTATTTTCCACTGCGGGTTTTCCAAATGACAAATCAAAATCCGGGATACATCCTTTCAATCATGACACATGTTCCTGTCTTTCACCAACAACATCCTCTTCCTCTCGGAAATAAGAGCCGACCATTAAGTCCCAGTCTCTTTTAATTCCTTGACTTAACGGCTTGTTCGTTTCAAAATCAAGGTCAAATAATAAAAGCGTTAATATATTTTCACTGGAAAATGTATCGGGGAAATTTCAGCTTTGTACTACGGGTAAAAAAATTCGAATCCCATGAATTTCCATGTTCACTATTTTCTAGTTGTGGACGGTTCAGCTGATTTCCGAAATTCCTGGTGATTCAAGATTCAAGACCTTTATTTGGTGATTTTTTTTCTCGTATACGAGTATTATAATCGCCCTTTTTTTAAAAACCATACGAACTCGCGGACAAATAAAAAACCCATCTAGTTAGCTCAACGATTGTATTTCGAATCCTCCTGTCAGCTTTTCTCCATCCCTTCTGCTTTCCATTACCTATCCCTGTACAATTCAATTCGGATTACAGCAGTAGAATGGCTCATGCTCTGACTAACAGTTCTTATACAAGCATTAACTAGTGGTGTTTTTACAAAGTAAATTTTTATCACAGCTTGGCTAATCTGACTAGTTAGTCGACCTCGACTAATTGTCAAAATACGAAAAGCAAATCTGAAGCGAGAATTCGGGTTTCCTCTCTCTATTCTGAGGTTACAATATGAAAAGCAGATATAAAGTGACAATTCGGTTACAAAAGGGTTTGTGTTGCTTTGTACTTCTGTGGTTTGTGGTCCAGATTCCTGCGAAAGCCATCTACGTATTTGCGAGGATTCTACGATTCCGTTATGAGGCAACTGAGTCAGTTGACAATTTTCAATGTCTTTAATAACGTATCGGTCATTCGGTAATATTTTGTGTATAAGGTACGGTTCGCGGTACTTAAGGATTAGTTTCTTTTTTGCGTCAACGGTGGTGTTCACGTTACGAATGATGACATATTCTATTACATTATTAGTTTGGGGCAGATTGCTGTGCTTCTGGAAGTACTGGAGGTTATAGTTCTATGTTTACTGAATGGAGGAGGCAGCGCGTGCCCTGAGATCATCTAGGTGTCGATCTGAGTCCTCATCTGTCTTCTCATTTGAACATTCAGTCAATTCGTCCACAATTTTACCTCTCTGCTCTATTCCGAACAGAAGTTTACTAGGAGACTATTTAGTGGTACTGTGGATGGTATTGTTAATGCCATACTCAATCTGGGACAAGAGGTTAGACCAATCGGCATGATAAATGGGCTCACTAAGTTCGGCAAGCACAGGTTTTAAAACTCTATTTATCCTTTCCACTTACCGGTTGGCTTTTGGAGAACATGATCGATGTTCTGTTTAGCCAACTATGTGCTAAAATCTAAAGAGGTGAAACAAGGTCCCGGGTCAGTTATTATGTGTCTGGGATGACTGTAATTACTAAAACATTTATCAAGGCTATTGATAACTTCTCGTGTACTTGTCGAGTTATGTGGGTTCAGTTTAACATATTTAGTGAATCCATCTACAGCTAACAATAAATATTTCTTCTTTGAGTTGATAGTAGGTAAAGGCCCGAAGTGGTCCAAGTGTACAGTATTAAATGTTATTGGTTCTTTCGGTATCTTATAGAGATTATGTTCATTGGGACGATGCGGTGGCGTGTACATAATACATTTTACGCAGTTTCTTATGAATTTTGTGACTTTTCTTTTCAGATTCGGAAATCAATAGTTTTTCTTCAGTTGCTCATAAGGTTTTTATATTCCTAGGTGACAAATCTTTGCATGCGTCAAAAGAATCACATTATCCTCCATTTCTAATGGTTTGTACATTTGCGTGTCTCCGAATTAATTTCTTCTAAGACAAGACCGTCCAATAACTGATAACCTGGGACTACTCATAAGCTTAGTTGTTTGTGAAGCTCCAGAATCAGTATGAGTTATCGATTCGTCATTTGAAGATGGGCAAGAAGTGTAGCACCGGCTCAATGCGTCTACCTGACCCAGAGATACTTCGCTTTGGTGCTGTATTGTGCAATTGTAATTCTCAAGCTCGAGGGCCCATCTGGCCGTTGAGATTTACATATCTTTTGTTAAGAGTGAGCGTCAGAGAGTTACAATCTGTTACAATCTTAAAAGCTATGCCTTCTGAATATACTCGCCTCTGTGCGCCTCTGTGCATAGATAATGGCCAATGCCTCCAGTTCAAAACTGTGATAACGAGATTCAGTGGGTGTGGAAGCTTTCGAAAAAAATAGTACAGGTGAAACTTATTATTGACTTGCCTTTGTAAAAATATTGCTCCGTAGCCAAAGGAGCTAGCATCGGATCATAAATTGCTAATAATAGAGCAGCGGCTAACGTGGTGCACAGTCCGTTACATTCGCCACTGAATTTGAAGGCTACACCTTTGTAGGTGGGGTATTGCAGCGGTCTGGCTGTTCTTGAGAATGATGGGATGAACTTGCGAAAATAGGAGAACAATCCTAAGGAGGTCTTAAGTTTCTTCTTGCTCCTCGGTATAGGATATTGCTTGATGACTTTTATATGGGCCTCACTTGGATGCACTCCAGAGGTACTGACAGAGTACCTTAAATACACGATCTCTTCAAATGCAAATTTACATTTTCCCGATTTTAACTTTCGGCAATACGTTTCAAGACTCGACCTAGCAGGTCAATGTGGTCTTCGAGGGATGCGGTTGCGATCAGTATATTGTCCATGTAGACAACAATGGATCCAGACTCGAGCATATCTGTAAATATTTCGCATATAAAGTGCTGGAATACAGCAGGATCATTTTTCAGTCCGAAAGGCATCCACAAGTATTCATAGTGACCGTTTGGAGTTACGAATGTTGAGTATTTTACAGATTCTGGTGCCATTCTAACTTGATGAAATCCATTACGCAGATCTTAAATCAAAAAGAGCTTCTTTTCTGCCAAATAGTCGATGCAGTCTTCCATAAGTGGCAGCGAAAAATTGTCTCGGATGGTCTGTTTATTTAGGGCTCTGCAGTCCACACACATTCTCAATTCACCGCTTTTCTTCCCAGCTAAGACTATGTCAGAAGCATATGGGGAATTACTGGGTCTAATTATCTCCTTATTAAGTAGTTCTTCAGTGATCTTCTGAACTTCTGTTCGCTCGTGGTAAGATAATCTTCGTGGAAACGGAGTGTTATTATTTAGGTGAATTTCCATCCATGTTTGATTGATCATTAGAAACATAAATAACTTTCGCGAAATGCTACAAGCCCATATGAAGTACTAATATCATATGTAATAATTGCCGTTTAGAAACATATTGATCGGTATAAATCACTTTAAGCTTACCTTTCGTCAAATTTTTAATATTTTTGTATCAAAACCCTGCAAGCGATGCAAAATGATGCTTAGTCATTAAGTATACTCACACATACACCAGATGGTGGCGCTATAAGTGTTAGCAAAATGTTTTTGGAAGCTTAACATTTCGATGTGACCGGCATTGCACACTGACTGCTATTCCCCCATCTTCCTCTACCGTTTGTTCCATTGCTTTTCATGACTGTTTAATTATGGCTTCTTCCAAATAATAACACAATCCAGACCCTCACATTTCAACTTGTATTTCTAAAATGTTTTTTGTTTTTAGAAGAAGATGTCCAATATGTATATAAGCCACTGAAGCACCATAAAAAATGAACATCTATTCTTTAAAAATGCGCTTCCACGAATGTCGGTCAATAATATTAAAAAATATCACGCGCACTTTAAGAATATAGTAACAATGTCACCTGTCTCGCCTGTAATCTTTTTTAGGGTATTGTAAAATCATTTTACAATACCCTACTAAAATCGCGTCCTGTCCTTCCGTCCGTCCGTGGGTCTCACCACTTTTTCTCGCAAACTACATAAGCTAGAAACAGAAGATTTTGTAAGTAGGTGTAAAGTGATGTCCTCTTCAAAATTTAATCACAAAAACATGTATATGGGGTTCAAGGGGTCTCCCAATATAGGGGAGTAGCCGCCGAAAAACAAGTTTCATCGCATGTCGGCAATGAAAGGTCTTCATGAGAACTTTTCAAAACAGGTCTTAAAATGACAAATTTTGTTTTGAGGGGTGCAGGGGAAAGAGAAACGTACGAAAATTTTGTGTCTCCCCGTCGCGATTGGACACCTTTGACCCAAAAAATCTTAAAAAAATCACAGTTGTGCAACTTTTGGAGTACAAGGGCAACAAATACCTTAGAAGTCATAACTCGATCAACTTTGTTAAAAGTAGCACATTTTATCAATTTTACGTTTTTGCCTATAAAATCAAAATGGAACCCTTAAATTTCCCAAAAACTACAATTTAAGTTTTTTGAAAGCATTTGTATGTGTTCTAAAAATTTCACAATAATCGAACAATAAACAGCTAAGTTATAACCGATTGAATATCTAACAATTACAACAACATTAACATGTGATATTAGGGAGATACACGTTTGCAACGGACCTAGACACTACAAATATGTAGGATTTTGATAAAAATTTTAGAAATGGTTTATAATTATGTTATCATGCCTAATTAAATGACGGGGTCAAAACACTTGAAACAAAATGGCGGCGAATATAAAAATATAATAACCATAATAATTCTTCCAACTCAATTTATGGAATCTGCATATTAGTGAAGTCTTAATATGCAGAATATATTGTTTGATTTACTAATTGTTTTACAATACCCTTCTGGCAGGAGCACTCTCCTGCTACTTCAACTTGTTTAATATGAAATTAGCAGTTAAATAGTTCTTCAGCACGAAAAGACCCGTTATTTTTACCGGCCACAAATGTGGTGCCGGTATATACGAGTACTCGTATATATTTCTGTATAAGCAAATATTATTTACCGGCCTGAATATTAATCTGTTATAAAACTGGCAAATTCCTTTTTACGTTATTTTTAATAGGTTTATGTAAATTTTTTTGATACGCAGTATATCAGAAGTATTATATAAAGTTAAAAATATTACAATGACTTTGAGCGAGATTTTAAAGACAAGTTTTTGTTTGCAAAAAACATAGAAGTTATTGTTCTTCCGACTCTATGCTGATACCATGAAGATGCAAAACTAACTTGTCTCGTGTTGATATGGGGAATAGTACAACTGATGCTTCTAAATTGTATCCAGATCAGAACTTTCAACTGTAAAACAGAGCCATTTTCACGATTTCGCGTCAAATAACCGCATTTTAATTAAGTGGCGAAACATGCGCGAACAGGGTTCAATAACAACCATCCAAGCAGCCTAGTTCTATTTGCCATAGCACAAATCATTAAAATATTTTGGAGGGTACGACTTACATATTGACCAATTAACAAAACATATGAGCTCCTAAAGCCACTGCAGTTAACCCGAATTTGTGGTTCTGTTCTGTAGAGGGAAAATTACTGGACAAAGTGGGCAAATATCTTTGCTGCCTGCGACTAATTAAGACAGGATTTCTTAAAATATTTTCTATTGAAATGGTTAGTATAGAGCATTCATTACAGATATACTCTCCTTGCTCTTCTTTAACGCAAAACTCTATAAATAACAATAATATTCCGCGCTTATTTTTTGCCTACCTGCAGGCGTATTTGAAAATTAGGGGCCCATTCAATGTAAGCTATGTAGATTATACCAGTTGAGGTGTACCTTTGCAATTGCTAAAAACTAACAATAATATGAATATTAATTCTAGTGCAGCCAGTAGAATCGAATGCTTATAATTTTCGTTTATATATGCATATTAAAAATAGGAAATTTTTGGAAATCAGAAAAAGAAGTTAGAATGCTATAAAAAGCTAAGCTTTTGTTCAAGTGTTGTGTTGCTACTATTAGACACAATCGATCAAATTGCTTTAAAATTATTGCAAATCGTTGTGTCGGTTTATGATGTAGAGGAAATCTTTGGTTCTTGTCAACGATTTTGTAGTAATGAACATATCCTTCAGCAATAATCATTTTAAAGTCAAGAGGCCTCTATGCGGATGAAAATAAATCTTTGACCGGACTCATTCCACAGATGTGTTATATATAATATATATACATACAACACACGTGAACACACAAGTGAAAATGATCCACCCAGTGAAATAAAATATTAATGTGCACCGCATGCAATTTTATATAATTGGAAATTACTTTGTTTCTAGGCAAAAGTAATTCCTAATGTGTCAGCAACAAACACACAAATTATATGCAAAATTGTTACATTGCCTTTGAAATCACGGGTCAATCTTTGCTAGAAGGCTGAATATGGGGTCAAAATGAAAATGATCCATTCTACTTATTTCATGTAGTTCACTACTAAGATTTTATAATCAGCTGTTGACATGTATTTGACATTTCCTTAGTTGACTTTAGTTTTTCGCTGAGTGCAGTCACCTATTGCACATTCATCGTTTTGAGCAAGTTTTTTTTTTTGAAATGGGTCGCCATACGACAAACGAAGAACGGGAGCTGGTAATCTATCATTTCAAAGCTCGGGAAAAGTAAAGCAAAGATTGTGAGTGCGTCAACTGTACAACATATAATTGAACGATCTAAAAACAATCGCATCGGTAATAACGTCGAAAAAGTTCAAAAAAGTGTTTTCCGATCGTGACGAACGGTGGATAGTAGACTTTATCCGAGAAAATCCGAAGCTTAGTGCGCGAAAAATTTGCGTACACGTTGAAAAAGCCTTGGGTATCGAGGTCTGCGGTGAAACAATAAGAACTGTTTTAAGAAAACATGGATTTAACGGTCACTCCCCACAAGTAAAACCGTTAATAAGTGCGAACAATCAGAAACATCGGCTAGAATTTGTGACTCGGTACTATTCGCAAGACCCAGACTTCTGGAATACCGTTATATTTGCTGATGAAAGCAAATTCAATGTTTTTAGATCGGATGGGAAGGTTCGAGTATGGAGAAAGAAGAATGAAGAGTTGAATTTGAAGAATCTTCGTCTAAGTGTAAAACACGATGGAGGTTTGATAATGGTTTGGGGCTGTATGGCAGCTAATGGAGTCGGTAACATTCACGTTATTGACGGTAACATGGATAAATTTATGTACCTCCTAATTTTGGAAGAAAATTTACCTGCAAGCGCCGAAAAATTGGGTCTTAAAGACAAATTCCAGTTCTATCAAGATAACGAACCAAAACATAATTCGTTACTCATTCGAGAATGGATGCTCTATCATTGTCCCAAAGTTATGTAAACTCCAGCACAATCACCAAATTTAAACAATTCAAATACTTGTGGGACCATTTAGAAGAGCGTATTAGGGAGTATCAAATATTCAGTCAAAATCGATTAAAGGAGGTCATTTTGGAGGAGTGGTCGAAAATCTGCCCAGAATTCACAAAAAAACTTGTTGCTTCAATGCCAAAGAGGTTATCAGCTGTTAGGCTCGCCAAGGGCCTTTACACTAAATTTTATTTTGTTGAAGAAAATTCTTGATTTATATTTTTTCTTGTGTTATGTATTTTGATGGATCATTTTCATTTTGACATGGAATAAAAATTCTTTGTTTTTATTATTACATTTTCCAGTCAAATAAATTTTTTTAGTTATTACACATTTAAAGCTGATTTTGTACATCTGAAGTTATTATGTATAAGTAGCAACAGTCCATTTTAAATTCATTTTCGATCATTAAATTACGTTGCAATTGTTTTGCACCGAGTGGATCATTTTCACTTTGAGTGACTATATATATATATATATATATATATATATATATATACATATATGTATGTATATATATATATATATATATATATATATATATATATATATATATATATATATATATATATATATATATATACATATATGTATGTATATATATATATATATATATATATATATATATATATATATATATATATGTGTATATATATGTATATATATTATAACCGATTCTCTAGCTACCCCACCGTTATATTGGGGCAACTATGGCGGTGGCTCCACCGACCCAAACTAACTCACCTAAAGACGGGTGTGGGCGCCACTTGCTAGATTCTTCGAGCCTCTCAAGGGGTCATACGAACGAGAAGATGATCATTTGGAGCGAAATTAGCAAATATACAAGTCTTGGGGCTCGCCGCCATTTAGCCGCAAAAATCACCTACAAAAGAAACTTTACCACGCAGAACGAGTTCAGGTGTTTCGCCACCACACAAAACTAGCAGTTCCCCACAACAGGGCAAGCGAAATTACCTAGAACGCTACTAACATACACTGCACCCATGAACACTACCATCTCAATTAACCTCTTCAGGTCTTCCTGCCTGGTCAACGTCCTGGGAAAAAAATCCCGAGCCACACCTTTCACAGCTGAAAAGAAAAGTTTATATGTCGAATTATAGAGAGGAAAGAAAAATCTACAACGATCTTTATGCGACTGTATTCTTTACTTTATGAAAAAAAATTTACCAATACAAGATAAAATTAAAGCCATTTACATTTATTCCCTGCTCTAGTAAGAGGCCCCTTTCTTCCGTTTTCGTGATTTTTGCCACAGTTGGCTCATCCCAATTTAATGTTCCCGTATCCAAGATTCGTCTCCAATTTAATGTTCCGAAAGCCAGGGTGTGTTTCCAATTCTTCGTCAGAAGATGTTGTCGCTGATGAACGTTCTCTTATGTCTCCACCAGTTGCTCGAAAAACTCTCCAAAAGAAAAAGAAAGCGCGCCAATCTCCCCGGTCTTAAATAAGCTCCGAGTTAACGTTTTTTTCCTCCCATCCACCGGGAAAATCATGTTTCGAGCAATTCCCCTCGCTTGATTTCACTCATAACAAGTTCGCCTGGTAGCGATCCTAGTGGGAATTAAGTCTATTATGCGCTGAACAAGCTGAATGCATTTGACTGATAGTCTGAACTGTCAGTAATGTTTATTTACGACGCGAGATGAGGATTTCGCAATAATCCTCGGTTTTCCCTTTTTCCCTTGAGCCAATGCTAAAATTTCTTAGTTTTTCTTGTCCACGCCGGTAGTTTCATTGCCGCACCGACGCGTGGAGTGTCATGTGTATATATTTATTTACCAGTTTTAACTGATTTCGACCGTGAAATCTCTCCTCGGGAATGTCACGATTTTCTTCATTTAGATTTCCATGGTGGAATATAGTGAGTTTTGTGCGAATTAGTGAATAGTACGCTTCGGAGAGGAGGTAAGATGTTCAAAAGTTGTATCTATGTTTCTTTCATGTAGTTTAGTGGATTTATCAGCTTCCTCTCGTTTGAGCTTGGTGTAATCGACGTTCATTTGTTTGTGTGCCTAAGTGAGTTTTTGTTTGATATTGTTGAGCTCATTCATGGCCTCTGGTTTGGCCAAAAACTCAGCACGAAGCTCTGCCAGTTGTTTTGTTTGGGCGTCACGTAGTTCAGCTATTTAATATCCAACATTTCGCGTAACGCTTCAGCATTGATTTTCGAAACATGTTCAGCTGTTTTCAGCTTCGCTATTTCTTCCCAAAGACCATAGATTTGTTCTTCGAGAGTTTGCTTCTTGTTCTCGGACTCTCGCAACGATTTCTAAAATGACTTCATTCTGGCTTCATACTGTGAGCTCAAAAAACGGCATTTGCCCTAGTCCTTTCCATATTCAGAAATCTTTTTATTTGGATCTGTTTGTAACGCCTCCAGATTCTGACATCTTGCACGATATTTTTAGCGTCGGTTTAATTTTACTACTTTAAAGTTGGGCCACAGTAAATTCCTCTTCAACTTTACCACCTGGATCAGATGTTATTCATTTCTTACATGTTGTGTTTGACGACAGCCTCACGTTTAAATCCGCACTCAAAGTCGTTTCCCCGTAAATTTTGACAGCACTCAGGTTCGAATTCGAATTAGTCAAGTTATATACTGCCTCAAAATTCATTGGAAATCTATGTTGGAAAGTAGAATCAATGATAATTTCATACAGGCAGTATGAAATCTTGATTTGAGGAAATCATTTGAATGCCCGCAGATTATCGCGCATAACACAAACACCTCTTGTTGCATGACGGGAGCAACGATTCAAATTCGAATTTCCTCCCAACGTTGCATATTATTTTATTTATGACACAACTCCGATTGTTTCAAGGAGTTATATGTTTTATGCTGCCGCATATGTTGATTGGATGAGATTTAGTCGTAGTGCCGAGAATTTCTGTTTCGTTTCGAGCTCGCGTTGATTGTTGGTGCTTTGGCGCTTGTTACTGCTTGCGTTGTGCATAATGTTGCTTGTAAATTAGAAGCAACCTAGCTACTCAAGTTTAATTACATAAAGTTACAAAGCTAACATTGTCATGTAGCTTTCTTTCCGTTATCTAACAAGTAGTAATTTTATGAATGAAAATTTAAATTACTTGCTGTTGGTTACATCATTAGCTTATCAAAAAAGTTAATATAGTGCGGCTCGGTATTGCGTAGGTTTAACTCTTACGAAATCGGGTATGGTAGTGTTCGGGATGAGCAATACAATGGAATCTCAATGTTCACCCGTAACAATATATATATATATATATATATATATATATATATATATATATATATATATATATGTATATATATATATATATACACAGGGTCTGACCTCAGGACATTTTTTATCGGCAAAATATGTATAATTTTTCTTTAGAAATTTTCAAAGTAGTCCCAATTGGAGTCGATAACACGCTGATACCGGATTTTCCAATCCCCGAGCTTGTATTCCATTAGGCACGTATTCCATTAGGCGTTCGAAGGTGGCTGGAGCATTGCCAAGCCCAAATGGCGTCATCACAATCCATCCATTCCAAGAATACAGTCATCTATAACGTTTGCGATCAGAAAATTATGTCGGAATGCAAAGTCTCCCACCTGTATCTGGAGGTTGACCTCTCCATAGACAGGTGAAGTTTCTACCGTAGCTGTCTGTAGTGAGAAAATCCTATCCTTGTGAAGTAGTTGTTGCCTCACTAGACTTGGTCGGATAACCGATCGGGGTGCACCAGTGTCGATTGTTATGGTGCAATGCTCTCCATCAGTTTGACCCGGAAGGCATAAGTCTGCTCCTCGACGATGTAGTGCTGACACGGTGATGGTGGTGCTGGGGACGTTGACCCTCCTAGCCAGCCTCTGACCCACGAAGTTGGCTCCCACATGTTTCTCGACCCCTCAGTTTGAATGGCTTCCATTCTGGGCTCCTGACTCAGTCTGGATCTCCTCCTAGCGGCACATCCTGGATAATAGCTCGGTTTTCTTCGCTTCTTGCAGTCTCTTTGCAGGTGCCTCTTTTCTTCACAATTCCAGCATCTAAGCGCACCATTTACCTGCGGATCTCACTCAATTTCTGTGCGCTTAGATCTGCACTCGTCTGCCACCATCTTGGGAACCTGAGCAATGGTACAAGTCACATTTTTTGCTGCCTCAAAGTTCAGACTCTAAGCCAATGCGTCCTTAGCCATTTTATTTTGAGCTAAACGCAGGGCTTGTTGCAATTTCTGGTCCTTTAATGCGCTGATGAATGCTTCTGTTGCTGCGTTGTCTCGATGTTCGTGGTCATACGCTGGGTAAGCCAAAAGTGCCAGTCACTCAATGTCTTGAGCTGGCTGCTGTAGGGTTTTAACAGACTTCTGCATCCGGTACCGTAGCTGTGACCAATATATCTGCTTCAGGTGATCGTTTCGCATGTCAAGCGCATTCATTATAGCAGCCGAGTTTGAGTGCAACTTGGCGGGAAAAGCCTGCAAAAGCTCGGCAGCTGGGCCTCTTAGAGCAAGAATTAATGCAGTAGCTCGTTCCTGCTCATTCCAGTGATTTGTCCTGGTGGCAGCTTCAAACTGGGTTTTGTAAATACTCCAGGCCGTTTGCCCGTTGAATATTGGTGCTTTCACATTTCTGGATGTGCTTTACGCTGCGGTTATCAGCGAGGCTGGTGAGGTGATTACTACCGCCTTTGCTGATTCTAATTCTTTTTTCATTTTTTCCATCTCATGGTAGATTCTCTCCCCCTGGCTAAACTTCTCCTCGATCTGATAAACCTTCAGACAACTGAGCTTTGCTTTTATTTCGGTTGACTGTTTTTGCAAGTCTACCTTGATTTCAATTGTCTGTTGGTCCAGCTTCATTGATTGCTCCTCCAGCTTCTGTGTGATGTCTGCTTTGATTTCGAATGCTTGTTGGTCTAGCTTCGTTGATTGCTCCTCCAGGTTCTGTGTGATGTCTGCCTGGATTTCGAACGCTTGTTGGTCCAGCTTCCCTGATTGTTGTCTGAGCTTCGCTGATTGTTCATTTAGCTTCGCTGATTGTTCATTTAGCTTCGCAGTCAAATTAGATGACTGTTGTCGCCTTTGACCTTGGTGTTTCCGCATCTGAGGGCTCACGCCTTCCGACTCGATTGCATCACGCAAGCGTGCAACCAGTATGGCCTTTGTACTTTGCGTAGCCATATTTCACTGTTCCAACTCCTTCTTAAGCTCCAATGAGGTCAATTCATTAATTTTTCGATGTAAGCTTTGTGGCAGTTTTATTGTTTTGGCTTTTTTTCCATCAGTTTCCACGTTAAATTTCACTATTGTGCACTTTTGAAATGTTTAAAAGTTTTTACTTCAAAAATTTTCTTTCTCACTTCTTGACACCACTGTCGCGTGTTCCGATTTGCGGCCGATAAATTTAATGTTCCGGGAAAGTGAAAACGCACTATCTTTTAAATTAAGTTAAAAGAGTTTATTTATTAAGAATCCGCAAAAATTAATTTACATTTTTGAACAACGCGTTCCAGCATAGCAACCGGTATTCCGCAAATGACACAAGTAATGTTGACTGCTAAAGCGTCGATTGAAGCTGGCTTATCGCTGAAGACCAGAGACTTCATGAATAAACTAATGGGGTGATATCACACGATCTAAGCAGCCAATTTCCAAATCATGAAATCAGGTTCTCACCAAAACGATTTTTCAATGAGTCCATTGTCTCTTCAAAAGCACGAGGATATTTCTCACAGAACGCTGATTTTCGTAATACAGCTGAACAATTTGGATACATTGTTGCAGTGTAAAGCTTTTCATGATGATTTGTCAAACAATGCTGAATAAAAATTACATTACAGTTTGACAGGAGTCATGCGTGATCTGTCATAAAAAGCCAATTGAAAACCAAACCTGGTAATGAATCATATATATATATATATATATATATATATATATATATATATATATATATATATATATATATATATATATATATATATATATATATCTATATAACTAATCTAGTCGTGATGGTGTCTACCATTCTCTTTAAAATAGAATTAGTCACCAAATTGACAGGACTTACACGGATTTTAGTGAAGCGTTTGATTACGTTAACCACAAAACCTTAATGCACAAGCTGAAAAGAGTCGAAATTGAGCTGGTTTGGTTTATATCTCCATAATTGGACTCAAAATGTTCAATTTTAAGGTTTCAAGTATAAAAAATAAATACTTGCTCCGGTGTACCAAAAAGTAGCCATCTAGGCCCTTTCCTATTTAATATCTTCATTTTTGATCTTTCTGAAGTCGTGTTGGATATTCTCCATTTTTTTATGCTGACAATAAAGCTTTACCATGTAATAAAGTCCCAAAAATACACATTATTCCTCTAAAACAAAATCAACTCTCTGTTAGAATGGTCCAGAATTAACCAACTCTCCTTGAACTTTGAAAAACGTTAAGTTATAAGATTTTCACGGAAACGCTTAACTTCAATCTACGATTATCATCTTTGCCATCGTAAATTTAGCCAGGTGTATAGCATCGTGGACCTTGGTATCACTTTGGACCGAAAAATTCCTTTCCATTTACATTACAATCATCTCCTTAGTAGGGCCGATAAACTCCTTGGTTTCATCAAACATCAATCTAAAGAATTTGAGATTGTGAGGATCTCTAAGACATTATACCTTTCTTTAGTTCACCTTACCCTCGAGTATGCTTGTCAATTTGGGACACCAGCTTCAATGTTCACGCTGACTGGATTGAGTTGGTTCAAAAATAGTTCGTCAATTTTGCGTTAAGATCATTATATGATCCGAAGAATCTTTTATGTTTTCCATTATTTGAGCCTCGACTACAGATCCTAAATATAATAACTCTGGCGGTTAGAAGAACTATGTTTGCCTGTTGTTTCGCATTCGGTATTCTTAGAGGCACTTTTAAAATACCATTGCTAGCTGACGGAATTAAGGTCTATGAGATATCGCGATTCACTAGATATACTCGTCTGCTGATTGAAGGGCGACATCACACAATTTACGCAGACAATGAGCTTGTAAACAGATGTTGCAAAACTTTCAATTCATTTTGCACATTTTACTGGCCAACCTTTTCCAAATCCAGCTTCAAAGCTTTATTATTAAGTACCTTATCCTCCGACCTTCACCCTTCAAACTTTGGTCAAGAATGAAATTTTAATTGTATTAATTTTAATTATTAATTTTTTTTTTGTAAAGATGCCTTGTTTGGTAATGAACTAAAAAAATACATAATACCTTGAATAGATGGAGTAAGAAAAGAAATTAAAAATGTGTCTTACAATTTCATAGGCGGTTTAATTATTGAGATGTTGAAGAATACAAAGAAAAAAGATACGATTCTTAATGTTTATTATTGTTACAATAAATTGGTAAATGATTATAATTTTTCTTTTTTGTATGTCAGTCATAAATAAAAATCACTTAAATAACATTATTGCTTATTATTTTCGTAATTTTTGTAAAAAAAAAAATAAAACAAAACCATGAATTACTAAACGTTAACTAAATCTTTCCTTTTTGTTGATAGTCGTTCTTTTTCAGGAGGTGGTAAAGACGGAAGGTGAGTATGCCGGCGAGCGGTTAGGGTTTTAAAAATCTGTAATTGATCGATTCGGTGATTTCGTTCGGTACGCGGTGCCATAGTTTGACTTTGCGTTTTCAGAGTAGATTGTGTCGACTTTCGGATTCGAGTAGTTTATTTCTGGCACCGCGTCGGTGAATAATCGGGAACGCGTGATTTTCAATTGAGCTGTCTCTTGTTATTCTTTTTCTTTTGGACTTGCCGGAGGGTCTGAAAAAAATGAACATGAATTAGTTAAAGTAGATTAGAATCTTTTGATGATAGTTTTTTTAACACGTTGTGATCGGGCATTTGATTTGGTGGCTGGTAAAATTGTTCTCGGACTTAGTCTGCACGCGGAAAACTTGCGGCTGAAATTCCTCTTCGAACTAGCTACCTTGCCAGCAGCTACGTAGAAGTAGGTTGGCACATTCCAAGACTTCTCGTCGGTAAACCGATGATTGATCGGTCTAGATTTCCTTCGGGAAATCTCGAACGAACGAGACGAATGAAGAAAAGTCATTACGATAGTTTACTTACGATAAGACTCACGACCGTCTTCCTCTCCAAACTAGATGGCTGACAAACAGTCACTATGGATTAGACTATTAGCCCTCAGATTTGCTGGCCTTAAGGGAACGACTCTTCACGTTCCTTCGAGGAATATCAATACAAAGAAATATTCATATACAATGGAGAAATTTGAGTTTTCTGAATGATCAATTGCCACTTAAAAATTTGTTTTCACTTTTGCTTCAACTAGCATGAAACCTAATTGAATTGAATAATTGTAAAACGTTTTCCCTCTCAAAACGCAACAAACAATTGTTTACCTATAAACCAAATTTTCATTTTAAAGCAACAAATTAAAGAAAACACCCACGAGTAGATTTTGACTTGACTTTTCACATGTGAGTGAGTGGGGTATGAAGCAAAATATTTTTCTTTGCCTAAATAAGTATCAAGTGGAATTACCGTGAAGTACTTTGAATTTTTCCAACTTCTCCCATGTTTTTACTTGAATTATTTCAAGCAATTCGCTTCAATTTACAACTTCATTTCTTTTACATCGAACCAGGCAGAGCAAGTTTTTGTGCTCGAAAACTCTAAATGTATGTTTAAAACGGAAGCATAGTCAATATACGCCCACTCTTCGTCTCTTCAAAGCTAATAATGACAAAGTGAAAATTCACCGAACTGACTTTTTAGCTCTTTCATTTCGAAATGAAAACATTAAACATCTACAGCTTTTACTATGTACTAGTAAAAGCTTAATGTTCCATTGGCTGTTACACATCCTGGTCTAGGCGAAGGGACATTGCGAGCAGCCGTTATTTTCTCGCTATTCCGTAGCCTTGTACCTACGAGTCTGGTTCCAAGAAAAAAAGACGGAAATGCACTATGAAGCGGATGAATTTGTAAGCCGCTTAATTTAAGGGCTTAGCTTTCGTTTGCGCTACTTTCTGTCCTCGGCGTTGGTTCACTTCTTTTTCATTTCACTTAAAATCTATTGCTCTCCACCCCCTTGACGAGCAATGGCCATCAGCTTACTCCCAACGGACGGAGATGGACTCGCGCCCACTACGTGTCACAATACTCGCTCATTTTGTAGACTATCCAATTCACTGTTCCTTGTCTATCGATTTCCAGCGTAAAGTGGAGCGAATTTTCTTCTTATTTATAAAAGGGATTATCGATAGAGCTTTGGACAATCAATCTGGGATTGGAGCTCTTGCACTCATTCGAGCAGTTTGCCAAGCTTGTCGCTCCGCTCATCCCGTCAATCGTCGTATTGGCTCTTAATCCTGCTTCATTATTTTTAAAGGGCGCTAATCCTTAATGGACAGTAGTGTAATTGGTTCTACTGTGCACGTTCGCTGCGTATGATAGTTGTCCAGGATTTAGTTGCCATATGATGTTTGCACAAAGTCTAACAAAGTTTCCGAAATAATTTCCAGATGCTTCCGTCTAGATAGTGGTGATTTAACAATGGAGGGTGCAGTTTAGAGAAGGACTTAGAAACTATTGCACGATGGTCAGGATTAAAATTTTGAAACAGTACAGTCTATACTTATGTGAGATCTCTGGGTTATGATAAAATTTATGGATATTCTTTTGAAAGTAAGAAATTGATAATTCGTGGTTTGTAGGCTTATTGGAGTTTTCATTTTCCAGATCAGCAGAATTTTTTTTCCAATCGATAGCAATCCGCATGAATATTTATTTAATGAAAAAATATCTGTTTCCCATGATGCGGCAAATAGTTTGATTTTGAAGTTATTCATTCTTCACACAAAAAAGATTTGCAATACAATTATAAGCGAATAAATTGAAGAAATTTTCAAAAAGCGTATATTAGACCATAAAAATTCTCAGCGTTGATTTCTCGTCGAACATTAGTCAGAGATATATGCACGAAAAGTCGATTTAGAAGACATGTCAAGTAAGACAGCAAGAACCTGTTACCCCCAAAAGAAATAGGGTGCCCCGGCGGGGCTTATGGACCCGGTTAAGCTCATCTGGAGCTCGCTTGTCTGCCACTACCCCAATAAGCCGTCAAGCGAAAATACTGCTTGCCCGTTTCGCTGCCGCATAAAAGAGCATACTTACACCACTTCCCACGACACGAAATATCGGACACACAACATGAGAATTATATGGCCCACTGCACTCTATCAGGCAAATTTAAGTCACGAGGATTTGTCACACTCTACACACCTCCCTTGAACACTAACACTTGACTTTAAATTTTCTTTCCGCGAATTTACACCCAAGCCGCGCCCGTTACAGCCTGAAACCTATTTTCATCAAATTGAAATGCGTTATTTAAAGAGAATTTAATTTTTACTGGATTTTGACCTTTCACTCACTTTTTAAAACAACATTCAGTTTTACAAACTTATCTGTCTTTTTAAATTTCTTTATGCGAATAACCAAACTAAATTAACCATTACAATCGAGCGGAGAAGAAAAAGTATTAAAAAAAAAACTTAAGGGTCGACAAGGTATAAAGAGGCACCTTCTTCGCTGCTTCCGTCGACGTTTTCGAAATTGGTGTGAAATTTTCTGCTCCGACTACTTCCTCGATGCTTTCGTTCGTGCTGATGTTTCTCAATTTCATGATGTCGCAATCTGCTCTCCATGTAGTACGTACTTGCCACACTTGATTCCAAAAGTCTGCCGTTGCTTCATCTTTTCACGTTCGAGTCACCGATCCAAAGAAAGAAAAGGCATGCTATTCGTCGCGCTCTTAAATGATCTCGCCTCTAACGGCCACTTTACCGCTCTCCAACCGAGTTCTTTGTCTCGGGTTCAGCCACCTCTTCGGAGTGGTGTTTCCTGTTCCCGTGGAGTGGTTCCACTCAAACTCAGCGTGAATTCCACTCCACCTTCAACCACTCTGGAGGCGATCCTCACAATCACGGTTGAATCGGCTGAATGTTTTCTCTGACTGTTTGCAATGTCAGATTGAATTGTTTACTAGTTAATAGTGATGTCGCGGTATAAAACTGTGTGAATTTAAGTAATACTTTTCCGGGTTTTATTTTACGTAATTTAACTAGTGCTATTGGCTAGATGACACTCCGTCAAGTATGCCTGGAGGAAAATATCCGGTGAAGTAAATATTTTGCTAAATTACTTTATTATTTTCTTCCCAATAAATTGTGTACATAACTAGTACTGTAGAAAACATTGCTTTTCTCTTTTCGTGTTCTCCTTTGACGGAGTTGTGACTTATCGCAATAAACTCAGCTTCCACGCAGAAGCTTGGTCTACTGCGTGTGGCCATGATGGTGTGATTTTGTTCTCTTTTAATCACCTTTTTATGTTTCCTGCTTTCTCATCATTTTCGTCTACGTTGTCTTCGCCGTCGTCCTTATTGCTGCCGGAATTTCAAACTGCTTCGGATGTTGACCCACCTCCTTAGTCTTTAGCTGCAGGCAATCCTTGTATCGTTCATGATGCACAACATTGTAGTCGGTCGGTACAGCATTGCAACTCGTTTCGTTAGTGCGCTTTCGTTCTCTAAACGATATTTAACCCTGGTGTACATTTATTGAACAAAATTTTAGTAGCGGTTGGATATGTGGCGATATACTCTTCGTTCAGGATGTGAATGTTACTGGCCAGTAGTTTCCAAATTAAGTTGTTGTTCGGTTAACGGCGGACTTGATGTGGCATATACTTTCGCAGCAGCCTAACAACCCACCAGTATGGATTATATTTATTACTTGTTTTCTTTTTAAAATCATGAATATAATTACT
The DNA here is from genome assembly GCA_963969285.1 of Odontomyia ornata. NCBI lineage: Eukaryota > Metazoa > Arthropoda > Insecta > Diptera > Stratiomyidae > Odontomyia > Odontomyia ornata. Next base: position 45,418,875 of record OZ017739.1, read on the forward strand.
CGTACGTAAATTACTGCTACGTGTACATTTAAAAATGATTAACCAAAACCCTAATCAAGTGCGGCTCAGTATTGTTTTGTTTAACGAGTAATGCGACTAATATAGTAGTGTTTGGGGTGAGCTAATGTTGATACCTCTCTACTCCATCCGCAACAAACCTATTTGGCTTTTAAACGTGGAACGTAGAATTGAGCCCGCTCAATTTTTTACTCCACGTATTGGTGAAATAATCTCCTCATATTTTAGTTCAGACGTGATTTCTACCTTTTATAGTGCTAGTGATATTTATCTCAGAAATACGATATAAAGCATCTTCAATAACGTTACCTTTACCAGAAACGTGTTGAATATCCGAAGTGAGCTGACTGTTATAAAACTTAAATATATAAGTTGCGGCGAGAGTAGATTATGATCGGTGAACAAAGTGAACGATCTTACCTTCAACAGTGAACATGAAATATTGAATACTTTGATTAGCAGCTAGCAGTACTCGGTCACAAGTGTTATAATTACGTTGAGCTGAGGTTAATAGTTTCGAATAAAAACTCAACGCTGCCAGACATTGTTCACTTTTTGACAAAGAGCAACACCTACTGCATTATCAGAAGCATCGACAAACAAAACAAGGAGTGCATCGAACTGTAGAAAGGCTAAAATTGAAGATTCAACCAACTATTTGGAGCCCTCCACCATGCCACCCTTAAAAGAAACACTTCCACATAACAAACCAAAACAAACCAAGTGACTAAACAACAATACCAAAAAAACTTCCACAATTACAACCACATAAAAAACGAAACAAATCGTTTGGGTAAATAAAAACAGAACATAAATAGACACGACCAAAAGTAATCTAACATACAAAAAGGCAGAAATAAATCAAAGTAATAAAAATACTGTATGGACTAATAAAAAACAAAACAACACGTAGCAGGAAAATAAAAACAACATGTAACAAAAATAAAACAACATGAAACAAGCGGTGAGCTTGTCAACAAAAAGAAACAACATGCACAGAACTGGGTGAATCAGCTATGGAAATCACCCGATCAAGTTTCATAGCAACATATGTGGGGATCTCCGGTCAGTATGTTGAGAATGCGCAAATATGCTGCCTCATATCACCAGCAAATAGTAGAGGAAATACATTAAGAAATTTGGTATGAAATTATGGATTGAGGTAAATGCGCATACAATGGTAAGTTACACTACGAAATTGGGTTTCCAATCAGCAGGGCTGTTGAAACCTATGGAATTATAGATTAAAGTTTACACAGCGTCAGTAAATTTTACCAATTATTGATCGTGGTAGAAAGATGTTCGCCATTTAATCAACAAAAATACAGTGATACTAGGCGTAAACCGAGGACACGAGCAAGTTCTGTCATTTTATCCACGAGGATACAGTTTCACTTGACGTAAGCCGGGACACAGGCAATTTCAGTCATTTTATCGACGGAAATACAGTATCACTAGGCATAAAACGAGGACATATTCAGTCATTTTAACTTCACCAATACAGTGAACATAAGCCAAGTCAGTCATTTTATCTACGTGAATACAATGTCACTAGGCGTAAGCCAAAGACACTGGCCACTTATACTACAAGATCGCAGACCGTCCCAGATATCTAGCCTGTGCCGATGACCGTAACCAAGGACTGTATTTAAACCCACATCTCACTGAGTCACCGTATCGTGTTCCAAGGTCCTTATCCGCAGTGCTCGCGATGGTGAGAAATCTCTGACTGGGCGGTGTTCCTGGCCAGGTAACAAACGGATTAAATCACGCAGGTTACTTCTACTACAAGATCGCAGACCCTCTCAGATATCCAGCCTGTGCCAGTTACCGTCACCAAGGACTGTAGTTGAACCCACGTCCCACTGAATCGCCGTATCGTATTCTAAGGTCCTTATTCGCATTGCTCATGATGATGAGGCACCCTTGACCGGACGGGGTTCCCGGCCAGGTAACAAACAGACTAATTTAAGTATTTGTAAACATATTTACAGATTACAAAGCGTACTCCTCCCGGGCAAACAGGGTGCCCTCTCCCGGTCTCGCGACTACTAGCGGAGTTCTCAGCTCGGCTGCCACCTTCCCGTACTGAGCCTGGAACAGGCACTGGCCAATAACTTCTGTGCAGGGCCCCGACCGATTACGCTAGACAAATAAAGTGCAAGGCAGAAGAAGCCCCTGGATGAGTCAGTAATGACCAGTGAGGTTCCTCCCATACGCAACAGGGGAGGTAAGTGACCTCTTGCCAGGCAGAAGTCGGGGAGCCACCGCTAGCTCACACAGTTAACGATGACCATGGAAGAGCGCAAGCAGTTCAAGGACGTGGAACTCAACGATAGTTCAAGAGATAAATCAAGGAGAAGGCTCACAAGAGGCACAGAGGATACAACTCGGCTACCAGGTTTTTATGCAAATAAATTGTATTTTCCAAGTTCCTGTACAAATATATTGTGAAATCAACAAGTTAGAGGAGGCCTTAGTTGTGTGGAGTAGCTGAGAAAATAGGGTACCACTAGTAGTGACCAGGGCTACACTAGGAAAAAAGTATAGCACTGGTCAACAAAATTTGGTAACAAGAAAGGTGCTTGCTAATTTTAAATTATCTAAGTACCCACATTTTATTACCATATTTATTTTGATTCCATCAAGTCTAGTTTTTGTGTTGCAGCTACTACAAAAAAAAAATTAAAAATTAACCATTTTTGTTTCACTTTTGCATTCAGATAACTTGTTTATTAGAAGAGCATAGTATTTTGTTCTGGTTTTAGAGTTAAGTGATTCTTAAATAATATCAACAAGTTGGGTAAACAGACCTACGCTCATGTCAGAAGGGTTTTGTATTCAATTTTCAAAATGCAGTCACCAGATCGAATCAAATCAAGAAACATGTCAACGATTTTATTCGAGAAGATATGCAATACGAAGATCATACTATTATTAACAAAGTTGAACGAATTTCGACTTCTGAGGTTTTTGGTCATTAATATATATCCCTTGATAATTATTTCAGATGTCCATCCGCGACGGAGGAAACACATTTTTCATGTATTTCCCCCCTGTGCCCCCACTGAAGCAAAAACTGACAGTTTAACAACTGTTTTGAAGAGCTCCCGTAAAAACTTTTATTTCATACTCATATCGGCTACGTTTGATGAATTTTTTTTTTCAGGGGCCACTCTCCTGTACTGTTATCATCGATTAATGGCCAATTTTTTCGAATCCTAGAATGGTTACAAAACCCTTTTGCTAAGAGCTCTTTCCCACCTCCTTGACTTGTTTCACTTATGAGCATTAATTGTAGGTACTCATCTTCAGTCATTCATTAAATTGAATCAAGTGTTCAAAGCATGCACCTTAAACGTTGAAGTTGGGAAAAAATAACTCAAAATTATTCAATCTTCGCATTAAAAACAGCCACTATTTTGTTTTACGATTGCTGATACCACTAGCTGAACCGATTCTCAAAGGTATTCATGACACCTATCATTCCTGAAATGTTCATGCAAATCCTAGCAAAACTGTAGTGTCTCCTAGCAAAACTGTAGTGTCTGAGTCGGTAAAAAGCGCATGTTGTTCCATAGCCATATGTTGCCATAGTAATAAATGCAGTGCATATTGTTCCATAGTAATACTGGAAAATTCAAACCGCTATAACTTCGCTAAATATGATGCAATCTTTATGAAACTTTCAGGATAGATTAACCTTATAAATAGACATCTACGCACTGAATTTCAGGGGGGGTAGAAGTGTACCGTTAAGATTTTATTCATGAAAACATAAAATCAATAAATCATACTATTACTAACAAAGTTGAGTGAATTGCGACTTCTAACGTATTTGTTGTTATTGTACTCACCAAGGACTACAATCCTGATTTTTTTCAGATTTTTCGGATCACAGGTGTCCAATCGCGAGGGGGGGGGACACAAATTTTTCGTGTATTTCCCCTCCCTGTGCGCCCCTTGAAGCAAATTTTGGCAAACTAAGACCTGTTTTGAAAAGTTCTCATCAAGAGCTTTCATTTGATACCCATATCGGCTACCTTCAAAGAAATTTTTTTTGGGGGGTCACTCTCCTATATGGGGAGACCCCCCTTAAATACCTTATAAAATTTATTTGTAGTTGAATTTTGAAGAGATCACCACTTTACACCTACACACAAAATTTGATGCTTCTAGCTTAAGTAGTTTCCGAGAAAAACTGCTGTGACACACGGACGGACGGACGGACGGACGGACGGACAGACGGACAGACTGGTCGGGAAACTTGTAGGGTTTTGTAAAATTATTTTACAAAACCCTAAAAAAGTGTAAAAATGATCCTGACAAGTTTTGTTACATTTGTATTGACATTACTTTCAAAACTCAGCGAAGGAATTTGACACCGTTAGTAACTAAGTTATATGAACGGTATTTTGGCTTTGCCATCGGAAAACATGACAAAGCGTGGGTCTTCTCACTGGATGGATGAAAAGATCTCGATCTATGCCTTTTGCAATGCCTATGATTTGGAAGGAAACAACGAACCACTCATCTGATTGTTATTTTTCTCTTACTGATACAAAAGGTATTACAATTAAATCAAAAAGTAAAATTAAGTATCCTGACCTGCCATGAGATAAGAGACCGATCCCTCATAGGGACGATTTACCGGTACCAAGACTACCTCACACTAGCGGTCTGGCCGTTACGCCAGAAATCGAAAAAGAGACATTGGATCCTGAATTTCAAGAAGCTTCCTCATTTAATGAGCCACATCTTCTATCACAAGGAGATCTCAATGATTTGGTACGTGACTTAAATTTGTCCAAACAACAGGCAGAAGTTTTGGGCTCTTGATTAAAGGGATGCAATTTATTACAACCTAAAACAAAAGTATGTAACTTTCGCAATCGAGATGAAGAGCTGAAAGGTTTTTTTTACAAGTTGATCAGCTTGTATTTTGTTATAATGTCTATGGCGTAATGGCTGTCTTGGGTATAGAATGTAAAGCAGAAGAGTGGAATTTATTTATTAATGGCTCAAAAGTAAGTTTAAAGGCTATTCTTTTACATGTTGGCAAACAACTTCCCTTTCTTCCATTAGGTGAGGCTTCTTACATGAAAGAGTCTTATGTAAGTATTAAATTTATCTTAGAAAAAAAATTCAGTATTGCGAACACAAGGTGATTGCCCTATTTTTAGGATTACAACTGGATTATACAAAAAACTGTTGTTTTATTTATGAGTGGGATAGCAGAGGCCGAAAAAATCATTATGTTAAGCAAGACTGGCCCAAAAGGCAATCTTTTGCTCCTGGACAAAAAAATATTAAAAAACCTCCATTGGTGCAGCCTGAGAATGTATTTTTACCACCTTCATGTATAAAGCTTGGGCTTATCAAGAATTTTGACAAAGCTGTGAACAGGAATGGTGACGGCTTTTTATATTTGAAAGAAAAATTTCCAATGCTTTGTGAAGCAAAATTAAAGAGGGCATATTTGTTGGCCCTCAAATCAGCAATTGAAAAATCAGCTTGGGAATCTTTCATGAAAGTAACTTCCAACTTTCACCGATCAAGTGCCTATAAATGTATTATCGCGGAGCTTTTATCTACTTATAAGGCTTTGGGCTGTGATATGTCGTTGAAAATACATTTTCTTCATTCACATTTAGATCGCCGTCAGCGTTGAACATGGTGAAAAATTCCATCAAGACATTTCTACCATAAAAAAACGATATAAGGGCAAGTGGAGCCCACGTATGTTAGCGGATTACTGTTGGACATTAAAAGAAAACGTTTCTGAAGCAAAATACAGACGAAAATCATAAAAGTAAATTTATATTAATGTTGCAATAAATCGAACTAACTTCTTTTTGTTGATGAAAATTCAAAATTTTTAAAATGTTATAAAATAGTATTACAAAAAAAACTATTCGTATTTAAAGCATTTTATATGTTATTCCTAGTATCCTTATCTTAGTCGTAAACATAACTACACAAAAGTTTTCATGTTACATGCAAAAGGCGTTTTTTGTTGACTAGTGTAACATTTTGAGATTCCGAGTAACACTATTTACGGTAAACTAGCAGTATAAGTGTCGAGTTTTGGTGCTTGTCAAATTGTGCAAGCGAGTAAAATCCAAATGTTTACCCCCACTCCTCTCAAAAATACACTCACCCACACAGCTTGTACTATTTAATCCACTTTTCGGGATAGTAAACGTCAATTTTTTATGTAAAATTTGCAGGAACTACGTACGAATTAACCGTTGCACACAGAAATGTCCTATAAGCATCAAGCAGAGGACGAGAAAACCGTTCTTTTGCAATTGACACTGCAGTTGAGACTAACACGTTTAAAGATCTGGTCACCAGAGGGTTGGACATGGAAAAACTTCAACAAACAGCCTTTCGACCTCAGGTATACCCTCAAACACCGCATGTAATACCCAGCTTAAGTGTTTTCGCACCAGAAAACATTTGTCACGTACAACAGACATCTTACTCACCCTGTCCTTATATCATATACTCGCAAACATAATCAGTCTCAATACCAAGCAGTAATATTTCGGCTAAAATGGCGAATCCTTCAAACGAAATCACTTGTAGCTATGTAAGGGGGTCATACCTATTACGACTGTTATAGCCGGAAGAAAACTCTATTGTTTATTATGTGCAAGGAATATGGGCACGACCGAAAGAATTGCAAAGCTAGACCACCTGCTAGACCCTCGGGTAGCGGGGATACAACGCGGGTCTATAATACGCAGGTTAAATATGATGTTAAACCTGTTACTGAAAGAAAAAGCGGGAAGCAAGGTTGCAGTGAAATGAAGAGCAGTCATGCAAAAAATTCCTGGTTCGATTACAGTAGGCACCAAAGTAGCAACCCATAGTAAACGTCCATCAGGGGATGCTAAGTCAAAATCAAGACCCGCAGCATATCCCGAAATAGAGCACTTCAACATCAATCTGGCCTTTGCTTCTTTACCAATGGATATAGGCGAGCAATCTGAAACCAAACTCACAAGCCACACGGGTGTAGAGAATAGTTTGAAAAAGAAATCATTAGTAAAAACGGAAAGTTCAATAAATCAACATAGTAAACTAACTATACAAATCACATTCGGGGAAGGAGAGACCCTTGGATGCATGCAAGGCAAGTTTAAACGCCCTACTAAATTCAAGATTCCTGGTCTTTCTAACGACGGACTATTCGGGAACGACTTCCTTTCTATGAACTGTCGTGTTAAAGGCCCTGGGAAAAAATTAACGTTTCCTTACACAGAGGTTAATTCCAAGGAATTTGCAAGTTCCAAAAAAGCCGAAAACGGTCCCAAACGTACCTAGCTAACTGACCCGTAATATAATGCACAAGGCGATACTATAGCTGGAAGTCACGCTCTACCAGCATCTTAATTCCGAAGAAAGATCCGCAATAACGCAATTATGTAAGAAACCAAAATCAAGGAAAGATGGGCAACATATTTCAGGAAGCTCTTTACTTCTCCATACTTTTCTAGAGCATCGGAGCCAATAGATGTATGCGGAGAGCTTCCATTGGCCCCACCTAGTCTGGATGAATTTCGTTCCATCATTAAAGCCCAAAAGAATAATAAAGCGCCGGACATCGATGAGATTTCAGTGCAGCTAATCAATTATGGCGGCAGTAGTGTTCATAAAGTTATTCACAAAGTCTTCCAGTACATTCGGCAACAAGAACATATGCCAAAAGATTGGAGCCAATCAATTATATTCACTATCCACAAAAAAGGTTACACGCTATAGTGCGAAAATTATAGAGGCATATCACTACTTTGTACGGCGTACAAAATATTTTCAAAAATCTTCGAAAATAAAATCAAATCATACGCCAACAGTATTATTGGGGAGTATCAAGTTGGTTTCAGTGCAGGTAGAACGATGATAGACCAATTGTTCATAGTCAAGCAGGTGCTTGAAAACTGTTGGAAGTTCAACATTGACGTACACCAAATTGACTTCAAGCAAGCATACGACAGTATTGATCGTAACATACTGTACCCAATAATGCTTTGCCTTGGCAACCCAGCTAAATTAGCCCGCCCAACAAAAATGACAATGACGACGAGAACCTCTCAAGTCCGCGTCGATTACCAACTTACCGATACCTTTGAAACAAATATCAGACTAAAGCAGGGAGATGGGCTGGCCCCATTTCTATTCAATTTGGCTCTGGAGTACGTCATAAGGAAGCTACATGTCGATACACGAGGTACATCACTATACAAGTCGGACCAATGCAGTTGGAGGCGCTATTTGCAGGAAGCGAAGGTCCGAGAGGGGCTGTAGTGCTACGTAGAAAAAGAAGAAAACCCAATAGCAAATAACTTAAAGGTTGAAATTCGTCGAACTATGCTAATTATCGCCAGTAAAAGTATATTCGTATGATTAAACTGAATGAAAGCAGATATATAAGTAGTCCATCAAAGGGTTCTTATATTTTTTGGGTTTTATTTATTTATTTGCTGAACAAGACATATCCTTATATCATAAAATTACACAAAACAAGTTGGGTAAACAGACCTACGCTCATGTCAGAAGGGTTTTGTATTCAATTTACAAAATGCGGTCACCGGATCGAATCAAAGACGGATCGAATCAAAGACGATTTTATTGGAGGAAACATGAAATACGAAGATCACAATATTATTAACAAAGTTGAACGACTTTCGACTTCTGAGGTTTTTGGTATTGTATACTCATAAATATCTCCCTTGATAATTATTTCAAATGTCCATTCGCACATTTTTCATGTATTTCCCCCCTATGCCCCCACTGAAGCAAAAACTGACAGTTTAACAACTGTTTTGAAAAGCTCCCATGAAAACTTTTATTTGATACTTATATCGGCTACGTTTGATGAATTTTTTTTTTTCACAGGCCACTCTCCTGTACTGTTATCATCGATTAATGGTCAATATTTTCGATTCCTAGAATGGTTACAAAACCCTTTTGCTAGGAGCTTTCTCCCACCTCCTTGACTTGTTTCACTTATGAGCATAATTGTAGGTACTCATCTTCAGTCATTCATTAAATTGAATCAAGTGTTCAAAGCATGCACCTTAAACGTTGAAGTTGGGAAAAAATAACTCAAAATTATTCAATCTTCGCATTAAAAACAGCCACTATTTTGTTTTACGATTACTGATACCACTAGCTGAACCGATTCTCAGAGATATTCATGACACCTATCATTCCTGAGATTTTCATGCAAATCCTAGCAAAACTGTAGTGTCTAAGTCGGTAAAAAGCGCAAGTTGTTCCATAGCCATATGTTGCCATAGTAATAAATGCAGTGCATATTGTTCCATAGTAATACAGGAAAATTCAAACCGCTATAACTTCGCTAAATATCATTCGAGATTTATGAAACTTTCAGGATAGATCAACCTTATAAACAAACATCTACGTACTGAATTTCATTGAATTTAAGGGTACCGTTAAGATTTTATTCAAGAAAACATAGAATTGATAAATCATACTATTACTAACAAAGCTGAGTGAATTACGACTTCTAACGTATTTGTTGTTGTTGTACTCACCAAGACCTACATTCCTGATTTTTTTCAGATTTTTCGGATCACAGGTGTCCAATCGCGAGGGGGGGACACAAATTATTCGTGTATTTCCCCTCCCCGTGCGCCCCTCGAAGCAAATTTTGCCAAACTAAGACCTGTTTTGAAAAGTTCTCATCAAGACCTTTCATTTGATACCCATATCGGCTACCTTTGATGCAATTTTTTTTTTTTGGGGGGTCACTCTTCTATATGGGGAGACCCTCCTTAAATACCTTATAAAATTTTTTTGTAGTTGAGCTTTGAAGAAATCACCACTTTACACCCACACACAAAATTTGATGTTTCTAGCTTAAGTAGTTTCCGAGAAAAACTGCTGTGACACACGGACGGACGGACGGACGGAAGGACGGACGGACAGACTGGTCGCGAAACTAGTAGGGTTTTGTAAAATTATTTTAACAAAACCTTAAAAACGAACCTTGTAAACAATATTTTTTTTTAGTATATTAATTTTTGCGTTCAGTTATATTGAGGAATTAAAGGGTTTCAGGATATTATTTTTATAAGAGGTTTTAGAAATCGACGGGCAATAATATTTGCTAAGCTTGTTTAATGTCTTACAACATCTGTTCATTGGCTCATTGTCTACATAAGTAGTGTAATGGCGACCTGCATAAGCATTGGTGAAAGTCTTGTGATTCTTAGGTGTTCATTCAGAGTAATTTTTTAGGTCTTTGTAAAAAATTTTTTTACAAAGACCTACTAGTTTCGTGACCTGTCTGTCCGTCCGTCCGTCTGTCCATCCATCCGTCTGTCCATCTGTCCGTCCCCTATTAACGAATTGGCCCTTAAAATTTTTTTTAACAAAGGTAGTCGAGTGGGGTATCAAATGAAAGGTCTTGATTAGAACTTTTAGAATCTGAAATAAAAAAATCATTTTATGAATTAGGGGGTCCAGGGGAAGGCAAAATGTACCGAAAATTTCATGAAAATTTAAGGAATAGTGATTAACTTGAATATGTTCAATCGGCCGAGCATTCAGAAAAATCAGTTAAGCTAGGTCAAAATGGCGGCAGCACGGTGCTTATGAAAGAAACTGTGCATCTTTTACATAAATTTGAACGATTTCGCCGTTAGAAAACTTATTTCTAACCCTAGGTTGTTTACAAAGACCTTCTGGTAGGAGCACTCTCCTGCTTACTCAACTTGTTTTTTGTTATAAACTGCATTTATCTCTAAGAACATCGAATGCTAGACATGCAGATATCATCATTCTCTTAGAATCTTCATTTTCTTCTTCGTAGCCCTACAGCCCCTTTCGGGCCTTCGCTTAGAGACAGAGTATCTCATTGTCATGATCTAATGTATCGGCGCTCCATAAGGTGATATGATCATTATCACATTTTGGCTGTGTGTCCGTCCATCCAGCTGTGATACGTTCTAATTTAAACCAGCACGTATCACAACTGAATAGGCTTATAGTCCGTCTGAAGAACCACTCAAACTAAATCTCGTTGACGCCAACGGAACTTGAACCAGAGACCTTTAGCTTACGAGCTTAGTGCACTAACCACTAAGTTACGCGGACTGCTCCTAGAATCTAGTGATGCCATTTTTAGCATATGGAGCCAATAGTTGTATGATGGTAGGCTGTGGAAGTTTCTAGGATCGTGAAAGGATCTGAGGGCAAAAGAAGAAATTGTTTCTGGACCGATTCTAACCTCTCAACATCATATCGGATAGAGATGATATGACGTGGGAAACTTTAAGGTCATCTGCATAAAAAAGATGAGGTACATCATGTAAAACTGCTGAGAGATCAGATATGAAGGTATTAAACAAAAGAAGCCCGATGTGACTTCCTTGAGGAACCCCAGAGAGGACGTGAATTTGTTCCTATAATCGTCCTAGAAATTTGAAAACTTGAGTGCGGTCTTTAAGGTAAGAATGGATCAAATTAAGTAAATGGCCAGTAATCCCAAAATTACGGCCTTGCTAATTAAAACTTCATGATTTACACGATCAAATACTTTCCTAAAATCGGTATATATTACATCAATCTGGAGACCCTTTTCCATCTCCCACAGAATACTTGATGTTACGATGAGGAAATTAGAGGTAGTAGACCTTTTTTTTTTGAACCCATGCTGCTCTTCATTCAGCTGTAGTTCTATAATAGCGGAGATCTTGTTGCAAAGTATTTGTTCAAAAAGCTTTCGAATGGATAATAACATGGCAATAGCTCTATAATTTTGAAAATACCGTTTATCATTCTTCTTATGGATTAGTATTAAGTAAGAAGATTTCCAGTAAGAAGGAAGATGATGGAGAACGGCCTGTTTAATATTTCTTTGCACTGGATGAGAAAAATAGAAGGAGTAAGATCGGAATCAGGTCCCTTATTGGAATCCAAATTGCCAATCGTATGAGCAATTTCTTCCTCAGAAATTGAAACTTCGTTAATCAATGTCGTTGGAGCCATTTCCGAAACGGGATTTGATGGGTTCACAGGATTACAATAAACTTCTTTAAAGTAATTACATTAGTGGATGTATATACTTTTTGGTATGTAAAGCTAAAATTAGGTGATGTCGAGTTAGTGATGGTTCTCCACTGCTTAAATACCATACCATTCCAGGAGTAGCTACCGCTTCTTTTCATCATGTTGGAGAACAACCAGGCATACCTCGATGGAATGAAAACTTTGAATCGGGGCTTCTATTTGTTCTTTTGAGGTATCATTTTAACTTTGCAACATTTAATGATAAGGAATGTACAAAAGTTATCGCCGTTTGGATTTCCTCTGACTACAATAATCATATATGGTTTTTCTACAATTTGGACTTTCCATTGAACCGAACACTACACTTTTGATTGTATTTTCTTCATATAATGTAACAGAAGTACATTTAAAGTTCGGGTTTATCAATGATTTTGGTAATATTGCAACAAAATTTTGGCCAGTTAAAATGGAGTAACACTGGTTTTTCTTTTAAAGCAAAAATACGAATATATGTGTTGTGTATGTCATTAAAGTTTTTCTTGAATCCTTCTATCTGCATAGCGTAGGTTAAGTACAAAGCCTTTCTGACATGAGCGTAGTTCTATCTACCCAACTTATTTCAATATTATGATTTTATAATTTAATTGAGATTACTTAAGAATCCTTATAATCATACCTACGCTATTTCCAACATCAATTACGCAGCTGAGACACAAATTTCCGTTCTTGTATTGCGGCAAAAAAATGAATAATCGATTTAATCAACGAATTTCAATAATGTTTCAACCTTAAACTTTAACATGCTCGAGTGTTTGAATTCAATAATCCTCAGGGTGCACACATGATCATAATATCAAATTTCCTCTTACCCGAATCGCGAAGGACTATTTTTCTATACCCTCTGTACGAAGTAGAACACACCAACATATGAGTGCATGTAACCGATATATCGACGACACTATAGGCAACTGAAAAGAAGAACACGTTGCTTAAAAAATGCAAAAGAAAAGGATGAAATGTTTGCCTCCTTGTTTGCTTCATATGGAAAATCCATACAATTTTTCGATGATCCTTGGCAATTTAATCGTACATGAATTTTTAATGAACCACTCTGAACCGATAAGCTATGAGCAAATATTTGCTATAAATCCATCTGGATCCACGTATCCTTCCTCCCATGATTCTCAATTCGCTATCAGATAAGCATCAGATGGATATAAAGACAAGATATAGATACGAGTACTCATATATGAGTGTATCCTTATGGCCCGGTGGGTCGTAGAGTATTGAAAGTATCTTTCGATGGGACAATGCTCTTTTCGTTTTGATTTCAGGATCTTATTGAAATATTTTTCGTACTCATTTTTTACCAGGAAAGCACATACTTCAATATTTGGCATTATTGTTTCAACGTAGAGCTTTTCTTGTTATATCGCTGCAAGAATGGAAATAGATTTTAGTGAGCTCATGGCTATAGATATTTTCTGGAACATTGGGAGAAGAAGAATGTAATATTTAGGAAGATGTCGGATGAGGTAGGTGAAACAACTTTTAACGTCATTTCAATTATGAACATACCGAGTAATCCTTTTCGGTAATGAGTATTCTGTTAGTCTTGAACTTCTTACTTGAATCCTTTGGAAAGGGCTTCAGTATCTCTCTTCGTCTGTATCAAAACTACAACGCATCACACTGTATGTGTTTTGTGTTGGTTTCGATCTAAATTCTCAACGCTTGTAAGTTTCCTTCAGGCGTTCCATTTTGCAAGGAGCAAGTCAAACCACACTCTACACTGTGATGTATTGAGACACCGAACGATCGGAATCTAAAGTGGCTGTGTGAAATATGTGACTCAGGTTCGAGGTCCTGGAGCTTTCTCGTACGCTGCAGATAAAGGAGTTGGCGAGGAGGCGGGTTTTTTCGCAAAACACGGGAAGTGTACAGGCCCCTGACAAGAATTTATGAAATTCACTTCCTCAATAAAGTGAAATTGCTTGAGGCTGTAGCAATGTTTGCTCAGTTCAAAGTAGATGCCATGTAGTAAATGTCGTTACGAAATTGTAAAACACTTTTGTCCCCCCATATGAAGTGTTACAAATGTTCATCCTCACTTGCTACTGTTACTGCCACTTATGCTGGCGCTCGTACATGTTGTTCACTTGATATCATGCACACTGACACCATCTTAAAGCCACTTATCTATTTTTCCCTTCTTACGATTGACAAACTAAAAAGACATGCATCAATGTAATAGACAGCATTTCTTCATACCACCCTTGTCAGTCAAATTTGACTTTCCCTGTGATAATTCATGTGAGTTAATTTGTAGTAATCACTTACATTATTTGATCAATTTGAAAAGGTAGATCGATATTTTATTGAGTCTTTTAACGTACATATATTTTTAACATGATAAGAAGGTATATAGCTTGATAATAGCACTACAGTCAAACAACAATTGCTACGAAATTCAATGTCATTGAAAAAATGATTAAAATAGTATTACATCAGTAATAAAGTAATAAATATAAAATATAAAAATAAAGAAAGGAATTTACATGAATATGACACTTTTGAGTGTACAAAGTACAATAAACTATTTAATAATAATAGTTAATTAATATAATGAGTCAAGTAAATAAAACCAGAAGCAAGTGTTAGCTTAAGAATTGGTGGAGAAGGGGAGAAAATAAATAAAATAGATGGGCTAAATTATAAGACACGATCAAATGTGTAATATTTAAAATTTAATGAGAAAAATGGTGGTAATGAAACAAAAACTACATTCACGACTCAAACGAGGAAGAAAACTCCAGTCTCGCAAAACTTGACCAAAGGCGACTACAACCTTGAAAGTGTGGATAATTTTGTGTATCTTGGAGCAACCTGAATAGAAGAGGCGCCGGAAAGGACGAGATTGGACGTCGTAAATAAAGCAAATTACTTGGTATTACGCATTCTAAGGTCCAGAGTAGCGCAGAGGCGAAATAAACTCCGCATTTATAAAACACTAGTCAAACCTTTGCTGTTATATGGATGTAAAACATGGACCTTGAAGAGCGAACCCGAAAAAGCAGTGGACGTATTTGAATGCAAAGTGCTCCGCAAAATCTATGGCTCAGTGAAACAAGCAACAGAGTGGAGACTTCGTTACAACGATGAGTTGTCTGAACTATTTAATGATCCACCTGTTTCCTCTTTTGTAAAGTTACGTAAATTGCAATGGTCGAGCTAAGTAGAAAGAATGAAAGAAAATAGGCTATCCAAAGAACATTGACGGGTAAAGTACAAGGTAGACATCCAACGTGAAGACCGATGACTTGATAGGAAGGCACAATATAAGCTGACAGCAGATCCTTGTTGAGTGTAAACAACTGGCGGACAAGGTCGCGGACATGCTGATTGGAGGAAATTAATCCTGGAAGCCTAGGCCCGGCTTTGGCTGTCACGGTGATGGTGATATATGTATAAATATATATATATATATATATATATATATATATATATATATATATATAGATATATATATATATATATATATATATATATATATATACATATATATATATATATATATGTATATATATATATATATAATATATATATATATATATATATATATATATATATATATATATATATATATATATATTATATATATATATATATATATATAATATATATATATATATATATATATATATATATATATATATATATATATATATATATATATATATATATATATATATATATATATATATATATATATATATATATATATATATATAATATATATATATATATATATATATATATATATATATATATATATATATATATATATATATATATATATATATATATATATATATATATATATATATACGAGGTATGTTCAAAAAATATCGCGAATTTTGTTTTTTTTTCAAAAATTATTTATTTATTCATGAATATCTATTTTGTCCCCTTCAAAGTAATATATACATTTGTTTCAACGGTTGTTCCAATCTTCGAAGCACTTCAAAAATCATTTTTTTTAATCTTGTTCAGCTCCTCCTTCGATGCCGTCTTTATCTCGTCAAACGTAGCGTAACGTCGTCCTTTCATGGGCCTCTTCAGTTTAGGAAACAAGAAAAAGTCACAGGGGGCCAGATCTGGGGAATACGGTGGCTGCGGCATCATTAGTGTGTTGTTTTTGGCCAAAAAGTCGCGCACAAGCAACGATGTGTGAGCAGGGGCGTTATCGTGGTGCAAAAGCCAATTTTTGTTCTCCCACAAATCCAGGCGTTTCTGGCGGATTGCTTCGCGCAAATTGCGCATAACTTGCAGGTAATATTCCTTATTGACCGTTCTTCTCTGTGGCAAGAACTCATGATGCACCACGCCCCTGCAATCGAAGAAAACTGTCAGCAAAACTTTCACATTCGACCGAACTTGGCGCGCTTTTTTCGGTCTTAGTTCATGCGGCAGCTTCCATTGAGATGATTGAGCTTTGGTTTCCACGTCATAACCATAAACCCACGATTCGTCACCAGTTATGACCCTCTGGAGCAAATTTGGTTCGTCGCGGACAGAGTTTAACATGTTCATGCGTTGCTGTTTTTGGTCGCAATTGAGCAATTTTGGTACGAATTTCGCGGCGACCCGTCTCATGCCCAAATCGTTGATAAAAATCGAATGGCACGAGCCAATCGCTATGTTGAGGTCCTCAGCAACTTTTCTAATGGTGATTCGACGATTGGCCAATACCATTTTCTCCACTTCATTAATTTTTCGTCCGTTGTTGAAGTGCTCGGGCGTCCGGCACGCTCTTCGTCGTTCACATCTTCTCGGCCTTCTAAAAACATTTTTTACCACCGATAAACGTTGCTTCGGTCCAAGGTAGCTTCTCCGTATGCCACAGTCAACATTCGGAATGCATCCGCGCACTTAATTTCGTTTTTAACACAAAATTTGATACACGTTCTTTGATCCATTTTTTGAATAAGTAAAAATCGAAGACGATTGAAAACACGTGCAAGTAAAGCAGCTATCACCAATCAAGTGAACACTCAAAATGGCCGAGCTTGTCGGCATAAGTGACAGACATGAGTACCAACATAACGCCACAAAAAATCGAAATTCGAATATACGTAACCCGCGAGAATTCAAAATTCGTGATACTTTTTGAACACACCTCATATATATATAATATATATATTATATATATATATATATATATATATATATATATATATATATATATATATTATATATATATTATATATATATATATATATATATATATATATATATATATATATATATATATATATATATATATATATATATATATATATATATATATATATATATATATATATATATATATATATATATATATATATATATATATATATATATATATATATATATATATATATATATATATATATATATATATATATATATATATATATATATATATATATATATATATATATATATATATATATATATATATATATATATATATATATATATATATATATATATATATATATATATATATAGGATGCGTACGATATTTGAGGACAACTTGAGAATAAATTTAATTAGCTTGTATGTTTAACAAAATTTCTATAAAGCTATAAAGTTATTCAATAAAATCGCCATAAGCAGCAATAACCTCTTCGATCCGGGTCCGGAAACGATTACATGCCCGAATCAAATGCTCCTTGTTCATATTGACCATAACGGCATTAATAGTAGTCTTCAGCGAGGAAGTGATATTATGAGGACGCTTCTTGGTCTCACGCTCAACTATGCGCCATACGTAATAATCCAAAGGATTAACCCTTAAATTCGCGTTGTTGCATACCGAAATTCAACTGATTTAACCGAAACCGTTACGCACATTCGCATTTAATATACCATAATTTAAACCAAATTTTATGGTTGTTTTGACAGTTGACGTGGCGTCTTGATTTTAAATTTCTGCACTTGGGAATCAGACTTTGTTAGATCGCGGGCGCGTGTGAATGTGAACAAGTGATTAGTGCAAAGTGTAATTCAGTTTTTTTCGTTACTTTGTTAGGCAAGTGTTGCTTATTCTTTGTTTTTAGACATTTTATAACACCAAAACAGCAAGAAATAAATATTTTTGCGGAAATTCAGAGAGTTGATATACATTTTTCGTCAAAATCAGTTTGTTGCATAAGTGCAACATTGCGCGTTCGCACTCAAAGCAATTTGATTTCCGGCTGACTTACTTGCTGCATTCCATCCAAATTCTGCTTGTTTTTCTCTAGGATGCCAAGAGGGCTGACCATCCAAGAAATCGAGGAATACCTCCAGAACCTAGATCAGTCTGAGGATGACATGGAATCCTCAGAAGGAGAAGTGAAAGATGAGGTAGTTGAACATAGGAATAATCGTCAGCTATTGGCGGAAGCAGATGCTGAAGATATAGACATCCCTATGGAAAGTACTGTTGATAATCTTTATGTAATTTTTATAATGATAATGCCCCGACTTTAGGAAATGTAACTAAGGCACCACAGCTTTCCGTTCAGCAGAATGAGGCAGCACGTCAACGATTTGGCAGCGTAGCCTGGAGACGCATAAATCTCAGCACCAATCAAAACATTACAAATTTTCCACAAAATATTCAATATCCTGACAGCATATTGGAATTAGAAACGCCGTACCAATTTTTTTCTTTCTTTTTCACTCAAGAGCTTAGGGAAAAGATCAAGTCACAGAGTAATTTATATTCTGCACAGAAAAATTTTTCAAATCCCTTTACTATCACTGAAAATGATACCAATAAGTTCTTTGGGATGCTTATTTATTCTTCTATTGCTAAATTCCCAAACTTCCGGATGTACTGGTCAGATCAATATGGCTATGAGCTTGTAAAATCAACCATGACACAAAAGAATTTTGAAAATATTTGTTCTATTTCACACTTCAATGACAATAGCACTCACTTACCTGTTGACCATCCTAACCATGATAGGTTGCACAAAATTCGGCCAATAATTGACGATCTAAATAGCAAGTATGCTGCTGTACCTTTGGAACAACGCTTGTCTATAGATGAACAAATGTGTGCTACTAAAATGGGCCACTACATGAAGCAATACCTTTCCAATAAACCGCACAAATGGGGTTTCAAGCTTTTCTTGATATGTAGCATACTCGTATATGGATTTGCACACAAATTTGAGATCTATACTGGCGCTGGAAATCATCCTCACATAAATGACGAACCAGACTTGGGACCAACTGGTAACACAGTTGTGCGGCTAGCGCGGATTGTTCCAAGATGTGCAAACCATATTATATACTTTGACAATTACTATACATCGGTGCCCTTGGTCACTTATCTTGCAAAGGAAGGAATATATTGCTTGGGAACAATCCAGTCAAATCGTATCCCAAATAATAAACTGCCGGATAAGAAAAGTGTGATGAAAAGAAAAGTTCCAAGGGGATACCCTGAGGAACAGGTAGCCAATGTCGATGGTATCGATATCAGTGCAGTAGTCTGGAAGGATAATAAGCCAGTTACTTTGTTGTCAAGCTATACCGGAGCCTTGCCTCTAACCACTACTTCGAGGTATGATAAAGCAACGAAACAGCGGGTACCAATAAATTGTCCCAATATAATAAAAGACTACAACACCCATATGGGGGGAGTTAATCTGCTTGACAGCTTTATTGGAAGGTACCATATTACTCGAAAAAGCAGAAAGTGGACAAGTCGCTTGTTTTTCCACCTTTTGGATGTGACCATAATAAATTCATGGTTATTGTACAAAAAAACTCTGAAACAAACCAGACCTAATACGAAGCCTTTGAATCTGTGCAAATATAGACTTGAGCTGGCAAATACCTTATGTAACCTCGGCCTACAGAGCAATGGTGCAAAAAGGGGCCGCCCAAGCACTTCAACTTTAGAAGCTGATTTGCAGCTGAAGTAAAAGCGTGGACCAGCACAAACTATGCCCACTAAAGATGTCCGCCAAGACAAGACAGACCACTGGCCAAAATGGGGTGATCGGGCCAGGTGTAAATACCCAAACTGTAAGGGCTACACATTCACATATTGTGAAAAATGTAGAGTGAGCTTATGCTATAATAGAGATAAGAATTGTTTTTGTAAATTTCACCAAGAATTAATAAAGAATTTCAAATATCTACTTTATTGAGTGTTTAGCATACATCTTATTCCCTGTACGTAGCTATAAGTGTACACTGTTGCAGGAATGTTATAAATGCGTGCTGTTGCAGATATGCAACATATGGTTTTTTCATCTTCAGTGGCTACAAGTCAATGCTATATTTTTTAACTATTTTTCCTGTGCTTTATAGACCTTAATAAAATGAAAAATAATTATTCCAAATCAATAACAATATTCACGCATTTAAGGGTTAAGGTCTGGGGAGCTAGGTGGCCATATGTTCGGTGTTATGTGGTCATGAAAATGTTCGGCCATCCAATCTTGTGTCGCCATCGCTTTAGGTGAAGGAGCAGAGTCTTGTTGAAAAATGTGTGGTCTGCCTCCGCTTATATTGTCTATCCAGGGTTTCACTAACGTCTCCAAAACCTCGATGTATGCAGCAGAGTTCACTCGAAGCACTTGAGTAAAAAAATGTGGTGGCACAACATGGCCTTCGTTGCTGACAATACCTAAAACCATGAAAGTGGCTCGAAATAGTGTGTGTGCATAACAACAGGAACCTCCGTATAATTTGAACATAGCCATGTGTCATTTCTTCGACTGGTCTTTTGATCTTGGTCAACATTTTTTTTCGTCGGCAAAAAACCATAACATTTTGGGTGCCTCAGGGTGTTTGATTTCGTTCAAAAGACGTTTTGATCGAAGAACTCTCTTTTCCCGTGTTTGTTCCGACATGAACTGTGCATCACGTAACACTTATACCGAAGGTCTTCATGCAGAACTCTACGAAAAAAGCGCTCAGAAACATGAAGCTCACTCGCAAGAATCTTCATTGATTTTGAAGGGTCTTCGTCTATGATCGCTTGCACTTGCTTTAAAAATTCTGCAGATCGGACAGTGTCAAAATGTTGTTCGTGCTTTTTGCGATTTGCAACTGATTCTGTTTCGCCTCCCAATGCTTCCAATTCACGGCGCAATTAAGAAAATTAGAGATCTCTAAATCTGTATGGCTCGCACATATAGCGACGATGATCATTTCTTGAGTGATGTTGTAGTCGGCCATTTCTTATCTGAAAAGGAAAAAAAAAATTAATAAAAATTCGCGAAGTTAGAGTCACCTTTATGCATGTCCTCAAAAACCGTACACACCCTATATATATATATATATATATATATATATATATATATATATATATATATATATATATATATTCTTTGTAGCACTGCAGTCCCTCTCGGGCCTTCGCTTCCTGCAACTAGCGCCTCCAACTGTCTCGGTCCATTGACTGCGTCCTCCAATTTTGAAATCCGGGCAGCGATGAACTGTCTCCGTTGACCGAGTCAGACCAGCATGTCCTCGATTTCTCCACTGGTCTCTGGCCTTCAGTTCTCTCAGCAAATACCTTTTTGGGTATTCGCTGTTCGTCGATTCATGTGTCCAGTCCATTACAGTTCCCGTAGTCCAACAAGTGTTGAGACCTCAGGCTCACCAAAAATTTCATACAGCTCATGGTTTTATCGAGTTCACCATTGGTCATCGTCTAGCTTCGCTCCGATTATTCGCCTCAGAACCCAACGCTCAAAGGCATTCAGTTTATTTGCTAATGCTTGGGATAGGGCCTATATTTCACACCCATAGCATAACACAGGTCTTATCACAGATTTGTATACTTAGAGCTGTGTTTTCCTGTGTATGCAGCTGGTTTTCGAGATCATCAAAACTGAATAAAATGTTTTATTTGCGAGCTATATTCTTTGGCATATTTCGTCTCTTTCATTACTGGTTCTCGTGATTTTTATGCCCAAATATACAAATTTCCCCACATTTTTGATACTGTACTCGCCAACTGTGATTTTATGTGTACTTGATGTACTTTTCCTTAACTGCGTTATGAGCTTTGTTTTATTTTCATTGATTTGTAGCCC
The DNA here is from genome assembly GCA_963969285.1 of Odontomyia ornata. Classification (NCBI taxonomy): domain Eukaryota; kingdom Metazoa; phylum Arthropoda; class Insecta; order Diptera; family Stratiomyidae; genus Odontomyia; species Odontomyia ornata. The sequence continues at coordinate 45,441,035 of OZ017739.1, forward strand.
TACTAAAGGGCTTACCACTAAGAGATGTTATTTAGAATAGCCCGCTATATCGGCAGATGTCACTTTTGAAGCTGTTATTTTGTGACATTTGACAACCAAAAACTACGCCATTAATAAAAATGGAACAATACACGCTTCAACAATGCATTGAAATTATTAAAATTCACTCTAAATATGGTGAAAATTTGGCAGAGACGGTTCGTAAAAGTCGAACATTTTTGGGTCGTCGTGAAGCACCTTGTCGGACTGCATTAGAGAAATTGGTTGGGAGAACTTAGTGATGTGGAGAATAAAATTCATGCACGTTACTCAAGAACAGCCGAAAATATTGCTGCTGTAGCCGAAAGTGTTGAAGAAACCCCAGATTTGTCCATTCCTCATCGTTCTATGGAATAAGCCATTCCACAAACGTCATTACACTGTATTTTGCATAAAGGTTTGGGTCTCAAGGCTTATAAAGTTTAGTTAACACAAGAACTCAACCGGGTCGACTATCAACAACGTCGTGTCTTTGCTCATTGGGTCCTTGAAATGCATTAAAATGATCTGGAATTCCATCGAAAAATCATCTTGAGTGATGAGGTCCATTCCCACCTCGGTCGCTTTGTCATCAAGCAAAATTGTCGCATCTGGGGCTCGGAAAACTCAAGAGTTATTGTTGAAAAGCCTCTCTATCCTCAACGGGTGACTTTGGTGTGGTTTATGGTCCGACGGAGTCATTGGACCTTACTTTTTCGAAAATGTGGCTGGAGCAACAGTTACGGTGAATGGATTGCGCTATCGAGAGATGATAATGATTTTTCTTAGCCGGAATTGGATGGTATTGATCTGGACAGCGTCTGATTTCAACAAGATGGCACTTCGTGCCACACAAGCAATGAAACCATTGATCTTTTATGGGAAAAGTTTTCGGACCGTGTTATCTCTCGAAGAGGCAATCACAATTGGCCACCGAGATCTTGTGATTTAAGACCCTGCAACTTCTTCCTTTGGGGCTACGTGAAAGAAAAGTTATACGCCAACAGTGCAGCGTCGATTCAAGACCTCAAAGATGGAATTCGTGAGGATATCGTGGGCATAGGGGAGCCACTTTGCGATTTGTTAAGGAAAATTTCATGAAAAGGATATGGTCCTGTAAGCGTGTCGTGGTGAACATTTGTCTGATGTTATTTTTCACTATTAACGGCATATCTTTTTTTATAATAAAGTAAACATACGATCATTTGTATTAAAAAACGGCATTTTTCTTTTTGTATGGAAATAACACCTCTTATTGGAAACCCCTATAGAAGTAAGTAAACGGGAAAACCCTGTATTATCATATTAAATATGGAAACAAAAACAAGACAAATTTTAAGAGTGAAACTCAATAAAATCATTTCTTTTTTATTACATTTTGTGCAAAAGCAATGAGTTCTTACATGGTATCCCTTTTTTACATCTGGTTGCCTCTTTATTTTTGTCCATGTCTGGGAAACGACTATAATGGTCCCTTGCCACCATTGCCACGGGTCAAACCTCGATTTCTGATGAGGAAGAAGGTAACGGTGGAGGTGTAGTGGAGGGGGGAACACTCAGAGGACAAAGGCCGTCCACGTTTTCTTTGAACGATCATTCCCGACTTTAATAGAACTTCAGCCACCTCTTGTCTAAAATGTAGCAGGTCAAGTCGATGCCTCGGTTCACCTTGATATTTCTTGCAGTACATCTACTGCATGAAATATCATGCGTACCGTCAATTTTTTAGATTTCAAAAAAATCTGATATAATGCAATCAAAAGGTCTATCCTCCCATGGACACATTATATTTTTTATTATTTTTGGATGGCTGATTTCATCATATTGTTTCGTTTTTTTTTGTTCCTACGCTTACAAATCAGGTTTACCTGCGCCTACAAAATTTGAGGCCATTGACACAATTTTGTTGTCAATCCATTTAGTTACAACGACATCCTGTTCGTTATTAACAAATTGTTTGGAATGGCATCTTGGTTCATTCTTCAGTAGAGAATTTAAATTTTTCCTTCAATCTTTTTCCTGAAAATCGGTCCATTCTTATTGCGCACGCGGCCCATATTTGATTCTCCTTAAATAATCGAAGATAATAAAATGAAAAATAATTATCAAAAAATAACACGTGCCCAAGGGCTTGCAGTCTTTTGCTTAATTGAACCACAATCGCAGCACTTTGACCTAGATTATTCACATATCCTGGATCCAACATTCCAACGAACAATTTGAGTCCCCCAAGGATTTGGCTTTCCCTTCATATATTGCTTACAATGATGATGCTCCTTGATTGGAACAATTTGCTCGTCTATACAAACGCATTGGTTGAGTGATGTAATTTCCATGCACCTTTTCCTGACAGCTTCGTAAATGGGCCTAACTTTTATGAACTTGTCTGTATTGCCATTAGCAATTTGTAATTTATTCACCAGATGCAATGGCTTCGTAAACTGAAAAATCTGTTCTCGGAAATGGTTTTTCGACCAATGGAACGCCAACAGAGCGTCCCAATACATCCATATCCTTAAATATTGTAGATTACCCATAAGAATGTGGAGGCCAATGAATTTTTTTTATTTCTTTGGGGTTGGTAGCCATCGAATTGGAGCCGTTCTGGATCGCACAAATATTCGTCATTTCTGACATTGTATCAAATAATTTGTCGGGAATATTCTCGTGAAAATATTCCGATGGGTTCATAGCACCAATATCTTCACCGACAGTAGGTGGTGATTCCAAAATATTTGTGGCTGAACAATTGAATGGTCATTCCATTCTATTTGAGTTTTCTAAATATTTTTTTAGTGATAATATTTTCAGAGGCGGATGGCATTACCTCTTCCAGTTCCAGTATTGAATCCTCTTCAGCTTAATTATCTGATTTATTTGCATCGTCCATTTCTGCTCCAACTCGTCGCATCAAAAATGCTTCAGGACTGGATTCATTTAGCTCCTCCTTTCCAAGAAGCTCAATACGTTAGATAAAAACAATCAGGCGTATAAAGAAAACCAGGACAAACAAAAACACTAAGGAAATTTCAGAAGAAAAGCGAATAAGATAATTAGGATTAAGAGAATAAAATACTATGATGGTCAATTGAGAATTATAGATGTAAGTTAAGCGAGCAACAACACAAGACAAGCATACAAAGTAGTGAAAAGCCTGAAACGTGGTTACCAGCCCAAAACCACGCTCTGCCGTAATGACAGCGAGAATATCATCGCTGCTGAAACCAAGATTAAGAAAAAATGAGCATCATATTTTAAGAATTCCCCTTACCCTCCGCACAGCTCCAGAACATCGTAGCCTTTAGATGTTTGTGAACAGCTCCTATTGGGCCTCATCAACTCTGGATGAAGTGTATTCCATCATCAAAGCCTAAAAGGATAATAAGGCGCTGGACACCGATGAGATTCCAGGGCAGCTCATCAAATATGGTGGAAGCAGTGTTCATAAAGCTATTGACAAAGTTATCTAGCATATTTTGGCAACAAGAACATATGCCGAAAGAGTGGAGCCAATCAATTATATTCCCTATCTACAAAAAGGTGACAAGTTACAGTGCGAAAACTATAGAGGCATATTACCACTTTGTACGGCGTACAAAATGTTTTCAAAGATCTTAAAAAATAAAATTGGATCATACGCGAACAGTATTATTGGGGAGTATCAACGTTTTTTTAGGGCAGGTAGATCGACGAAAGACCAATTTTTCATAGTCAAGCAGGTACTTGAAAAATGCTGAGAGTTCAACATAGACGTGCACCAAAAAAAGCAAGTATACGAAAGTATTGATCGTAACATACTGTACCAAATAATGCTTTGCTTTGGCATCCCAGCCAAATAAGTCCGTCTTACCAAAATGACAACGACGTCAACGGCCTCCCAAGTCCGCATCAATAACGAACTCACCGATACCTTTGACACAAATATCAGACTAAAGCAGGGAGATGGACTGGTCCCATTTACATTCAATTTGGCTCTGAAGTACAAAATAACGAAGCTACCTGTCGATACGAGAGGTATATTACTATTCAAGTTAGGCCAAATAGTAGCCCATGCGGGTGACATCAACATTTTGCCGCAATCATTAACAACTGTCAAAGAAATACAGCGAAGCAAAACTAGTTGGGCTACAAATCAATGAAAATAAAACAAAGCTCATGACGCAGTTGAGGAAAAATACCCCAAATACACAAAATATTACACTTTGGCGAATAGAGTATCGAAAATGTGAGTAAATTTTGTGTTTTTGGGCGCTAAAATAACGAGAACCAGTAATGAAAGCGATGAAATAGGCCAAAGAATACAGCTCGCAAATAAAATATTTTATTCAGTTTTGACGATCTTGAAGACACATATACACAGGAAAACACAGCTCCATGTCTACAAATCTGTGATGGGACCTATGCTATGGTATATGTGTGAAACATGGACCCTAAAACAAGCATCCGTAAATATATTGAACGCCACTATGCGTTGGGTCTTGAGGGGAATAATTAGAGCGAAGCTAGACGGGGACCAATGCGAACTCAATACAACCATGAGCTGTATGAATTTTTGACAAACTGGAGGTCTCAACGATTGTAAGGCTGCGGAAGCTGCAATGGGCTTGCTACATGAATCGTATGGACGACCTGCGGATACCCAAGAAGGTATTCGTTGGGAGAACTAAGGGCCGGAGATCAGTAGGGAAGCCGAGGAACCACTGGTCTGACTCTGTCGATGAAGGCAGTTCATCGCTGTTCGGATTTCAAACTTGGAGGACGCAGTCAATAGACCGAGACAGTTGGAGACGCTATTTTTAGGAAGCGATGGTCTAAGAAGGGCTATAGTACTAAGAAGAAGAAGGCTACTAACAATTCTCTGGTCAAGACATGCTCCATCAACTTGGCTATTAGCCATCAAGGCCTTTTCCGTTAAAGTCATTGTCAAGGTTCTAGTGTGCCTAGCAACTTTCACCTTATTTCCGTTTGATACTAGAAGGCAAACATTCTGAGAAATGATTATGTTTGTTATGTTCGAGCAGTTAGAAACTCAGTTGAATTTATTTTTTGGAATGTTTTAGTTCTATAATGGCACGATGATATTGATATTTGAATCGAGCAGTCATGTCGTATGCATGCTTACATCAACATATAAAACAAGGCTAGGGCTAGGTGGTCTGCATTTATGAAACGAAGTATAGGTATCCATTAAATTTCATAGATTCCAGAGGCAACACCAAATCAACCAAAAGCTTTCGATGATAATTGCGCTATTTGCCATTAGAAACTGCCTCGGCAAAAACTAGACGTTGTAAACACTTGTCCCAAGGCATGCCTTTGATTTACTAAAATTTCAGCCATTGTCGAGAGTCTCATAAATTTATCATTTAAACGTGATTAGAATGGTAAAACGTGATATGAATGGTAATTGCCTAATTGCATCTAAACGTTACCTCCTAAAAATTTACAATACCAAATAATTTACATCTTGATATACGCAAAATTTAAAAGGATTTTCGTTCGCGTACAATTGCTGCCTTGGCTGAGAATGCCATAAACATATACACATAAATATTAGAACAACTAATACTTTAATTTTTGACCCAAAGATAGTGCGAGGCTCTGGTTCTGCCCAGGTATACCCAAAGATCAAAATCAGATCATATGCCAATGGTAATATTTGGGAAGCATCAAGATGACCTTAGAGCAGATAGCATGACGATAGAGTAAGTGTTCGCAATCAAACAAGCACTTGAGAAATGTTGGGAGTTTAAAATAGACGTACACCAAATTTTCACTAACTTTAACCAAGCATGCTACAGTATTGATTATAAGGTACATATATTGCTTTGCTTTTGTATCTCAGTTAAATAAGTCCGTCTTACCAAAATGATAATGATATCAAAAACCTCCTGAGTTTTCACGAATGGCCAACTTACCGACGCTTTTGATAAAAATATCCGAATAAGGCAAAGAGATGCTGCAAGAGGTACTTTATTATACAAACCAAGCCAAGTGGTAGCCTACACATATGACATCAACATTTTGTCACGGTCGTTAACAACTGCCAAAGAACTTTACCTGGAAGTTGATAGTGAGGCAAATCTAGTAGGGCTAGAAATCAATGAGAATGGAAATAAGGACGCAATCAAGAAAAAAAAACCTCATATATCCAAAATGTGACACTTTGGATATACAATACCAAGAGTGTGGGCAGTTTTGTGTATTCAAGTGCCAAAATAATGAGAGCCAGCAATCAAAAAGACGAAATACGCTGAAGAATACAGCTTGCATATAAAATATTTTATTCAGTTTTGACGATCTTGAAGACCAGCAGTATATATAACAAAACAAAGCGTGTAACAACCGCGGAAGTTACTGCAGTTGCAGACATTAAGTTTCAGCAGAGAGGTGCTTAACTCGGGGTGGCATACTGAGGCCGGCTAGTGTTCAGTCGTGTCGCGGGTCTTCCAGGACACTCTCTGATTGTGCTGAGCCACCCTACACATAAAAACTTACACAAAGGAGAAAAGGACGGGAAAGGGGAGGTCATTTTGAGAAATAAAAATTATGTCTTAAAGAAGCATGGCCGCTTTATTCAATTTAAAAGAAAAATTCTACAAAAAACATTTGCAAATGGTAATTTCAATAAAAAAGACCCCTTCAAAATGTTATATACAGAAAAAAACAATCAAATAAAATTTTTATACATATGAAAACAAAACAAAAAGGACTTAATAATATGAATCCACTGTAATAAATAGGAAAAGAAAACCAAATGCGTACTCACTCTTTACTCGTTGACCTCCAAGCACTCGGCAAAGACAAAAAAAAGAGTGTAGGGCCACTGTAAATAAAGATTTAAATCAATTTGGAAATTTAACCAGAAAAAAAAATCAATAAACACGCAACGGCCACTTACCTCACTCTCCGATCCGGCGTTATAGCGTAATTGCAGAAAAATTTTATATACGGCATCGGGCCCTCTCCACAACCCACCAAAACAGTTTTTTAAAATGAACAATTAATCTCTGAACTACTTGTTTTGTTATTTTATTTCAGTTAATAGGGCAGACCCAAAATCGTACTAATTTTATTCCCGAAGGCCAGAAACGAAAATTCCTTTCCCTCACTCGTATTTACGCACGAATCTTACTTTATTCCACATCCAATGTAGTTTCTCGTTTCTTTTCCACTTTCCCACACCGAAATTTCGCAATCAATTCAATTGTTTTTTTTCAATTTCTTTTTCCGTCACAAACGAAATCAATCCCGTACAACTCAAATCCAGACTTCTTTTCTCGCCAAATTAAACATAACACACTTCAGCAAACTTTCTATTCAAATTTCCAAATTGAAATGACCTTCACCAAACTTTCTGCTTAAATTTAAAAAAAAAATTTTTTTCCACACCGCCAAAGAACTTCTTCTGCTTATCCAACCCAAAAACTGAATTTGTTCTCCCCCCCTCTTATTTTAAAGTCAAAAACTGACCGCCATGAGCTCCCAAAAAACCAATCCCGAGTAACGTAATCGAAATTCCATACACTTCAATTCCGCTACCCACACATCTTTTCCATATCGACAAACGCAACAATCGATTTTGCATATATGGTGATTTGCATAACTATGATAGCGTTTGGTTATATGTAAATTGTCATATACGAGTATAAGGAAACAATTGATTTTGCCGATATCCCAAAAAGAGTGCTTTCCAGCGCTCGGGAGAACTTGAACCCAGGGTCCCAGCGGACCCCTGGGAGAGAATCCACGACGCTACCAACGGAGCCACCTTCTGCTGATCTCCTATTCATCGAGTTAGCAACTTCAACTATGCAACTTTCTTAAGGGGCATGGAAATGAAATTTGTTAGTAAGGAAGCGTGGATGAATTTTGTTAGTATAACAAAGGAAATTTTGTTAGTGAAGTCCAGTCAAATTCGTCCTTAAAATAGAAGTAAGCTTACAAATATCCCCATGGAGCTACAAATTGGTATGAATGTTCAGAATACTATTATAAATGAATTGTGAAAAGTCCCCATCAATTCCTCTTGTGCAAAAAATTTTATTGATGGTGAAAGTTTGCAAAAATAGGTTTTTCGTGTTTTTCAGCTAAACAGTGAGATTTACAGCAAAAATAGTTCAGGCAAAAATTGTAGACCATCCGGTTCTCTACAAAAAATGTCTCCACACTTTTTTTCATAAGTATTGCCATTTCCGTGATATAGTTGTTGAAAGAAGTGAAAAAAATATTTTATTCGTAACATGCACACGTTTCCACACTAGCTATGAGGTACTATGCTTGGCGCTTTTTTTAACGTGGCCTCCCCGATAGGCCTATTCCACGATCTATTGTGATCCTATTGAATTCAAATTGAGTATTGAAAATGATGAAAGCTTGGTAAATTATGTAATATATAAATGAAAAAATAATTTGGAAAAATTATTCGTCGGATTCATAATAATCCAATGGAACTTCTAGTGTACTGTCTTCGTTTTCTTCTTCTTCTTCATCTTCCTGCTGGATGCAAATATGTTCTAAAAGTGATGCATCATATGTTTCATCACTGATATCGTAATTATCCTCATCTAGTATCGATTCAACATTGGAGCACGACTGTCCTTGACAATTGGTAAATGCAAAAGAACAAAAGAGTCCAACCTTTTTACAGCCGCATTTAGCATTGCAACATTTTTTTGCAATTGCAAAAGATTGTATTAAGGAGTTTTTCTGGTGCAGGTGGGAGTAACGTATGACTTGGTTCCAATGCATTGTCTTTTCACGGCATCAATGCTACTTTTTCGAGTATAATTTTTTCGACACTGCACATGAATTTTTACAGATGTCTGGTCTTTCAAGTACTCCAAAAACTCATCACCTCTTTCAATACTTGCATCAATTAATGCTTTCATGCCGCAATCAACGGTAACAACTCCACTTTTAGTCAAAGGTTGGCTACAAAAAAAGCAGAATTGCGACATTTAAAAAAAAAAAAACAGTAAAATGCACAAACTTTGTTACAAAATATAAGCGATAGCTACAAGTTGTCACTACGAAAGAATGCTTACGACTAACAGTATTTTGTTGAGTATGAGACCTTTAAAACGGAGCAGGTATACGAGCATCGCCACGCTGACAATTGAATGGAAGACAGATGTTACTCAAGGCCAATGCAATTAAATGAAAATAGGGGCATAGTTTTTGATGTTCATTTATATTCTAGGAATTTTATAATTTGTATGTATAAGACAAAGGGACTCATATGTTGACTCGTGTAACGGCTCAAAAATGTGTATAAAAGTACATTAACGTGCATATTACGAATAAAACATTTTTTTCTATCCTTTCAACCGCTATATCACAGAAATGGCAATACTTACGAAAAAAAAGTGTGGATACATTTTTTGTAGAGAATCGGATGGTCTATAATTTTTGCCTGAACTATTTTTGCTGTAAAACTCACCGTTTAGCTGAAAAACGCGAAAAACCTATTTTTGAAAACTTTCACCATCAATAAAAATTTTTGCTCAAGGGGGATTGATGGGGACTTTTCAAAATTCGTTTATAATAGTATTCTGAACATTCATACCAATTTGTAGCTCTATGGGAATTTTTGTAGCCTTCAAAGACTATTTGACTGGACTAGTGGGAGCTAATGTATAAAACTAGTTTGTATAAAGTAAGGAATTGGGTTTTGTTAGCGGAAAGGCATCAAATGAAACTTTGTTAATGGGATGTAATGAATGGAGTGTTTTTAGTTGGAAAATAAAGGTTATTATTATATTACTTTTTTTTGTAATTGAAAATAGGGTAAGAGGGTAGGATCCAGATGATGATGAAATAAAAATTATAGGGGATTTGGTGAAATATTAATTAAAATAAATAAATATACAGAGGAAAAGGTATAAGTGCCCAAAGGAAGGTGGGGATCTTACGGCGGCAATTTGAAGTTGCGACTGGGAGAATGCCGGAATTCACAACAAGCTCCAAGTAAAAACTCTGCGATAAGGCCTGTGATAGTGTAAAATATTGGTCTTGACCTAAGCCTCCACAAAAATATTGAACGCCTTCGACAGACGGGTCCTGAGGTGAATAATAGGAGCGAAGCTAATTACATGGGGACCAATGGCGAACTCTATACAACATAGCGGTATGAAATTTTCAGCAAGTCGGATGTCTCAACGATTGTAGAACTGGAGAAGCTGCAAAGGACTGGCCACATGAATTGTATGAGTGAGCAACAAATACCCAAAAAGGTATTCGCTGGAAGAACTGAAGGGTAAAGAACAGATCAAGAAAACACTAGTCTGACTCAGTCAATGAAGACAGTTCATCGCTGCTTGGAGCTGACTGAAGGCCCGATAGTGGTTGTAGTGCTACAAAGAAGAAGAAAAAGTAACAGCTTTGTAATGGGAATTTTTTACTATATGGATTGAAAGATCTAACGTTTATTTTAATTTATTGATATGGAATTTAAGCCTTGCCTAATATTTATACAACTTGTAGTTGTGTAAGTCACTTTTCAATAGGCCCAGTAAGATCTGTGCTAAGCTTCCATGGAGTTTTTAGAATGAACACTGAATAAAATTTAAAATGAAAATGAAACAATAATTTGGTTAGTATCATAAATGCACCAATTAGTATAAGCCCAAACAAATAAAACAATTAAGGTTTGGTTGTCGTTAGTTTATGACTCGAACAAGATTAATCCTAATATGAGTGCTATCAGCTTAACAACTGATGATGGCAATCCGACCGAACAACATCCGTGGCCAGTGGCAACAGCCGATTAAAATCCACTATCCTCGAGTACATTATCCCCGCTGACTTGTTTCCATTCTGTAATCAATTCGTTCATTGAAAGGATGTACGCCTATTAAAGTCCTTTTAATCATTTTGTAAAATGTATAAAATTAATTTGGAATACTAGCTAACGAGTGGCTCGAAGCAATTCAGCTGGAGGGCAGTAATGACAACAACAACGTAAATACTAGCCAGTTGTTGCTACCGAAACAGTAGATAAATCCAAAGGCAAAGGATTACTTTGCTAATTAGAGCATAATCCGACAAATAAGCTTCATTGAATGATTGATTGCTAAGTGAATGGCCCTTAATACCTCTGCCGTTTGCAAATTCGTTTAAGTGATAAACGCTCTTAGTTTGAATTCATTTACCCAAAGTCCAAATCGATTCTATTCGATTTAATTCAGAGTAGGGAAGGATAAGCCTAGTGAAGTTCAAACTGTGATTTGTTGCCTTAGGAGTAAGTATAGTCAAATGACAACCATACTCAAGCAGAAAGGCACTTGGTGACTCTTAACAAAAGCTACAAGATCTAATCGGTTTGTCGACTCACTAGAAAGGGTTTCGTCAACACATATGTGTATGCGGGATGATGATGAAGCAAAATGTTTCCGTAATGCTTTTTTAAATTCAAGTAAAGACTTTGTTTCAATACTTCAGAGAATGCTCAAAAAACAGGGATCTATTTTATCCTGACCTAGCAACATTTTCTTTTGTAGTGAGATATACGGAGCATGTACTATTTTTATACATTTTCATGACCTTTTTTATTCAGAAAATAGTATTTACAATAATATAAGCATTATATTGTATTTCATCTAAGTTTTATCCTATCATACATTTTATTACTACCTACAAACTAAAGTTCACTACTTATCTTTTTTATCAGCATTTCTATCCTTTTTTCAGATAAAATCTTTGAATAAGACTTTCTCCACATATTTTTTTTTTGCTCGAATATTTGCTAGGGTATGGATTCCGGAACAGGATAAAGAATACTGAGATTTCTTGGTAACAAGACGACAAAAACGAAGAATCAGAAATTTCCTTTTTGCTTAAACTTGCAATAGTAGAGCTTGCTGGTAAATTTTTCCAAGCATCTTATTCCCAGCTGTGCCACTTATTCTAAAGTTTATCTGATTGGACATTCAAAGTCTTCGTAAAAGTTGTCTTAGTTCCTGAAAATTATTTTTTCATAAATTTTTACGACAAATACAACTTTTACGGAGAAACTGAGGTGCATGCAATTGCATAGGATGAAATTTTTCCTTGTGGTAAAAGTATAATTAAAATTTTTATGGGTTTGAAAATATTAAGAGTGAATAGAATAAGATTTGAACTCAAATTTTAGTAAGGAGCTAAGTAGGTATGTCTCTATTTTAAGAATTTTTCATTTGAACCTAGAATTGTATCAAAATACGAGTATATGGCGTACGCATTAAAACAATGTCTCTATTATTTTCACACCGTTACTTGTCTCTATTTTGTGTACAGGGCATATGATGATTTTTCACTGGTCCTCCGTCAACTGCTCCTCTGACTATAGTTAGCGTATGTATTGGTGGAGAAGCTTATTTAGTTTTGGATCCACTCTAGAGTAGTTCTGTTGGTATTCCATTTATTTCAGAAGCCTTAGTTTTTCTGAGGTCTTAAGTTTGATGGTGAGACTGAAACTTCTTATTCTGTTTCTGGAATGATCACAGCTTTAGTGTTTCTTAGGAGCCCTGTGAATAGCTTCTAAAAATATTTCAGCCATTAGCTTTTATTTCAACTTGGTCACCCATGATTGATCTTAGGGCACTTCTGCATAGAGTTGTTTATAAATTGAAGCCATCTCTAAGCTATTAAGATTAGGAGTTTGCCGGCCTTATTCCATCTAGCGTCCTGTTTTTCTCTATCTGTTGATTCTTGATGTAGATGGTCAGTCGTTTCTTTCTTCAGCGCACTTTTTAACTCTTCATCAGGAGTATTACAGTATTTTTGTTTGACCCAAATCGATCGCTGGATGTATCTTCATATGCCTGGTTCCTTTTTCAACCACTTACTCGCAATCGTCGTTGTACCAGTCGTTCCTACTTTTCTTGTGTCTATGGCTCAAAACCTCTTGGGTTGCTATTGCCCTTTACCATGAGGGTCCCGGATAGCCCAATGAAGACGGGCGGGCTACTCGTTCGCTCGATTGCGTGCCACCGCCCCGTAGTCCACCGAACGAGACTGCGGATCCCTGAAACTAAAGAAGGGTAGGGCAACTAAGACTCCAGATTAACCACGGTGGCACTTGACGCACAATAGTTCACCCGAGGAAGCTAGTCTCTAATACATGTGTCCACCAAACTAATTTTGCACTTTTGATTCGAACAATGAAATGAAAAAAACGAGTAGGTTTCTATTAATTCTTACTATTTTATTAATATGTAATCAATATTCACAACTAATCTTATGACAAAGAGGACTACAGTAATCTTGGCCAAATTATTAAAATTCAAAGATATACCTATTACCGCCGGACGTCCGTTATCCATTCGATCTCCCTTGCTGTCACAATTCTTCAAGCTTTCGAGTTCCTAGGCTTTCCGAAATATTGATTGCCCTTTTTGTTCCCCTTAATGCGCTATTTTTCCGCCCTTAAGCTCCAATTCCAATTTTCCTCTTTTATCATTCCTTCCGCCTCATTGCACCTTGAGTCAAACTGCAACTCGTTTCGCCGCTAAGATGAAACAGAACGCCCCGTTATCTCCGAGCCTCTTTTATAACTTTATAGTTAACAGCTTAGCCATTTCAAAGACAAGGCCATGATTGTGGTATTTTCGATGTACTTCCACTGGAAATTATGTCTTGAAGTTGGTGGGTTTGCCAGCTGTTATCGAGCCGGTTGTCCCTGCTACTGCGTTGGCACTGTAATGTCGCTGTTACGGCTGTTGTTGCCACTGGGGTGCTTGCTGCCGGCGCTGAGGCATACTTTCCTGCCGCTGTTGCGCTGCTTGCTGTTGTGGTGATGTCTACTTCAAGTCTGCGTGTGATGACGACGAGAATGATTGCGAACCAAGGACAAGCGTAGATATTACGGCTGGCGGAGATGGTTGATGTCCCACAGACATCGATATCGCAACCGAAGCATCGGTTGCAGGGTTGGTTAAAAGTGATGATGCTGCAATGCTTGTTTTTGGATGGCTTTCGCTTACTCTAGCTTTTTGTAGTTGGTTATTAGAATCTTCTGTTGATGTCGCGCGGATGCTTTTTGCTGCCCCTGTTGGCTGTAAGTATGCACATGATGACGATGATGATGATTGCAAGTCAAAGCGTAGGCAGTATTGATTCTGATAAGATGGTTGATGCCCTGCGCACATCAGAAGAAACATTGGTAATGTTTCTGTCGCAGAGGTAGATGAAGATGATGATACTGTGACGGGTGTTTCATTGTATGGTTGTGATCTACTGTGTAGCATGGTTGATAGTGTATGGATTTAGATTGTCGCATAAGCTTTTTTTTTGTGGAAGGGAGGTGAATGCATTTATGGACAAACTGTGGGACTCCCATGCGCGACTGAACTACCCACTAAACACCTCCCCTGTCAACTTGTGAACCTAGCCTGGAACCGTTTGACACATTACTTCGGGCCAGGTCTCGTTTTGTTACGCCGTGAGGCACCTTCAAGCTGGAGGATCAAGGGATCCTTTCCACAAGGCAAGGGCTACCGGGAGGGGAGAGGAGAAGAGGAAGTGCCAGAAAAGCGTTCCCCCAGCCCCAGCGCACCCGGCTGCTGTGAGTCCCTTTCATATTTTAGGACTGCCCGAGCATAATGTGCCACCTAGTTCTATTTGTCAACCGATTCGAGCATCACCGCAACTATATTATCCGGGATGAGCTCTCTCGTTTCCCTGTAGGGCTCCCTTCGCAGCCTGACCCATTTTGTACACGCAAAAAATGTGCGGCAGGCACTGGCATCCTCTCCTGGGCAAAACCGACAATCGCGGGACCGTGACTTATCAATCTTGTGCAGCTAAGACTGAAAACACCCATGCCCGCTCAAAAGCTGGGTCGGATAGAAGTCAGTCTCACCATGCCTTCAATTTAGCTACGGTCTCATATCTGGGATGAGGCACGCGGTCCACCTTCCCTTCGTGCAATTCACCCAAGACTGCGCTAATCGTTGAGCGAGCGCTGTCTCTCCTCGCGGACAACCACCTCTCTTGTATCCTCATTCTGGCGCAGGTAGATAGCGCGGCGCTCTCTTGCAAGGAGGGCGACAGGTATCACGCCTGCAATAAATCTCAATGCTTAATCAGAGACTGTCAGATAAGAAGATGCAATTCTCAGTGCTCCTCTTCTCTGAACCTGTGCCAAACGTTTTCGGTAAGGTCTCAAGTTGTGAGTCTTCAAAAATTCTTCATAAACACGGAAAAATTTAGCTTCCTGTGGTTTATCAAACGCTTGCGCTCTTGCAGCAGGTTCTGGGGTGCGCAGAGAAATGTTCTTATTTCTTCTCAGGAAACCGTCGTTGTTGAAAGGGTGATCGATACCATTTTTTTCGGCTAGTTCAAAGGCAAGCTCCTGGAGTGATGTACGCGTGAAACCAAAAAGTCGTGTTTATAAAAACTTTATGTGTTCTACAAACTCAATTCCAGTTGAAAATGTTTTCTTGAATCTTCCTAATCCTTTAGAGTTAGAGTTTAAGGTTTTGTTCATATTGAGTGCATGTCTTCTAAACGTCGCCTGAGGAACACCGAAAGTTTTTGCGGCCAATTCCCATCCCATTTTTTTGCGCCCATGCTTCAATAGCCTTATTCATGGATTCTTTGCTCCAAGACTGGCGATTCGTTTTTCTTTCCTATTTTCGCGGCATATCACCTAAGCAACATAATAAATATTAATTAACATAAAATCTACGGACAAAATGACATACCATGTCGTTTTGTTCATTGTATATGTATGTCATTTTGTCCAAACGTGTACAAAAATGTATAAAAAATCAAAATTTCATCGAGCACCTGGTAATTGCAATGAAATCAATCAAAATCACTGGGTACTGGCATAAGTTTATTGATTTTAATAGAAATAATTACAAATAACAACAAATAACTCATGAGAAAACAGGAAAAAAACCATCTATAAAATAAACTTTTAAAGGCGCGAAACACGTCCGAACTGGTTACTGCGACGCGACTGGGACAATGACGCATAACATCTGACAGGATTGTGAATATGGCTGCCGTCACGTGATATAGTTGCGGAGACGTTACTAAGACCCGCCAATTTTTCAATAAGGTGACTATATCATTTTGTCCATATATGTTATTTTGTCCGCAGTTCCCTTAAACGTTGTCCAGATCCATACCATCCAATTCCGGCCATAAAAAATCATTAATCATCTCTCGATAGCGCAATCTATTCACCGTAACTGTTGCTCCAGCCTCATTTTCGAAAAAGTAAGGCCCAATGACTCCGCCGGACCATAAACCGCACCAAACAGTCACACGTTGAGGAAAGAGAGGCTTTCCAACAATAACTCTTGGGTTTTCCGAGCCCCAGATGCGACGATTTTGATTGTTGACGGTCACCAAGATGAAAATGGGCCTCATCACTCAGGATGATTTTTCGATGGAATTCCGGATCATTTTCATGCATTTTAAGGACCCAATCAGCAAAGACACGACGTTGTTGATGATTGACCGGCTTGAGTTCTTGTATTAACTGAACTTCATAAGCCTTAAGACCCAAATCTTTATGCAAAGTACGGTGTAATGACGTTTGTGGAATGCCTAATTCGAAAAAACGACGAGGAATGGACAAACCTGGGTTTTCTTCAACACTTTCGGCTACAGTAGCAATATTCTGGGCTGTTCTTGGGTGACATGCACGGGTTTTATTTTTCACATCACTAAGTTGTCCGAACAGCTCGAACTTTTCCACCGATTTCTGTATTGCGATCGACAAGGTGCTTCACGACAATCCAAAAACGTTCGATTTTTACGAACTGTCTCCGCCAAATTTTTACCATTTTTATAGTAAATTTTAATAATTTCAATGCATTGTTGGAGCGTATATCGTTCTATCTTTATCAATGGCGTAGTTTTTGCTTGTCAAGTGTCAAAAACTGATAGCTTCAAAAGTGGCATCCACCGAAATAGTGGGCTATTCAAAATAATACCTCTTATTGGAAAATCCCTTATTTGTCCATCTACCCATCCATGCGTCAGTGCAAGTTTTCTCAAAAGGATTTTTCATTAGAGATGTTCAAGTGGGGTATTAAATGAAAGATCCTGATTAGAACTTTTGGAGTCTGGAACAAGAAAATCGTTTTATAAATCAGGGGATTCAGGAGAAGGTTAACAGTATAGGCAATGTATTTCCTCCTTGTAATTTTATGACTTGAAATGAATTTTAAAAGTAAATCTAAAAATAAACCAATGCTTGCATTAAGCTATTTCTATGTTGCCAATTTTAAAGCAATACGGTTATCCATTTCGTGGTATTAAATTATAACCCTGCCATTTGACATCTGTCAGAATTAAACGTCATCCAAAGCGTGTTTCTTTTAGCTGAAGGTCTGGCATTTAGAAATATGGATCGTTTAACAGTCTAAAAATGCGTTAAAATTATTAAATTTTATTATAAAAATGGTGATTCTGCTGTATCAACATTTAGGACTTTTCGAGCCGATTACGGTCGACATAATCGACCTACACAGCAAACAATTGCGAACACAGTGAGAAAATTTGAAGACTGGATCGGTTATTGATATTGCAAGCCCTGTGCATCATCGCTGTCGTTGCTCAAAGTGTTGAGCAAGACACGAATTCGTCGAGTCCTGGACGTGCTCAACATTTGGGCTTGTCTAACGGCTCATTGTGGCGGATTTTGCATTTGGATTTGCATCTCCATCCGTACAAAATCCAACTCACTATAGAACTTAAGCCTCAAGACCGTACACAACGCAGAATGTATGCAAATTGGGTGATTGAACAACAAGCCATTGATAACGATTTTTCGAACAAAATGTTCTTTAGTGATGAGGCTCATTTTTCGTTCAGTGGTTGCGTAAACAAACAGAATTGCCGCATATGGGGCTCTCAAAATCCTCAGGTGATCGCAGAAAGACCTTTGCATCCGGAAAAAGTGACCGTTTGGTGTGCATTATGGTCTGGTGGTGTTATTGGCCCGCGTTTTTTTGAAAACGATCAAGAAAGAGCCATTACAGTCAATTCTGACCGCTATGGACGGATGTTAACCGATTGTTTTTGCGGATAAATTGAAGATGATGATCTGGAGAACATGTGGTTCCAACAGGACGGAGCCACAAGCCACACAACATAAGCTAATCGAGCACTTTTGCAAGAGAAATTTCCAGGAGGCGTAATTTCGAGATTGAGCGATGTCAATTGGCCCGCAAGATCCTTCGACATAACACCTTTGGATTTCTTTTTATGGGGCTATGCGAAAGATTGTGTTTACGCGAACAATCCTCTAAGCCTAGAGCAATTGAAAACCAATTTTCGTGAAGTTATGGCCGAGATATCGCCGGAAATGTGCCAAAAAGTCATTGAAAATTACCTCTCAAAAGGATTGAGGCCTGTAAGAGGTCCTCTGGAGGACATTTGAATGATGTTGTGTTTTAAGTATAATGGCAAGGTTTAATATTTATAAAAATTTTGTTTCCATCTGAATATTTTATGTATTTTCTTTAGCTTTACTTTCCCAAGCGTAAAATAGATAACCCTATACTTTCTTAGTTAGCGAGAGATTAATTTCATTAAATCAAGCAATCAAAGAAATCATATACAGCTTCTTGTAGGCTGAATAATTTCAAAGCTAAGGTAGAAATGTATAATCAAATGCAAAATATTGCAATTAGCTGAGAGGATTTTGAGCACTGATAATTATGAAATATATGAATTTAACACAACAATCTCCATTGAATATAATCCTCATCGTTTGCAAAGGCTTCTGATTGACTGGAGTTACCACAGGAACTACTTGTATTTACGTCATGGAATTAATTCACTATAATTTTATCAGGAACATTTACGAGCTCTCATCATGTAATCAGCTAAGGAGACCATCATACATCGAGCATTTTATTGCAACTCATTAAATGAGTAAAGTATCAGAGTACGTCAATACTTTCATTGCCGGTTCGGTAAATGTAGGTCTATGAGAGAAATTTACGACTTACCGGTAGAATATCTGTGCCTGACTTGTACTTTTCCATGTTTCAATGTATTATTGGGCTAGTACATTCGCAGGAGCATTGATACAACAAATACCGCATTGGGAACAGCCTCCCAACCGGCAATGAAACAATATCGCATTCTATTATATTATTATATTTTCCGTTTGTTCGCCACAGCACAAAGGATAATGGGCACACGCTGGTTATGTTGGCGCTTACGTTATAGATACTTTTCATTTCCCTCGCTACATTACTATAAAATATTTATGACGGGAAGATACGTTTTACACAAATCCTGGCTATCGAAAACGTTGCGATGTGTTCTGCTCTGTTGTTGTTAGTCCTTCGGTTGCATGTGATGATATAGTGGATTCGTTATTTATGATGAAGCAAGGGAAGACCAGGAGTTGAAATCCAGGATTCAGGGTACGGGGGTGGACATGGGATGTTTCATACGCAACATTTTCCATCGACAGGACTGTAAATGAAAATTTCTGCTGACGGAAATAACCGGATAACCTGCCAAGTGAACGAGGACCATCGAAAAAAGCGCCATTTGCAAATGAATTATGAATTTTTATATCCTGATTTGTGATGCTCACTAAGGATTCAAGTCATATCCGGATTTTTATAATCCAAATACTACATGGAGGCTAAGATTTTCAATAAGGGTTTGTTTTATGCGTTATGGGCTCATTGTATTGTATATTATCTGCAAAACATGGCTCTAACCTCTAGTATATCTCAAATTCTCCTGGGAATATGTTCTTTCAAAAACAAGATAATACTCCCGCAAAATGCAAATGGAAGTACTTTCATTTGCTGATTTATCAAACATCAAACTCTAATTCAGGATACGTTCATATCATTTTGAAAATGAGATGTTGTTTTATTTTTTACTTTGTTTGGCAGATTGGTGGGTTTTCATTAATCCCCCTCAAACCGAAAAGAAAGAAAAGAATTGAATAAAATCTTTACCCAACAAAGTATCTACAGCATCTTGCATGGATACCTATCAAGAACTTCAATATGCAAGTACCAGCAACAAACAATGACTACTACCACATCCTGCCGGATGCACCATCCAATTATTACAAAATGAATTCGCTCAGGTGCACTAGCGCAAATTGTGGGATTTCGTGGGCTTAAACTGACATTTAATTATCTCGTAGCGCTTAGCTGATACTCTGATAGACGTGTATCCTTGTACATAGATCCAATATTTTACTCGTGCTGTGGGCTCGAATCATGTAGTTGCACGTTCAAAGGAGGAAATAAAATCGTTCTTCAGGCTTTCGTCCCCTCCTTCTGCTGGCAACCGCAAACACAAATTCCGTTAAACAAATGAACAATTTAACCGCCCTAATAAATCAAGTAAATGCTTAAATATTTTCCAGTTTTGTGGAAATTTTGATTTATCGTGAAAGTAAATTACCAACTAAGAATTCCATTAGAGAAAATGACGTAAGTTGAAAATAAGTCGGGAATAAGTATACTGAAATTCTGAAAAAAAGTTATTGATTGTGCTTGAAAAAATTACTTTTCATGTTTTTTTACCTTAGGAGGCAAAACGGTCAAAACAGTTGATCTTTTAAGGGTTTTGTTAAAAAAAAATGTTGACAATACCCTATTAATATCGCTACCTGTCCGTCAGTGCATCACAGCAAGTTTTCTCAGGAACTGTAGAAACTACAGTGATAAAATTTTGTAAACAGCTCAAAAGTTTCTGGTTAGTCAAAGTTCCGTAGTCAAAAAAATTTCAAAGGTCTTTAAGGGGGTCTCCCTATACAAGGATGTGAACCCTTAAACATTTTTCTTTTCACTAAACAGGTTCGAGTACCTCTCCCAAGAAAAGTGGTCGGAAAGTTCAATTGCCGCCCAGCAAAATGAAGAAGAAAGCCTAATCCGAAAGTGGGAGATGTTCTAAGAATCTGCATGCAACTCACCAAAAACCAGCAAAGGAGTAAAGGTTGGAAGCTCTTCGACTGCATAGGGTATTATCGGAGGAGCTGATTGAAGGCTGCATAGGACCAGAAGGCTGTAGAAGTGCAGAAACCTAAAAACGCAGAGGGCTAAGCCTAAAGGCTATACGCAGAAAGCTCTACTACCAAACATCAATGAAAGAATGGCGGCTAGCCCAATCGAAGGAGACCGGAATTAAAAAAAGGAAGGGAGAGGCACTTAATGGGGGCGAGATGCCAGATCAGGGGTTCTAGACAGCGCTGACAAAAGGAGCAAAGAAAGTCACAAAAGAAACTCCTTCAAAAAGTGCCAGAAAATAAAGTCCGCACGGACCACCAACAAGGAAAAAGTCCTGGGACGAAACAGGAGAGAAAGAAGCCCGGACGAAGACCTCGGTGACAGGTGCTGCTCGTAAAACCCCAAGGTGGCCGATCCTGCGAAGAAGTGCTGCGAGATTTTAGGGTGAATGTGAGGCCCAAAGACACCAACACTGCTATTAAAGCAGTATAACCAACGCAGTTAGGCCACATACTGATCGAATTTCGAGTGGAGGCCGATAATAAAGACGCATTTAGCGATTCAGTAAAGAAAATTCTCGGCAAAAACGTAGCTAAAGCCTCGCTCAAACCGTTGACAACGATCGAAATAAGTGACAATGGCTGCATCACAGACGTGGCCAAGATAGAAGAGGCCATCAAAAGGGAGTTCCCTAGCGTGGGCAGGATCAAACGAAGGCTGATACCAGACTACCATAGAGGATAATGCATGGTCATCATTGACTTTACCGAAAAGGACGCCAAACAATTCCTTAATGATCACAAAATAAGAATAGGGTAGGCCACTTGCAGGATTCGGCAAAGAGCAGCGCCTCTTCAATGTTTCGAACGCCTTGGCTATGGCCCTACCGCACAAGTATGTATACAAAGGATTCAATAGGAGCTCCCTATGTTACAAATGCGGTAAAATGGGACGTATAAGAATAGAGTGTGCAAAAGAGGCACACTGTATTCTTCACAAAGATGTTGATCTAAGACCGGATCTGGGGCACGTCTTGGGATCAGAGAAATGTCGGGTTTTCCAGGAAGCCCTAGCCAAGGCAAAATCAGAACTGTGATTACTAATAGCCTGCAGCTAAGCCTAATCACCCAAAATCTGCTTGAGCAGATTACGACGGATATGAAAGCCAACTTTATGCTGCTGAGTGAGTAGCATCATGATAAAAATTCTGCATCATGGTATCTTGATAAAACTGGTACTGCCACTATCTGAGTTCAGAACAGTGATTTCCAGCGGGAGAGTTGTGGACAGTGCTCAGGGACCACCTTCTTTAGTCTGTACCTAACGTTGAACGAATCTATATCATCTTTTTAAGCCCAGCTTAATACTTTGGAGGGAGCTGTTGCTCGTTGGAGGAGACTTCAACGCTAAAGCGATCAAATGGGGCATGCCTCAAACAGATCTTTGGAGAATCCTGGAAATGGCTACCAGGATGGTGCTTTTTGTATAAAACAGAGGAAACTCGCTAACTTTCGACCATATTGGCTGTGAAGGAACCATACTGGACGTGACATTTGCCTCAGAGTCCTTAGAATGGAGGAAACACATTTGGAGAATATTAAAGGACAACTCAGCCAGTGATCATCAATGCATACTGCTTGATATAAGTGATGTTGTCTCCCGTTGTTCGTGCTCTTGACCTTCTGCAATTAGGTGGAACATCGGAAGGATGGACATTGAGATGTTTATCGAGGTGCTCACAGCAGGTGCCCCACTGTAAGCAGATTCACAGAGGACGAAAGAACTAGTAAGCTCAAGACGTGGCGAACTTAACTACGAGCATCATCACAACTGCTTGCAAAGATTCTATGCATCACAAGCGCTTGCAAAGATTCTATGCCGCAGCACGCCAAGTCCCCAGTGTAATTTTGGTCAACTGAAATCGTTGGCTACGTCATGAGGCTCAACGGCCACGGTACCGAAACGAGGCATGCAACCGAGTGGCAGCATATAAGTCGACCAGGATATGCCTTCGCGAATTGTTTAACAACAGCAATGCTCACTGCTGGCAAGATCTAGTGGGCAATGTGAACATGGCCTTGGCTACAAGCTAGTTATGCGGAAGCTTGGTACCCTACGGAAACTTTGCATACATGATGCGGAAAAGATAGACGAGATAGTGCGGGCACTTTTCTCTGCCCATCCCATCCAGTTTGATGCTTTCCGTGGCAAAGCAGCAGTCAAGTGTCCACTCTTCACACATGCAGAGCTGAAAGGGGCAGTCCTTTGACTGAAAGCGAGGAAGGCTTCAAGTCCAGATGACATGATGGAAGGTGGCGAGGCTCATGCAAATCAGCAAAGGGAAGGGAAGTACAGATCGCCATCTGCATACCATCTGTTATACATGCTAAATACTGCTGGGAGAGCGCTAGAAAAATTCATCAAAGGAAGACTCACTGACGCAGTTCGTGTTGCTGGAGATATATCTCCTCGGCAGTACGGCTTTAGTGCAGGCCGTTTCACAATTGATGCAATTGCAGAGGTGGTGGGAATGGCCTAAATGGGAGAGGTATATATCCATACGTTCGACGTTAGAAAACCCTTCAACTAAGCTAGATGGTTCAATATTAAGGGTACGCTGGAAAACCCTTTTCAAGTTCAAGAATATCTAAGGCGACTTTTGAAGAACTACCTGAAGGACTAAAGACTGCCTTACTACACGATACAGGGATCTTTCCTTGGCCAAAACCTTTGGAACGTGTCTTGCAATAGGCTACTGAGACTGGAGATGCTAGATGAGTCGCGCTTGATCGGCTATGTAGATGATGTTACGGCTCTAGTCGCTGAATGCATCATTCAACAAGCGCATCTAAACTAGGTATGCTAATATGCCGAGTGAGAGACTTGATGACTGCTCATGGGTTGAGTGTAGTACTGGAGAAAACTGAAGTGGTCATCTTGACAAAAAAGAGAAACCCTAGAGTAAGGATGATCTGTATTGGAGGGAAACTAATCGAATCAAAGCCAGCAGTGAATTATCTGGGGCTATTGATCGACTTTAAGATGAGTTAGTCTGAGCAACTCAGGGTAACGGCTGAGAAGGCAACTTCGAGAGCATCGGTCCTGTGTCGAATTATGGCCAACGTAGGGGGACTCAGCCAATCAAGAAGTCGCCTCTTAATGAGTGATGTAGGGTCAGTGTTACTGAATGGGGCAAGAATGTAAGGCTGGCTCTCAATAAGGTGGTAGACCAAAAACGCTTGGCATAAGAACAGAGAACAGGAGCACTAAGGATTGCATCTGCGTATCCGACAGTGAGAGCTATTGCAGGCACGATACTTGTCCTTGCTAGAAAGCACCGCACTGTTTACCTGTGTAAAAATGGAGACGCAAAGAAGATAGTTGTCCACGAGGAGAGACAGCGCTCATTCAATGATTGGCAGTGGTCTTGGGTGAATTGCACGAAGGGAAGGTGGACTGCGTGCCTGGTGCCCGATGTAAGCTAAATCGAAGGCATGTTGAGACTGACTTTTATCTGACGCAGCTTTTGATCGGACGTGGGTGCTTTCAGTCTTCTTCTTCTTCTTTGTAGCAATACAGCCCCTCTCGGGCCTTCGCTTAGAGATAGCTAGAGTATCTCATTTTCATGACCGTATTGATTTCTTTGAAAGTTGGTTTGGTCAGTACCATGCTTCCGTGTGCCTGTTCAGCTATGATATGATCTGATTAAATCAGTACATAACACCACTGAGTGAACACTCATAGTTTGTCCAAAAAATTCCCTTAACTAAATCACGTTGCTCCCAACGAGATTTGAACCTTTCAGTCTTACCTGCACAAAATTGGTAAGCCACGGTCCCCCAATTGCTGGTTTTGCTTAGGGGAAGAAGACAATACCTGCCACACATTTTTTTGAGCAAGAAATAGAACAGGCTACGAAGGAACATCTACAGTGAGACGGGAGAGCTCAACCTGGATAATATAGTCATAGTAATGCTCGAATCTATTGACAAATGGAACCAGATGGCACATTATGCTCGGGCTGTCCTGAAAGATAAAAGGGACTCACAGCAGCCAGGAGGTTGGGGCTGGGAATCACTGGTCTGGCAATTCTTCTTCTCCTCTCCCCTCCCACTAGAAAAGATATCCCCCTGATTGAAGGCGCCTCACGTCATAACAAAACGAAACCTGGCCCGAAGTAATGTGTCAAACTGTTCTCGGGTTGACAGGGGAGGTGTTTGGTGGGTAGTCGAGTCACCTACTTGTGAGATTGAGGGTCCCACACTTTGTGCATAAATGAAATTCACCTCCTAACCATAAACAAAAAGATATCGCAAAATTCGAATTTCAAAGACATGAACTTAGCAGTGATCACCTTAGAGGATGGACAATTTTCGTTGAGAATGTTCATTTTCTTATTGTCATGTTGCAAAAATTTCTGCCTGGATGGGAGCACTGGCAAGAGTAACTAAAGTAGAAAAACAAGTGTTCACTCAGTCGCATCGAAATATTCTTTTATGGACTAACTTCAACAAGAATTTGAATTGGTATCAGTGACTTATATTATTTTGTTTCCAAAATTTTATAATTTCCTAAATTCTGGTGAGTAAAAGTACATAGATCAGAATTGACCTTTGTGAAAACATTTTACCATTGGGTGAGCGAAATAACAACTTAAAGCATTTCGTTTGTTTCATTTCGTTGCACGCAGATAAATATTAAAATAAAAACGGCACTTGAGTTTCCTTTGATGCAAAACAAAAAGAGCCATATATATATATATATATATATATATATATATATATATATATATATATATATATATATATATATAGATTTATGTTTGCCTACCAGGGATGACTGATTGCAGACGCTATTTTATTGAAGGAGATAAGGATAAAAAACAGGAATTGAGGAAGCGCTCTTCCGTGGAAACAACACTATTTCTAACCATATACGATAGTAAAAGAAAATGGGAAAAACGTTGAACTGTCAAAAACTTTATATCCCTGACCCAGTGTTCGACATATTTGAAAAATAGTTGCCACTTACCGTGCACTCTGTAATAAGAAAAACTCAATCAGAAAAACAAATTGAATAGCCCCAATTAGATTCCGAGAGGCCTTCAAAAACCAGCGCGCATAGGATTTAACCTTAGCTAAGGTACTTGACGTGCTTCAGCCCATTGATAAGAGTTGGCAGTCGCCCAAACAGATAAATTTGGCAGCGAGCTGAATTGTAACAAGCATTTTGTCGTCCAAAGTCTTACCAGCGTTGGTGTAGTGAATTTAGGTAGACGTAAATGTCCGTGAAGGATCGCAGCAACGGTCTGCTACCTCAGCGGAAGAGGATGGTGAGATCCGCCGAGATTGGCTTTGTCTAGGGACGCGTGAATGCGCTGGCAGGCTAGTGTTGCGGTGTTGTGGGGCGGGTTCTTTTCGTCAGCACAAGGGCTCACTACAAAAATGTTGCATTAACGAATTAAAAAAATGTCGTATGCCGATTGACTGGTGTCAAGGCCGAGATAACCTACTAAGGGTTGAAATCGCTATGTTTGCTCGAAGAACAAATAAGGCCGGGCAAAAACGGATGGACTTGAGGAGACTTCATCGTTTCCGACGATACTTATGTCTCACAAATAAGAGTTGGGTATCCAGGTGGAAGCGACGCCCCTTGCACCCTCCGACCCGGATCAAGATCCGAACGTAGACCGGGCCATATATTTCCCATTTCAGTGAAAAACTTATACAAACATAATTTCCATGAATTTTTCCATCAAATAAGAAATGTGAAAGTGGCCAATTTATGTTATAGTATTATGCGATGGAATCACATAATTCTAAACAATAAAAGGGCGCGTAAGCGGAAGGCCACTCTACCCGGGAAAAGCCCCTATAAAACAAAAGAAGAGAAGAGCGCGCCCGATGGCTAGCTCATTTCAGTGGAGGAGTCTGCTATCATTGCGCGTCCTATACCCGGTATACGTTTCACAATTCATTGTATTCATGTTAATGACAGGTTATAGATTTCTAATAAATAGATGAAAATTTCCTTTCACATTAATTTTAAATATATAATTGAACCGACTACTTTGAAAAGAATATAACGCACCGTCTTCGCAAAACTATGTTAAATATAAAGAAGAGCTAATTACATTTTCAACTGAAAACAGTATTGACACGCATTGTAAAACAACAAATGGGAACATGTTGACAAAAAAAGAAACTCGATGGATTATGAGCCCATAAACAATTTACACTGTCTGTATTTTACGAAAATTTGAGACCATGGACGTAAGTTGTGAATGTAACTAAGACGATATGTTGCAAGACTTGTTCGTAACATTTAATATATCAAGCAGAACAAAAGCTTCGCGTTTTGCTTTAAATCGAATCGTTATTTTACGGGTTTTGATTAATGGATCCATAATAGGCAATAATCTCCTATACGCAATTACCGTCGCTTGGAATTCTCTAAAAAGTCGATAAGCAAGAAATTGAATGCAAGGAATTACTGTGGAGCGGCGAAACAAGTATTATTCAATAATGATTAATTATTCCTTTTTTTTCCATCGCTTGATAAACTGTAACTTTGGCTAGCAATTGGCTTTTCATTTCCATAATGGAATCTTCTCAATTCATTAATTTGCGTCTGCTGCCCAGAGTTATACAGCATGATGAAATGGGTCAGAGTTAATATTTCTTTCCCCACGCTTGATTGAA
Organism: Odontomyia ornata; assembly: GCA_963969285.1. Classification (NCBI taxonomy): domain Eukaryota; kingdom Metazoa; phylum Arthropoda; class Insecta; order Diptera; family Stratiomyidae; genus Odontomyia; species Odontomyia ornata. The sequence goes on from OZ017739.1 coordinate 45,468,687, forward strand.
TGTCATTGAATTCGCACACTGCTTCCTTTGGAATTAAGGCTCTACTTAAAGTAATTGTGTCCCTTACTATGTATAAGCCTGAGCTCTTCAGTACTGTGCAAACTTTATTGTTCATAGAACTATTTTGGGTAGTCCAGAACGCCTAGCAATGAGTAATGGACAGCGTATTCACTTGAAGTTCAATAATAAATAACAAGACCGCGGTCTAAAATTTACACTCAGTCAAGGAAAATTCTCTCGAACATTTGTAGACCGGACAGCAAACATTTTCTACATACTCTTTGTACGCCGCATTGTTGTTGGTATATGTGGGACCACACTAATTAGTCTATTTATACTGAACACACTTGAAATGAGAAAGAACTAAATGGTAACCACTAGTCATCTGATTCACAATATTCAGATGCTAGCTAATTGATTCAAATTTTATGACAATAGGCAATTGGCAAATGCATCAAATCAAAAATATCAGGCGTAAGCCTCGTTGCTGCTGTGCACGGAAAATTCTATAGACGCTTTGAAATCTAAATGTACACTCAAATATTCTGAGGTATTAAAACGCGGTGAGCATCCACAAAAGATGTTATTTGGGTAAACAGTTACTATCCGAGCTTAGCGTGATGACTCCAATTAATTTTCAATAACAACCCGACCAAAAACAAATCACTCGTTTAAATGAATCTGCAATGATGGGACGCGGCACTGTACAGCTTGAGCGATTTCACAATACTTTTAATTAACTTGATAAGATATTTGTACACGAAATGCTTGATTCAACTACTAAATACCCACAATTTTAATTCTACCTTCACTTTTGCTGTAATTTATTCGTCAATCACATTTTCAACTCCGCATACAACTTCCCGATATAGACCTATTGCGTAAGAGCTGACACCTCTCAATCAGAAAATAATACACCCTGAACTTAGTTCTATTCCACATATGAACGATTTTTATTGCCACGCCACGACGCAAGATTTTCGTGAAGATGCGTAACAGTAATGGATTCTTTGTTTTCTCATCGAACATTCAATAGATTGCGAACACGACATCAATGGGAAATGGAGGTAACTTCAGGTTTCGTGTTTCAAAAATTTACTTAGAAGTTTCGAGATATGAACGGCGGGAATCCGAGCAAAGCAAAGAGTTGTCACGTCCCGTGCTATTAAACTTGAATCTATGTGGGTGAATGCTGAAGAGGAATCATAAATTTCTTTGCATGCATTGATATTGTCGATGGAACAATAATTTTGCTAGCGGATCGCGTTCATTTATATGATAGATTGCGAACACGACATCGATGGGAAATCGAGGTAATTTCAGCTTTCGCATTTCAACAATTTACTTAGAAGTTTTGAGATATGAACGGTAGAGACCCGAGCAAAGCAAAAAGTTGTCACGTCCCGTGCTCTATAACGCTTGCTGGCGCGGTTCCCCGACGTGTTCCAGTCACGATCAATAACAAAGTCCCCTGTTCTTCGTTGTCACCTTGCGGGACTCCATAAAAAGGAGGTTGACGAGCCTTCTACTCACTCCGCTGCGTACTTGACTTCGCCCATGGAATACGTGCATGTAAAGCGGGAAAAGATGTAATATCCGAATTTTAATTGCAGATAAAAAATCGGCACTTTCTACAACCCCAACAAAAATCGGCACTTTCTACAACCCCAGCCGTTTGAACGCGCAAGATCTTTGCTCTATTCTAGACAACATATACTCAGCAGAAAAAAATTTACTCACAGTAGCTGACACAAACATTGACTTAATCACCGAGTCCTCAGAATCAAGGCTATATAAAGATACTCTCGATACAAATGGTGCTGTTGTTATTAATAACGAAACAATTACTCGTCCTGTTTCGAATACTTGCCTAAATCATATAGTCATAAATGACAAGCTTACTGCGGAAAAAATTAATTTCAAAGTAGAGAACTGGCCAGAGCTAGACCATCAGGTTCTAAAAATAAGCATCCAAAACTTCAACGTTCATAAACAAAAGCCTAGTTACAAATCGTTTCGATATGTAAACAAGGACCTCTTCAAAACGCATCTTCAACGAGTATTGGAAACCCAGAAACCTACTAATCTAACAGAACTGACAAATATGATCTCTGAATCCAAACGTCACTCGACCATCGAGAAAAAACTTAGATGTCGCCAGCAAACTTGGATTACGAAACGAGTTATAGAAGCCAGTATAAGAAAGAGGAAAGCGCATACGGATTTCAGATGGAACATGGAAGATCTGACGCTTAAGTACATATATATCCAAGCGAAAAAAGAATCAAAGCGTCTCGTAAAGGAAGCAAAATTTTCATATTTTTCCAAAAGATTGGAGGCAGCGGCTGATAATAATCGCGAAATATGGAAAATAATAATCGAAGTAAAAGATAACTCTCTTCCCCGGACTTTTTCACCTGATTTGCAGATCATTCCAGTCTCTCCGCCTGATTCTTCGCAACAATATGAAGCAGCAACAATTCTAAATAACTTCTTCTCAACTATTGGTGAAAAATAACGAGCGAACTCGGTGCTCCTCCAACAAGCATAAGGAATGATACAAATACTTCGCCTAGATCCACATTTCATATCCATCCAACCAACAAAGACGAGGTGCATAAAACCATCGAGGCAATGAAGAAGAACACTGCTCCAGGCAGTGAAAACATAACAATGGATGAAATTATGCTCGTCAGAGACGAAATAGCAGGTCTCCTTGCTGACTTTTACAATGAGCACATCAAAAACGGGACGTTTCCTGAGGAGGGGAAGCTAGCGAAAATAATTCCTATATTTAAGGGAGGTGATCGTTCGGACCCGAATAACTATCGCCCGATTGCGCTTCTTACAGGATTCAGTAAAATTTTTGAAAAAATAATTAACACCCGTTTAACATCGTTCATTGTGGATAATTCTATCCTAAATTCCCATCAATATGGTTTTCAAAAAACCAAAGGAACACTTGATGCTTTGATCTCAGTGACCCATTTCATCAATGAAAGGCTTGACAATGGAGACTATGCTGTTGCCATTTTTGTGGATCTGAAGAAAGCGTTTGATACGGTCGACCATGACCTTCTGCTTCGTAAATTAGAATCATATGGTGTACAAGGCAAAGCGAATCAGTTATTTCACAGTTATCTAAAAGGTAGATTGCAGATAACAGAAGTCAATAATTTTTTGAGTGACCCAGCACCAATGAAATCAGGAGCTCCACAAGGTTCCATACTAGGCCCCACTTTGTTCCTATTATACACGAATAATTTGATTACATGTAGACTAAATAGGCATTACACATTATATGCTGATGATACAGTACTCCTGTACTCGGGATGTAACAAGAATGCCATTGAAGACTCCATCAATGAGGATCTGAAAACATATAGTTTGTGGTTAAACGAAAATAAACTAGCGCTGAATGTAACAAAGACTAAGTTTGTTATTTTTAAACAAAAGAACAAGGAAGACATTGATATTGATATAAAAATTAACGGCGAAAATCTGCAAAGGGTATTTGAATTTAAATATCTTGGCCTAATCATTGACCACCGTTTAACTTGGTTCCCACATATAAACAGCTTAAGAAGGTAAGTAGCCCCCATAATCGGCTTATTACGTAGGTACGAGGGATTCCCGAGGAACATCAAACAACTGGTTCTCAATGCATTCGTATTGTCGAAATTACATTACGGAGTGGTAATCTGGAGTCAGTCATCAAAGATAAACATTAATATCATCTCCAGGATGCTAACTAAGGCATATAAAAATATGCATAATCTCCCAAGGCTCACGTCAACAAAATTAGTGTACCAATCGTGTAACGCATTAACTTTTAGCCAAATCATTATAATGGAGAAAGCTAAGTTTATCTTCAAATGCTTAAACCTCAACTTGTCCCCACAAGTGCCATTGGTTAGGGTATCACAAAAGAATCAATACAATGCTAGGAACGCAGACCAATTTGTTATACCATTTGCAAGAACAGATCGTCTAAAGAACGATCCTACAAATGATGCCCTTCGTATATACAATGATCTTCCGGAATCAGTAAAAGAAGCGAATTCACTTATGATCTTCAAGAAAAGACTCAGGAACTATTTAATGAATAGCGATTGAATCTCAGCGCAGAAACTTTCAACATAGCATCTTAGGGCAATTTTTTTTTTATCCTATCATTAAATGCCTCAAGACACAGCTAGCCTTATGATTTATTATTATCTGTCCAGTAACTTCAAAATAGCATCTTAGGGCATTGTTGACCCTATCGTCGAGATACTTGAAGAAACAGCCATTCTTTTAACTCAGAGTTTTTTTTACTGCGTCGAATTAATATTTTTTTTACCTCTGAGAGCTGTTAACGAATCGGACATGAAAAGATTAACAGGATGACTTCACATATATTTTGTGTGCCCCCTTATACCGATGTTTTACACATTGTCTGGGTGGCACACCTGTAGAAACGACGAAATGTGAAGTGCAGATTGCACGAGCGTTGTGCGACGAAGAAAGTGTGATGGAGAGAGTGGAAGGGAAGGAGGTATAAAAAAAAAAAAAGATTTTATTTTTTAAATTTTTTTAAATATGAAAAATAATATAGAAAAAATTAATTAATAATAGGAAAGGGAAAAATTCATAAAGAACATAACTGTTATAGTTATGTTCTTTATGAATTTTTCCTAAATTATTTACTACAGAAAAACAAAATGATCTAAAATTCATATTTAATAAAAATAATGAAAAATCAAAAATGTTGTTATGTTAATTTTAAATTGAAATAATACAAATAAAATGTTTTTTTTTGAATCTGCAACCAAAATTTTGGATTGGAGTTATGACGGTTTTTTCGAGCAGTTTGCTTAGACGACTGCTCGATTACTACATTGGTAGCAGCTCGCGAGTTCTAGACCAGTTTTTGGGAATTTCGGTTCCAGCGTAAATGCAGCCAACATGACTAGCGAATTTCAATTGTCATTTTTGCAACTCGGGTGTTTCGTTAATTGAACAGAACGCAGGAAAATCTTTTGGAACCTGTCGCGGCAGATACCGTCACGCAGCAGCTAAAATTGCACCATTTAGGTAATCCAGACACCATCTGATCCTAGCTGACGTTGCAGATTTTGATATTTCATCAGTGCTTGCAGCGTGGTACTAGTTGTAAACGAGTTTTTTAGCAGGCAGTTTGGACAATATCGCGACAAGTTGTTGTTCATAGAACAAGAACGAGACGATCAACAAGCTGATCATTAAGGAAGTTCAAAAGTGCGCAACAGACCAGATCCTTGTGCAGGAGCACCATCATATTGTGCAACCAATTTAAAGTTTTCAGCATCAATGAAGGGATATCAGTTCGTCCCTGGAGTAAAAATCAAAATTGGTATGCTCGTTACTTCTCAGTCGGTAGTTTATTGGATTTTTTGAATACTATCCGCTCGCATTCTCAGAAAATTTTTCCTTCTAGAATCATCGAGTGTTCATATTAAGTATGAAAAAAAAACATGTTCATCAAAGCAACCACTCCTCAGCCCGTATTTGTTTTATCTATTTCTTGTCCCCTTATTTGTTTCAAATAGGGTAAATTGTCAGTGTTGAACAAAGCCCCGTGAAATATATGTGTTTATTTAGAATTAAAAATTAAAATGAAATGCCGGAGAAACATAAAACAAATTATGAATATCATTGAACATTTTCTGATCCTCGGAATCGCCTTAGATATTTAGATTTAAAAAGAAAATATATAAATTCTTAGAAATTGTGCAAATCAAAATAAAATTGACAAAGAACTCATATTATTAATTGACACACTTTTTTTGAAATTCGAAGAACAAGATCGTTGGAAATTATAGATCCACTATTTATATAATAAGTATACTCTAATCTCGTTGAAACTTACTTTCGGATACTTTTAAATTCACATTGCAGTATACACACTACGGTTTATTTTATTTATTTCTATCATAAAGATCATACAATCGCGAGTTGAAACATTACACAGTTGTGTCAAACTAAGCAAGTGTAATAGTTTGTTGGGTCAAAGTTGATGGTTACGCTTTGTGCAAAATGTTTGGAATGAATGAGCTCTTCATCTTTTTTTCTGAGAAACCAAATGAGAATGAATAAAAAAAAGTGAATGGCTTCACATTTCAAGAATTTTTAACGGGTATGGGACCCACCGCGTTGGCTGGACCCTTCTATCCTGAGCTAGCCATCGGGCTGAGCTCTTTCTGTTTTCAGACCTTGAGTGGCTCTTGCTGGGTAAAGTGGTCTTCCATACAGGTTTGTTATTATGTTAAAGTTTAATATGGTTCCATCATATAAGATTTTAATATACATCTAAAACATTTTATTTTTCATTTGCCGCAAAAGAAAATATAAATTGCTTTTGTATGAATTTTTAATGTAAATGAAAATAAATGGCCAAATCCACAATGGATCTTATCTCGGATAGAAGGGACGAGGTGCAAGGTACCACTCCCATCTAGATGCTCAATTCTTAGTTGGGGTTGTAAGAGCTCAGAGTAAGGACGAAATCGTCTCGCGTCCTGTGCACATTAACAAAGTCCAGTCAGTCGCGTTTCCTATAGTTTGTTTCTTCGGTAGGTTACCTCGGCCTCGATACCGTCGAACTCTTATATTATGTTTGTAAAATTGGTGAATGCGGAATTTTTGCAATGGGCCTTTATGCTGGAGAAAAGAACCCGTCCCATGAGAGCGTAACGCTAGCCTGCAAGCGCATTCACGCGTCCTCAGTCAAGTTCAATTCCGGTGAGCATTAATACTGTCGCTCACTGAGGCAGTAGACTATAGCTGCAGTCCTTTACGGACATCTTAAACATTTTAAATCACTACAGGGGTTGGTTTAGATTTCCTTCGGGGAATCTCGAAACCAGACGGACGAAGGATAATCATAACAGAAGCTCATCAATAACAGCAGTCCTTACAAAATGTCAATGTAGTTTTAATAAATTTCATACCATTAACTAACGTTTACAAATATTGAGTGGGAAAAAAAATTTAACTCCATGTCATTTTTTGGCTGAACAGCACCTCCTCATACTCTTATTGAAATTTTTCGGTATGGGGAAATTTTTCAGAGGAACTAATCCCCTAATACTTTTCTACACACTTAGTTATTGTGGAACGTCTAATTTTTACCCTCAACATATTTTTGTGTTTTTCTCAAAGCAATGATTTAAGATTTGTATCGTTTTTCCACTCACCGATTCAATTAATTCGTAGAAATAATCGCAAGGGAGATTGCTTTTATAAAGAAAAATCCAGTGCTATATGTCTCTGACTTTTATTATCTAAACCAAACTTATTGCACATCAAAATGTAAGTATACTCAACGGATACATTAATTGAATCAATGATTTAAATGAGTTATCGAGTCGAGAAGTATTAATCCTTTTTCCTCGATCATATACAAATATCCATATAAGGAGATAAAAACATTGCATACCTAACTGCAAGCGTTTCAACTCATACCTCATTAATCATTGAAGTGCTTCCCTCCGCTACACTTCTGTCCAAGACTTAATATGAATTACGGAAATCCTTCCTTCACTCAATTTAAAGTACTGAAAAGCAAAATGGCAAACGTAGTTCAAAGAACAAAGAGTTGACAGTGGTAAACGTCTTCTTAAAAAGTTTGACGGTGAAGTCCTTGCAAAAATATAATTTCCGAGAAAAAGGTGTCACGACAGCGATGGAAATTCCATCTAATTCTTACTCTTAGACCTTGTCCGTCAAGAAATCGTGCCAACAACTTTTTGTTTCAACTCCTCTTTTCGGAGAGTAGAGTTTCAAATCTTTGCTTTTCAGAATCGTTAAAGTCAACTAACCTAGTCCGTCAAACTGAACTCAAGAATGATTTATTAATTTTGAACTTATATATTGTATACTTGCAAACCCCCGTCAAGGGGTTGAATCTGAAATGAGGCAGCTAAACTGTCAGACAATCTAATGAAATTTTATCATTGAATTAAATAAGTAATTATCATTTTGTTTGTTACGGCTTCAAAGGAACGCTCAAGTTGATTATAGTGAAATTAATGGTTATGGAAGTCATTTACAATATTCGGTGAATCATTTAATAAGGACTCGCAACGAGTTTCCGTTGAGGAATATGTAAATAAGACAAAGTTAAATGGGATATTTCAACGGTATGAAGGGCTAACATTATACATTTAAAGCGAAATATTGCAAATTTTGAGCTGGTAATATTGTCATTGCCTGTATTCCAGTGAACTATATTTTTTATTTGAAAAAGTTACGAAAAACTTGAATTTATGCATTCAACAGTGTATTATAGAGAATATACTACTCGTACGTAATTTAAGCATTAGCTTGTAAAATTTGACATTATAAGGTTGAATTAATTTCTTCTAAGATATTAAAATATGACGTTGAAGCAGGAAACTATTTTTTCCTTATTAAAAACATTTTAAGCAAGTCGAGTAAGCAAGAAAGTGCTCTTCTCAAAAGATCCCTGTACCCATCTAAGGATTTGCAACATGTTTTCTAAGAATGTGAATCCATGATTTGAATTATTCATCCAATACTTGGATAAGAACTTGTTCAAATGTATGCAAAATATGCAGAGCTTCTTTCCTAAGCACACTGCAGCTGATATTTTCGTACTGTAGCACTTACATATATCAGTCGTCTTTATTTTCAAAGTTAAATTCACAAGCGGCAACTACTTATATCTATCATAAACGTCGGCGGCCACAACAATAAAAGTTCCGATTGGCAGATAGTCGCCGATGGCCTTCACGATAAAAATAAAAAGACCTCCTTGGTCATATGAACATGTGTGTGTGTCTACGGCATTTGCCAGACGGGATAATCTAACCTGACCTCGGCCAATCCTGCATCGGAATCCTCCTCGATATCATCGTTTTCAGAGTCGTCGTCAAGTTTAGGAGGATTAAAACACCAGGGTCGAAGCTTTTCGAAAGTATACACTGAGCAAAACGGCTTGGTTGAAACTTGGAGTCTTTCAATATCTTTGATTAGATAATGATTCTTTCCAAGACCCCAGAAACTGTATAAGGCCCCTTAAACTTTAGTTCTAATTTACGGCTTTTCCCAGTCACTGCGATATCATTTTCGATGAGCACTAAGCCATTGGCGGCCTACTATGTCAGCGGTGCATGCTTGTTATCAAAACGAACTTTCCATTATTCTCGTTCCTTCGTCAGATTTTCCAGAGCTGGTTTGCGTTTGATTTTAATATCGATCACATCATCATCAAGTGGATCAATTCCAACTTGTAGAATGGAAATAAGCTAATTTCCCCTTAAGTCTTTCAATTTAAAATCGAAAATGATTTCGTTTGGACTAGATCTAGTTGTCGAATCTTTTTGGGAGTTTATAGCTCACTAAATCGATAGTGAAAGTTGTTCCCAGCTGATTTGATTTTCGGCGGTAGTAGATAGATAGGACAAAATTGTTTTATTGGTCCGCTGTACCTGTCCATTAACTCATGGAGCTCGCACTGCAACTTCAATGTGTTTTATGTTATGCAACCTACCAACAATTGAACTTTCGTGAAGTGTACGCTGTTCTTCGATTGATAATGACTTTGTTGGGGAGACCAAAATAGCTTGTTAACTCAGTTAACGCATTGAGAACTGGCTGTGTTGAAGTATTCTTGACAGTTTTCACTACCAAATATTTAGTAAAGGCATCAGAGATTGCAATGATGTATATATTCCCGTTTTGCTACATTTGAAATGGCTTAAATGGTCAGTGTGTTACTGCCACAATGGTATAGGTGAAATGTCCTCAACATACATACGTCCATCTGGTTTTCCCGACCGCGTTTGAAAATAATAATAGTTCACACACGACGCAATGTAATCTTTACTGAATCCTTGGATTTTTCGGAACAAATAGTGTCGTTCTATATGTTCAATTGTTTTTTCGACACAAAAATATCCAAAGTTATCGTGACTACTTTGAACGTTATGAAGTTTCACTGATTTAGGCACAACTAATTTAAATCGATTATTTTTAAATTCCAACTTGGATTTTATCCGTTTTACACGCACGTGTTGTATCCTGTTATCCCTAAGCTGTATGGTATATATAAATCCAACCTAAGGTTCCCGCAATGACAGCAAAAACTAGTCCAGCAACTTCCGAGTCGCCAGCGGGTAAATCAGGCGCACGATTAAGAGCGTCGAATGAGCGAGTCATATTCCCGGTCGGTGTACAATCTCAATATCGTACTCCATTAATCGCAACTTCCAACTGGTGATTCGAGGTTTCAGTCACCACCCGTATATGTTTTCCCAAAACATAAACCCGGAAACGATCTAAATTTTGACTACGACGAGAACTTCTTGTACATAGCTATGGTAAGAACTTTCTAAGTCCAAACTGTGGCGGCTGTGGTAACAAACAGGTCTCCAATTTTTACTGTCTATAGATCGCAATAGAACCCCAGCAAGTCGAACAATGCCAGCATCTGCGTGAATTCTGTGCCTCACGCAGCAATTTAGTCGAAGGTTTCGCATTCAAGGAGTAGTCTTGCACGAACTTGCGGAAACCCCCAGTAAGGCCAAAAAATCGCCTCACTTCGTTGAGGTTTGTCGGTGGTTGAAAACTGTTAATAGCAGCTAGCTTTTCTTTTCCTGGTTGAATAACGCTTTCATTTACCACGTAGCTTAGATAAGCGATTTCCTCAGCAAAAAATTGCATTTGTCAAGCTTCACAGTCAGCCCGTGCGTCTCCAGTAATTCCAAGAATATTTGGAGTGACTGTCGGGCACTTCCTACGTTCATGCTGGGTAAAATTTGGTCTTACAGATATGCTAACGCTTCTCTAGATTTCATCTGAGAAAGAATTTTATTTATCAAATACTGAAAAACACTTAACGAGTCAAAAGAGCATCCTATTGTACTCATAATGCCCATTATGTTTCATTCAACTGATATTATGCGTAACAAATGCGGTATATGATTTTGACTCTTCGTTCAACTCGATTTGATGGTATCCCATTCGCAAATCTAAGGTCGTAAAATATTTATGACTCACAAACTGCATAAATTTGTCTTCGAGACTCAGCAATGGAAATGGTTGTTGATAGTGATGTCATTTAAACTTCTATAGTCTACACATAAGCGGCTCTCTCCAATGTTTTCTTGATAAGTGCAATCAGTGACACGTAGGCAGAATTGGACGGTCATATTATATTTGCATCAAAAAGTTCGGCGATAAGATTACCCACGATCTTTCGTTTGAAATATGGAATGTAGTAGGTTTTAAACGCAATTGGCTGATTGCTCAGGTTAGCAAAATGCTCTTTTTGGTCATTGAACATTTTCCAAGTTCGAAAATATCTCGTTCGAAATTAAGTCAATAGTAGCTGTAACTGATGGCGTTCATCATTGGTCAGGGAAAAACCCATAGTTAAAATATTCTCCCCTTTCAGCCAACATTGTTCACCATGAATGACCAAACAGCTACCAGGACGACGCAAAATATCACGTCCCAACAAAACATCATGATCCAGGTATTTCTTGTCAACAAACAGCAACTCGAAATTGTATAAAAGTCCATCAATATCTACACTGTTCGTGCATTTATTGGTACAATGATATGTATCCCCAGCAAATTCATTAATTTTAACATTGCAAGGGAGGATATCTCCAACTTACTTAGCTAATGCCACCCTGATCAATATCCTGAAGCTACCTTATTCCACAAAGGCGGTTCGCTGGTTTTGTGATTTGTACGGTGGCACGTTGAGTATCTTTCACGACGTTGCGGTTGCAGACAACAAATAGAATTATGTCCTGGCTCAAGACAGTTGAAATACATGGCTTTGTTTTGTTTGTTCGGCAGTGGTTCCATTCTGGGACTATCAGAATGCATTTCTTTCGGTTGTGATTTCGATCACACTAATCTTCTTGTATTGGCAAAGTGACGAATTGCTGATAGCAATTCATGACAGGAATTGAATTATTGTGTCAACGCGACTCTTCCAAAATCGGGATCATTGCAACCATAAATCACGCATGCTATAAATGCCTCCTCCGGCAAGCACGCTTTTCAGCCCAACGACAGGATCTTATAATAGAACTTCTCCATTGGTTCCGATAATCCTCGTTTAGTTGCAGTCATTCTTAAAATTAATGTCGTCAACATTTATTGTGCATGGAAAATCAATTTAAAATTTCCCGACAAAATGCGACTACAAATTGGTAACACGTCAGTCCACGATTTTGCAGGGCCCTTTAATTTGGACAACATGGCCAACTGAACAATTCCATTGGCCCATTCATATGCTTCTCTTAATTGTGACACACGCTGTACACATTACTCAGACGTTAATGGCCAGGCAGCAAATAGATGAAACTCCGACATCTCATCAACAATGTCCCGTACATTCGCGGTTACATGTTCGTTTATGGTATTTGGCTGATACAAGTACGCATGCTTTGAAGGAACAACCAAATGATGATTTAACGCAGCGACAGCATATGTTAATTGCGTATGCGCAGGCCCAGCGTATGACACGAGCGAAAAGTTATTCTGCATGAGCGCATGCATACGAGTTGGCACTGTGCATAATGGTGTTTCTGTCACAATCACAGACGACGGCGGTGAGCTAGATTGCATTATCACGTTTGATGCAGACGGCAGGGACGAACTTATTGGCACCATCATAGTTAATGTGGACAGCGGTGAGGGTATCGCAGCGGGCGATACTTGTTTGCATGTTTGTGCTGATTCGGTTGGTACGGTGGAATGCAGTGATGGTGTTGCAATGAAGGGTGCGTCGTGGCGTTTGTGAGCGACGGTTTTCTCCTGCTGAGAATGCGGATTTGGGACGGGCGGATTTTAAATGACGCCGCGCAAGCTCCATATGAGTTCTGACAACATTTCAACTTGTTGCGACACTATCGACACTTCCTTACGAACCATGACAATTTCATCTTCACTTTTCGATTCCACGTCCGGTAATTCGATTTCGTCACTTTCGATGCGTTCCGACAATCACGTGATCAATTCTGCTTTCCGGCCACACGCAATTCCCAGGTGGTCAGCACTTCCCGCAATTGTTTGTTCGACAATTCCGCAATTGGTTTAATGGACATTTTCGGACTCTATCTCACTTCTAAAACTGTCAAAATACCGAAAACGAAAACTTAGAATAGTATGGGGAAAAGTCTATGGACTGTATATGTTGAAAAAAAACACACTTTTGTACTCTAGCACTGACAGATATCAGTAGTCTTCATTTTTAAAGTTAAATTCACTAGCGATAATTACTTATATCTATCGCAAACGGCATCGGTCACAGAAAACGAACGTTTGGATTTGCGGATAGTCGACGATTGCCTTTAATATAAAAACAAAAAAAACCTCCTTGGTTACCATGCCTCCCCCGGAAAAAAACACTCCACCTTCGATGGGAATTATTTACGTTGGCAACAATTCCACGACTTGTTCATGCAAATGGTGCATAGCCAACTGATGTCCAAGTGCCAAAAGCTATGGTACTTCAAAGCCGATCTCTCCGAAGAAGCGGAGCTTTTGATTCGAAATTTACCATTGTCGGATGACAACTACGAGGTGGCTTGGACAACCTTGAAGGAAAGGTATGACAACCGGCAACTATTAGTAGCGACACTCATCAACAAATTGATGAGGCAGCCATCTCATGCTAATAAAAGGCCATCAGTGGCAGCAATAAAGGCTCTACATGACACTACATAAGAGTATCTCAAAGGCCTGGAGAACCTGCAAGTATCCACAAGGGACTGGGATCCGTTGCTGCTGCATGTGCTGATCCGAAAATTGGATACAGCGGCTCATGCATCATACGAACAATCGTTATCCAACCCTCGTGAGCTACCACTCTTGGAGAGTTTGTTAGACTTCATGGAAACGCGTTTCTAGGCCCTTAAGATACTCGGCCATAAAACAAAGGAACCGGAGATCAACTGTATAAAAGCCACCAAGTTGAACGTGACTGCCACGACAGCTTCTCAGTGCTTAGTGTGTGAGCAAGATCACCCGCTTTACTCCTGCCTGGATTTCCACAGGATCACTGCTGCAAAGAGATTAAGTTTGGTGCGCGCTAAGGAGCTGTGGGTGAATTGCCTTCTAGAAGGACATCATTCTTCCAGCCGCGTGGCCAAAAGTTGCAAGCAATGTTCCAAGAATGACAATAACCTGCTGCATCTGCCTGGAGACAGCAAGCCCAAATATATCAAGGTTATATCCTCGAGCAGGACAACGCCAAAACAAGACTCGAAACCGCAAACTAATGCAGAACCGCCATCACTCGCTTTAACGACTGTGATGAAGCCCCGACCCCAAGGACATGTGCTTCTGGGCACAGTCATCATCAAGCTGGTCACCAGCAATGGGAAGACGAGGGATTGTCGAGCTGTGCTGGATCTGGGCTCACATATAAACCAAGTCACCAAAAGAATCATCAAAAAATTGGGTTTGACATCGACACCACACCTTGCCCTCATTGAAAAGGTAGGCGGTAGCACTGAGAAGGCATACCATAAGGTGAGCTTTGGCCTAAGATCCAGATTATCAGGATACGTCACGCGGTTGGAAGCCTACATCATGGACAAAATAACATCATTGCAACCGTCTCAGAACTTGAACATAACGGGATGGCACATTCCCAAAAACATAAGGCTGGCCGATCTAGACTTCCACGGAATGGAGCACATCGACTTGTTGAACACTTTTACGAGGTCCTAGCCGTTGGACAAATAAAGTTGGGCCCACAGCTCCCAATGGTCCAGAACACGCCCGTAGCGTGGATTGTAGCCCAAAGAGTGATCACACCGCAAGTGTCTTCCATGACATGCGGCATCCTGGCAGAAGATAATCAGCTTAATCAGCTCATTAAGCGATTTAGGGAGGTCGAAGAAGTACACGATCCACAGCACAAGCTTCGTTAACTGAAAAGGTTTACGAAGCACATTTGTATCAGACAATGACAAGACATCCCGACGGCCGTTTCTTGGTGAAACTCCCATTCAGCAAGGATCTTGAGACGTTAGGTGATTTCCAAGCGGTGGCAATTAGCAGATTCATTGCCTTGGAGCGTTGACTGGAGAGGAACCCTGATCTAAGGCTACTATACAAGGACTTCATGGAAGAGTATATTTGCCTAGGGCATATGGAGGAGGTGACGTCATAGCAGTGGGAGAAATTAGGATACTTCCTTCCACATCATTGTGACCTGAAGCCTGATAGCAGTACAACCAAACTGCGGGTGGTTTTCGATGCACCCAGTAAGACAACCACAAACGTTTTGTTAAATGATGTCCTTCATACAGGGCCTACTGTCCAGGATGACCTTTTTTCGATACTACTCCGTGAATACTAACTATGGTGTTCTGCCTTGGTTCATATTCACCGCCGACATCGAGAAGATGTAATGGCAGATAATGCTCCGTCCTGAAGACCACCGGTACCATGGCTTTATTTGGTGAAATAGTTCAACGCAACCAGTGCGATACTATCAATTGAAAACAGTAATGTATGCCCCATATCCAGCTACAAAATGTCTACAGGTTCTAGCACAAGAAAACCAGCAGAAAGGTCCCCTGGGCAGCAGCACGTTGGAGAAGGATTGCTTTATCGACGACGTCATGACCGGGGCAGACAGCTTAGAGGAGGCACTTCGCAAACAGGCGGAGCTATGCACCAGACTCTCGAGCGCAGGCGGGCATTTGCGCAAATGGTGTGCCAATCATCCTCTATTGTTGAAGCAGATTAAACCCCAGGACCAACAGGTCCAGCTGGACTTCAGTAGTTTACACGAGGACTATATTTAGAAATTAAGAGTCATCTGGGGTCCGAAGACTGACGAGCTCTAGATCCATATCAGCCTGGATCCAACCGATGCAAAGTTCTCCATGAGGACGATGGTATCTGATATAGCCCGAACGTTCGATCAATTGGGCTTCTGGCTCTTGTGATAGTAGCAGCCAAACTATTTCTGCAGGAATAATGCGATTGGAATTGAACCGGGATGCAGCATTACCAGTGGGGATCTATAACCATGGGCCCGATTTTTGCAGTGCTCTGCTATCATTGCAGCAGGCCTAATTTTCTCATCACATCAATACAGGCGAGAAACCCGTGCAAGTATAGTTGCGCAGCGATATAGAGGCGGTCAACCCTGAGGAGCGGTCAAGTCGTCGTCAGGTTACTGTGTGCGAAGTCAAGAGTGGCTCCGATTGAAACACTTCCTGTTCCGCCCCTGGAGTTGTGTGCGGCAAAACTAGGCACTGAACTCACAAGACAAATTAAGACAGCGCTCAATTTACAGGAGGTTTTTCAGGTATTCTGGACCAATGCCAAGATTGTCTTGGCTTGGGTCAACCCTACTGCATCTTCACCCAATACCCGTGGTGGCGAACAGGGTCTCTGCTATACAGACCCTCTTAAGGCCGGATCGATGGTGACACGTAGCGTCTGAAGACAACATCCAGCTGACATCCTGTCACGTGGTGTGGCGCCGGCTGAATTGAGTCGCTGTAGTATATGGTTGCAAGGACCACCATTTTTACCCAGGGCAGAATCAGTTTGGACTTCCAAGTATTGAAGGGGGGGGCCTCTGCCGCTACCATAGCAGCCTCGGTCTGTTTTAGAGATAAAACAGACCAAGACTGCTACGGTAGTGGCAGAGGCTCCTGAAACACACTTAATTCAGCGGATCCAACACGACAACTTCAACTTCAAGAGGCTGCAGCGCACAGTGGCCTACATGATGCAGTTTATCTCTGGTCTCAAGCTGGCAGTGAAGCGATTTCAACTGACAAATCAAGCACCCACGAGTGATGAATTTATTATCTACAGCCCTGAAGATAATCGTGAGTGATGTACAATCGTAAACTTTTAACTGCGAACTTTTGGGCATCAGGTCGGGGAGGCAAGTCTCCAAGCACAGTCCGTTGGTGGAACTGGCACCATAATCTATGTCGGTGGGGGGCTAGAGGCTGCCAAGATCACGTTCAATGCCAAACATCCCATTTTATTACCGATCAAACATCCATTCACTAGACTGCTGATGATGGACATACATCGCGACCACTGCGCAAACACTGCTGGCTACCACTAGACAGTGGTTCTGGCCAATTCGAGGAAAATAACTCGCAAGATCGATCATTCAACGGTGCGTGTGGTGTACCCGAGTCAAGCCTAAGCTGTTTTCACAAGTCGAGTTCACGTATTCAGCTGGCCTGTCCATTCATCAACTCCAGCGTGGATCTCTGTGTGCCTCTGATGATCCATTACCGGGGTAGAGGTACCTGACCGCAATAACGGTTCCTAACCATATTTTGCTGTTTTGCTACAAAGGCCGTCCATCTGGAGCTGGTCAGCGATCTAAGCTCAGGGGTATTCTTTTGTGCTCTGAAACGTTTCATTGGACGACGAGGATACTGCTGAAACTTATTTTGCGACAACGCCAACAACTTTGTGGGAGCTCACAACCAGTTATCAGAAGTGCTGTCCTCATTATATTCCAACGAAGTGGGCAACAAGTAACAACGGCGTGCTCCAGCCGGGGAATCGATTTCCATATCATCACTCTACGCGCGCCTCATTTTGGCGGCTTGTAGGAGGCGGCGGTCAAGTCAGCCAAAAATTTGACCCATCAAGGCGTTTCGTCGGTGGCTCTCACCTACGAGGAGCTACATACCTTGGTGGTAGAGGTGGAGGCTATCCTCGATTCTAGACCGCTGACTCCAACGTCAAACAATCCCAGTGCCTTATCATTGGGATTAACTCCAGCACACTTTCTTATCGGAAAACCCCTCACAGCCATAGTGGATGGTCGCACAAAGCTAGTCACCGGAGGTCTTCATGTCCGGTGGAAGCTAACCAATCACCTAAAACTCGAATTCTGGAGACGATGGACGCACGAGTACTTGGCGCAGTTGCAGCATCGTGTCAAGTGGAGACAGTCACACCCCAATGCAATCCCAGGAACAGTGGTCATCATAAGCGAAGATAACACCCCATCGATGAAGTGGCCACTGGGGCGAATTATCAAAATGTACGAAGGCACCGATGGTTTCGTACGAGTCGCTGCTGTCAAAACTGCCTCGGGAACTTTGAAAAGGCCCATACAAAAACTGGCCCCGTTACCAGTACTCGACGACGCACAGTCTAACGAAGAACCATCACAAGCAAGTTCCCCCCACTTGACGAAGGAAAGGTCCCAGATCAGCGGCGACGACAGCCCGAGGACAAGATAGCTGAACGGACCGTTCAATAGGGATGGGTGTTGAGTTTCTGACACCCCAACTTACAATAGTTATTTAAGGTTAATTAGCACTGTAATAATTAGCCCATTCGTAATTAATTCGATTGATTTATCAAGTGATCAATCATTTTAATTCAATTCACCAAATTCAAATTCAATTCGCCACAAAGCGAAAATACTTTGTTTCGAATACCACATTTCATTTTTATCAATCGAGTAACCCACTTTTCATTCATTTTTAGAGTTTTGTAAAATAATTTTACAAAACCCTTCTAAAATCGCGTCCTGTCTGTCCGTCCGTGTGTCACAGCAGTTTTTCTCGGAAACTACTTTAGCTAGAAGCATCAAATTTTGTATGTAGGTGTAAAGTGGTGATCTCTTCAAAGTTCAACTACAAAAAAATTGTATAAGGTATCTAAGGGGGTCTCCCCATGTAGGGGAGTGACCCCCCGAAAAAAAAAATTTCATTGAAGGTAGCCGATATGGGTATCAAATGAAAGGTCTCGATGAGAACTTTCCAAAACAGGTCTTAGTTTAGCAAAATTTGCTTCGAGGGGTGCACAGGGAGGGGAAATACACGAGAAATTTGTGTCGCCCCCCCTCGCGATTGGACACCTGTGATCCGAAAAATCTGAAAAAAATCAAGAATGTAGACCTTAATGAGTACAACAACAACAAATACGTGAGAAGTTGCAATTCACTCAACTTTGTTAGTAATAGTATGATTTATCGATTTTATGTTTTCTTGAATAAAATCTTAATGGTACCCTTAAATTCAATAAAATTTAGTACACAGATGACTATTTATAAGATTGATTAACCCTGCAAGTTTCATAAAGATTGAATCATATTTAGCGAAGTTATAGCGGTTTGATTTTTCCTGTATTACTATGGAACAATATGCGCTGCATGTATTACTATGGCAACTTATGGCTATGGAATAAGATGCGCTTTTTACCGACTCAGACACTACAGTCTTGCTAGGATTTGCATGAAAAAATCAGGAAAGATAGGTGTCATGAATATCTTTGAGAATCGGTTCAGCTAGTGGTATCAGTAATCATAAAACAAAATAGTGGCTGTTTTAAATGCGAAGATTGAATAATTTTGAGTTATTTTTTCCCAACTTCAACGTTTAAGGTGCATGCTTTGAACACTTGATTCAATTTAATGAATGACTGAAGATGAGTACCTACCATTAATACTCATAAGTGAAACAAGCCAAGGAGGCGGGAGAGAGCTCCTAGCAAAAGGGCTTTGTAACAACTCTAGGATTCGAAAAAATTGGCCATTAATCGATGGTAACAGTACAGGAGAGTGGCTCCTGAAAAAAATTCATCAAACGTAGCCGATATGAGTATGAAATGAAGGTTTCCATGGTAGCTTTTCAAAACAGTTCTTAAACTGTCAGTTTTTGCTTCAGTGGGGCACAGGGGGGAAATACATGAAAAATGTGTTTCCTCCCTTGCGAATGGACATCTGAAATAATTATTAAGGGAGATATTTATGAGTATAGCAATAACAAAAACCTCAGAAGTCTAAATTCGTTCAACTTTGTTAATAATAGTATGATCTTCGAATTTCATAGTTTCTCCAATAAAATCGTCATTGACATGCTTCTTGACTTTATTCAATCTGGTGACTGCATTTTGAAAATTGAATACAAATCCCTTCTGACATGAGCGTAGGTTTGTTTACCCAACTTGTTTAATTTGTCAAACTTTGAAACAAAAGTTTATTCGTTGTTCAATTGTTGATTGGTCTGTATCATAGTTGCTGAGCGTTTATTAAAAGATTTTTAACGAATTTTGAGCTTTTTGCTGAATGTATTAAATAGAAATAATATAATTAAAGTTCGGGAAAAAAGAGTCCCGGCGCAAACAAAGACTTTTTGTGGAAAAAGATTGAAATTGTAAATACTTCCTAGTTTTTTAAATTTTACGTAGTACTGTTGAAATATTCATCAATTACAGTATCAAATCATATGTTCTCAACTGCATTATTAGTAGAACTGCAACAATGGCGAAATTCTTTACTGAACAGTGCATATGACGTTGGTCAAACTAGGTGTATTATAAACTTGCAGACGAATACCAAAGATAGTTTACCTCAGCACAGATGAGCTTAGCTGCTAAGACACACGATATTTCAGGATTTTGTTTATCTTTACTCCCGAAAACTTTCTATCTATTCAAACATTCCAACGTGGATATCGTCTGAACTGAAAAGGATCCAAGTATATTCACCTTATACTCGTATGTGGCAAACGGAGAGCATCCTCTCGTATCTACATACATTTGCCGTGCAGAAAACGTGTTTTGATCTCTCCACTCAACTTCCTGTACCAACATGGAAATGGAAATATGTTTTCTACATAAGGATATACTGGGGAATTAACGCTCGAAAAGATTGTTAGAAAAACCTCGAGTCAACACGAGGTAAGAATGGAATTTATAGATCCTTGATGCTTGAGCATCGTCTTCATTGTTTCACCCATTGGTGGCTGGTTGAGTGCGGGTAGACAACGATAAGCTGAAGTTATTAACGGAAAACTTTCTTCAAAAGCTTTTGCGTTCTTACCCAACTTTTGTTTTTGTTGAGCTAAAGTTAAGTGTTTCGAAGCAGCTTATAATATGCTTCAAGCATCAGTTGCTTTTACCTTAAGAGTATCTTTGGGAACATCAACATGTACATGTCTATAAATCTCCACGCCTCCATTTGAATACTCACATGGGACGCTGTTGGGTGTTTGGTTATCTAATTTTCATTATTTCACTCTTGCATTAAAATAAAAAGTTATGGTTTTTACCTACGCTGAAGTACTTTGTTTATGGAGCAAGAAAGTAGAAGTTAATTGGGGACTACGCTTAGGTGAGTTTCCGGGACTTAAATAAAACAAAAAGAAGTTTGAAGGAAGTTAACATTGAGAATTGAGTTCTATTAGAATATGAATGAGAATGTTTATAACATTGAGATTAAGGTTTTGCTTGAAATTAATCAAGTTTATGATCGATTGGTTTTGTAAAAGATGCTACAGTTCTTTAATTGTACCTGGCATGATTACCAATGGCCATTGGTGAATGTTTTTGCTATAAATGTTTATCCCTTTATTACATATCGGCTGTGATGGAACATATTTGAAAACTTCCCCTGATTCTCCCTTTGCTGTGATATCTGAATTTTCGTCTAAGTCAAATGCGCTTTATTTAATCAATCACTATATGATCTATTAAAACATAAAGCAAGTTCCAAAACATCAAAACTAGTCAAAAATTATATGGCCCCTTGGGTCCCCCAAATTCAAACAATATGAAAATTTAACAAGTTGGGTAGACAGACCTATGCTCATGTCAGAAGGGTTTTGTACTCAAATTACAAAATGCAGTAACCAGCAACGAATAAAATCAAGAAACATGTCAAAGACGATTTAATTGGAGAAAATGTGAAATTCGAAGATCATACTATTATTAACAAAGTTGAACGAATTTTGACTTCTGAGGTATTTGTTATAGTTATATCCACAAATATCTCCTTTGATATTTTTTTCAGATTTTTTAGATCACGGGTGTCCATTCGCGAGGGAGGAAACACATTTTTCATGTATTTCCCCCCCTGTGCTCCCACTGAAGCAAAAACTGTCAGTTTAAGAACTGTTTTGAAAAGCTCTCATAGAGAACTTTCATTTGATACTCATATCGGCTACCTTTCATGAAATTTTTTTTCAGGGGCCACTCCTCTGTACTGTAATCATCGATTCATGGCCTGTTTTTTTCGAATCCTAGAATGGTTACAAAGCCCTTTTGCTAGGAGCTCTCTCCTGCCTCTTCGACTTGTTTCAATTGTATGTACTCATCTTCATGATACCTATCACTCCTGAAATTTTCATGCAAATTCTAGCAAAGCTGTAGTGTCTAAGTCGGTAAATAGCGCATATGGCTCCATAGCAATATGTGTCCATAGTAATACAGGGCACATTGCTCCATAGTAATACACGAAAATTCAAATCGCTATAACTTCGGTAAATACTATCCGATCTTTATGAAACTTTCAGAAAAGATCAACCTTATAAATAGTCATCTTTATGCAAAATTTTATTGAGTTTAAAGGTACCGTTTAGATTTTATTCAAGAAAACACAAAATCGATAAATCATACTATTACTAACAAAGTTGAATGAATTTCGACTTCTCATGTATTTGTTGTTGTTGTACTCATTAAGGCCTACATTCATGATTTTTTTCAGATTTTTCGGATGGAAGGTGTCCAATCGCGAGGGGGGGGGGTACGCGAAAAGTTCGTACATTTCCCCTTTCCCTGCCCCCCTCGGTACTTATAAGACAATTTTAAGACTTGTTTTGAAAAGACCTCATTGAGACCTTTCCAATGACACCCTACTCGACTACCAATGGTGAAAATTTTTTTTTGAGGGGTCACCCCCCTATATGGGGAGACCCCCCTTAAACACCTTTGAAAAATTTTACCACCCTTGAACTTTCAAGAGGTCACCACTTCTGACCTTTCTACCAAGTTTAATGGCTGTAGCTCCTATAGTTTCGGAGAAAAAGTGCTGTGACATACAGACGGACGGACGGACGGACGGACAGACGGACACAGGTCGTGATTGCAATAGGGTCTTGTATTTCAGTACAAAACCCTAAAAAGTTAGTCTAATTACAATTATAGCATATTATCAATTATTTCTTTCCTTTAAAGGCCGTCGGGCCTTGCTTTGTTGTGTGAGCAGACGCATTTCGACTACTTCGAGTAGCGAAACGTGTCTGCTTACACAACAAAGCAAGGCCCGACGGCTTTTAAAGAAAAAAGAGAATTGGCCTGCGGATACCAAATAAACAAAATTATTGACTATTATCAAATAATTTGCAAAAAGGAGGTACCAAGTTCGGTAGACAGACCTACGCTCATGTCAGAAGGTTTTTGTACCCAACTTACGAAATACAGTCACCAGCAACGAATAGCCAAAAAACAGGTCAAAGATATGTGCACGTTTAAAAGAAAATCCATTGTTTCTTTACTTTCAACGGTCGCCATATTGTTGCAAAGAAACAAATATCAATCAAATCATGAAGTCTCAAAAATATTTTATTATTGATCTTATTTGAAAATTTCAAGAATATCAAATCAAAAGTGCGGTGCCTGATTCGATGGTTAGTTTATAAAATACCAAAATGGTGTGTTATTGTTATTGTATTTGGAGAAATTTCAAATGGCTATAACTTTCATGAATATGATTCGATTTTCATCAAACTTCCAGAGTATAAGCACCTTTTATAACACTACTCAAATATTGGATTTCATTGGTTTGAGGGTACCCACGTAGGATAGAGTGTATTTTGATACAAATGTAACACATTAAGAATTCAAGTGTAAATAAATAACAAATAAAACACGTCCTCCTCGGGTAACTGCTTACCCTAGGCTGACTGCAAAGTGGTCACCGGCTCTCTTCGAAGAATCTTCCCTTTCATTTCCACATGGTCATCCCTGCATCCCATACGACCCCGGATGGCCACTTCTTCAAAAGGTCTTCAGATGCCCTCGTTCGCCCTGTGTATTTCGATTTCACCTTCTGTCCAACGCCAAATTGAGTTTTCTTAAGAGCCACTAAGTCGCCCACTCAAAATCCTTGTACCATTTGTGTTCGCAAGTTATACTGTTGTCGGTTCTCTTGTTGAACTTTTTCAATTTGATTTCGTGACTCTTCTCCCTCCAAAATTCACCTCATATTATCATCTTCAGTATTCCTCATATCCACACCTATCATCAGTTTGAAGGGAGTGGTATCGATGCTGCGATTATAAGTGCTATTTAGAAAACCCTGTAGTCTGCTGACATGCTTCCACCAATCTTCAGGAGACGCACTTGAGAGTTTCGTTAGTGCTGGAACAATCACCCCATACGCTCGTTTGACATGTCATTATAAGATTTAACTCTTTCTTTCAGTCACTACAGTATTGAGCAAACGACTCTGATACGAATGTGCCACCTCTACCAGCGATTATTCGTCAAGGATTGCCAAAAATGGCTTCAACCATTTCCAGTTTTCGTAGAACTTCCTCAACTAAAGTCGTTTACACAGGAAAAATCCAAGTAAATTTTGAAAATGCATCAGTTATTATCAGTACATAGTTATATGCACTCCTCGTCGACGGCATCGGTCCGAGATGGTCAATATAAAAGGTGTCTAAGGATACATCTTCCTTCGGTATCGGATGGAGTTTGCTATCCGATTTGCTCGCCTTGTGATTGGACAAAATGTAAGCGACGCAATTCTCAATATACGCCTCAATCTTGTTGTCAATACCACGAACCTAGTGTTCTTTCTCTAACAAGTCCTTGGTTTTTTTCACTCAAAAATGGCTATGTTGCATGTGAATAGCTCCGATACCTCCTTTGCATGCATCAGCGTGGACCTCGGTTTTCCTCTGCGGCCGATAAATTTTCAAAACAGGTTACATCAACATGATACTCTTCACTTTATCAAACGCTGATTTTTCTGCTTCACCAAAGCGGAGAGCAATGCCTGACTGCAAAAGATTGCTGATAGGTCTCGACTACCGCCGAAAACGTTTGTTTGTTCTTCAATGTCACTTAGATCGTATTCTCATTCCCCTTCAAATGCTGGATATAATTTACATGCGCGATATTCTTGTTTTTCTCAATTGTCCGACATTTCTTCGCCACATGATCAAAATTGCAGCATTAAAAACATTTAGGTCCCTTTAGTTTTTCTGAATAAGATTTCCATTGATGCCCTATTTCACCACAATTGAAGCAACGCTCTTTGTATTTAGTCTGCTGTTCTATCCCTGGTTTCTTTTCCGTCCTCTTCTGTTTCGAACGAATCTTTACATACATACACTTCGAATTGTCGCTTTAGCTCTGCTATCATCTCAGCTCTATAAAGAAATGCTTTGTTCATGGCGTCATCGGAAATTCCATCGCACACATACTCGCAAATTGTGGCTTCGTCAAGATTCGTCATTTTTGCTATTCGCTGCATCTCGTACACGTATTCCAAGTACCCCTCGTGGGTTCTCTTTCTTAGTGCTGAGAGAATCTACTACTTTTTCCGAATTTGGTTAAGAGTGCGGATTTTAACTGACGCCAATTTGTAACTCCAGTTTGTGCAATTACAAGCTTTCATGCCATTCCTCGCATGACTTTCTTGCACATTAGAAACTTACGTTGATCAGCCCACCGAACGGAGACGCAAATGTCTTCAAACTCTCAAACCCAAACGTGTCCTCCATATCTTCGAGCTTCGCTCTTTTCTCTTTAAGTCGTCTTTTTTGCGTACGACTCGTCTTCTTCTTTTTCGGCATCAAACTTGACGATTCGCTTGGACAACTCTTCTTTTGTGCCGCTCGTGTTGAGCTGTTCTTTTTTGCACTCGTCGACTAGACTAGGTTTTGTGAACTTTTTCAACAATTCATCACACGCCGCCGTTGTCTTCATACTGAAGATCACGTCTTTTTTCACCAAATCGTCTTGACACTGTACTTGTCGTATAACAGGATGTGCGATGTAGCTTGAATCACTTATTCTGTTCACCTTTGCCTGCATCCCACTTCTGACACCATGTAGGATAGAATGTATTTTGATACAAATATAACAAATTAAGAATTCAAGCGTCAAAGTCAAATGCACTTTATTCATAACTAATCGTTATAAATTATAAAAGAATATAAAGCAAATTCCAAACAATAACAATACAAAAACTTAATGGCCCAAATGGCTCTCTAAATTTATACGGTATCAGTTAAACACATTTTACGAAAAAACTATAGCAAATTCAAATTAATTAAGATTATTATACATTTTATGATTTGATTGGAAAAAGGAGAAAAAACCAACCTGCACTATCCAAAATTATTTATAATTTCAACACAACTGTGAACTTTGATCCTACTTCTAATACGTTATAACCTAACTCGAATAAAATTCAATCAAAAAACTGTATTTCATACTAAAAAATTCGATCAAAATATTCTTAACCTATGCGTTTAACCTTATCACCAAACCTAATTTAATAAACATAACATATACCTGACCTATCCCCAATTTTAACAAAAATAAACAACAACATTAAATGTAGCAATAATGAGCTGAAACTCAAAAACAAAATAACGAAAAGACAAAAACAGAAAATAAACACGAATAATTTAGACATTGTCATTCAGCCACCAATACCTAGATTGTACCGTCTCAGCTCGATCAGCTTCAACAAATCTAGCAAATGAGTATCACCATTGGAATTGTTGGTCTCGTGAACTCAAATTCGGAGGATATTTTATCTTCTTATCGGTGGCCTATCGATATATGTGATATATGACTGGGACGCCATCAGAATCAAAAACATATTGTTTCATGTCCAAATACACGAATGCTTCTGGAGGAACGATGCCAGTTGCGAGGCAAGTCGCAATATACCTGTCTGTAGGGTGGAACGGCTGTGGAATCCAGGGGTTTCACACACAGTTACAGATTTTGCGATATGATTCCGAAGAAGTTTCAATATGAAGATATTGACTCTTGTCAATTGAGCAGCTTGATAAATTCTTCTATTCAATATACTCGTATAATGCTTCCAATCCGACTCAGGCTTTCTGTACAAACCAGTACATGCACGCAGATATTTCCTTTCAAACACCCTTAACTTTTCTATATTTCTTGTACTTTGATTGTACCAGCTTTGACGACCATATCTTTTTTTTATGATAGGGAGGTGAATGCCATTTATGTACAGAGTGTGGGACTCCCATGCTCAAAAGAAGGCGACTGGACTACCCACTAAACACCTCCCCTGTCAACCTGAGAACCCAGCCTGGAACCGTTTGACACATTACTTCGGGCCAGGTCTTATTTTGTTACTCCGTGAGGCGTCTTCAAGCTGGGGTTCCCTTTCCTAGCGGGAGGGGAGAGGGGAAGAGGAAGTACCAGTCAAGCATTTCCTCAGCCCCGACACCCCCGGCTGCTGTGAGTCCCTTTTATATTTTAGGACTGCCCGAGCATAATGTGCCACCTGGTTCCATTTGTCAACCGATTCGAGCATCACCGCAACTATATTATCCGGGGTGAGCTCTCCCGTCTCCCTGTAGAGTTCCCTTCGCAGCCTGGCCCATTTGGTACACGCGAAAAATGTGTGACAGGCATTGTCCTTCTCTCCTGGGCAAAACCGACAATCGGGAGACCGTGACTTGCCGATCTTGTGCAGGTAAGACTGAAAACACCCGTGCCCGCTCAAAAGCTGGGTCAGATAGAAGTCAGTCTCACCATGCCTTCGATTCAGCCACGGTCTCACATCCGGGATGAGGCGCGCAGTCCACCTTCCCTTCGTGCAATTCCTCCAAGACTGCTGCCAATCGTTGAGCGAGCATTGTCTCTCCTCGCGGACAACCATCTCCCTCGCATCCTCGTTTCGGTGCAGGTAAATAGCGCGGCGCTCTCTAGCAAGGAGGGCGACAGGTATCACGCCTGCAATCACTCTCACCGCCGAGTCGGAGACTGTTGGATACGAAGATGCAATTCTCAGTGCTCCTCTTCTCTGTACCTGTGCCAATCGTTTTCGGTATACCTCCTTGCTGAGAGCGTCGCCACATACCTTTGCTCCGTACATTAGCACTGACCCTACAGCACTCATCAAGAGGCGTCTTCTTGATGGGCTGGGTCCCCCTACGTTGGCCATAAGTCGACTCAGGGCCGATATTCCCGAAGCAGCCTTCTCAGCCGTCGCCCTGATTTGCTCAGAGAAACTCATCTTCGAGTCGATCAGTAGCCCCAGGTACTTCACCGCTGGCTTCGATTCGATCTGTATATCTCCAATACTGATCATCCTTACTCTAGGGATTCTCTTTTTTGTCAAGATGACCACTTCGGTCTTCTCCAGTGCTAAACTGAGCCCGCGAGCAGTCATCCAGTCCCTCACTCGGCGCATTAGCATACCTAGCCTAAGTTGCGCTTGTTCAACGGTGCGTCCGGCGACCAGAGCCGCAACATCATCCGCATAGCCGACCAAGTGCGACTCATCTGGTATCTCAAGTCACTTATATCTTTTAGGACTGCCCGAGTATAATGTGCCACCTGGTTCCATTTGTCCACCGATTCGAGCATCACCGCAACTATATTATCCGAGGTGAGTTCTCCCGTCTCCCTGCAGAGGTTTCTTTCCAGTCTAACCCATTTTTTACACGCAAAAAATATTTGGCAGGCATTGTCCTACTCTCTTGGGCCAAACCGACAATCGGGGGACCGTGACTTACCAATCTTGTGCAGGTAAGACTGAAAACACCCATGTCCGCTCAAAAACTGGGTCAAACTGAAGTCAGTCTAACCATGCCTTCGATTTAGCCACGGTCTCACATCCGGGATGAGGCGCTGTCTACCTTCACTTCGTGCAATTTACCCAAGACTGCTGCCAATCGTTGAGTGAGCGATGTCTCTCCTCGCGGACAACCGTCTCCATCGCATCCTCGTTGCGGCGCAGGTGAACAGTGCGGCGCTCTCTAGCAAGGAGGGCGACATGTATCACGCCTGAAATGACTCTCACTGCACTCATCAAGAGGTGTCTTCTTGATGGGCTGGGTCCCCCTACGTTGGCCATTAGTCGACTCAGGGCCGATATTCCCGAAGCAGCCTTCTCAGCCGTTGCCCTGATCTGCTCAGAGAAACTCATCATTGAGTCGATCAGTAGCCGCAGGCACTTCACCGATGGCTTCGATTCGATTCGTAAGTCTCTAATACTGATCATTACTACTCTAGGGATTCTCTTTTTTGTCAAGATGACCAGTTCGGTTTTCTCCAGTGCTAAACTGAACCCGCTAGCATCCATCCAGTCCCTCACTCGGCGCATTGATATACCTAGCCTAAGTTCTAATAGTAAAATTCTTCAGTAAATTTTCTATTTATTATCAAAATGTGCAGGATTTAAGATCCAAACTGAAGGATCTAGCTTTATCCTATCCTCTCTTCAACGATGATATCATCTGCATTCCTGAATCCTGGTTGACTGATAATATATTTGACTCTGAAATTTTTCTTTATCACACAATTGTTTGGTGTGATCGTGATAGGTCAATCTCCAACAAGTTAAACGGAGGAGGCGTCCTAGTCACCTACAAGAATACCTTTACTGGCTTCCCTCTAATAAATTTACTTTTCACTGCTCCTGTAGAATGTGTGGGGGCAAAAAAACTCATTTCATCTTCCCTTTCTCTTCTTCTCTTTTGCACTTATATACCTTGTAAGTCTCCTTTTTAGGGTTTTGTTAAATAATTTTACAAAACCCTACTAAAATCGCGTCCTGTCTGTCCGTCCGTCCGTCCGTGTGTCACAGCAGTTTTTCTCGGAAAATATAATAATTAAGCTAGAAATATCAAATTTTGTATGTAGTAGTAAAGTGGTGCTCTCTTCAAAGTTGAACTATAAAAAAATTTTATAAGGTATTTAAGCCCCCCTTAAATACCTTATAAAATTTTCTCCCCATATACGGGAGTGACCCCCCGAATAAATAATTTCATCAAAGGTAGCCGATATGGTTACTAAACGAAAGGTCTTAATGAGAATGAGGTCTTAGTTTGGCAAAGGTTGCTTCGAGGGGCGCACAGGGAGGGAAAATACACGAAAAATTTGTGTCCCCCCCTCGCGATTGGACACCTGTGATCCGAAAAATCCGAAAAAAATTAATGGTGGGGGTGTTTATGAGTACAACAACACCAAATACCTTAGAAGTCAAAACCCGCTCAACTTTGTTAATAATAGTATGATATTCGAATTTCACATTTTCCCCAATAAAATCGTATAAGTCCCCTGAAACAATATTTAAGTAGTCCTACAAAAGGTCCTTAAACGTTGTAAGTTTGATGAAAATCGAATAATATACACGGAAGTTATAGCCATTTGAAATTTCTCCGATCACAACAACAATAACACATAATTTTGGTATCATCGAATCAGTCACTGCCGTTTTGACTTGATCTTCTTGAAATTTTCAAATAAGGGCAATCACATTTATATTTTTAGGAGTTCATAATTTGAGTGATTTTTGTTGGCTTGCAACAAAATGGCACCCGTTGAAAATAGAAAAACAATGGATTTTCTTTGAAATGTGCACATCTCTTTGACATATTTCTTGACTTTATTCGTTGCTGATGACTGCACTTCTGAGAAGTTGAGTACAAACCCTTCTGACATAAGCATAGGTCTGTTTACCCAACTTGTTCGGTCTTCATACTTTCTTCACCGAAATATCTAGTAGTTTCTTATCGCGCTTTTCAAATTGTTATCTTATTTTATGTGGAGATTTTAACTTTCCTAAACCCTCATGGAATGACAATCAAGTTGAATCCGACTCATCTCAAATTTGGCCTTTAATTTGTTCTTTTATGTCCATGTGTTCCCTGGCTCAAATTAATAATTTTCTTAACGTTAATAATCATATTCTTGACTTATTCTTTTGTAGTACGGAGCAATCGTAATTATGCTCACCTCCAGTTCATTTTCCTTATCTTTCTCTTGATCCCCATCATCCCCTCTTACGCTTTGAAATTTCTTATACTGCTTCTGTCCGTTATCGTCAGAGAGAGCATCAGCGCTATAACTTTTATAAAACTAATTATGAGTAACTTTCCGAAACAATTCTCTCTGTTGATTGGTCCTCCTTCTTTCGCGGTCTTGACTCGGATACTTATTGTAACAATTTTTATGATTTCTTAAACGCTGCTGTTTCAAATACGACTCCATTTGTCAGTATAAGAAACTGACTGTCCCTGGTTAACTCTCGATGTGAGGCGAGCCTTGTAGTTAAAGATCGAGCTCGTCAACGGTTTTCACGTAACAGATCTCCTGAGTCACGTACAGATTTTTGTCATCTGAGGTCGGTAGCTAAGAAAAAGATGCAGATCGCTAGAACTTCTTATTTTCATAGTTTTGAAGGCTCTTAAACTCAAATCATTCAAAACCATTTCGGAAATATATACGCTCTCTTAAATCCTCTTCCAGTTTTCCATCCTCGCTTCATTTGAACGGCTGCTTAGCAGCTTCACCTCTCGAGATTAGTGAAATCAGTTTTTTTCTACTTTCAGTGCTATTCCCAGCAATAGCCCTTCGTTCCCAATCGTACACACGCCACTTCATTCCCTTTTACTTGCTATCCAGAAGATGTTATGAAGCTTATTTTAGAAGTTGATGACTCAGTTAGTTCAGGTCCCGATGGTATTCCTAATCATTTTGTGAACTCATTAACTACTTCTATTTGTATCCCCCTTTCCTTTCTCTCCAATTCTAGCTTATCTTCAGGCTCTTTTCCTTCGTGTTGGAAAAGACCCTATGTTACTTCTATTTTTAAAAAAGGTAGTACCTCAGTATCGGCCTATCTCTTTATTACCGTGTTTCTCCAAACTGCTGGAGAAAATTGTCTACTTGCGCCCTTCTTCAGTTACTCATGAGTTGTTCGTTCCTGAACAACATGGTTTTATCAAAGGCGATCGACCTTAACTAATTTGTTAGAATTCATGACCGTTACTTCAAAAGCTATGGAGGACCGCTTACAAGTCGAAACCTTGTATTTGAATTTCTCTAAAGCCTTTGACTCAGTCAATCACAATATTTTGTTTAGCAAACTTAAATTTCTTATCGTTCCTGATTATTTGCTCCACTGGTTGTCCTCTTACTTATCCAATTGTGTCAGTCAGGTATCTTTTCAAGGCTGTCTTTCTACTCCCTTCCATCCGTCTTCTAGTGTTCCTCAAGGATCCATTCTGGGTTCACTATTGTCCATGCTGTTTATATATTGACTTATCATCCATTGTCATCAACTCCTCCTGCCTTCTTTATGCAGTTGACGTCAAAGTTTTGAAAGTAGTGTCGTCAATCGATGACTGTGCTTTGCTTCAAGATGATTTGAATTCCACTTTAATTTGGAGTTCTTATAACCAACTTACACTAAATGTTTCTAAGTGCATCCATCTTTCATTTCCTAATTTACGTTAAATAATTCGCACCCATGTACGGTGACACACTTCAGGGACTTGGGTGTCACTTTCGAATTCAAATTAAAGTTCGATGTTCACATTTCTGAAATAAGTTCTAAAGCCTCTCGCATTTCTGGCTTGATCTTGAGAAATTCCTATATTTTTTCCGATCCTTTATCGTGTGTTAAATTATATTCTAGTTTGGTTCGTCCCATCCTTGGGTACTGCTCGCCAGTTTGGTTGCCTCATTTGAGTGTTTGAAGTTCACGGCAGAAGCTGCACAAAAAGATTTACCAGGATCGTCTTCTTGGAATTCCAGGTTCGCTACATTTTTTATGAATCACGCTTAGCTATCCAGGATATCCACCCATCTAGCGGAATTGAGGGTGTTCCTGACGTTGAGTGTCACCAACAGTAAGACCGATCGCTTGGTGTGACTATATGCCTCTGCCTTTTGGGCTGCACTGACCACCTCTGGAACCGCATCAATGGTAGAGCGTCCTGCTCTAAAGCTGTACTGCCGAGGAGATAGGTCCCCAGCAGCACGAATCACGTCAGTGAGTCTTCCCTTGATGAATTTCTCTAGCACTTTCCCAGCCGTGTCTAGCATGCATAACGGGCGGCATGCAGACCGTGATTTCCCTTCCTCTTGCTGATCAACACGAGCCTCGTCTCCTTCCAGCGTATCGGGAAAACCCCATCCCGTAGGCAAGCATTGAATGTGCTGAGTAGCAAGTCAGCACAATCGATATAGACAAGCCACAACACCTCAGCTGGAACACCATCTGGACCTGGAGCCTTCCTCGCTTTCAACAAAAGAACTACCTCTTCCAGTTCCGGCTGTGTGAAGAGTGGACACTAGACTACTGTTTCACCATGGACAGCATCAACACGGGCGGAATAGGCGGGGGAGAGTCCCCGCACTATCTCATTCATCTTTTCCGCGTGGGGTATACAAGATTTCCGTAGGGCACCCAGCTTCCGCATAACTAGCTTGTAGCCAAGGTCCCACGGATCTTTGTTCACATTATCCACTAGATCTTGCCAGCAGCGAGCCTTGCTGTTGTTGATCAACTCGCGAGGCATTTCCTGGCCGACTTATATGCTGCTGCGCGGTTACTTGCCTCGTCACGGCTCCCTGCCCGTTGAGCCTAATGCCGAAGCTTGTGACACTCCCTTCGCTTTTCAGCGATTTTAGTTGACCACCAGTACACTGGGGGCTTGCCGTACCGGGGTTTTGGACGGAGTATAGAAGCTTTCCAAGCAGTCGTGATTATGCTCATAGTTGAGTTCACCACGTCTTGAGCTGCCAGTTCTTCCGTCCTCTCCGAAGCTCTCTGCAGCGGTGCACCTGCTGTGAGAACCTCAATGAACCTCTTGACGTCCGTCCTCCCGATATTCCATCCAGTTGTAGAAAGCCGAGAGTACGGGCGTCGGGAGACAATATCGCTTATCTCAAGCAGAATGTATTGATGATCACTGGCTGAGTAGTCCTCTAATACTTTCAAGTTGTGGACTCTGAGGCGAATGCCACGTCTGGTATGGTTCCTTCACCGCCAATACGGTGTTAGGTCAGCGTATTGCTGGTGTTTAGTACAACGAGCGCCGTCCTGGCCGCCATTTCTAGGACTCGTTTTCCCCGCGGATCTATTTGAGGCATGCCCCATTCGATTGCTTTCGCGTTGAAGTCTCCCTTACGAGTACGATCCCGTCTGCGTGCGAAACAGCGCCCTCTAAAGCCTGAAGTTTGGCTTGGAAAGATGATATCGATTCGTTTGGCGTTAGGTAAACACTAAAGAAGGTGGTCCCTGAGCGCTGAATCCACACAAAACCATCCCCACGTCCACAGCTCTCCGCCTGAAAGTCACAATTTCGAACAGTACCAGTTTCATCAGGATACCATGATGCTGAACTTTTATCATGATGTTGCTCACTCAACAGCAAGAAGTCGGCTTTCATGTCCCCCGCAAACTGCTCAAGCAGCTTTTGGACGGTTGAACTGCAGTGTAGGTTTAGCTGCAGGATGCGGGTCATCGAGGTCCATATCTTAAAGCTGGTCTATCCTTTGATCAATGTATCCAGCATGAAAAAGGCGTCAAAGGGCCATGACTACGTTTTGTGCTTTGCCGAGCATTATTTTGAAATGTTCAGTATAATACAAATACTGATCACGATGAACACCGAGGTATCGAACATAGAATTTATTTGGGACCCGTTCTGAACTACTCTCGCTAGCTATAAATTTTGGGTACATTTTGTTTTCCCGTTCCTGTGGACCCCCTAATTCATCAAATGATTTTTTTATTTCAGATTCGAAAAGTTCTAATCAAGACCTTTCATTTGATACCCCATTCGACTAACTTTGATTAAAAAAATTTTTAAGGGCCAATTCGTTATTAGGGGGGACCCCCCTTAAACATTTTTTAAATTTTTGTCAATGCCTTAACTTTTGAGAGACCATCACTTCTGACCATTTCACAAAGTTTAAGCATTCTAGCTTCTATAGTTTCTGAGGAAATTAGCTGTGACGTACGGACAGAAGGACAGACGGACAGACCGACGGACGGACAGACGGACGGACGGACAGACAGGTCGCGAAACTAGGTCTTTGTAAAAAATTTTTTTTACAAAGACCTAAAAATGGGTAAAAACGTTGAAAACCAATCCTGTAACTATTTCAAAAAAGTTGTTTTATCCATAAATATATACATATATCTATCCAAAATTCTTTTCTGGTTGCTATATTTTAGATTTTCAACGCCAAATACATGACCAACAATAAAGCCATATTTAAACAATATCATCATCTTCACACTGCAGGTCATCAACTTCAGTTCTTTCCATAAAAACGAACGCAAAAACAGCCACAAGTCCAACCAGCATACAAATCGTTGACTGGTATGGCAGGCTCAACAAAGTTGAGTAATACAGTGCTGTAAACACTCCAACGGCTTGACAAGTTTTAAAGATAGTTATTGCAATCCCCGGTGCACAAGAATATTGTTCTAAAAGTTTGGCGTAGATTTGTGTCATTATAAGTGCAACTCCAAATCCCAAAAGGACATCCATCAGTATGATCATTGTGACTGTTGAGTTGCTCATCTCCTCGGTCATGTAAGCAGAAGTGAAGGTGCCATCCTTAGGAACAACACCAATCAAAAAGAAACTTGCTACTGTTTGAAAAATGAATCCTAATGTTGCTGTTAGTGCTCTACCGAGCGGCTCTATTTCGCTACCAGCCACCATAAGGACAATACCACATACGACTGTACTCGTTGTCACAGTTAGTGAGCTCATAGTGCCAAAATCTATTCCATACTTCATCACGTCTAGCGTAAAGGATGGCCAAGTTCCATAGTTTCCTTGAAGGAGTGCAAGTAATGTTCCTGTGTAAAAGAACATCGGGAGGAAGAGCAGCATATCCGATTTAGTAGTCAGTGACACGAGTTGAGTCCATTCTTCACGTATTTTTTGGCGCCTCGACTTTGTGTCTTGTTCAGTTTGTTCTGAATATTTGCAAATGAATGCAAAAACAATCCCAGTTGCTCCACACATCATAAGTATTCCAGCGGTAATATAAGCAAAATTTCGTGTTTTTGATAATTCCAGCGTAAAGTACACTAGGCAGTTGCTGATCAGTTGACTTGTTTCGATTGCGGTAAAAATTGTTGCAGCATTTCTTGAAACATTTGAAGCCTTTGTGAAAGTTGCAATAAATGAATATCCACCAGTAATTATATATGCAACGCTAAATCCCATGACAATCGATGAGACATAAACTATAGATGTTAGCGGCCGGATCAGTGTTATCAAAGTCGTTGTCACACCAAACGCTCCCAAAATGAGTGTCAGTTTGCATCCTATCAACGCCAAAACAAGTGGTGAAGAAAGAATTCCAACTACATAAGCAACATGAGCAATGAGAAAGATAATTTGACGATCCACTTTTCTATTGAACGTTGGGTAAAGGTTCGAGCTTATTAGGTTTATTGCTGACAGAACCACAAACGCGAGAAGTGAGAGACCGAAACTTAGCCTTACGAGACGATTAATTTTGAACGCGAATTCACTGAAACGAATCATACTGATGCCCATTTTGGATTTAATTACAAACGTGAATTTCGTCAATCGAAGCTTAAAGAAACGCTCAACAATTTTGATAAATGATTGTAAACTGCCTACTTCAGTCAATTTGTCAACGTCAATCAAATGTAATGTTCAGTACCTACTGAAAAAAAAGACAAAAATCAAAATTTGTCCTACTATAAATTCAAGAAGAATAAGCAAATTGAGCACTGTTCATCAAATAAGTTTAAATATAAGCATGCAACACCGTACTATGGTTTTGGTAAAATGAGGACTAGGCAGAAAGAAATCTTGAGTCAATGAGGTTACATTTCAAGAAAAGTTACAACGGAGGATTTATTATTTCATCATACTACGAGTTCGACTATCGAAAGGGCTAACCCAACATTGAAAGATTTTTGGTATTTTCTATGATGGCTTTCATAGTTGCCATGGTTGTAGAATACCTAACGATAGAGAGGGTCTACCAAAGCTTGGTGAAACCAGGCCTGCAGGCTTTTGGTATATTCAGCCAATTAATGATAGGAAGCTGGTGCGAAAGCCAGTTGGTAAGAACGCATTTTGAAAATTTAATGTAAAATATACATTAAATATACAATACGACTATTTATTCGTAGTCTGATCCATCCCTTAATGTCAGAAATCGATGAACTAATATGGAAAAACTAGAGATGACTTTGAGTGAAATTGAGAATAAGGAGTGGCGATCTAATGTGAATGAGGGAAGGATTTGGAAGAGGATTGGAGGTTCCCAGGGAAAAACTTGCCAGCCCACTAAAGGTAAATTTGCTTATCAGGAACGGATGATGTCATCCATGTGAAATTGGGACGAAAGAGTGTACAGTGTACGAAAATACATCAAGTTGGTATAGTAGCAATCTATGAAGACCCTGTTCAGCTATAGTGAGTCGCCTCTATTGTTGAATAACTTGTAGACTATTTAAGCACACTCTGAATTGTAGTAATAACGAGAAAGTTTATATTTTTGAGGCCATTCATGTGATAAATGGTGTTTTTTCATAAATTCATTATCATCCACCATAAAAAAAAACCAAAATTGGCTTCATATCAAAAGAAATGTTTCTGGAGTGACAAATTCATACGTATCGCATTTGTTATGTTTTTACAATCGATTCCAACCGGAAGCTTTGCAGTCTTTGCTAACCCGTGGAGACGGGGTAGATTCATACCACTCGCTAACCCTTGAGATGCCTCCAGGGGCCTAGTGGTGAGTTTCAAACTCCATGGAACAACTGTACGTGGACTGATACTTATCCTGAGAGTATTGTCCACTATAACTGAAGTGCTTGAACTTCTAAAACATTTCCTTCACCCGAGGTAATCAGTGTACCTAATTCTAAACACTTAAAGCGCAATAAATACGGCACTTCAATTTACTCCTCTAGAGATTATTGTGACAGTTCACCCATACGAACTACATCTGGAAGGACTCCTTTTCACTACTTGCCCTGAAAAATTAAATACTTTTGCAATCGCAGAAGTCACCGCAGTTGCAGACATTATGTTTCAGCAGTTTGAGCAACCCGGGGTGGCATACTGAGGCCGGATAGCGCTCAGTAATGTTGTGGGTCTTCCGAGACACTTCTTGCTTGTGCTGAGCCACCTTACATATAATAACTAACACGAACGAAAAAGGACGGGAAAGGGGGAGGTCATTTTAAGAAATGAAAAATATTTTTTGCCTTACACAGACATGCCTGTTTTATTTTACAAAAAAAGAAATTTTATAAAAGAAAATTCGCATATTTTACAAAAATAAATTAATTTAAACACCAAAAGCAAGTCCACCCCCTTCAAAATCTAATTTAATGAAATATGAATTAAACGAAGGTTAACTAAATATACCGAAATGAATGAAAAATAACGTAATTTGAAATAATGCAAAAAAATAAAGTAGAAAAAAAGTCAAGTTTATACTCACTCCCTTTCTTGCAGAGCTCCAAGCGCTCGACGAAAGACAAAAAAGAAGCGTGGGTCCACTGTAAATTAAGATTGAAATATCTATAATGTAAAAATAAATCAAAGAAAGATAGTAAAATGGCCACTTTAATCAGCACCATCCGCTTTTTATCCGTTTTTTTCGTTTTTCCCCCATTTTTTGCATCTTCTACACTGGCTTGTTTGAACTGCTGAACTTCCCACTTTTATTTTCCGGCACTGTACCTTCGTTCCTCTTCTTTTTAAGACTAAATGCCTTGATATTCACTGTTTTTTTCTCATTCTATTTTAGTTCTTTTT
The DNA here is from genome assembly GCA_963969285.1 of Odontomyia ornata. Lineage (NCBI taxonomy): Eukaryota > Metazoa > Arthropoda > Insecta > Diptera > Stratiomyidae > Odontomyia > Odontomyia ornata. The sequence continues at coordinate 45,507,281 of OZ017739.1, forward strand.
TTATTTACAGGTTTCGTTTATTTCATTAAAATCCAAGCTGAAATCTTCTCACGATACCCTTCGAACTAAAATTGTGCCTTCAAGTTAAAATTATATTTGTCCACTAAAACTTTGTCCACTAACACCCTAATTTAAAATCGTTTTCCCAAAATTCAAGTTAAAATTCACTTAACACCTACACTTAAAACCTTTTTCCCAAAATCCAAGTTAAAATTCACTTCCAATTATTGAATAAAAAAATCTCTTATTTAATCTAATTTAATTTAATCTCTTATTTAAAAGTCAAATACTGACTGCCTTTTCCCAATCCAGGATTTCACACCCAGAAAATCAATACCACAATCATTTTATTCTCAATTACCGCTGCCGCATCTGGGTAACGTAATCGAAGTTCATTACACTTCGATTCTGCTACTCACACATCTTTTGCATATCTACAACCGCAACAATTTCCATTTTACATATATGGCTATTCGCGTAATCATAATAGCGTTTGGTTGGATGCAACTCATCATATATATATATATATATATATATATACGGAAACAATGGCATTTGCCGATATTCTAAAAAGAGTGTTTTCTTGCGCTCGGGAAACTTGAAATCAGGGTCCCAGCGGACTCCCGGTCGAGAATCCACGACGTTACCAACGGAGCCACCTTCTGTTGATTTCCCATTCATTGTATTCGCAACTTCAACCTTCATCTTTCTTGATGCGCATGGGAATGAAATTTGTTAGCAGCGAAACGTGAATAAATTTTTGTTAGTATGAAAAATAAAATTTGTTAGTGGGAGCTAATGGATAAAATTAGTTAGTATGAAGGTAGGAATTAGTTTTTGTTAGGAAAAATGTATCGAATGAAATTTTGTTAATGGGAGGTAATGAAGGGGAAAGGGCAGGATTGAGATGATGGGGAAGTAAAAACTATAGGGAAATTGTTAAATATTAATAAAATTAAATAAATTTACCGAGGGAAAGGGTATATGTGCCCAAAAGAAGATGGAAATGTTACGGCGGCAATTTGAAGTTGCGGTTGGGATAGTGCCGGTACGCCAGAATTGGGTCATCGCGAAAGTATTCGTTCCAAATATTGTTCTTATTAGCTAGCAATTGTTCCATTTCTTCCTGTGTTCATCTGTTAAGCGTGCACAATATTGAGCAAAGTTTTGGAATTGATAAACAAATTCATCGACCGATTTCTAAAGCCAAATATCGGGCAATAAAAGTAGAGCTGGCTTCGTTGATGATAGAATTAAATTAAAGGAATCACAATAGAAAAAGAACGAGTTCACATGCTGTTCTAATTGCAATGAATTGAAGTGTATAAGTCCATGCAAAGTACGGGTGCCAATGGTTTGGTGCAAGCGTCAGCAAGCCATAAAGAAGGATGAGCTCAGCTGACTCACTTCGCTTGATGACCGCGTAAGCGTGCTTGTCAACTAGTTTTTTTGGGATCATATGAGACAATTTATGTGTCAATTTACCTACTCTACAGTGATTCGAAATTTTTCTTGTCTCGTTATTGTTAGCGGTCATAGAGGCTTGAGACGAAAGCAAACCTTGTACAAAAAGCAACCGTTACTTTCGCGGAAGACAGTCGTTGTATTACAAGACAAATGTCAAACCTAAAGCTGTTAAAGTGGCTGAGATGAACCACTCATGTCTGGCTAAAGGATGGAAACTTGACGAGTGTAGTCAACTTTAGCCTGGTAAAATAAAAAACTAAGCAGTTAGAATGGGGTGGTGAGTTTCTCTGTTCAAGAACAGCCACTCCCGATCACAACGGACCTGCTTGCCTGCTTTTGTTTTTTGCATAATTTTTTTTTCGCCTGGAATACGTGCATGTATGTGATGGTAGTACAACTTCTTGAATAAAATTATGAAAACTTCAGCGTTTTTGACAAGAGTCTTAACCTCGAACTCATAAAGCCAAGCTAATTTATCGAAATGGTAATTTTTTTGTTGCGGCAATGTGTTTTCGTATATATTTTGAATGTAGATCGTAACTTCTTTGTTGATTGCTGCGCAAAAATTTGATATGAAAGTTTTCAAATTTTCACTTGCAGTTTGCATGAATTGACTCTTCGGTTACTACAAGTCTGGAAGCTTTATACTAAGGGCCCAAGTAGGGTTCACCAACCAACCACAAAAAACTCCACCACTATTAAACGGATTAACAAAAACAAAACTCAATCTAACAATTATGAGCGTATCTAAATAAAATCAAAATGCAAAAGAATTGTGGTTATGCTGATAACATAAACGAATGTGTAAATATAGTATTAGGAAATATGAATATGTAAACCAAGCATTGAGAAAAAAAAGAAAGAGACTACCGGGTAGAGTGTAATGAATCAGCCCTACGCCACTGACAACGATCCGCAGGTCGTTATTGACGTCGAAGGTTCGGAAACGACCTTTCAACCACTCGCTGACACTGAACCGCGTTTTGACAGTTGGGAGGAAGATGAAAGTTGTAGTGGAATGGAAAAGTCGAAGAGCCCGGGAAAAATGGCTGCACTGCCATGAGAATTGTAAGATGTCATCGGGCTTCGGACATCAAATAAAATACACGTAACCGATTAAAAAAAATCCGTAAGGACCAAATTTATTAACGCAATCGTGATAACTGTGAAATAAACTAAGAAAAGTTGTGATTTTTTTAGACATAACCGTAAGAAAATTGTGCAAAAATTCGCGCGCAGAAACAGAAGACAGGAGAAAAATTTTCTGTCCGACTTCGCTAAGCTCCGACGTTGTGAATTAGGAAAAAGTTCCTATTTCCTGCTAGACAAAGCCGTGCGAATGCAAAGATCGCAACATTATTTGTGCGGCCTGTGGTAAGTAAATATACACCTTTAGATAACCCACGTGCCACACCAGTCATTTTATTTTCCTAAAGGAATCGACTTACAGTCCTCCACGACAAGCACGGCAAAACAAGCAGGTATCAGTTCCTTACGCCGGAGAGTATTCGTCGTCTGAGTGCCACGCAGTCGACGCATGGAGGCATCGTTTTTGATAGTGCAGTTGGAGTCTAATTTAGAATTCTTATCCGTGCCTCAATTTGGCTATAGATCTTAAGGGTGTTTATTTTAGAAATAGGACCGTTAGTAAAGGTTACGTTGAAATGGTACAAGAAGCCCAACGACTACAGAGTGATGGAGAATGCCTTGTCGAGGGAGGTGACATAGTTATAGATAAATATATAGAAGGATATTTGGAACTTAGCAAGGAAGTTTTAAGATGAAATATCGGCAATGCCCACGTCATTAATTTAACCAAATAAGTGCCAGACCAAGATATGGCTTGCATACGATCTCGCCATTAATTTCTTGCAACAAATTAAATCTAGTTTGGGAAGCTGTTTCCAAAAGTTAGAGTAGATGATAGCTATTCAAAGAGATGGAACATCAAAAATCGCATATGTTAGTGTTAAATGCCGTTTGAAAGAAGATGACGATAGAATGACAGCAAAGTGAAACTTGACTTCAAAATTTGAATCAGATTAATACTTGAAACGTGAAGACAAATATAAAAACTCCCAACAAACATTTTTTAAGATGCCGACCTCATAGAACTCAGCTCTCTATTCGGTACAGTATTTGAACGTGCTTTAGAAACATGAGATATTGTCAAAGTAGTTGTATATAAGCCACCGAATCGTCTTCAAGAGTGATCAAAGTGCAAGAAAACGCCAACCATGTTTACAAACTAATTACTTATGTAAGATATTGTCCGTGTCAATCATTTGAAATTCAAGTCCTCGCTCACCAAAGCCAATGTATTTGCCAGCACGTAAGCGCCGTCCATGTCGCGTCAATTTTCAATAGAATCGAATGGGGCAGGAAGATGCCCTATGTGTGCAGAATCAGGACCAATAGTTACATTATGCATGGGTATTGAACCTCCATTTTGCGTTGATTCTGGGCCCCCAACATACGCATTAAATCCTTCTGGACATATGGCTACTGAAAAAATAGTCAAATATTGGGCCAACGCAGACATTCCTCACGGTACTAATGGGTTCCAAGCAGTTTGTCCCTTTTCTGCGACACCACTAGACGGCTCCCTTGGATATATTAAATTAATTTTTCAAGATAAGTTAAATTAAAGCCACTGAAAGTAGAGCAGGTATAAGTATTACGGAGTAGAGTTACGGAAAAATAAAAAAGTTATAGTATTGCGATTATAGTATGTATATATATATATATATATATATATATATATATATATATATATATATATATATATATATATATATATATATATATTGAAGCATACCAAACAGCGACAAAGAAAAACGTATGCTACAAATTATTTTCTGAACTTAGTCGACCAACCGTTCAGATGAAGTAATTAAAAAGAAAAAACAATGGATTGTGCTATAGTTTCTTTTGTTTATGGCTTGAAATAAATAGAATAGAATTCCTTTATGAATTCCTATATAATTTTAGGCAAAATAGAATAAAATGATTCAAAAACTAAAGGGTGTCCAATTAATTTTAATTTTGTGTCTTATGATAGTGTTTTGAGAATAATTATTCAAGGAACAGCAAAGATAAATTGATGTGTTTGAAAGCAAGTGCAACACTGTACTGACTGTTAGTAACCGAATTTTTCTACTTATTAGTTTTTTTGTTAAAATAATTTTTTGAGATTGAATTGATACTTGCATCTTTCTTGGCTTACGTAGAACATTATTAAAAATTTGTAACTGTTCATTAGAAACAACAGACTAAACGTTGACTATGGCCTACGATTCTTTTGGATATAGATTTATATTTAAGTTATTCATTGGCTCTTAGCAAAAATCACAAATTTTTCGAGTATTTCCCCTCCCTGTGCGCCCCTCGAAGCAAAAAGTGTCAAATTAAGACCTGTTTTGAAAAGTTTTCATTAAGGCCTTTCATTTGATACCCATATCGGCTACCTTTGATGAAATTTTTTTTCGGGGTCCACTCTCCTATATGGGGAGACCCCCATTAAATATCTTATAAAATGTTTTTAGTTGAACTTTGAAGAGAGTGTCACTTTACACTTGCGTACAAAATCTTATGTTTCTAGCTTGAGTATTTTGCGAGAAAAGGTGCCGTGACACACGGACGGACGGACAGACAAGATTCGATTTTAGTAGGGGTTTGTAAAATTATTTTACAAAACCCTTAAAAAGAATGATCAAAAGAGAAGATAAAACAAGCGCAGGAGCAAAAGCAAAAGAGTGAACGAATGAAAAGTGCAATAAACAATAAAAAGTGAGTGATCAATAGAAAAACAAGAAACCAACAGTTAAAAGTGAGTGATCGAGAAAAAAGAACAGAAGCAATGTCTGGTTCGGATAAATTGAAGAAGTTGACTGTGGTGGAATTAAAGTCGTGCTTGGAGAAAGCGGGACAGAAGACGATGGGAAATAAGAGTGAGCTGTGTTGTGGTTAATGTCTTTTCCCAAGGAAGACAGAGAGAGGGCGATTCATGATGAAATGACGAGCGAGGTGGATGGTGGTGATAGTGCAGTTGACGGAGTAGCGGAATCGGAAAGTGAGTACGACAGTGACAAACAAGAAGGAGCGGACACGCCGTACAAAAGGTACAAAAAGAGGGAGTGACTTTGAGATAAAAGAGTGGACCTTGATAAAACGCGAGCTAGAGGTGATGAAACGAGAGTTGGAGTTGCAAAAGAGAGAGAACGGGTGTTTGAGGAAAGAGAATATGATGATGCAACAGTCAAGTAAGCAAAAATCGATGGGTAGTGTTGGTATGACGAGTGCCTCTTTTGCGAGTGTAAAAGATTTGATACCCGAATTTTCAGCAACGGATGATGATTTTGGACATTGGCTACAACAACTAAAAACATCATCACAACGTACAACTTGGATGATTATTATCACGGAGGACGTTGATTGCTGGTCGATTGAGAGGTCGTGCTTGGAAGTGGTTGCATAGCAAGGTAGATATGATAACCACACCAGTCGGTGAACCGATGAGTGAGATTAAAACGCTACTCAACGATCGTGCGAGCACACTAGTGGTGAAAAGGCAGTTCGAAGATAGAATGTGGAATCTGGAAGAGATTTTTCTGGAGTATTTCCACGACAAAATTATTCAAGCGAACAAAGCTGTGATGAGTGATGACGAGCTGCTAGAATATATTGTCGATAGAATTACTGATACGGCACTACGACATCAAGCAAGGCTGCTGCGTTTCACAAATAAGGAGGATATTTTGGAGGCATTCATGAATGTGCGACAGACACGGCCGGTACCCCAACGAGTGACCAAGTCGTTCCCGTCAACACCACGATGACCAGCAGTGGGAGAGAAGATGACGAGAGAACTACGATGCTATAACTGCAACGCGAAGGACACATTGCAAATGAGTGTCGAAAGGAAAGGCGGGCAATTGGTGCGTGTCACGTGGTTGGTGAAATGGGACATTCTGCGGCTACATGCTCCAAAAGAAAACCAACCACACGAGTGCTGAGGATTGACGATGATGAGAGGGACAGATACGTAAGGAACTTTGCATTTACTTTTAAAAACGATGTTATGATTAGGATCAGTGATAGATATCGGCAGTCCCATAAGCATGATTCAGAAGCAGTTTGTACCAGAGGCGTTAGTATATAAGGAAAACGCACAATGTAGATAAAATTCCTCTGAATATTATCGGTAAAATTAATGGTAGTATTTAATTTGATGATGAGAGAGTAAGGTTGAGGGTGTTTGTTATAAAAGACGACCCAATGAATGTACCAGTGATTTTAGGTAAAGATTTTTGAAAGAAAGTAAGCTGAAACTGATGAAACTGAAAGATGAGTTAGACAAGACAGCTGGTACAAAAGGAATATATGTGTAAAGGTTTGATGATAATTGAAATCGAGATAGACGATGAAATAGTTATTAGTGAAAAGATTAATTCGAATACTAAAAGAAGACTTGTAAAGTTGTTTGAGGATCATTATATGTATTGTACACGCCCTGAATCTCCTTACGTATGAAATGAAGTTGAGGTCGACTGATGAAAAGCCATTCCAATGCTCTCCTAGAAGGTTACCATATAGTGAAAAAGAGAAATTGCAAGTGATCTTGGACGATTTAATTAATTCAGGAGTTATAAAAGTTAGCAAGTCGGAGTATATGTTGCCGATTGTGTTAGTAAGGAAGAAAATGGGGGACATCCGCTTATGTGTGGATTATAGGGTTTTGAATAAGGTAACATTAAAAGATAATTATCCTTTTCCTCTTATAGATGGTTCACTTAACCAACTAGTTAATAAAAATATATTTTCACTGATAGGCTTAAAGAGTCTATTTTATCATATAGTAATTTGGGGCAATATGAGTCTACAAAAAAGCCTTTTGGACTTAGAAATGCACCGTCGACATTTCAGAGATATATCAATGAAGTTTTTGATGGTCTAAAAAGAGCTAAGAAAGAATCGATATACCTTGATGATTAAATGATCGCAACAGATGACATTGAAGAACATTTAAGTGTATTGATAGAAGTTTTTGAAGTTCAGAATAAATTGGAGTTGCGATTGGATAAGTGTAGGTTTTTAGAATCTGAGGTCAAATACTTGGGATATATCATTTCTGGAGACGGAATAGGACTAGATGAAAAAGGCATAGAAGCAGTAAGGAATTTTCCAATACCGCAAAATGTAAAAGGAGTGCATCGTTTTCTGGGACTCTGCTCTTGTTTCAGAAGATTCATTAAGGATTAAGGACTATATACGTTACTTTGTAAGGATGCTGAGTTTAAATTGAGAGAGAAACAGACACACTGTCTTGAGAATTTAAAATCAAAATGAACAGATTCGCCCATTTTAGCGATTTATGATCCCAGAGACGAATTAGAACTCCATTGTGACGCTAGTTTACTCGGTTTAAGGTCAATGTTGTTACAGAATTAAATTGATGGGAAGTTTCATCAAGTGATCAAAAGTCGAAGTATCACAGTTTTGAATTGGAATCGTTGGCTATAATATATGCATTAAAGAGATTTAGAATATATCTTCAAGGGAGGAAATTTAAAATAATAACTGATTGAGACTCGTTGACGCCAACATTGAATAAAAAAGATATTAACCCAAGAATAGCCAGATGGGCCTTAGAGTTAGAGAATTATGGTTATACAATAGAACATAGAGAGGGGTCGAAAATGGGACACGTGGATGCATTGAGTAGAATGACTAGTAAATTAATATTAGAGGAGAATACATTTGATTAGAATTTAGCGGTAAGTCAAAACAAAAATGAGAGTATAATGAAAATAAAGAGTCAAATAGAAAATGAGTTTGTACGAAAGTTTGTACTGAAGACAGATGTACTTTTCTACGTACTATGTAATATGGAGAGAAATATAATCCAAAAGTACCATGATGATATGGGACACATGGGATGTGACAAGGTAGTACACGCTATAAGAGGAGTGTACTGGTTCCCAAAAATGAGGAATAAGGTTAAAATACATATCACTAACTGTTTAAAATGTATAGTTTACTTTCCAAAGAATGGGAAACATGAGGGTTTGTTGCACAATATCCCAAAGCGAGATGTTCCATTTGAAACACTGCATGTTGACCATCTTGGGCCGTTGATATTGAAGAATGCTAAAAAGAAATACGCAATTTTGGTGGCAGATGCTTTCACTAAGTTTACTGAGCTATATGCAGTTAAAGCCACAACTACTAGGGAAGTATTAAGCTGTTTAAGTAGTTATTTCAATGCGTACAGTAGACCAACCCCGATATTATCAGATAGAAAAAGTGTGTTTACTTCAAAAGAGTGTGCGGGTTATATGTGATAATTAAGTAATGAGACTGATTTCATCGCTGCGCTTGTGGTAAACCTACGACCTTGAAATCCCTTGCCCCTTTCTCGGCATTGATATATTTACTATCACTCTAGCTTGTTTAGTTTGCCTGCTGCGTCGTGTTGAGTAGACGTGTGTAGGTGGTGCTCGTCACGAAAATGGAGAAACAAAATCAAGAGCAACGCGTCCCTATAAAATTTTGCGCCAGATTAGGTGAAACAGTTTCTGAAACGTACGCTAAAATTGTAAAAGTGCATGGTGATAGTGCTCTTAGCCGTGCCCAGGTGTTTTGATGGCATAAAGAGTTTAAGGAGGGGCGTGAAAGCGTGGAAGACGAGGCGCGGAGTGGGAGACTAGTCGAGGTGCGGACTGACGCAAATGCACAGCGTGTGCGCGCCCTAATTCCTGAAGATAGGCGTTCAACAGTTCGAATGTTGGCCTCGGAGCTGGGTATGAACCGTGAAATATTCAGACAAAGCCGCCTTATTTGCCCGATATGTCACCCTGTGACTTTTTTTGTTCCCTAAACCAAAATCGGTGGTCAAAGGAACCCTTCTTGAGTTGATTATGGACATCCAGGCGGCCGTGATGCGGGTGCTCGCAGACATTCCAGTCGAAGCGTTCCAGAAATGTTACAAAGCATGGAAAATGTGCTGAGATCGTTGTATAGCTGCCCAAGGGGACTACTTTGAAGGGGATGGCAGAGTTGTAGAAAAATTTTAAAATATACGATTTCATGGAATCAGTCTCATTACTTTATTGTTACAAGAAAAAGAATGTAACATTAAACACATACAGAAAGCTACGGGTTCTCTTCAGGTGAACGGTGAAGTTGAAATATTAAACAGGGCCAATTCTTCGATGATAGCTAAAATGACTAGTGCGGGGACTACGTTTTCGTTGGATTATGTGTTACCAGAGGTAGCGTATGTTATGAATAATACTGTTCACAGAAGTACGGACACATGTGCGAGTCAATTATTGTTTGGAGTATAGGAAAGGGATTAATAATGGATTTTTTGAAAGACAAACTGGAAGGAATTGAAGATTATACAGAGGATTGGGTTTTAATAAGACTGAGATCAGAAGCAACAAACAAGATCGAGAAAAGTCAGGATTGCAATAAAAGGTTTAAAGATAAGAGTTGAATCGAAAGGGTATATAAGAAGGAAGGTTATTTATTTATTTATTCATTGCTATTTTACATATATAATCCAATTACGAAAATAGTAATAATAGTAAAAGATAGAGAGACATAGAAAACATATAAGAAAAAATCCAAAGCTTACCGAGTGCAGAAGTTACTCTATTTTTAAAATGGAGATAAGAAGTGGAGAAAGATCCAAGCTGAAGATCATCGTGTTTACGCGTAATTCTTAGTAGAGGAGAGTGAAAATAAGTCACGCAGCTGGCAAACGGAACATCAAAGATTTTGGAACTTCTGGTAGGACGGACAGCATTTCTGACCGGGAGTTCAGCTACCAACTTAGTGTTAAGGTAACCAAGGGAGAGACGATAAAGGAAACACTCATCCAGATAAATATGGCAGTGTACTAAAGAAGAAATACCAAGGATAGACAAACGAACATGATAATAACAATAAGGAATACGAAATTTTAACAGTAGGATTCTCGTAAACTTACGCTGAACAGATTCGATCGAGGATTGAAGGTAAACGAAATGAGGAGACCAGACTGGGGAGCAGTATTCAAGGATAGAACGACCTAAACTTACAAATAACTTAATACAAGAAAAGGGATCAGAAAATATGATCGAGTGACGTAAAATAAATCCAGGTACACGTGATGCTCTGGAAACAATATCATAGACGTGAAGATCGAATTTTAGTTTGTAGTCAAAGGTGACTCCAAGATCTTTGATATGAGTCACGGTGCTAAGACGTTTATTTTTTATGAAGAAATGACCAATGAATGGATAAGGTTTGGAGAAAAAGGATACATGTATACATTTAGAAACGTTAAGAGGAAGCTGATTAGATTGACACCACAGGTCCAAGGAATTTAGATCAGCTTGCAGTATGTCAAGGTCATTTTGAGAGGATACGACCTTGAATAATTTCACATCGTCTGCATAAAGAAGGCAGGAGGAGTTAATGACTGAAGGCAGATCATTGATAAAGATGACAAATAAAAGCGGACCGAGAATGGACCCTTGGGGGACGCCCCTAGACGGGACAAAAGGAGAAGAGGTAAAAACATTGAAAGTAACATGACATATTCGATTCGAAAGGTAGGAGGAGAGCCACTTGAACAAATTGCCAACGACACCAAGTGCATGAATTTTTTGGAGCAAAATATGGTAAATGACCGAATCAAAGGCCTTAGAAAAATCAAGATACAGGGTTTCTATCTGAAATCGATTCTCAAAGGCTCCAGCAACAACCGTAGTAAATTCCATAAGGTTGGTCATAGTAGAACGACCTTTGATGAAACCATGCTGTTCAGTAATCAGCTTATCCTCCACAGCCGCAAGCAGTTTGGAGTAAACAATACGTTCCAGTAATTTGGAAAAACAACACAATAAAGAGATGGGGCGATAATTTGAAACCAGAGAGGCGTCAACTTTCTTAAAAATAGGGAGGAGGAAAGCTCTTTTCCAGTTAGAAGGGAATACGCCAGTAGATAAGTTTACATTGAAAAGTAAAGCTAAAGGAACATATATAGTGGATGATAAAAATTTAACGAAGAAATTAGGAATGCCATCAGAACCAGCACCAATAGAAACATCAAGAGTTTTGATAAGATTTTCAATTTCTACAGAAGAACAAGTGATAGAGGAAATAGTGGGTTGATGATAAGCAGAGAAGGGTTAACTTTGCGCAGGCGTGTAGAGAGATTGAAAAGTGAAGAAAAATAATTACAGAAAAGTTCGCACATTTCCTGAGGAGATGACGCGAGCTGTCCATTTAAGGTTAATGAGGAGGGATTTTTAGTCGACGATTTAAGAGAACGGATGCACTTCCAAAATGGCTTGGATTGGTTAGAGTTAAGCGAAGGCTCGATACTCCTGAAGTAAGAAGCTTTTGCCAAGTTTACTTCCCTTTTTGCAGCAGATCTAAACTGAGTATAGTTTACACGATCCTCAGAAGACCTGGTACGTAGAAAGATACGACGAGCCCGATCCTTTTCTTTCAGGGCACAAATTACATTGTGATTCAACCAGGGTGTACCATGGGAGTCACAAGCACAGGTAAAGGGAGTTGCTGCTGATATGACACAGTTGAGGAAGTCATAAAATTTCTCACAGGCGTCATTTGAATCAAGACCATGAAAGAAGGTATTCCAATTAACAGCGGATAAAGAATTAGAAATTAGGGAGTAATTTGCCTTGTAGAAGTTAAAGTGCATTTTTTTCGGTATACGCTTTGGATTAATTCGATCAAGTGACACTTCATACCGAAGCGGAGAGTGATGAGGATCGAAAGGGACATACGGAAAAAGAAGAGGGGAATGCTTCAGAGAGGAAGAATCTAGGTTGCTAAGGACTAAATCCAGGAAGCGATCATTAATATGGGATGAAGTATTAAATTGAGAGAAAGAACATAAAAACATAAAGGAAGAAATTAAGAGCGAGACTTGTGAGGAACCTGAAACATGATTTCCAACCCAGGACAGAGAGGAAAGATTAAAGTCACCACACAGTATAATAGGGTAGCTAGAAAAACGAGTCAAATAATATGAGGAAAATTCAGAAAAGAAAGTGTCGTAGATAGAATATGGAGAACTACAAGGAATATATACACAAGCCACGAGGAGAGGACGAGCTGGTGAAAAAGATATCTTAGCGACAACGCATTCAACAGGAGGAGAAAAGTGAAGATCAGAGAGAGGAATGCCAGCTAGGGAATTATGGTAGGCAATAAGAACACCGCCGTCATCCCTCTTATTTGATAATTGTCGATCGCGATCTTGCCTTATTAAAAAATGGTTGGAAAAAATCTTGGCGTCATGAAAACTGTCAGTTAGCCACGTTTCTGTGAGGCAAATTATTTTATCACAGGAGAGGAAGCATGATAAAGAGAGATCCTTCAGCTTAGATCTTAGACCACGTACATTTTGATAATAAATGAAAAATGAATTCTGCTTAGTGATAAAGTTAGGCTGATTAAAGGAAGAATGACTAGAAGCTAATGTTGTTGAAGTTTCGGTTTGAATGTTCGAAAATTTCTTTTGGAGCTCGAAGCAAAAGGCTTAACTAAGACGCCTGGGGGCCAGAAATTGCTGTTTTGTACTGCATCACAGTTTGTTGGCAACGTTAATTTGAACGATGCAACCACACGATTGGTCAAGTTTCGTTGCGTTAGTTTTTCGCAGGAAAATGTATTTGGTCGGTTATCCAGCCCACTCAAAATGAAGTCCTTTAATTCTTTCTCTGAAGTATCATACGCCTGTCGCGACACAAATATTTGGAGTGGTGGAGAAACAACGCGAATAGGCTTGCGAGTCGGCAGAAGCGTAGGACGACACACAGGCTCTTGTGTACGGTAGGAATGCTCCGCGCTAGAAGGGAAAGCAGAGAGATGCGAACCTTGAGTCTGTTGTTCCTGATCCAGTTCCAGTTGCAGTTGCTGTTCCGGTTCCAGTTGACCATCAACAGATCGAAGAGTTGATATTGCTGCTTCACTTGATTTAGCAGCCAAAAATAGCAAGGAGGTCGGTGTAGGTGGTAAATTTTTATGAATAGCCCCCTTGCTGGGTTCAACATTTTCCTTGTTATTTGCTGGCATCGAATCAGTCTATAAGAGAGGTGAAGATGCTTGGCAAGAAGCGTGAGGTGATTCTGTTGGTTTCATAGCAATTGGATTGATTTCATGAAGTAGTTTGGTGTTATCATTTAACAGTCGAATAGTATCTGTAAGTGACACACCACTACATTCATCGCATCTGAATGTGATATTACGCGAGAACTTAGCACATATATCAGCGAATACCGCAGGTATCGACAGGAATTTTAGATGAAATGATCTACGGCAAAAACCATCAAACTCCATGAGCTTGTTACGCGATGACTCAGGCTCTTTACAAATATTGCAATTCATAGCACAAATGGGTGAATCACCAGACATGCTTGAATGATAAGATGATCAGTTCAGTAACTTTAATCACTAGACAAATTATGTTTAAGATTAGGTGTAAAATGTAAATAGTAAATTTTCACTATTTTGATACACTAAATATTTTAGTTCAGGGACCAAACAAGTTTTATTACGTGAACCCTCAGTACGGCTATTGACCTAGAGATGACGCAAATAAAATGTTTTGTAATGATAAAAATTTTTATAAGCACTCTAGGTGTTTGCAAGAAGTTGTTATCCAAATACAAAGGACTTTATTGAGTGTTGAAAGTTTTGCCGGACGATAGATGCCTTGTCGCGGATACAGAGAATTTGCAATGAAGTCAGATACTTTACAGGGTAGTATGCGAAGCGGCGAATATGAAACCTTGGCTAAGCAAAAGTATAACTCATCCAAACGGACGGCCGAATAGTGCTAATACTGATAACACAAATGAATGTGTAAATATAGCATTAGGAAATATAAATATGTAAACCTAGCATTAAGAAAAAAAAGAGACTGCCGGATAGAAGTAAGAAATAATGTGGACAGGACACAGTCTTCTGGTGTTGGTCATATCGTGTGTAGACGAAAAATTGTGTGCGTGGTAAAATAAACATTCGAAAGTGAATATCGTTTTTCTGTTTTTAATTTAAAACTGCTGCTTACAGAATGATAGTAAATTAAGAGATTTTTAACATGTAGGCATCCAATCGCTTATATCAAGATAAATTAGTCTCCGCCATCATTCAAAACGTTCAACTTTCTCAATTCTTTATTTGATTGGGACATTTTTAGCTCATTAATTTTTCATAGAATTTTTATATGCTTTTATTCGAAAAGTTCACCAAAATAGAATATTTTTACTCGCTTTCACTTTAAAGTAAGTCTGTTAATCTCAATGAAAGTGTTGAATTGTTTTGACTTTGAGTCCCGCGTAACAGCTTTCGATTCTTTCAGTACAATGATTGAAAGCCTCACTTGAACCAAAAATTCAAACTGCTCCTATGTTCTTACATTTCTACTAGAAATCAATGGCTTTAGACGCAGCGTGAAAAGTAAGTGTGAAATAGGTTAATCCGATCCACTTTAGGTGAGAATGATGCAAGACAATTATTGCGCCTCATCTTTTTTGTCCATATTGAAAGGGGTTTTTCTTATGTCGCACTTATTTTTCATGCTACGTCTAAAAAGGCCCAATAAGACTAGATGTCACGAACACCTTCTAGCATTGTATATATGAACGTTCAAGATTCGTTCATAATGAGAAATGTTGCTACTGTAGACTAACTATTTTTCTTGCATCCGAAGTCTATTGCTCAGGGTGGAACAAAAAGTTTGGATTTGATTTGGGTTTGCATTGCGAGATGAATGAAGAATGTTCCGATATCTACGACTCTAGAACATTTCTTAGTGCCATAGTTTTGTCGACGCCCTTTCATTGGTAAATTTAAAAGTGTTATCCGAAAAGCAATTTCCGATAATTTTCTTTACGTTGTTATTATTTTATTTTTTCCAAGAATGAAGTTCAAAAAGTATCAGCATATCTTCAGTGTTAGTTAAGCTCAAAGAAAATTTAAACGTACATTTTTTTCTATGGTCAAAAATTACTGTTTCATTTTAATTTTTAAAATTGTTTGATTATTACCAACGGAATGCAATTTAATTTGTTAAAATTTTAATTTACTACGCGTATTTACCATGAAAAGAGTAATTTTAATTAATTTTTCACAATTTTACAATTATTTCTGAATTTGAATGGTTCTAACTTGAAAAACGAATAAACTCGCATGTCATCCCATTGCTTGTGCATACTGCCAGCGTGATAGAAAACCGCAAACATGCAAAGATGCATATGGTAACCTATAGTAGAAATGAATGAATTTTCATTTTGCATATTTTCTCTTTGTTCTCTTTGTTGTAGGAGAGATTTAATACTCAGAATACTATTCACCTGGTATTGTTAAATACCTCCCAGATTCAAATAAAAGCTATTTAGAAAGGTAATCATCAACCCACCTCATTTTCCCTGTGATTCTGTGTTACAGGACAAGCAAAGGATACTCGTAACTGTAGTAATATTGCAAAAGGGGGTAGTGTAAAAGGGATGATAATTATGAATATAATCATAAACATCCCTACGATTACAACAAGCATATACTCGTACACTGGAACTCGTGCATGGATCTGCTGAATAAAGTCGTCGTATGAGTTCTTATCAGAGCATACAGATAATGAGGAATAATTAGAAAGCTCTTCATCTTGATTAAAATATTCTGTTTCAGCGGAAGTTTGAAGGGTACTTATAGTGCACATAGAGTCCCCTGTCTATATGTTGATGCTCGTGTGTATTTGAGATAGCTTGTTTAAGACGACGCATTCTAATGTGTATAGTAGTGACGTGCACGTATGCTTACTGGTATACGCGGATTACTATAGTAAAGCAGTATGATTTAGTTTTGCGTAAAAGAGCTCTTCATTATGCTCAAGTCATTTTTAATATCACTCGTCAAAGTTGAATTGCGAGGGAGGCACTTTATTCAATCAAGCATACTCGCTCTGTGTAAATATGATTTGCTTAATGAAAACCATGCAAAATGGGAATAAGAGCAGTAATGGCAAAACTTTGATGTTTTTGAGAAGAATTTTCAAAAGCTTAAGTTAAACTTTGATACGTTTTGAATAGAATTTATGTGGCACAAATCAAACATAAGTATAAACAAGCCCTTGTAAAGAATATTTTTAAAATCTTAAGTGGAGTTGTTGGTTATTACCTTCATGGTAATAAATCTAAATCTTCTGAAGTTTAGTTGAAAGGCTTATAAGTGTATCTTGAATGCGTAATTGATGGGTAGTTTTTTATAGGGTCATAGAGTGTTGTTCGACTCGGACTGAATCAATGTAGTGAGCGAACATTTTCAACGCGAAACTTTTCTGGTCTTAAATCAGGTCATTCAAGTCCTTGTTTCTGATCATTCCTCTGTCAACTGGAATAATATTGTGAATTCCTCTCACCTAGTAATAGAAAGATTTCACATTTTCCTCAGTAAAACTGTAACTGTGTGGTATCAATAAATTGGATGAAATTAAGTAGTTCTTTAAAATATCATTCTATTCTCTAAGTTTCAATAAAATTTACCGACCTTATAGCCTGTTCTGCAAATGAAAAAATACCTGTGTAGTACACATCCGACAAAAGTGAAACGTCTTGCTTTTGGGTATATACATACATATATATGTATGTATATGCGTACATGTATAAATGTTTGTATGTATTTACATAGAAATATATTGAGACTATCAAGAAAGTAAGGATTTTAACGCAAACAACCATATATTCTCTTTTCCTACTATTTATTATGCTCAAAATATTCATGAGGCTCTATCACAGTGATTATCAACTTCTGTTTGCTCAAATCAAATCACTGTATTATTATCATTTTATAAAATATTAATATAAAATTGTTACATGCAAGAATAATTTTGTGAGTTACTGTCGCAATTATTTTCACAATACTTAAGAATATCATGATCAACAAATCGAACGTACTCGAAAACCCACCAAGCATCAACATCTGAAAGTGAGTCACTGCTCCATTCATTACGCTGCTCGAATGTTCCCGCTAATTCGCCAATGTACGAGAACTGGGTTGAATGACTAGAGACCCTATATAAAGGCGAGCTGAATGAATGGGGGGATTTATTAGGACCGCGATAGTAAAATAACTGCGAAAGTGTGAAGCAAATACAAAAGCGATATTGTTCGAGTAATTGAAAAGTGATTTTCGTTGATTGTGAAGTGATATTAGAAGACAATTGCGATAGAAATTTATGGACAAGTGGAAGTTAGACTTTTAATAGTGAAAATTAAAATTGTGAAATAGTTAAATAAGTGATTGCGCATTTTTAAGTAATCAAATAAACTCTTTTAATTTAATTTAAAAGACATTGCGTTTTCACTTTCCCGGAACATTAAAATTATTGGCCGCGAACCATAACACGCGACAGTAGCATCAAGAAATGAGAATAAAAAGCTATGAAAGTGAAAATTTGAACATTTTTAGTGCAAAATAGTAAAATTACCGAAACAATAAAAATGGCAGGAAACTTTCATCTAAAAATTGACCATATCGGAGCTCAAGGAGGAGTTGGAACAGCGAAATCTGGCCCCACAAGGTACAAAGGCCATACTGATTGCACGCTTGCGTGACGTGATCGAGTCGGAAGGCGTGAATCTGAATGTGGGTGAGCCCTCAGATGCGGAAAATGGCGCAGAAGGTGGAGAAGTAGTAACATCAAAATCAAAGGAGCCAGGAAGTGAGCTAATGCAAATGTTAATGCTTATGCAGCAAGAGCAACGACAACAGACTTCGAGTTTAACTGCGAAGCTAAATGAACAATCAGTGAAGCTAAATGAACAATCAGCGAAGCTGAATGAACAATCAGCGAAGCTGGACCAAAAAGCGATCAAAATCAAGGCAGACATCACACAGAAGCTGGAAAAACAGTCAACCGAAATAAAAGCGGAGCTCGGTAGTCTGAACAAACAAATGAAAGGCGTCGAGGAAAAGGTTGACCAGGTCGAGGAAAAGGTTTACCAGGTCGAGGAAAAGGTCAGCCAGGTCGAGGAGAGAGTCAACAATGAGATGGAAAAAGTGTAAAAGGAATTGGACGCAGCGAAGGCAGTAGTAACCACCTCACCAGCTACGCTTAGAACCGCAGCACAAAGCTCATCCAGAAATGTGAAAGCACCAATATTCGATGGGCAAACGGTGTGGAGTATTTACAAAACCCAGTTTGAAGCCGCCGCTAGGGCAAATCACTGGAATGAGCATACGAGCAACTGCATTAATTCTTGCTCTAAGAGGCGCAGCTGCTGAGCTTTTGCAGACTATCCCCGTCAAGTTGCACTCAAACCCGGCTGCTATAATGAATGCGCTCGACATGCGTTATGGAGACGATCATCTGAAGCAGATTTATCGGTCACAGCTAAGGCATCGGGTGCAGAAGTCTGGTGAAACCCTACAGCAGCTAGCCCAAGACATTGAGCGACTGGCACTTTTGGCTTACCCAGCGTATGACCCAGAACATCGAGATGATGCAGCAACAGAAGCATTCATCAGCGCACTAAAGGACCCGGAATTGCAACAAGCCGTGCGTTTAGCTCAAAAGCAAACGGTTAAGGACGCATTGGCTTACAGTCTGAGCTTTGAGGCAGTGAAAAATGTGACTTGTACTACTGCCTGGGTTCACGAGATAGTGGCAGATGAGTGCAGGTGTGAGCGCGTCGAAATTGAGCGAAAACCACAGGTAAAAGGGTCACCTAGATGCTAGAATTGCGGAGAGGAGAGGCACCTGCAAAGAGACTGCAAGAAGCGAAGAAAACCGAGCTATTATCCAGGGTGTGCAGCTAGAAGAAGATCTAGACCGAGTCAGGAGCCCAAAATGGAGACCCTTCAAACTGAGGGGTCGGGAAACATGTAAGAGCCAACTTAGTGGCGCAGAGGTTGTCTAGGAGGATCCACGTCCCCAGCACCACCATCACTGTATAAAGACTACATCGTGGAGAAGCCGACTTATACCTTCCGGGTCAAGTTGACGGAGAACGTTGCACCATAACCATCGATACTGGCGCAACCCGATCGATCATCCAACCAGACCATGTGTGGCAACAACTACTTCGAAAGGGCAGGATTTTCTCACTACGGACAGCTACGGGAGAAACTGCACCTGTCCATGGAGAGATCAACCTCCAGATACAGTGGGGAGACCTTGCGTTCCGACATAATTTTCTAGTCGGGAACATTATGGATGACTGCATTCTCGGAATGGATTTTCTGCGACCACATGGAATCACGTTGGACTTGGGTAAACGGGTATTGAAATGGCAGAATGTCGAAGTATTGATGGAGGGTCCCAGCGTTCAAATTCCCAAGACTAATAAGGTAGTATGTACCGACACTGATGTACCAAAATCTTCCGAGAGCATTGTATGGGCCAAGCTTGATGGTGATTCTGGAGACCAGCGTTCATATCTGATAGAGCCAACGAAGACGTCCGCATTGCGCAGTTTGATTGTAGGACGAAGCCTTGTAAGATCTTTAAGGAACGGATATGTGCCGGTTAGAGTCCTTAACACCGCAGACTCAACCATGAGCATTAAAGCGGGAGAAGTCATCGGCAGCTGCCAGCCTGTTTCCACCATCACCTCTTTGGAAGCTACTCACGACCATCATTGGAAAAGGAGGCAAGACACAGACAAAGCCCGGGAATCCACGTCTGCAATATTGAAGCAGGTCAAATTGCCAGTGCAGCTATTCAAGCGAGCCTCTGATCTGGTCACCAAGTACAGTGACATCTTCTCAACAAGCCCGGATGACCAAGGCCGAACGAGTATGGTAACTCACGTCATAATTACACAGGGAGCCAAGCCAATTCGACAAGCACTGAGACGTCTTCCTATAGCCAAACAAGGAGAAGTGAGCACACTGATCTCGGAGATGGAAACACAAGGCGTTATCGAGCGTTCTGTCAGTCCATGGGCCGCACCAGTAGTTCTAGTAAAGAAAAAGGATGGTAGCACTCGTTTTTGTGTCGACTATAGGCAGCTTAACGATGTCACTAAGAAAGATAGTTACCCACTCCCACGCATCGATGACATCATGGACACTTTGGCCGACGCAAAATGGTTTTCTACACTCGATCTCAAGAGTGGCTACTGGCAGGTAGAAATCGACAAGAAGGACCGAGAGAAGACCGCATTTTCAGTTGGGACTGGATTGTGGCAATTTGTGGTGATGCCATTTGTGCTTTGCAATGCTCCAGCCACTTTCGAACGCCTGATGGAATATGTGCTACGTGGCTTAACCTGGGAAACCTGCTTGATGTACCTAGATGACATCATCGTCATCGGGAGAACGTTCGAAGCGCATGTGCGGAACTTAGAAGAGGTTTTCTCCCGATTGCGACTGGCGAATTTGAAACTTAGTCCCAACAAGTATACCCCTTTCGCAGCTGAAGTGAAATACCTGGGACACGTCGTATCAGCAGAAGGGATCAAAACAGATCCAGAGAAAATCGAAGCCGCGAAAAGCTGGCCAACACCAAACAACAAGCGCCTACTACGAAGTTTTCTGGGTCTGACAACTAACTATCGAAGACTTTGCCAAAATAGCTAAGTTTCTCTATCAGTTAACCGAGAAAAATCGTCCGTATGTCCGGAATGAACAATGCCAGACAGCCTTTGAGACCTTGAAGGAGAAGCTGTGTGAATCACCCGTGCTGGCATATCCAAAACCCGGAAAAATGTTTGTAGTTGACACCGATGCGAGCAATGGCGCTATTGGAGCTGTACTCTCCCAGCAGATCGATGGCGAAGAAAGAGTCCTCTCGTATTACAGTCGATTTCTTTCAAAAAGTGAGAGAAACTACTGTGTGACAAGGAAGGAGCTATTGGCTATAATAGAGGCCACCAAGCAGTTCCACAAGTGTGGCCAGAAATTCGTTCTTCGAACGGACCATGCATCATTGAGATGGCTGCTCAACTTCGAAAGCCCCGAGGGACAAGTTCCGAGATGGATCGAAAGATTGCAGTCATACGACTACAAAATTGTTCATCGGAAGGGCGGAGTTCATGGAAATGCTGACGCCCTATCTCGTCGTCCATGTCCAGCTTACTGCAAGCATTGCCGACGGATTGATAAAAATAAACTGCCCGTTGATCTGCGATTGGTAACAGCCGGATTCGATGATGGTTGGTCGTCGGGGGAGATCCGAAATGCCCAGTTAGCCGATGAAGACATCGGACCATTGCTCGTATGGAAGGAGACGACTGGGCGACCTGAGTGGAAAGACGTTTCAATGCATGGCGCAACCTTGAAAAGCTATTGGGCAAAATGGAACTCCCTTCAGGTAGAGGGTGGCATACTCAAGCGGAAATGGGAAACGATGGATGGCAGCTCCTATAGGATGCAAACTATACATCCCAAAAGCCGAATCCACGATGTGGTTAAGGAGATGCACGAAGGATCCCCGGGAGGCCACCTTGGCGTTAACAAGACCTTAGTGAAATCGCGGGAAAGGTTTTAATGGCTCCATGCTCGAGGAAACGTAGAGGACTGGTACCGCAGATGCACAATTCACGCTTCCGTCAAAGGTCCAAAGCGACGACTGAGAGGACAAATGCAAACCTACAACGCAGGTGTACCGTTTGAAAGGATTGCTGTTGACATCGCAGGACTCTTCCCTGAAAATGTGGAAATCGATACACGCTGGTTGTAGCCGATTATTTCAGCAAGTGGCAAGAGGTCTACCCCATTCCCAACCCGGAAGCAACTACTGTGGCGGAGCAGCTAGTGTTAAATTGGGTCAGTAGGTACGGCAAACCTTGCGAACTACATTCAGATCAAGACCAAAACTTTGAGTCACTAGTTTTTGGCGAAATGTGAGAGCTACTGGGAATACGGAAAACGAGGACAACACTGCTGCATCCCGAATCAGATGTAATGACCGAACGTTTCAACGGCACGCTCAATAAACATCTGGCCAAAATGATTGACGAGAACCAAAGAGACTGGGACCAACATATCCCACTATTTTTGATGGCGTACAGAGCTGCCGAACATGCATCGACGGGTCAAGGCCCTGTCAAAGTCATTTTTGGAAAGACTTTTCGTCGGCCGGCTGATAAAAAGTTCGGGACACCCCCTGAGAAACCCCAAACGATCTCGGAGTACGAAAGTGAGCTAAGGCAACGGTTGAACCAGATACATCGGACAGTGCGAAAACACCGCGAATCGGCTACTGACCGCATGAAGACCAGATATGATCTAAAAGCAAATTCTACTGGCTTCCAGCAAGATGACTTGGTGTGGCTATATAACCCGCAACGGCGAAAGGGTAGGTCTCCAAAGTTGCAACATAATTTTTAGGGACCATACCGAGTTACAAAGCGAATCAATTACGTCGTATACCGCATACAGGAACGCCGTAAGCCAAGAGCCAAAATAAAAATCGTGCACCTGGACCGTCTTGCCCCATATTACCTCCAGGGAGAACTGACTACAACTGGCGACACATCTTTTCGGGGCGAAAAGAACTAAGGTGGGGGCAGTGTTACATGCACGAATAATTTTGCGAGTTACTGTCGCAATTATTTTCACAATCGTTAAGAAGATCATGATCACCAAAACGAACGTACTCGAAAACCCATTAATCATGATCAACAAAACGAACGTACTCGAAAAACCAACCAAGCATCAACATCTGAAAGTGAGTCACTGTTCCATTCATTAGGCTGCTCGAATGTTCCCGCTAATTCGCCAACGTACGAGAACTGGGTTGAATGACTAGAGACCCTATACAAAGGCGAGCTGAATGAATGGGGGGATTCATTCGAACCGCGATAGTTAAAAAAACTGCGAAAGTGTGAAGCGAATAGAAAAGTGATATTGTTCGAGTAATTAAAAACGATTTTCGTTGATTGTGAAGTGATTTTAGAAACAATTGCGATAGAAATTTATGGTCAAGTGGAAGTTAGACTTTTAACAGTGAAATTTAAAATTGTGAAATAGTTAAATAAGTGATTGTGCATTTTCAAGAAATTAAATAAACTCCTTTAATTTAATTTAAAAGACATTGCGTTTCACTTTCACGGAACATTGAAATTATTGGCCGCGAACCATAACACGCGACAATATGCTCATATAACCAATTTGATCTAAAGTATGAAGTTATTATCATCTCATCAATTCTACTTATATTTCCTTATACGACATCTTATGCAAGGAACTTACCATCTTTGCTACTTTCCCCACAATAAACTTAGGTAGTTTCGCAATTTGGTAATGTTACACTTAGAAATGTTCAGACCGTAAACAAAAAACTTTCACCTCTGATCATCAACCACCCACGAAACATAATCTTTCATCACCACTTCAGTTGATTTGTACATTGCTGAAATTAGCATGAGAACCAACGACGACTCCCATCGGACCATCATACATTCGCTTATGATCATCAAACATCCGCAAACTCTCATCCGCCATCACTTCAATACATTGTACATTGGCGGCATCGATGCTAGGACCAAGAACCATGTATAACGATTAATTGCCCCATGATCACCAACGACCAACCTGCCATCATTAATCGTCACAAATTGGCAGCGATTGTACTAGAAGTGAGCACAGTGACCACCAAATCACCATGTATCCACCTATGATACCCAACTATCCATAAAACGATATCCGTCGTCGCCATTTTAATAAATAGCACATCGGTAAGATCGATGCAAGAGATATATTTGCCCAAGGACCTGTACCCCCAATCCAGCATGCGTTTGCTCATGTTCATCAGCAACCCACCAACCATCATTTGTCGTCACCAGTTCAATATATTCCACATCGATGGCATCAGTGCTAACACAAAGATGCCTATGAACTCCAACGGCTCACAAACCATAATCCGCCGTCAATACTTCAATGCACATGAGTGGTATCTATGCTGAGAGAAAGCAGGGCTTCCACAGAACCACCATGTGTTCACCCATGATCTCCGAATTTCCAATAACGACAATTCGTCATCGACACTTCAATAAATTGCACATTGGCGGCAGCGGTGTTACAACCAAGGATGGCTACCGCTAAATCATCATGTATTCGCCTATAATCTCTGAAATTCCACAAACTATCATCATACATTGTCGCCCCTTCTATACATTGAAAATCGACAGCATTTGTGCTAGAAGCAAACACGGCAACGGCCAAACCACCATGCATCCGCACATGATCTCCAACGACCCAAAAACCGATATCAGTCGTCACTATGCAATTGCGATTGGACATCGGCAACATCAGTGCTGGGACCAAGGATGGCTACTGATGAACCGCCATGTATTTGCTCAGGATCTCTCACCAACTATCATCCGTCGTCGGTCTTCAACGCACTGCACACTGGAGACATCATTGCTAGTATCAAAATACCCATCAAAGACCAGCATTTATCGCAACTTCAGTGCATTGGACATAGGCGGTACCGATGCTAAGACCGAGCACGGGTACCAGCGTACCATCATATATTGGCCTATGCTCCCCGAATAGCCACTAACGACAATCCCTCGTCACCACCTTAATACATTGCATATTCGTGTTATGACCAAGAAATAATGTTCAATAACTGATAATGGCCCGCTATCGCCAATTGCATTAATCCCAAATTGGAGAAATCAATTCTAGCACCTAACGGCGAAGTGAACTCCTACTCGACCCTCAATCAGTCTTTTCTCATCACAATCCATCGCATGGCCACCAAACATGCATACTAGGCAAACACCAGCAAACCCAACAGAGTAACTTACTATTCCCAATAAGGGTTCGGGCGGAGTGCGAGAATTTAGTCAGAAATTTATATCGCAGCATGAATAAACTCCTGAAAACAGATTGTCACACAAATGTCGTATAGTTGTCCGACGGGAGTGTAAACGGTTCTGTTTTTTCGTTACATTTGAAAATGTTTACCCCTCAGTAAAGAAGTTTCACTTCAAAAATTGCTTATTGAAGCGGCTGTAACGCTAAAAGTGAAATGAAACGCCCCCGTTTAATTCTATTGACCAAAGATATTTTATAGTATTTTTACAGTAATTTTTATACATAAAATTTCATTAGCTTGCATTTAATTCTTGTATGCAAGTTCATTCATTCACGCAAACGCTCAGCGAATTCCATTTAGGGTGCATATACATATTTGCTGATTTGCAGAATGTAACCTTTCACCCTAATGTTGATCTAGTGATCAATGTTCTCTGTTGGAATTTGTTGATCGATGCGGTCGATGATCGATTGGTTTGCTGTTGGTTGGTTGTTGACCTGCTACTGTTGGACAATCTTATATTGGGACGCATTTGAGGTTTCGCAAGCAAATGATGTATTAGCGCTTGTTGGTGGTATGTTTGATATTTTTGTTTTAGCATTATTCCTAACATTGCCGCCCACCAAAAACCTTTAACGTTCTTAGTTAGATTGTGATGTAGTTGACGGTGGTAACTCATACCATGTTGTCTGCGTACGGTTCCGCCTTAAAGAAAATTTTGCTCTGAAACGGCGTAAACAAAGAAGACTTGCGGCGACTATTCCTAACGTGATGATGATGGAGATAGTAATGCTCGGCCCATGTGGTCGGATCGTTGACCAAGAGATTATATGGAAGTCATGAAAGAGCGATTGCTCTTGTTCAATATAAGTTGCGACGGACTCTTTCGATTTGATGATAGCTGGGGCTGAGAGTTTAGGGACGGAGTGTAAGCTTATGGTCTGGTTACTTAAACTGAATAAACTGACAAATTTCTAGTGAATGTCATCCACGTAGCAGGGAACAGAGAGTCCTCAATTTTCAAACTGCAGTCTTCAGTGAGCTTCACTAAACCTGTCTCGTTCAGGGTAATGTTTTACCGGTCATCCTGTCACACACGTTCTCCAGGTATGGCTGACGGAGTTGCAAACATCCAAGTATTACTATCATATGGCTGTTTCCACACTATTCCTTTATATCTGAAGAGTATCTCTTCTAGTACTTTATGTATCTCGTTGATTACACAATTTGGTTTTGCGTTGATGCCATAGAGCACTCTGATGTCCATTACGTATCGATCGGCCATTAATTTTGAAGGTTTATTAGGCGTAACTTCGAAATATTGCTGCAGGTTGTAGTTTAAATCCAAAATTGGTGATGGAATATCAAAGACTTGAAAGGTATTGTTTCCAAGATTCCAGGGTACTGGCGTGGGTTTAATCAGCCCATATAGGAGTGTGTCAAGGATGGGAAGGAACGTTGTTAGTATTAGGTTGCTCTCATTCACATCAAATTGAGTTTGGTCCATCATTTGGTATGTAATTCGCAAGTAGTCTGTGAGTAGTTTTTGAGCGTGGTTGATGTCTCCTAAGGCGTTATTGATGTTGATTGAATCCCAGATGCTAGGTCGTGAGGATATGCTGGTAAGCAAACTGGAAAACTTATGATATACCTCGTTTAGGTAGTTCTCGGGTCACTTGAATATTGCTAAAAGATGGGTGCTGGGTTTTGTACCAGTGGCTAAATTCATTTATGCGGTCCAAGCCTCGTTGGAGTTGGCTCTGGAATCGTTGCAGCAGTGTGTTGATCCTTCCTGTCTTGCTGTATAGCGTTTTAGTGGTTTTGAGCATTAATTTTGATTGACTGTCTATGGAACGGATAATTTCCCTTTGATTCTCTGAAAGTCCTTTGATGTCCTCGAAAATTTCGTCATTTAAGCCAAAAATTGCTGTCAATAAATTCCCCAATACAACTCGTCGTCGTCTATTGTGTAACAATTTTAAGGTGAACGTTTTGTAAAGAATCCCATCCTTGTTTTCCTCGAGATGTTGCACAAGTTCCGAACATCGTTGAAGCACTTGAACTGGCTTCATACAAATCGCGGCATTTGGCGACGATAGCTCCCGCATTGGCCTAGTCATGCTTTAAGTTGGTAATTGAAGCTACATTTTTAAGCCTCCTGAGTGAATTCAAGCAGTTCCGAGGTGTTCAATATAGACAGCGGGTGACAATTGAGTTAATGTCACATTGCAGCTTATTTGCGGAAGTGCACAAAGAAGTACTAGTAGAGAAACGAGCAGGTTGGATGCTGATATCGAAGTTTGAGGCTTCTTAGGGGTGATCGCTGGTAGTACGGGTTGGGGTTGGTTTGAGTATGTAGCTAAATATTCCGGGCACGTGTCCCCGATTGAAGCTATTTTGGTTCTTTTGAATTCTGTTCTCCTTGTAGTTCTTGGACACTCTATTACTTGCGGTGATTGTTTCGATGTTTCGATTGGTTCCTCTGGTTTATGTTGGCAAATGGCAGGCGACAAATCTTAATGACAGGCCACCTTGATACTCTACCGTGGAATTTGACAAAAACAACGCGTACCAATCTGTCAGGTCCAGGGTGTACCTCTATCACTCTCGCAAGAGGCCAGTGTGTTGATGGAAAATTGCCATTTTTCACGAAGACGAGTTCTCCTGCTTGAATATTGGGCCTGATCGTCATCCATTTTATGGTCGATTGAGGTACTCGAGCTTCCACCTGTCCCAGAAGTGTTTGCGGATTTGTTGCACGATTTCCCATTTTTGACCAACGTGTTTGTCTGATAGAATGGATGGTATTTCAAACAGATTGCATCCTGTTAAAAAGTGTCCTGGCGTAATTACGGCGAGATTAGTTGAATCGTTACTGACTTCATTAAGAGGGCGTGAATTAAGACATACTTCAACTTAAGCCAATACTGTGTACAGCTCTTCAATGGTTAATAATGTTTGACCAATTTCTTTTACTAAATACCGCTTCATCAATTTCACTCCAGCCACCAGAGTCCACCAAAGTGTGGACTATCAGGAAGAATGAATTGAAGAAACTCTTCGTAATGCTTTGTAGCTCCTTTGAAAGCTTACTTCAGCTGCTTTTCACTGCCTTGGAAGTTGGTTGCACAGTCGCTATAAATAGTATGGCATTTCCCTCTTTGAGCGATAAACCGACGGATGGCTGCAAAACACGCTGCTGTGAAGAGTTTGCTTACTGCTTCAGGATGGAAGGCTTTGGTGGATAAACAAACAAAAAAAGCAAGGTAGGTTTTCTAGGTTTTCGATCCACCTTATAGGACCGGCATAGTCTAATCTAGTCTGAGCAAACGGCTTTTCCATTTGGAATCTGGGAGGTGGTAGCTGTCCCATTAGTTGGTTTCCGGGACGAGCAGTAGATCTGAAGC
Source organism: Odontomyia ornata (assembly GCA_963969285.1). Lineage (NCBI taxonomy): Eukaryota > Metazoa > Arthropoda > Insecta > Diptera > Stratiomyidae > Odontomyia > Odontomyia ornata. Next base: position 45,535,949 of record OZ017739.1, read on the forward strand.
ATGTGAAGCATTCATGCAATATGCTCTTCAAAAACGACTGGTTGTTAGTAATCCAATATTGCTGACGAATGCTTGCCAGTACTAATTGTGTCCCTCCATATAATGTTGTTAAGTGGGCCTGTTTGACAACAAGATTGCTGACTGTTTTGCATTTTCGATGATTGGAGCGTAGTGAAGCCTTCCACCTACCCTGAGCGTTCCTTACGAGTCAATCTGTAGAGCTAAAGATTTTATGCAGAAACCTTTCGATACTCCAACCTTGCTGCGTATTGCATGTAGTTCTCGTGTAAAGAGAAGCTGTTGTAATTAGTGTATGTATTTTAATTTAACGTTTTGCATCTCTTTGAAAGACAAGTGTCCAAAGAGTTTGTGGTTTGGATGTGTTGCGTTATAAGTAAACCTGTTTATATATGCCATCACTTTAAGTAGCTTAGGTAATGACGTGTAGCTTTTGAATATTTCTGTTTCCGGGATAAGGTCAGATGCAACTATACTCACTGAACGTGTTTCGATTTTACTACTTCCTGCTCAATTGCTGATAGCGCTATGTTGGGTAATATTGGAATATCTGTATTTGTGAGCCATTCCCGTCCCTTCCACCAAAGGGATGAGAGGAGCAATTGTTCCGGACGTATTCCTCTTGACAATTGTCTGTAGTGACATGGTGCCACTCGTGTGCTTTGGAGGCGTCATGAATGAAATTCACTCTGTTTGCGCCAAAAACTTTCCATGTTGCCGCTGGTTCATGGAGCCACGCCAACACAATCTTAGAGTCACAGCAGAAGAACGTTTTTATGCTCGTCCAATTACAAGCCTATTTTAGTTGCTCCATAGTTTCTGCCAGCAAGACAGCTCACACAGTTCAAGTCGTGCAATGGAGGGTTTCGGTATGTTGACTTTTTTAGTTGGAGCGACTCGAGTTTTTGCGATAATTGGGTTAGTAGAAATGTGTCCATCTAATTCCAAGACACGTAGGTAGATAACACATGCAAGTGCTAGTTTTGATGCGTCGCAGAACCCATGTAGTTCCACGGCTGTGGAACATGTACATGTACATGTACATGTAATACTGATCCACCTTGGGATCCTGAGCTGCTATAGTAATGAAAGCCGGCTTCGTGTTTCTAGCCAGTCCTTCACTGCCGATAGATGAAGTGCTTCATCCAAACCTAATTGTTGTTGCCATACGTTTTGTATGGTGATTTTTCCCGTTACTATGCATGTTCGCAGCCAGCCAAGTAGATCATATAGCCTGGCCACTTTTGAAAAAATCAAGCGCTTTGTAAGCTTGACGTCCTTCTTTTGAACTTTGAAGAAAAAGGCATCTTGTGCTGGATGCCATTGCAATCCTAGTGTCTTAACCTCTTCAGACAATGCAATGTCTTGCAATTTTTGGCTTTCTCCATTGGATTTTGGAATCGACTTTTAAAGGTCTACGTGGTTGGCTGACCACTTTCTTAAGTGGAAACCTACCTTTCGAAGAGTTGTAGCTGCTGTAAGTGCGTTAAGTCATCTGAGCCAGTCAACAGATCATCAACATAAAGATCCCAAAGTATTGTCTCAAAAGCTTCTGGATAATTGCTCCATTCGTCGATCGCTGGTTGTTGGAGAGTGCAAATGGCGAAAAATGGTGCACATGCGATGCCATTTTTTTTGTGCTAGGGAGGTGAATGCCATTTATGCACAAAGTATGGGACTCCCATGCGCGGCTGATCTACCCACTAAACACCTCCTCTGTCAACCTGAGAACACAGCCTGGAACCGCTTGACGCATTACTTCGGGCCAGGTCTCGTTTTGTTACGCCGTGAGGCGCCTTCAAGCTGGGGGATGCCTTTCCTAGCGGGAGGGGAGAAGGGAAGAGGAAGTGCCAGAAAAGCGATCCCCCATCCCCAGCGCCCCCGGCTGCTGTGAGTCTTTTTTATATTTTAGGACTGCCCGAGCATAGTGTGCCACCTGGTTCCATTTGTCAACCGATGCAAGCATCAACATGCGGTGCCATTAGTGACCATTGTCGGTCTATAATGTCAGATTGGCTCATTTTTAGAGGTTCTCCACAGAATACGTTGAAAATTGCGGTCGTTTACATGCACTTGGATCTGCCGGTACATTTTCTCTATGAAAACAACGATGACATATTTGTGCGTACGCCATCTTAGAAGTAAATGAAGCAGATTGTTCTGAATAGTCGGTTCAACTTGCAGTACATCGTTTAGAGACTTGCCACCTTTAGTTTCTTGGGATGCATTGAAAACGATGCGTACCTTTGTTGTTAACCTTTTTTCTTTGATAAATTCATATTGTGGAAGATAATTGCAGTCCGCACTATGAAACAGATGGTCGGGCACCTTTTGCATATGATGCGCTAGGTACTCGTTCATAAATGCATGATATTCCTTCTGTCGTTCAGAATGGCTAGATAGGCGCTGCTCAAGCAGCCGAAACCTGATGTGTGCTGTCTATAAGGATTCTCCAGCTCTTTACGGTGATCGACGTTGTCTTTGAACGGTAACATTACGGTATATGTCTCATCTAACTCTCTTTGCGTATTATGAGAGAAGTGGTTTTCAGTTTGCAAATCGTCTAGGGATGACTCCGCTGGTTGATGACTTTCTTCAATTTCCCAGAATCGTCTTACAGCTGTATCCAGGATCTCTGTTGCTACAAACGTAATAGAGTTACCGTTGGCCTGCAACTTGCCGGTTGATTCAAAGAGAACCTAACCTAGTTTTGTGTTCTGTGCGGATTGGTTGCCAGAAATGAAACCGCGTTCTAAGATGCTGTCATAGATGTCTGCTCCTAGCAGGATATCAATCTGCGCAGAGTGGTTAAACTCATGATCTGCTAGTTTCAACCTCCTGATGCGATTAGGGAGGTTGACAATTATGCTGGTTGTAGGCAAGATAGCTGTAATTTTTGGGATGATCAGAGCGGGGAATTGCAGAGACGCGTCCGTTTTATGACTTTCGATGGCTGCTGTCACGTTGACAACTCCTCGTGTCATTACTGCCTTATAGCATCCAATGCCTTCAATAGATAGTTTAGAATAGCTGCGCTGCAATCCCAAAAGTTGCACAGCGGACTCTGTTATGAATGACCATTGTGAACCAATATCCAATAATGCTCGAAGTTTCATTATTTAATCTCTACTGTTTCTAACTGATATTAGCGCAGTTGCAAGCAAGACCTGGGTGTTGCACAACATCGCATTGTGTGCTTGGATGTGCATGGGGGTTGACTTCAGTATAGGCGCTTCTAATGAGGCTGATTTTAGCATTGTAGCATTTGTTACATGCAGCAATGTGTTGTGTCGCTTCGAGCAAAGCTTGCAAGTGTTCTTTGATTGCCGTTGTTTCACTGCATGCTTGTCGAACAAAGAATTGAAACATGAACGTGTGTTCTTCACTAGTTCCCGTTTTGCAAACACTGTCGCTTTTTTTAACTGTTCACATTCGAACAAGCGGTGTTGTTCGTTGCACATAGCACATCGGGGCGATGAAACCTATGTAGTATGCGTGGTCACCTTCTTCTGCGGTTTCACCTCCGAGAATGGTTTTGCGAGGGTTAACGTTTCCAGCATTGTAAACCTCTGCGTGAGAAAGGTTATGAATTTCTTCAAACATCGTACTTCTCTACTGTCGCTGATCAGCTTTTGCCATGCAGCCCTTGAATCTTTATCGAGTTTGCAGTTAAGCATGAATACGATAACAAGGTCAAAGCCATCTATGTTCAATGTGTTGAAACTTGCTGGCAGTTGATTGGTTGTGTTTACCATCTCCCTTAGCCCTGTTGCTTGGTTTCTGGAGCAGATACTTGTATACCACCAGCGCTGCATAAGCTCTTGGGCTATAATTTTTGTGTTATCCCACTTGTCACAAAAAAGTGACAAAGCAGCTTCGTAATTGCCACCCGTAATAGCTAAATGGCATATCAACTTCCCAGCTTCTCCTTTTAAGCTGTTTTGGAGATAAATGCTTTTGACTTTCGTGAACCATGCTTTTGAACAGGTCCCGAAAAGAGATCCAGCAACAGTGTTCCCCTCAAAAGCAGGGATTTGAACTCGCTCTAGTCACAACCCTTGGCAGTGTTAGATAGTTGCAACTGTTCTGAACCAGTAGCCTGAAATCTTTAGATTCTCTCTTGAATATGGTTTGAAGTTCCAGGACAAGATCTTCGATGTAAGCGTGCTCTTCGTTGTATTTGGCTATGAGCCCTCGGTAACTTTTTCTCTTAGCTCTGCGTGGGCCTTCACATGCATCTCTTTGCAAGGTCTCCATTTCTCTTCCAGATGGGCTTGTCTCGCTTCGAAATAGATAGAAAGTGTCGGTTAGAACCGTCTTTTTCAAAATACATATCTTTCTCTCCAACCTGTAGAACACGTCACTAAAGCCTCACTCGAGCCGATGGCAACGAATGAATAAAAAGGGAGTTCCGTAGCGCGGGCAGGATTGAAGTAAGGTTGACAGCAGTAAACTATAGTGGTCAGTGCATCGCCATTATTGACTTTACCAAAAAGGACGCCGAAAAATTTCTGAAGTAGGGCAAAGTAGAAATAATGTGGGTTGTCTGTAGGATACGGCGAAGTGCCGCGCCTCTTCAATATTTCAAAGGCCTTGGCTAAGATTACACCACACAAGTATGCAAAGGACCCGAAAAGAGCTCCCTATGTTACAAATGCGGTAAAATGGGATATGAGAGAGAAAAGTGCACGAAGTAGGCACACGGTATTCTTTGCAAGGATGCCGACCCAAGACCTGAACTTTGAAATATCTTGGGATCAGGGAAATGCTAGGTTTTCCAGGAAGCCCTAGCTAAGGCAAAATCAGAGCTTCGATGACCCGCATCCTGCAGCAAAACCTACACCGCAGTTCAACTGCCCAAATTCTGCTTGAGCAGATAGCGAGGGACATGAAAGCCGACACTTTGCTCCTGAGCTGAGCTGAGCAACACCATGATAAAAGTTTGTCATCATGTAATCCTGATGAAACTGGTACTCTTGTCATCTGGGTCCGAAATAGTGATTTCTAGGTGGAGAGCTGTGGACGTTGGGATGGTTTTGTGTGGGTTACTGCGCACCTAATGCCGGACTAATTGATATCATCTTTCTAAGCCAAGCTGAATGCTTTGGAGGGTGCTCGTTGGAGAAGACTTCAACGCTAAAGCAACCGAATTGGGCACGCCTCAAACAGATCCACGGAGAAAACGAATCCTAGAAATGGTGGCCAGGACAGCACTCATTGTGCTAAATACCGGAAGTATGCCGACTTACCGCCATATTGGCTATGAAGGAACCATACCTAACATTCCATTTGCCTCGAAATCCTTAGCATGGAGGATACACAACTAAAGAGTATTAAAGGACTACCCTGCCAGTGATCATCAGTGCATTCTGCTTGAGGTCAGTGATGTTGTCTCCCGATATCCGTTCCCTTGGCTTTCTATAATTGGATGGGAATCTCCATGCAGCAGGTGCTGCATGGAGATTCAAAGGGGATGGAAGAACTGGCAGCTCAAGACGTGGTGGACTCAACTATGAGCATCATCACGACTGCTTACAATTCTTCCCCGTTGAAAACCCTGGGCCAGCAAGCCTTTAGTGTACTGGTGGTCGTCTAAAATCTCTGAAAAGCCGAAAGAACTTCACAAGCTTCGGTGGGAGGCTTAACGGCCACAAAACTGTGACGAGGCATGCAACCGGGTAGCAGAATATAAGTCGGCCAGGAAATGCTTTGGCAAACAAAAAAGCTTGTTGCTGACAAAAGCTAGTGGACAATGTGAACAAGGATCCGTAGGGTCTTGGCTACAAACTAGTTGTACGGAAGCTGGGTGCACTACGGAAACCTTGCATATATAAAGCGAAAAAGATGGACCGGATAGTGCTTCTACGCTGGCCATCCCGTCCGTGTTAACGCTGTCCATGTTGTAACAGCAGTCGAGTGTTCACTCTTCACATAGCCGGAACTCGAAGAGGCAGTCATTTCGCAGAAAGTGAGGCTAAGATGTTGCAGCTTGTCTATCACCATTGTCCTGACTATTGCTCAGCACAATCAACGCTTGCGTACGGGACGGGATTTTCTCGCTACGATGGAAGGTGGCAAGGCTCGTGCTGATTATGAAAGGAAAGGGAAATTCTAAATCGCCGTCTGCATACCACCCATTTGGCGTTTTAAACTCGGCTGGGAAAGTGCTAGAGAAACTTATCAGGGAAAGACTTACTGATGCGATTTGTGCTGCATAGGCCTATCTCCTTGGCAGTACAGCTATCATTTATGCGGTTGCAGAAGTGGTGAGCGCGGTCTAAAAGACGGAGGCATATAGTAACACCAAGTTATGGATCGTCCTGTTGGTGACACTCAACATTAAAAATACTTTCAACTCCGCTAGATGGGTGGATATTCTGGAAACGCTGGAAAACCCTTTTCAAGCTCCAGAATATCAAATGCGGCTTTTGAGGAACTATCTGAAGGACTAAAGCCTACTTTATTAGACGATGTAGGACCAACAAAGGATGGACGTTACATCGGGTGTTCCCCTGGGATTTATTCTTGGACTAGACATGTGGAAAGTGTCTTACGACGCGCTACCATTGAGACTGGAGGTGCCAGATGAGTCACGCTTGATCGGCTATGTGGATGATGTTGCGGCTGAGTTGACTCATGGCCAACGTAGGGGAACTCGACACATCAAGAAGGTGCCTCTTCATTAGTGCTGTAGGGTCAGTGCTACTGTACGGAACAGAAATATGGGGTAACGCTCTCAGTAAGAAGGTATACTGAAAACGCTTGAGGCGGGTGCTGAGGATTTCATCATCGTTGCCGGCAGCCTCTGACTCGGTGGTGAGAGTTACTGTTGGCGTGATACCTGTTGCTCTCCTTGCTAGAGAGCGCTGGGTTATTTATCACCTGCGTCGAATATAGCACGCGAGGGAGATGGTTTCAATCAATGAGTGAACGCAGTCTTGGGAGAGTTGCATGAAGAAAAGATGGACTGCATGCCTCATTCTGACATCGTGACAAAATTGAAAGCGTGGTAAGGCTGACTTCTATTTGAAGCAGTTTTTGAGTGAGTTTTGCCTAGAAAAGAAAGACAATGCCTGCCACACATTTTTGTATGCACAAAATGGGACAGGCAGCGAAGTAACCGCTACAGGGAGATGGGAGAGCTCATCCCGGATAATATAGTCGCAATGATGCTCGAATTGGTTGACAAATAGAACCAAGTGGCACATTTTGTTCGGGCAGTCCTAAAAGATAAAAGGGACTATCAGCAGCAGGGGGCATTGGTACTGGGGGATCGCTTGTCTGGCACTTCCTCTTCTCCTCTCGCCTCCTACTTGAAGAGGGATCCGCTAGCTTGCAGGCACCTCACGGTGTAACAAAACACGACCTTGCCAGAATCAGTGGGTCAAACGGCCCCAGGCTGGGTTCTCGAGTTGACAGAGGAAGTATTTAGTGGGTAGTCCAGTCGTCTTCTTGCGAGCATGGAAGCCCCATACCTATAGAAGGCACATCGTAGTAAATCCACAGAAAGAAAGGCTTTGTCCGAGATAACAGAAGCAGTTGCTGATGTATCCTTAAAGTTATACGCTAGAATGACTCCCTACCGTACCAAACTATTTCACTGCTCGATATAGTTCAGCGTCTAATGCTTATTTTGCTCTCTTGATGATACTTTTATCATAAAAATCATCCGTTTGTGCCAATAGCAAAAGATCAAAGCGTATCGTTCATTTTTGTCTATATTGCTATTAATTTTAGTATATTCATTTATATTCCAAAAAGCAAAACTGGTTTATACAACGCAGATGCTTCGATTAAATCCTTAGCCCAGCAAACTGATAAATAATCAACTAGCGTTTAAATTAGAATATTCGTATTAAATACAATATTTCAGCAAAAACTTATAAAAATGCTTTCAAAAAAATTTCAAAAAAATATTCGCGCATAAATGTTTTTCTTTCCCTATTCTACCATTATGACAAGTGCCAACCTCAACTACAATTTCATGGCGCTCATAATGTCCTTTCCTCTGGACAGCATTAAAAAAATATAAAGTAAGTAACCAAATGCAAATTTCTTTTGTTACATTTCCAACTATAACTTTTTTATTTCCAGGCATTTTACTATGCAAACTATGCACCAGCTTGGATACACTGTGCAACCACTTTTCAAGCTTCCTTACATTCCCACGTATAATGTTAATATACTAGTCATAGTCGAAAAAAAACTTTAAAATCTACAGAAACATCCAAGATGGTGGGTGGGTAGTATGTTTAGGTTGAAGGAAAGCCTTATAAAGGTGAGGTGCATTTTCAAATAATATTATTCACAGTGTCTGCTTTTAGAGGATGTTGTTGCCAATGTCGTTTTATAGTCATTTTACGTCGCTTTGTTGGTTGGTATGTGCCTTAGGATGCCGCATGGGAACTAAAGTAGTTCCCCGAGTTGTGTGAATATGATGAACAACTCTCCGTTGTAGTGGAGGTATATGGTAAAAGTTTTAACTTTTAACTTTTTATATGCAGTTTAGCAGATGTACTTGTAAATTCAAATGGAGAATTTGATAATACAGATTCGTTTTTCCGGTGGAAAAGTGCTGTTTGAAAATTCAAAAGTTGAAGTGCTTAGCAGAGATTATGTCATTCTTTTTTTTATCTTCGTTGTCTTCTGTGCGGAAATATGAAAAATGAAAGCAGAAACATATGAGTTTCTACAAATGAAGTAATTTTGGGTCCTAGTGTCTTTAAACACTTCGAGCTGGAAGTAGTTCTTGAGTTAGGATAAATTCAGTATATGTTATATGGGATGTCTTTTTTAAAATGATACTTTTTATAGAGTTCTTAAAATAATTTAACCCATTGAATGCTTCCAAAATATCAACATCAGAAACTTTTTATTGGGTGTACAACTTAATAACCGGAATTTGACGCTAGATGTCCATACTAACAAATATTGTGAAAGCTCGAACTTCATTTTGAAGGTACATTTGACAACTATCAAAATCAGTCAACAAAACAATTTTATCTTGTGTGCATCATTATTGTTTTTCACGATGAATAACTTCGAAAATTGGAGAAAAAGACAGCATTTGCGAGAGGTTCTGTTGGATCATTTTTTGCAAACAAAACTGCTGCGGAAAGTCATCGTTTGCTTGTAAAAGTCTATGGCAACGATGCTTAAGCGAAAACACGGTGTTTTAAATGGTTTTAACGCTTCAAAAGTGCCGATTTCGACATCACAGACAAAGAGCGCCCAGGACAGCCAAAAAACGTTCAAGACGAAGAATTGGAGACGCTACTCGATGAGGATTCGTGTCAAACGCAAGACGGACTTGCCAAATCGTTGGGAGTGACTCAGCAAGTCATTTCGAAATGTTTGAAAGCCGCCGGATACATTCAGAAGCAAGGTAATTGGGTCCCCTGTGAGTTGAAGCCGAGAGACGTTGAACGGCGCTTCTGTATGTCTGAAATGCAGCTTGAGCACCATAAAAAGAAATCATATTTGCATCGAATCGTGACTGGATATAAAAAAATGGATCCATTATGACAATCTCAAATGCAAAAAGTCATACGTGAAGCCCGGTCAACCAGCCAAATCAACAGTGAAGCCAAATATCCATGGCGCCAAGGTTATGCTGTGTATTTGGTGGGATCAGAAAGGGCCGTCATATTATGAGTTATTGAAATTGGGCCAGGCAATCACAGGTGACCTGTACCAAACACAATTAATACGTTTGAAGCGTGCTATCATCGAAAAACGCTCGGAATATGCGACCAGACGCGAGGCTATAATTTTTCATAATGACAACGCTCGGCAGCATGTTGCGAGACCCGTGAAAAACTATTTGGAAAAAAGTGGATGGGAAGTTTCGGCCCACTCGCCTGATAGTCTGGAACTTGCTCCGTCTGACTTTCATTTATTTTGCTCGATGCAAAACGCCCTCACCGGAAATTTTTTTTTTGATGCTGGATGTTTCATTAACCAGAAACTTCTGAGCTATTTACATAATTTGATTACTTAGCTTCTATGGCCGCTGTGAATGATTGATGGATGGACAGGTACTGATATTAATAGGTTTTTGTAAAAAAATTTTTTAAAAACCCTAAAAATGAAACATGCAATGCATGCGAGCGTGGTAGAAATTTTCATGAATGGCTAAATTTACTATTTATCCAATTATGTACGATCAATGAAACATTCTAAAGTATTTTCCTTAAAAAAAAGTCTGACTTTCTCACGAGTAAAAACTACATAGATTGGGGTGCAAGGAAAAACTACGGTACGCTACAAGGGTGAAAAAGGGGTCAAAAATCGGAAACAGTGACACTGCATAGTTTATGAATGGTCCCTATTTATGAGCTGCTGAAGTCTGCTTTGTCAGCAGTACCAGAAAAATCGCTTATGATATCAATTAGAACTCTAAGACTTATTTTCCTTACGTCATAGGATTGATTTCAGTGAGAGTAAACCCATTTCAAATACATTTTCGATTATAAAAAATAAAATTAATTGAATTCTGTTCCGGTCTCGGAGTGGATTGGACAAAAGACAACGACCTCGCAAACGGAAAAAGGACTATAGTGTTGGATCCTGGGAGGTCAGACCACTCAGTTACCCTAGCGCTGTTAAGGTTCTTTTTCAACAGACCAGTTGATATAAATTAAAAATTCTGGCAATCCAGGAAACGATTTGAACTGTGGGTAATATTCAAGATATAAGATTGAACACAATATTCGTAAGTGGGAATCCTGCTGCAAACTACGAATTTGGAGTGACCTTTATTGTGGGTAGGGAGTTCAAATTGCATGTTTTTGATTTTCAGTCACTTAAGGAATGGTTGTGAGCGATCCGTGTAAAATCGAGATTATTCGAAATCTGGATGATAAATGTACACGCCCCGACTGAAGAAAAGGACGAAGAAGCATAATTGACGTCCGCACATAACGAGGAGCCAATTGTCACTCGATCATTATTTGATCAAATTAACTTATCAATGTTGTATGTCTAAGGCATATTTAGCAAAGACCAGCCCGCTACAAAAATTTGACATCGAAAGGCTCCAAACTGCGTCGGTCGCTTAAAATTTCACGGAAAACCTCGACAACCAGCTGCTGAAAACAAGCTAACAACAAACAGCGAGCTCTGCATGGAAGTGAAAGCGGCAATTAAGACCGTGGCAGAACACACAATTGGCCATCAAGCCCGGCGCAAGAGAAATTGTTGGTTAGATGATGAGTGCAAAAATGCGTCAGATAGAAAAAATTAGGCGTAAAAGGAATATGTAGATAGAAAAACCAGGAAACAGAGAGAGAACACTATGAAAATTTCCAAAGAGTAACGAATAAGATAATTAGGGTTAAGAACAGAAAACACTGTGTAAGCCTAGCGAGCGACAAAACAAAACAATCATACAAAGTAGTGAAAAGCCTGATACGAGGATATCGGCCCAGAACCACGCTCTGCCATGATAACATCGGCAATATAATCGCTAATGAAATCAAGATTAAGGAAAGATGGGGATCATATTTTAAGAACCACCTCAAAAACATCGGAGCCTATAGGTGTCTGCGGACAGCTTCCATTGGCCCCATCAACTCTGGATGAAGTTTGCTACCCCATTGAAGCTCAAAAGAATAATAAAGTGCCTAGCATCGTTGAGATTCTAGTGGAGCTCATCAAATATGGTGGCAGTAGTGTTCATCAAGCTATTCACAAAGTCATCCAGCACATTTGATAACAAGAACATATGCAGAAAGAGTGGAACCAGCCAATTAGACTCACTTTCTACAAAAAAGTTGACAGGCTACAGTGTGAAAATTATAGAGGCAATCATTACTTTAAACGGCTTATAAAATTTTCTCAAAGATCTTAGAAAATAAAATTGGATCATATGTCAACAGTATTATTGGGGAGTATCCAGGTGGTTTTAGAGTAAATAGATCGACAATAGACCAATTGTTCATTGTGAAGCAGGTATTTGAAAAATACTGGGAGCTTAACATAGACGTACATCAAATTTTCGTCGACTTTAAACAAGCATACGACATGATTGATCATAATGCACTTTACCAAATTATGCTGTGCTTTTGCATCCCAGCCAAATTAGTTCGTCTTACTAAAATGACAATAACGTTGACGACCTCCCAAACCCGCATCAATAACAAACTCACCGATGCCTTTGATACAAATATCGGACTAAACCAGGGAGATAGGCTACCCCCATTGCTATTCAATTTGGCTCTGGAGTACGTCACATGAAAGCTACATGCCGATATACAAAGTACATTACTACGAGTATACAAGTTGAGCCAAGTAGCCTATGTGGACGACATCAACATTTTGTAACGGTCATTAACAACTGCCAAAGATTTCTTCCTGAAACTCGACAGCGAAGCAAAACTAGGAGGGCTACGAATTAATAAGAATAAAACACATGAATAGCTCATGACGCAGTTCAGGAAAAAAAAAATCCCAAAACGTCACAATTGGCGAATGCGATGCAATGGGCTGAACATATGAATTGTATGGATGAACAACAGATACCCAAAGAGGAATTCGTTGGGAGAACTTAAGGGCGGGGACCAGGGGAATACCGAGGAAACGCTGGTCTGACTCGGTGGACGAAGACAGTTCATCGTTGCTCAGATTTCGTAATTGGAGGATGCGGTTAATGGACTTAGACAGCTGGAGGTGCTTGTTGCAGAAATCGAAGGCCCGAAAGGGGTTGTGGTGCTGCGCTGAAGAAGAAGAAGAGAACTATCTCTTTGTGTTATAAATTTTTTTCCCACCGGCGTCGGATCGTGAAGGAGGGGGAGGTTTAAAATTCTTTAATGTTCTTCCGGCTCTCCTGCCTACTTTGCTAATGATATTGCATTTTCAATAGCAGATATTAAAAGATTTCATCAAGACCTGTTATTAGATACCCTACTCGACCATGTTGTGAAAAAACGCTAAGGGTTCATGTCCTTGTATAAGGAGGCTCCCTTAAAATCCTTGAAATTTTTTTTTGGCTATGGAATTAGAAAATTCTGAGTTGTTCATAAAATTTGATCGCTGTAGCTTCTATAGTTCCTGAGAAAATGTGCGGTGACCCGCTGGCGGACGGACAGGTACTGATATTAGTAGGGTATTGCAAAATTTTTGTTTTCAAAACCCTAATAAAAATGGGTGATCATTCATTTTTAAGAGTTATTTACTAAAATACAAAACTATTGCAATCACGACCTGTGTCCGTCTGTCCGGCCGTCTGTATATGACAGTACTCTTACTATAACTTTCATAGAAGCTACAGTTATGAAACTTTGTGGAAAGGTAAGAAAAGATGACTTCTTGAAAGTTATGGGGTGGAAAAATTGTTCAAAGGGTCTTAAGGGGGTCTCCCCAACATGGAAGTGACCCTTAAAAAATGTTCTCTCTAATTTAAAAATATTAGTACTACTTAAAACAGCCCGAACCGGCCACTTTTATCACTACGATCCACCGTATCAGTCTTACACTATTCATATGGAATTAAAGAAAATTCAACGTCAAAAATTTAGCCCTCTCCATCAACCAACAATGCAGTTTTAATAAACAATCAATTTTTAATTCAAGTTTTTCACAAATTGTTGGGTATATAACTTAATTCGTGCGGGTTTTTTCAAAATTTGAAAGTATTGCCCATCTAAAGCTTTGACCTTCTCCCATCTTTCTGGCTTTTTGTGGAATCCATCCCAAAAGAATTGCGCCGACTTGGCAGCCAAGAATGAATCAAGCCAATTTTTGATATCCTGCTCTGATGTAAACCGTATTCCAGTGAGGGCGTTCTGCATCGACCGGAACAAATGGTTGTCAGAAGGGGCAAGGTCTGGGCTATAAGGCGGGTGGGGTAAAACTTCCCATCCACTGTTTTCCAAATAGTTCTTAACCGGAAAAGCAACGTGGGGCCGAGCGTTGTCATGATGGAAAATTATTGCCTCGTGTCTGGTTACATATTCTGGGCGTTTTTTGGCTACTGCTCTCTTCAAATGGATTAATTGGGTTTGGTAGCATGCTCCATTGATGGTTTCACCCGGTTTTAGCAGTCATAATACAGCCCGCCTTTCTGAGCCCACCAAATACAGAGCATTACCTTCACGCCATGGATATTCGGCGTTGCCGTTGATTTGGCTGGTTGGCCGGATTTCACATATGATTTTTTGCGCTTGAGGTAGTCGTAATGGATCCGTTTTTCATCACCAGTAACAATCCGATGCAAAAATGACTTCCTTTTGTTGCGTTCCAGCAGCATTCGGACATGCAAAACCGTCTTTCGACATCTCTCGGCTTGAGTTCATGTGGAGCCCAATTTCCTTGCTTTTGAATATATCTAGCTGCTTTCAAACGTTTTGAAATGGCTGCTTGAGTGACACCCAAAGATTTTGCGAGCTCTTCTTGTGTTTGGCAACAATCTTCATCGATTAATGCTTCCAGTTCTTCATCTTCGAACTTTTTTGGCTGCACAGGACATTCTTCGTCTTCCAAGCTAAAATCACCACTTTTAAATCGTGCAAACCACTTTTGGCGGGTTCGCTCAGCTAGAGCATGTTTACCATAATCTTCCACCAAAATACGATGACTTTTAGCAGTAGTTTTCTTCATATTAAAGTAGTGAAGAAGAATTCCCCGCAAAATCACTTTTTCAGGAACAAAGTTCGACATATTTGAGTGAAACAAAGTTATTGTTGTTAACGCTTCAAATGAATAGCATGCCCTGCAAAGACGCACAATGACAGTAGCTTTCCAACGCATGTTCGGAATATTGGAACGATGTAATATTATACAAGTTATGCCATCTCTTAGTAAACCGCTCGAATTAAGTTATAGACCATCAATCTTAGTACTTGTTTTGGTTTCTTTAGATAATTTAATGATTTCCACTCCTTTTATCACTCCCAAACTCGCACCAGTTTAATCTTGACAAATCAGTTAATATTACCAAAATCCATCCCTCTGCTGCAACTTATATTATCGGCGTCACGGATAAGGGAAATTCACTTCTTAACACATCGCGATCTCACCGTAAACTTTTTACGTCTAATCGCTACAGACAAACACAACACAACACTTCTATTGAGTTCTCTCATTGTTTTTTCTTTTAGTCCCATTAATCTCAATTCATAATCAAATTTGCACAGTGATTCCCGACACTTCATGAACCACTCCTACGATTCTCCCAAAATATGCACATCCGTCACGAACTTGAGATACTTTCGTCGATTCAAGCTTTCCTCACTGAGTTCAAATCAAGACCTTTTCCTATTCTTTCTCCGTCGTCATCGAAAAACTTGCTAAAAACTCCCTCACCAAGAGCCAAATCTAACTAACTTTTATGCCAATCCAAAATTTCACACCAAAAAATCCAATCCCGTAATCATTTCATTCCTAATTACCGCCGCCGCATCGGGGTAACATAATCAAAGTTCAGTACACTTCGATTCCGCTACCGACACATCTTTTTCGCACCGACAAATGCAGCTTTTTCTATATTCCATATATGTCAATTTGCACAACCATGGAAGCGTTTGATTAGATTCAAAGTGTCACACATATACGGAAACTATTGTTTTTGCCGATACTCCAAAAAGGGTGATTCCCTGCGCTCGGGGAACTTGAACCCAGGGTCCCAGCAGACCCCCGGTAGAGATACCATGATGCTATAAACGGAGCCACCTTCTGTTGATTTCCCATTCATTGTAATAGCAACTTCAACTATGCTTCTTTCTTGATGGGCATGGGAATGAAATTTGTTAGTAGGGAAACGTGAATGAATTTTTGTTAGTATGAAAAATAAAATTTGTTAGTGGGAGCTAATGAATAAAATTAGTTAGTATCAAGGAAGGAATTAGGTTTTGTTAGGAAAAATGTATCGAATAAAATTTTGTTATTGGGAAAATTATTATTATATACTATTTTTTTTGTAATTTAAAATAAGGGAAAAGGGTAGGATTGAGGTGATGGGGAAATAAAAATTGTAGGAAAATTGTCAAATGATAATAAAAAAAAAAAATTTACTGAGGAAAAGGTTATATGTGCCCAAAGAGAGGTGAAAATGTTACGGCGGCAATTTGAAGTTGCGAATGGGAGAAAGCCGGTATGTCGGAATTCGCGTAAAGCTCGTTTCAAAACAAGTCTTAAAATCACGTTACTAGTACCGTGGGGGTAGGGAAAGGGGAGATGTACAAATTTTTCGCGTACCCCCCTTGCGACTGCACACCAATTTACCGAAAAATCTGAAAGAAATCATGAATATAATTCTTTGTACGTACAACAATAAAAAATACGCGAGAAGTCGAAATTCACTCAAGTTTGTTAGTAATAGTATGATTTATCGATTTTAAATTTTCTTGAACAAAATCTTAACGCTACTTTAATTTCAATGAATTATGGCTATTTATAAAGTTGACTTGACTTGAAAGTTTCTCAAAGATCAAATGGTATTTAAAGAATTTACAGCGGTTTGAATTTTCCTGTTTTACTATGGAACAATATGCGCTGTATTACTATGGAAATATATGGCTATGAAACAATACGCACTTTTTAACCGACACTACAGGTTTGCAAGGATTTGCATGAAAGTTTTGGGAATGATACGTGTTGTAAATATCTTTACAAATTGGGTCAGCTAGTGGTTAATTTTGAGTTATTTTACCCCAACTTCAATGTTTAATGTACATGTTTTTGACACTTGATTAAATCCAAAGAATGACTGAAGGTGAGCACCTACAATTAATACTCATAGGTGAAACAAGTCAAGGAGGCAGGAATGAGTCCCTAATAGAAGGGCTTTGTAACCAATCTAGGGTTCGGAAATAATTTTTGATGTCATGAACCGGTGATTTGAATTATACACTCAAATACATTCAAAAATTGCAAAGTTTCGCTCATAAGCACATAACAGCCGTGTTTTTGTTCCATGATAGATAATTTTTCTAAATGCTTGGATCATTGAACATCTGCGGTTTCGTCGTGGATGACGAACACTCCTCAGGAGCTGCCACACGCCATCATCCACAAGACAACTCGACCGCCTGGTCCCAAGGTGAACACTGGACCCTTTATATGCAGGTGGGAACACGCCCAACATGCAACTTATAGAGAGCTGCAATTTTCCACACTAGATTGTGGTTATCAAAGGGTCCAATGTACTTTGGGACCACGCGGTCGAGCTGCCCTGTGGATGATGGCATGTGGCAGCTCCTGAGGAGTGTCCGTAGTTTTGTTGGCATCAGCCCTCATGCTGGAAACGCGGGTCTTCATCGGACCAAGAAAATGTGCTATCATGTTGATAGCCAAGGTGGTCCGGGTGAAGAATAAGTGGTTTTTTCACTTAGGAGATCGGCACCATTATACTTAAACACGTTTGATATTATTAACATGTTCTAGTAAACCAATATTCCTTAAATTTTCATGAAAATGCGAAAAAAAATAAGAGTGCCTTGGTCGATTTGAAGTATATATTAACTATTAAAATGTGCTATTGTTTTTGTAATTCTGTACAATTGAAATGGCGATAACTCACTTAGTTATGATTTGATTTCCATCAAATTTTTTATGCTTAAGGGTATTATATCAATATACATAAATGTAAAATTTTAAGAACTTTAAGGGCACTATTTCAATTTTTGGGGGAAAATGAAGAATTTAAAAGACACCATTATTAACAGAGTTGGGTGAATTTTGATTTCTGAGGTATTTGTTGCCCTTGGACTCATAAAGACCTACTTTTTTGATTTTTTCGGATTTTCAGCTCCAAGGTGTCCAATCGTGAGGGGAGGGTACACAAATATTGCTCATACATTTTTCCTTGAATTAAATCATTATATTTATCCACATATTGTAGGTTAAGTTCTAAACCTTTTTGACATGAGCGTAGTTCTGTCTACCCAACTTGGAACGATTGTGCTTAGTATGACCTATTTTTCATTTCTCTATTATGTTATTATAAGCAAATCTTACTGTTAATCTAAAAAGGCAGTGACTGTAATGTTTCACTTATTTGATTCTACAAATGTGGAATTCAACTGTTTGTCACTAGGCTTTTGGATGAAATTCAGACTAACCCATTTTCTACAAAATTTTAATTTTTATGGCTTGTACCGAAAAATATTTCTTAGTTAATGATATAAAATTAAAAGGTTTCTTGTGTTTCACACAATAATTTTGAAGTACCTATTAAAAGTGATTTTTGTGCATGCTAAAACCCTTACAAAAAATGTTATCCGACTAAAATACAGGCTGATCTTAGCACCATTACTTCGTCATTTCCGTAAAGGCTATTTCTCCTCCTCCTCCCCCTGCCTAAATCTCTTATTTTATGTTTATGAAAAATGGCTATGAGATGTCAACTTGATTTGATAAATTTCATTTCAGTGTTTGCAAAGTTTCCGTTTGCCCGCCCAGCCAGCCAAATAGTAAGGAGCCTCGTTGGTAGTGAAGCTGACTCCAGCTCTATACCCCACAGGACTAGTCTGAATTATTCCTTTCGGTTCCTAAGTTGCTGCAGGCGAGACTCGCTTGTGTCGTCGCTTCTGTTCCGCTCCGCTGCAATAGTTCATGTCACAGAAACCATAGAAATGAGAAATCATATCGTATTCTGATGGGCCCTGGGATACGTTTGCTCGATTTGAAGTCCTTGCAGCGTTTACTGCTCTCTTTCTCCCCCACCTTCGGTTACAGAATCCACTAAGTGTCAGTCATAAACAGGGAAAATGTTTCAGCTTGAGCTGATGCTGTTGCGGTCAGGACTTATATTGTCTGAGTATTGAAGTTATTCACTTTTGATAAATGGACCAGAGGTAGGCACCAGCTCTTTTGCGGGTTTCAGGCTTAGGTTGCGGGTAATCCATCCCAATTGGGTGGCAGGACAACAGCTAAAAGATTGTTGGCACAGAAATATCGGAAACATTTGTTGCTTGCACACAAGGATGAAATAGCAGTAGGCATGCGTTACAACTCCAACAGTTTCATGGATATTACGGCAGATGTCTCCAGTTTCAGGAAATCAATATTCGTTTGGAAAAGAGACGGTTATATGGTTTCGACATTTCAGGATGCATGTTTCAGCCTGGAGATTTTGTTTGCTTTTAGTCTAACGTAATGGAGATGCGCTGGACTTCACAATGAATTTCCAGAGACATGCAATGCAACGCAGTGCTAGCATCGTGGGAGCAGCTGCTCCTGCTCTCTGTTTCTATTTTCGGGGTATCAGCTGCTGCTCGGGATATCGTTTCTTTGCAAAATGGAGAAAATTATAGAAAACACTTAAGCGCTCACGAAAGTTGGGGTATAAATCAAATTTCCGCCCGGAATTGTTGGTCAGTAATCTCCTGAATGAGCAAAGTAGCAACAGCAGGAATAACTTCTTTCGTCCTTTTGGGTGGTGTGGCAGTTTGCGTCTTGTCATTCGATTCTCACCTTACCGTCATGCACTTTCCCACATGTGCTTTACTCAAGTACTTTATCTCTATGAATGCAGAAAAAGGAGGGCAAGGAGGCTTTTTGCCCTGTTTTGAAGGTCGTTGCAATTAGCAAGTTGTACATCGTTTTTAGGACGGAACACGGAGACATCTGACGAAGTAGGTTTTCAGAAGTTTTTGTTGTGGGTTTATGATACAAGTAATGGGTGTCAGGTAGGAATCAAAAGATATTTGTATCTTTTGTTCTGAATGAGTGGGATATTAATGGAAGAAAAAATAACAGACGTTGCGTTGAAAAGATTTTCGCGTATTTGAGTTATTTAGGCAGATTATTGTATTGTCGAAATGAATTGTAGAAGCTTCAAAGGCGTATTTCAAATAAAAATAATCTACGAAACATTTTCCGGACTTATTTCTGCAGACAAAAACCATACAAATACTCATATTAATACTTAGTCCATACTAATACCATCCACTACGTGGCTTTAGCTCTCGGTTATTTTCTTGGTGTTTCCGACCCTTTCTATTTTTGCTTTGTTTCTGAAGTACTCGTATGTTAAACCATATGGAGATACCTTCACATCATTAACGGCTTGGAGAAACAAATAAAAAAGAGTCAAGTGGAAACGGTGGCAAACAATAAGGATCTGCAATAATGAAATATAGCATCCAAATTTCATTGTTTGCAATCCGTTTTACATTCATCGTTTTTAGCATTCATATTTTCAAAATTTGAGGAGGATGATAAAAGGCATGATAAACAACGCAAGCAGTAAAATATTCTCTTTATTATGTTCACATTAGGTATGCTGACATACCAGGAAATTTTGACTTGATGAAATGTTTCGTACAAAAGATGGGAATTGTTTTTCATTTGGATAAGAGATATTAAATTCCAAGCTGGAAAGTGTAGCCCCAGAGTATTTATTCTGTGCAAAATTTATGACACAAGAACGAACACTTATTTTAATAATGCTAACACATGCTCATTATTATGGCGCTTTGTTGGCTCGGGGCTCCTTTTGCTGTTTGACACTAACGTAAATTTCTGTTTGTTGAGAACCTAAATTTGAAATTTTGTTTGTTTGAAAATCAAGGCACTTATAAATAAATTCGCATGGCAAATAAAATAATTTCACATAGCGAATTGAATTTTTCATTATTTTAACAAGGATTCCGTGTTTATTTTTTAGCGTGTTTTATAATTTATCAATTCAGTTGGTAAGTGATAGAAGGTTTTCACAGTAGCTTTTCATTGGCTAAAATTTATTTGTTGCTAGCTTTAAAACAGAAATAGTCCACTGACATAGAACAGAATGAATAATTATATGAAAACCTCAGTTAAGATGTACACAAATATTTTTTTGGTGAATTCAAAAGGCATGATTTTCATGACAATGATCTCGCAAAAGGAAAAAGGACTATGGCATTTGGTCCTGGAATGTCATATCACTCAATTACCCTGGCACTGTTAAGAACCTTTTACAATAGGCCAGTCAGTACAAATGAAACATACCGGCAATCCAGGGAATGGACTGGAATTACACGTATATTCAAGATTTGATATCGCACACAATATTTAAAAGTGGGAAACCTACTGGAAAACGAAAATTCAGAGTGGCCTTTATTGTACGTAGGAAGTTCAAATTGCACATTCATGATTTCAGGGCAATTAATGGATGGTTTTGTGCCATCCATATCGAAGCAAAATTCTACGTATATGCCCCGAGCGATGAAAAGGACGAAAAAACGAAGGGAATGGTCTACAACCACCTGAAAAGACTAGTCAACTCGTTGCCTTCAAACGACACAAACATAATTCTGGGTGACTTCATTGCTAAGATTGCCAATGAGCTATCTCATGGGGAAACGACTGGAGGATATTGCCTCCAAGATGGAACAAATGACAATGGCCAGCACCTGACTGAGTTTGCATGTCGCAGAAATTTGCTCATATGTTTGTCTTGCTTCCCTCATCAGCGCATACACAAAATGACCCGGGCATCACCGAATGGTAACACACAAAACCAGACAGACTATGTTCTGATCCTACAACGTTGGCCTCGAGTATACTTGACGTCCGTACCTACCGTGGGGCCAATTGTCACTCAAATCATCACTTAATCAAATTATCCTATCGATTCGTAAGTCAAAGGCGTACAAAAATTTTACATCGAAAGGCTCCAAATGGTGCCTGTAGCCAAAAACTTCATGGCGACCCTCGACAAACATTTGGCTTTCATCGTATCAGATGTATCGCTGAAAACAAACAACGTGCTTTGGATCGAAGTGAAAGGGGCTATTAAGACCGTGGCAGAACATAAAATCAAACATCAACCGGCGAAAAAGAACTGATTGGTTGGATGATGAGTGCCTGAATGCGTTAGGCAAAAAGAATCAGGTGTACAAAGAATACGTGGACAGAAAACCAGGACGAAGAGAGAACATTAAAAACATTTCAGAAGAGTAACGAGTACGATAATTAGAATTAAGAAAAGAAAATGATATGACAAACAATTGAGAAGTATCAATGCAAGTCTAGCGAGCAACAACACAAGATAAGCACAAAAAGTAGTGAAAAGCCTGAAACGGGGTCATCAGCCCAAAAACGCGCTCTGTCATTATGACAAAGGCAAGCAACATCATCGTTGATGAAGCCAAGATTAAGGAAAGATGGGCATCCTATTTCATGAAGCTCCTTAGCCCTCCGCACAGCTCCACAAAATTGCAGCTGGAGATGTCCGCAAAAAGCTTCTATTGGCCCGATGAACTCTAGGTGAAGTTTGTTACACCATCAAAGCCCAAAAGAATAATAACACGCCGGGCATCGATCAGATTCCAGTGAAAGCTCATAAAGCTCATAAAGCTATTCATAAAGTCATCTAGTACATTTGACAACAAGAAAATATGCCGAAAAACTGGAGCCAATCAATTATATTCCCTATCCACAAAAAAGTGACAAATTGCAGTGCGAAAAGTATCGAGGCATACCACTTCTTTGTAGGCGTACAAAATATTTTCAAAAATCTTAGAAAATAAAATCGGATCATATGCCAACTGCATTATTGGGAAGTATGAAGGTGGTTCAACGATAGACCAGGTACTTGAAAAATGCTGGGGGTTGAATAGACGTACGTTAAATTTTGGTTGATTTTAAGCAAATATACAACAGTATTGATCATAACATACTGTACCAAATAATGCTTTGCTTTGGCATCCCAGCGAAATTAGTCCGTCTTACCAAAATGACAATGAACGTCGACAACCTCCCAAGTCAGCATCAATAGCCAACTCACCGATGCCGTTGACACAAATATCGGACTGAAGTAGGGTTGGCTGCATTTCTATTTAAATTAGCTCTGGAGTACGTTATAAGAAAGCAACCTGTTGATATCTAAGGTACATTACTATACAAGTCGATCCAAATCGTAGCCTATGCGTACGACATCAACATTTTGTCAAGGCCAATAACAACTGCCTAAGAACTTGTAGCGACAAGGCGCAGCCTTGAACTTATCCGCCTGCCAGATGTTGCTAGTGGCCACAACACAAAAAATATCTCCCATTAGACTAGAAGATCGAGTAGCGAAGCCGAACGAGTTGAGCCAGTATCGAAACTGAACAAGCGAAGCGAGGAAAAAGCACGAGTCTCTTTCCGAAAGAAGGCAACATCATGACAACATTGAATCATTTTTACTTGTGGATATTCCAGGCAAATAAAGGTTATCATTAATTAATAGGTAAGAGTATTATTGCTGTCATTTGTAGGAGAACATAGCAGCTACAAACTGGTGACCCGACGCCAGTCCATCATTGCAAAAAGAGCACCCCGACGTACTAAGTAGCATCGCAATGATAAAATTGCCAAGGTTTCGGAAGTAGTCGCCAGTCCTTGGGTTTGCACGAGTTGAAGCACAATTCAGATGTGCAAAAATAGGAATGGATTAAGAGGTGTTCGATCGCTTGATTAGCGAATTGGAACATAATGTTCTCACGCAGATTGCGGAGATTATAGAGGAGCTACCTCACCCTAGTAAATACGAGACACTCAAAGACAGAATCACATCCATCTGCGTTGTATCTGAACGTGATAAATTTCAAGAATTGCTGACAAGCTTGGAGCTTGGGCATAACAAATCAACCTAACTACTTCATTCTGTTGCACAAACCCAGTACACCCTATGTATACTGGGATGCGCTGGGAGCTTGAACTGTTGTGTATCCTACATACACATCATGGCTCCCAGGGAGCGAAAGATATTCCTGTATAATACTTACCTGCTACTTTATACTCATCAGTTAGATCAGTGAAAAGATGTTCGTTTATTTAATGAGTTGAGATTTTAGTTCCTTCTTTGTTTGTTTATACGATTACAATGAATTTTTCGAAGCTAGTTAATTTATAACAGGACAAGATATTGCGGACTTATGCCTACATAAGTACATGTTTAGAAAAATAATGGAACAGTTAATTTACTCGATTTACGTTTACTTTAATTTTACTTGCCAGTTATTCAGAGGGAAAAGGAAATTTGAAGACACCAATCTATTTATTTAATCTTTAACTGATGCTCAGGCTGACGCCTTGAGCACGCAGTTATAGTAACGAATCAATTGATTAATAATCCAACTGCTAGCCCCGGGCACGAAGCCTACTCAGTTTAACGCCTTGAGTACGCAGTCACATTAATAAATCAATCAATTATTAGTTCAACAGCGGGACCCAGGCATAACTGCCTTGAGGCGCTTATACTCGGGTTGGATGCCTTAAGTATGCAGTTGAACGTATTCTTAATTCGCTTATCCCGGGCTGAGTGCCTTGGGATAGAGTAAGCTTGGGCGCACGCCTTGAGCCAGCGAATGGAGAAAGACTACTTGATTTTCTTGCTTCTACAATATAATTTTCTTTTATAGTATAATCATGGTGAAGACAATTTAACAATTTAAAAGATCAAAGTCCAACTATTTAATGCCACCTCTCTGTGACTGGTGCAACTACAAAGCTCAAGCTTTCACTCGATTTGCTTCATTGCAAATGCATGTTACCAATTCGTTCTACTGAGGCGGTCCGTTCGATCGCAAAGTCTTGTGTATATGTGTTTGATACTTAATACGAATATGGACACACGGACTTCTGCTAATCCATGATACGACGCCGCACAAACAGATGCCTTGATTACAATCCACTGCTTTTCACAGTACACAGAGGGTACCAACGGAACACGGACCGAGTAATATTTGGCCTGCGGCTGCCGTAACAACTCGATAAAAATACGGCGGGCAAAAACGTATCACATGAATTTTTAAAATCATTATGGATGGAACGGCTTCCATCACGTGTTCAAGATATTTTAACTATATCAAAATCGAATTCGGATTAGCTGGCCAAAATGACTGACAAGTTACTGAAAACACGCGATAGGTCCACATACTTCATTTCCGGAGTTGATAGAAGTCAAACTGCCATTGGGAATGAAATCTAACACGAGCTTTTCAACATTCATTCGTTTTGAGACTGACTGCAGTACAACAGGAGCTCCAGCCGTACGCAAAATTTACGTTTCAGTCCCGCTCGTTCACTTAGCCTCACTAAACACCGAAGTAACTATTGCTACTTCCATTGTGAATTCGGTGGAGCGGTAAAAAAGTGTGAAAAACCATGTGCTTTCTACACTGAAAATTGTCAAAAAAAAAATAGATAACGCGTCAGTTGTCGCAAAAACAAGTGATGCAACAATACGTTCACGCCTACGTGTTCAGGATCACAGTACCAAGCTTAAATTTCTCATAGATACGGGAGCCAACAATTCCGTCGTCCCTGTCCCAGAGACCATTGCCAAGCAGTTTGGTAGTGAAATTCAAACATTCATCACACGCGTACTCAATGTTTCACTCCGCCATAGAAGAAATTTTTGCTAAAGATTCGTGGCAGCAAAGATTACCCGACCGATACTTGGTGAAGACTTCCTGCAACACTTCGGACTGCTGGTAGACATCAAAAATCTAGTTTGTTTGACCCTAAGACAAAATTATCAACCAGTGGCAGCACTCGTCTGTGTCCACGTTAAGTAGCAACGAGAAGTACTTTGAAACCCTGAGCAAAAATCCGAGAATTGCAAATCCGTCACGTATTAGTGAAACTCAAAAGCATTCATTGCTATATCACATCGTAACTGATGGCCCACCAGTTGCAGAGACATATGTCCATCTAGGACATATAATATCATCAGAGGGAATTTGTCCCCCAGAAAGGCGGGTCGAAGCAATTATGAATTTTCACACAACCAAATACAATCAAACAGCTCCATCTTTTTCTTGGAGTTATTAACTTCTATTGAAGATTTGTCCGAAAAGTGGCAGAAATGAGAAGAAGAATGACAATACATCAATAACTTGGACCAAAGAAACAAATGCAGCATTCGAACAATGCAAAAACTGCCTCGCAGATCCAGAGCAACAGACCGCTGACCTTGTCTACCGACGCATCGGATACCGCTACAGGAGGAGTACTTGAGCAACTTCAAGACAACCTATGGAAACTAATCGCATTCTTCCAACGCAAGCTCACCACTGCTGAGTCTCACTCCAGTGCCTATAATACGGAGTTTCTTGCCGTGTACAGCTGCATCCGCCATTATCTGGAGGCTTCGGAGTTCATCGTACGCCCTGATCACAAGCAACTTGCTTTTGCCTTTAATCAGAAATCCGATAAGGCATCACATCAGAAGGCAAGACAATTGAATACCATCTCACAACTTTGCACCAACTTTGTACAAATTTGTTGCGATACTGAGTTACCGCAGATTCGCTATCCTACATAGAAGCCATTTCACTTCTTCTTCTTTGTAGCACTACAGCCCTTCTCGGGCCTTCGCTTAGAGATAGTTAGAGTATCTCATTTTCATGACCGTATTGATTTTTTCGGAAGTTGGTTTGGTCAGTACCATGCTCCCATGTGCCTGCTCAGCTATGATATTCTCGCGTGTTATTGGTTCGCGGCCTATAACTTTAATGTTCCGGGAAAGTGAAAACGCAATATCTTTTAATTTAAGTCTAAAAGAGTTTATTTGATCACAAATATGCACAATAATCAGTTTAACACTTGCACTAATTTTAATTTTCACTATTAAAAAAATCTAACACTTGTCCATAAATTTCTTATCGCAATTGTCTCCTAAATCACTTCACTATTACGAAAATCACTTCCCACACTATCGCAGTTCTTATCGCGGTCGAATGAATGATGATCCCCCCATTCATTCAGCTCGCCTTTATATAGGGTCTCTACCTATGCACCCATTTCTCGTTTATTGGCGAATGTTCTACCGAGAGGAAGCTGGTAGATTCGAGAAAATTGAATGAATGGAGTGACGTCACTTGCAGATGTTGATCATGCTTGTTGGGTTCTCGTGTCTTCGAGTGAATTCGTGTTCCTCATTGTTGTGAAAACAATTGCGACAGTAGCTCGCAAAATTATTTGTACATGTAACACTGCCCCCACCTCAGTTCTTTTCGCCCCGAAAAGATGTGTCGCCAGTTGTAGTCAATTCTCCCTGGGTGTAATATGGGGCAAGACGGTCCAGATGCACGATTTTCATTTTAGCTCTCGGCTTACGATGTTCCTGTATTCGGTATACGACGTCGTTGATTCGCTTTGTAACTCGGTATGGTCCCTCCCAATTATGTTGCAACTTTGGAGACCTACCCTTTCGCCGTTGCGGGTTATAAAGCCACACCAAGTCATCTTGCTGGAAGCCAGTAGAATTAGCCTTTAGATCATACCTGGTCTTCATGCGGTCAGTAGCCGATTCGAGGTGTTTTCGCACTGTCCGATGTATCTGGTTCAACCGTTGTCTTAGATCACTTGCGTACTCCGAGACCGTTTGGGGTTTCTCAGGGGGTGTTCCGAACTTTATATCGGCTGGCAAACGAATAGTCTTTCCAAAAATGACTTTGGCTGGGGCTTGGCCCGTCGACGCATGTTCAGCGGCTCTATATGCCATTAAAAATAGTGGGATATGTCGGTCCCAGTCCCTTTGGTTCTCTTCAACCATCTTGGCAAGGTGTTTATTGAGCGTGCCGTTGAAACGTTCGACCATTCCATCGGATTGGGGATGCAGCGGTGTTGTCCTCGTTTTCCGTATTCCCAGCTGCTCGCACATTTCGCTAAAAACTAGTGACTCAAAGTTTCGGCCTTGATCCGAATGTAGTTCACAAGGCACGCCGTACCTGCTGACCCAATTTAACACTAGCTGTTCGGCTACCGTAGTTGCTTCCTGGTTGGGAATGGGGTAGACCTCGGGCCACTTGCTGAAATAATCAGCTACAACCAGCGTGTATCGATTTCCCCATTCAGATTCAGGAAAGGGTCCAGCGATGTCAACAGCAATCCTTTCGAATGGCACGCCTACGTTATATGTTTGCATTTGTCCTCTCAGTCGTCGTTTTGGGCCTTTGACGGAAGCGCAAATGGTGCATCTGCGACACCAGTCCTCTACGTCTTCTCGAGCGTGGAGCCAGTAGAATCTTTCCCGCAATTTCGCTAAGGTTTTGTTAACACCAAGATGGCCTCCCGAGGATCCTTCATGCATTTCCTGTACCACATCGTGGATTCGGCTTTTGGGTAGTATAGTTTGCATCCTATAGGAGCTGCCATCCGCCGTTTCCCATTTCCGCTTGAGTACACCACCCTCCACCTGAAGGGAGTTCCATTGTGCCCAATAGCTTTTCAGGGTTGCGCCATGCGTTGAAACGTCCTTCCACTCAGGTCGCCCAGTCGTCTCCTTCCATACGAGCAATGGTCCGATGTCTTCATCGGCTAGCTGGGCATTTCGAATCTCCTCCGATGACCAACCTTCATCGAATTCGGCCGTTATCAGTCGCAGATCAACGGGCGGTTCCTTTTCCTCAATCCGTCGGCAATGCTTGCAGTTAGCTGGACATGGGCGACGAGATAGGGCGTCAGCATTTCCATGAACTCCGCCCTTTCGATGAACAATTTCGTAGTCGTATGACTGCAATCTTTCGATCCATCTCGCAACTTGTCCCTCGGGGTTTTTGAAGTTAAGTAGCCATCTCAATGATGCATGGTCCGTTCGAAGAACAAATTTCTGGCCATATAGGTACTTGTGGAACTGCTTGGTGGCCTCTATTATAGCCAATAGCTCCTTCCTGGTCACACAGTAGTTCCTCTCACTTTTTGAAAGAACTCGACTGTAATACGAGAGGACTCTTTCTTCGCCATTGATCTGCTGGGAGAGTACAGCTCCAATACCGCCGTTGCTTGCATCGGTGTCAACCACAAACATTTTTCCGGGTCTCGGATACGCCAGTACGGGTGATTCACAGAGCTTTTCCTTCAGGGTCTCAAAGGCTGTCTGGCATTGTTCATTCCAGACATACGGACGATTTTTCTCGGTTAGCTGATGAAGACACTTAGCTATTTTGGCAAAGTCTTTGACGAATCTTCGATAGTAGGTTGCCAGGCCCAGGAAACTTCGTAGTTGGCGCTTGTTGTTTGGTGTTGGCCAGCTTTTCACGGCTTCAATTTTATCAGGGTCTGTTTTGACCCCTTCAGCTGATACGACATGTCCCAGGTATTTTACTTCAGCTGCGAAAAGGGTACACTTGTCGGGACTAAGTTTCAAATTTGCCAGTCGCAGTCGGGAGAAGACCTCTTCTAAGTTCCGCACATGCTCTTCGAACGTTCTCCCGATGACGATGATGTCATCTAGGTACACCAAGCAGGTTTTCCAGGTGAGACCACGTAGCACGTATTCCATCAAGCGTTCGAAAGTGGCTGGAGCATTGCAAAGCCCAAATGGCATCACCACAAATTGCCACAATCCGGTCCCAACTGAAAATGCGGTCTTCTCTCGGTCCTTCTTGTCAATTTCTACCTGCCAGTAGCCACTCTTGAGATCGAGTGTAGAAAACCATTTTGCGTCGGCTAAAGTGTCCATGATGTCATCGATGCGTGGGAGCGGGTAACTATCTTTCTTAGTGACGTCGTTAAGCTGCCTATAGTCGACACAAAAGCGAGTGCTACCATCCTTTTTCTTTACTAGAACTACAGGCGCGGCCCATGGACTTACAGAAGGTTCGATAATGCCTTGCTTTTCCATGTCCGAGATCAGCGCGCTCACTTCTCCTTGTTTGGCTATAGGGAGACGTCTTGGTGCTTGTCGAATCGGCTTGGCTCCCTGTGTGTCTATGACGTGAGTTACCAAACTCGTTCGGCCTTGGTCATCCGGGCTTGTTGAGAAGATGTCACTGTACTTGGTGACCAGATCAGAGGCTCGTTTGAATAGCTGTACCGGCAATTTGACTTGCTTCAATATTGCAGACGTGGATTCCCGGGCTTTGTCTGTGTCTTGCCTCCTTTTCCAATGATGGTTGTGAGTAGCTTCCAAAGAGGTGATGGTGGAAACAGGCTGGCAGCTGCCGATGACTTCTCCCGCTTTGATGCTCGTGGTTGAGTCTGCGGTGTTAAGGACTCTAACCGGCACATATCCGTTTCTTAAAGATTTTACAAGGCTTCGTCCTACAATCAAACTGCGCAATGCGGATGTCTTCGTTGGCTCTATCAGATAAGATCGGTGGTCTCCAGAATCACCATCAAGCTTGGCCCATACAATGCTTTCGGAAGAATTCGGTACATCAGTGTCAGTACATACCACTACATTCATCTTGGGGATTTGGACGCTGGGATCCTCCATCAGTACTTCGACATTCTGCCATTTCAAGACACGTTTTCCCAAGTCCAACGTGATTCCATGTGGTCGCAGAAAATCCATTCCGAGAATGCAGTCATCCATAATGTTCGCGACCAGAAAATTATGTCGGAACACAAGGTCTCCCAACTGTATCTGGAGGTTGACCTCTCCATGAACAGGTGCAGTTTCTCCCGTAGCTGTCCGTAGTGAGAAAATTCTGCCCTTGTGAAGTTGTTGCTGTCTAACTAGGTCTGGTCGGATAATCGATCGGGTTGCACCAGTGTCGATTGTTATGGTGCAGTGTTCTCCGTCAACTTGACCCGGAAGGCATAAGTCCGCTTCTCCACGATGTAGTCTTGACACGGTGATGGTGGTGCTGGGGACGTCGATCCTCCTAGCCAACCTCTGCCCCACGAAGTTGGCTCTTACATGTTTCCCGACCCCTCTGTTTGAAGGGCTTCCATTCTGGGCTCCTGACTCGGTCTGGATCTCCTCCTAGCTGCACACCCTGGACAATAGCTCGGTTTTCTTCGCTTCTTGCAGTCTCTTTGCAGGTGCCCCTTCTCTCCGCAATTCCAGCATCTAGGCGCACCATTTACATGCGGGTCTCGCTCAATTTCCACGCGCTCACACCTGCACTCGTCTGTCACTACCTCACGAACCCGGGCAGTGGTACGAGTCACATTTTTCGCTGCCTCAAAGTTCAGACTATAAGCCAATGCGTCCTTAACCGTTTGCTTTTGAGCTAAACGCACGGCTTGTTGCAATTCCGGGTCTTTTAGTGCGCTGATGAATGCCTCTGTCGCTGCATCATCTCGATGTTCTGGGTCGTAGGCTGGATAAGCCAAAAGTGCCAGTCGCTCAATGTCTTGGGCTAGCTGCTGTAGGGTTTCACCAGACTTCTGCATTCGATGCCTTAGCTGTGACCGATAAATCTGCTTTAGATGATCGTCTCCATAACGCATGTCGAGCGCATTCATTATAGCATTCGGGTTTGAGTGCAATTCAACGGGGATCGTCTGCAACAGCTCGGCAG
The DNA here is from genome assembly GCA_963969285.1 of Odontomyia ornata. Lineage (NCBI taxonomy): Eukaryota > Metazoa > Arthropoda > Insecta > Diptera > Stratiomyidae > Odontomyia > Odontomyia ornata. Next base: position 45,567,133 of record OZ017739.1, read on the forward strand.
CTGGGCCTCTTAGAGCAAGAATCAATGCAGTTGCTCGTTCCTGTTCATTCCAGTGATTTATGCGAGCGGCTGCTTCGAACTGGGTTTTGTAAATACTCCAGACCGTTTGCCCATCGAATATTGGTGCTTGGACATTTCTGGATGTGCTTTGCGCTGCGGTTATAAGCGAGGCTGGTGAAGAGGTTACTACTGCCTTTGCTGCTTCCAATTCCTTTTTCATTTTTCCCATCTCATGGTTGATTCGCTCCTCTACCTGGCTGATATCATGGTTTATTCTCTCCTCGACCTGGCTGATCTCATGGTTAATTCTCTCCTCGACCTGGTAAACCTTTTTCTCGACCTGGTCAACCTTTTCCTCGACGCCTTTAATTTGTTTGTTCAGATGACCGAGCTCCGCTTTTATTTCGGTTGACTGTTTCTCCAGCTTCTGTGCGATGTCTGCCTTGATTTCGATCGCTTGTTGGTCCAGCTTCGCTGATTGTTCGTTTAGCTTCGTTGATTGTTCGTTTAGCTTCGTTGATTGTTCATTTAACTTCGCAGCTAAACTGGATGTCTGTTCATTTAGCTGCGCTGATTGTTCGCTTAGCTTCGCTGATTGTTCATTTAACTTCGCTGTTAAATTGGATGACTGTTGTCGCTGCTCTTGCTGCATCAGCATCAACATCTGCATCAGCGCATTTTCTGGTTCCTTTGGTTTTGGTGTTCCGGCTTCACCACCTTCTGCGCCTTTTTCTGCATCTGAGAGCTCACCCAAATCCAGATTCACGCCTTCTGACTCGATCGCATCACGCAAGCGTGCAATCAGTATGGCCTTTGTACCTTGTGTAGCCAGATTTCGTTGTTCCAACTCCTCTTTGAGCTCCGATATGCTCAATTGATTAATTTTAAGATGTAAATTTCCTGGCATTTTTATTGTTTCGGCTATTTTTCAAGTTTCTTTTCACAATTGTGCACTTTAAAATTGTTTAAACGTTTTCACTTCAAAATTTCAATCGCACTTCTCGACACCACTGTCGCGTGTTATTGGTTCGCGGCCTATAACTTTAATGTTCCGGGAAAGTGAAAACGCAATATCTTTTAATTTAAGTCTAAAAGAGTTTATTTGATCACAAATATGCACAATAATCAGTTTAACACTTGCACTAATTTTAATTTTCACTATTAAAAAAATCTAACACTTGTCCATAAATTTCTTATCGCAATTGTCTCCTAAATCACTTCACTATTACGAAAATCACTTCCCACACTATCGCAGTTCTTATCGCGGTCGAATGAATGATGATCCCCCCATTCATTCAGCTCGCCTTTATATAGGGTCTCTACCTATGCACCCATTTCTCGTTTATTGGCGAATGTTCTACCGAGAGGTAGTTGGTAGATTCGAGAAAATTGAATGAATGGAGTGACGTCACTTGCAGATGTTGATCATGCTTGTTGGGTTCTCGTGTCTTCGAGTGAATTCGTGTTCTTCATTGTTGTGAAAACAATTGCGACAGTAGCTCGCAAAATTATTTGTACATGTAACAATATGATCTGATTAAATCAGTACATATCACCATTGAGTGAGCACTTAAAGTCTGTCCGAAAAATCCCCTGAACTAAATCACGCTGCTCACAACGAGATTTGAACCTGGGACCTTCAGCCATTTCACTACCGCTATTAATTGAAAATCACGATCAAAGAACCGATGAACTATCCCAAATGCTCTTATTCGAAATAACTCAATGTCCTTGCAACTGCAACCAATTAGCACCCAAATTACAAAAATTAACTGCGACCTGTCAATACAAGTCATTTTGTTCTAATTGCGCTTCGTAAATGTATCTTCGACACCTTCCACCTTCTTTTCATAGAACTAGCACTCTGGTTGTACCAGACCTGACATCCATAAGTGAAAACTGATCTAACCAGCGTCTTGTAATAGAAACCTTTGACTTTTTGAGCAATGTATCTGGAATGACAGTCAACAAAGGCTATGACTAGTTTTTGTGCTTTGATGAGCATGATTTGGACATGATCAGTATAGTACAGATACTGATCCAGACAAATATCGAAGTATGAAACACAGAATCTATGTGAAACCCATTCTGAATTACTCTCACCAGCCAAAATGTAGAAATCGTTCCAATTATGTTTCAAGTCTTGACTGGCCTCCAGCAGAGTTATCCGAAATAAAATTGTTTCGGACTTCTGTTCATTCATTTTCACTCGCCAATTGTCAGCGTAGAACTGCACATCATTAAACATATTTTGAAGATTGCTCCAAACTATTCTTGGTTTTTGGTCTGCCGTTTAAATGATCAGATCATCAGCAAATGCCACCAATGATCGTGTTGGCGAGACGTTAAAATCCAAGCCGTTCAACAGTTCGTGAACGAATATTGGGAAAAGCAGAGGTGCAGTAACTGTTGCCTTGAAGTCGTGTATTGCTTTCAGATTTCCATCAGTTATAACAAAAAATTTCCCGTGTAACATATTGCCCCTCATGGCGATAAGGTGTCTGGGGAACCTGTCTTCAAGTGGTTTTAAAAGTAGCCAATCCAACTACACCCTATCGAAGGCTTTCTTAATATCAATAAGACACGCTTCAAAATAATCTCTGTTTGTTTTCTCTCGAAAAGTCGTCGAGCCTTACTTTATTGTGTGAGCAGACGCTATTTGACTCCTTTGGGTCATCTTCAGTGTCTTTTTAAGAAAAAACAAGTTGGGTAAACAGACCTACGCTCATGTCAGAAGGGTTTTGTATTCAATTTTCAAAATGCAGTCACCAGATTGAATAAAGTCAAGAAGCATGTCAATGACGATTTTATTGGAGAAACTATAAATTCGAAGATCATACTATTATTAACAAAGTTGAAAGAATTTAGACTTCTGAGGTTTCTGTTATTGTTATACTCATAAATATCTCCCTTGATAATTATTTCAGATGTCCATTCGCGAGGTAGGAAACACATTTTTCATGTATTTTCCCCCTGTGCCCTCAATGAAGCAAAAACTGACAGTTTAAGAACTGTTTTGAAAAGCTCCCATGAAAACTTTCATTTCATACTCATATCGGCTACGTTTGATGAATTTTTTTTTCAGGGGCCACTCTCCTGTACTGTTATCATCGATTAATAGCCAATTTTTTCGAATCCTAGAGTTGTTACAAAGCCCTTTTGTTAGAAGCTCCCTCCCCCCTCCTTGACTTGTTTCACTTATGAGTATTAATTGTAGGTACTCAGCTTCAGTCATTCATTTAATTTGAATCAAGTGTTCAAAGCATGCACCTTAAACGTTGAAGTTGGGAAAAAATAACTCAAAATTACTCAATCTTCGCATTTAAAACAGCCACTATTTTGTTTTACGATTACTGATACCACTAGCTGAACTGATTCTCAAAGTTATTCATGAGACCTATCATTCCTGAAATTTTCATGCAAATCCTAGCAAAACTGTAGTGTCTGAGTCGGTAAAAAGCGCATGTTGTTCCATAGCCATATGTTGCCATAGTAATACATGCAGCGCATATTGTTCCATAGTAATACAGGAAAATTCAAACCGCTATAACTTCGCTAAATATGATGCAATCTTTATGAAACTTACAGAGTTAATCAATCTTATAAATAGACATCTGTGTACTGAATTTCATTGAATTTAAGGGTACCGTTAAGATTTTATTCAAGAAAACATAAAATCGATAAATCATACTATTACCAACAAAGTTGAGTGAATTGCGACTTCTCACGTATTTGTTGTTGTTGTACCCACCAAGGCCTACATTCCTGATTTTTTTCAGATTTTTCGGAGCACAGGTGTCCAATCGCGAGGGGGGGACACAAATTTTTCGTGTATTTCCCCTCCCTGTGCGCCCCTCGAAGCAAATTTTGCCAAACTAAGACCTGTTTTGAAAAGTTCTCATCAAGACCTTTCATTTGATACCCATATCGGCTACCTTCAATGAAATTTTTTTTTCGGCGGGTCACTCCCCTACATGGGGAGACCCCCCTTAAATACCTTATAAAATTTTTTAGTGGTTGAACTTTGAAGAGATCACCACTTTACACCTACATACAAAATTTGATGCTTCTAGCTTAAGTTGTTTCCGAGAAAAACTGCTGTGACACACGGACGGACGGACGGACGGACGGACGGACAGACAGACGGACAGACGGACAGACAGGACGCGATTTTAGAAGGGTTTTGTAAAATTATTTTACAAAACCCTAAAAAATGGCCTGTGGATATCAAATAAAAAAACAAAACATTCTCTGTTGTTTGGTTTCTAACAAATGTCTGAGTTTACTCTCATTATTGTATGTGTTGTCGAATTCATGGCATGCAGACCAAATTTGGCATATCGGCATCAACTCGTCTTTTTCTATGTGGACGTTAAATGCTCTGTTTAGTATTACTTCACACACCTTGCTAATATTTGATAGAAAAGCTGATCGGCCATAGCATTCAGGAACAAAGATTTTATCCCTTTTTTCGCGATGGCAAATACCTTGGCCTTTTACCCGTCATTTGGGAAGTTTTGAATTGTTTAACATGTTGTTGAACAACATGCAATAATTCTAATAGCCATCTCAGGTTAATATCACATGATTTTTTGTTACGCATCCTTCCAAATGTGAAACACAAGTCTTCATAGCTGACAAAATAATCAATAAGATTCAAGCTCGGTATGAGGTCAGATGTTAATGTTTCATTGAAATGAAGAATTGATTGGCCGTTCAGGCTTGATTTGAAGTCGGAAACTTTTGCTTCAACGATCTCTGAAAATATTTCATTCCCTCTCTCAGGGTTTGGTAGATGAACCAATTCAAAATAAGTTTCAATCAGGGCAAGTTTGTGCAATCCCTCACAAATAATCCTGTTTCCATTTCTATCAGGAGTTATACTATCCATTTCGATACCAGCTCTATCGAGGAGACTTATCTCATCACTAGTGACTTCAATATTCGATACCTTCACTCGAGACTTCTTGCAGAATATGCTATTCACTTTCACGAAAATGCCATCTGTGTCCTGTGGGCTAATGCCCCTCAATTTTTCCGCCCATTGATTGCTGACATCACTCCTGAAGTATGAACGGATTAAGTTCCGGACATTCTTTGGGTCTAATTTCAACAAACCCAACGAGGGATGGTTGTAGTCCAAAAACCGTCGATAAATATTGTTGACCTTGCGATGGTTGGTGTTTTATATCCTTCCATATTGTTTCGAGGTTAAATCTTGGGAACGACTTTCTCAATCGTTTCCAACGTCAGGCTCTCTAACTTCGACAAATAGAGATCTATTTCATCGTTAGTTAGATTCCTGTCATTAGGAGCCATTGATTAAGCTTTCCTAGCATCAGAGGGAGGACATTGCTTCTGGTACTTCCGATTGAATTTCTTTTGAAACTTGCCCTAATCGGTTGTTTGAGATTAGCCAAGGTTCCGGGAATACACCTATGGGATTATTGTTGGTGTTCAGCCATGATGTTTGCTTGGCATTCAGGTCACCGGCAAGAATATAATAACTTTGCAGCCTGTTCAATTCGAGCATTTCAAACAAGGAATTGAGCTACTCCTTGAACTTGAGAGCATTTCGACCAGTTACATAGGCAGAGATAACCAAGAGGTTATTCCCACCTGGCAGTGATATTTTGATAACGGACACCAAAAAATTCAAAGTTTTTGAATGCGGATTTTTCGATATTTTGGAAACAATAGGGCCTTCTCACCAATATCTTGGTGCCATCTCCTCCCTTACCGTTTACCCTATCGTTTCTTATGAATGCAAAATCTTTGAATGCCAAGTGGAGCCATGAACTGAGGTGGATTCCAGTGAGGAGTATGATGTCAGGTTTTTGCTTAACAATGAATTCAAGGAGCTGGTCATGTTGATGTAGAGTAACAATAGAGTTGACGTTGATCGACATGAGTTGAAGCCTATCCATGGGAATGTGAGTGGATGACAAGTTATTTTGAGGCATTTGAAAGATTTCAACGCTGAAAAACAAAGTTAATTTTATAATCTTGTAGATCGATTCTTTCTGATGAAGAACATTATTTGCAGCATTTTCTGCTGGTCCTCTAGCGACAAGTGCAAATGAAACCCTAGGCTTGATGAAGTTGTGAGGTATGATACTACGATGTATTTGTATTCTAGTGCAAATTTTACTTTTGCATTTTCATACCGGGAGCATCCTCAATATGCTGCTGGATGACCAAAAACACCGCAGTTAATTCTTCTTCAGGCTCCGTCTGAGTCAATCTGCACTCACCGGGAGCATGAACTTTTTTGCATTTCATGCGCCGATAGTGCATGGCACACTTGGCAGCCAAATGAATAAATCTTTGACACTGGTCACTGGATGACTTCTCTTTGCTGGTGGCACTCCCACCTGACCACTCTGAAATTCAAGTACCTTATTTGTTGAAGAGCACTTGGACTGCACTTATTTGTAATTTGTGCCAGGTAAAGTGGTAAATTATTCCTTTCTACGGACAATCTACATACTTGTCGCAACGGCTTTGACAGAAGTAAATTCAATTCTTGGTGCAGCTTCTTTGAGCGCCTGAAGAAGATCGACGGTATCCTCTCCGCAGTCTAAACGTCTCCACAAAAATGTCTGATTTTTTTCACTTTTTGGAGTATAGGTGAAGTGTAGAAACTCCCCAAAATTCAGCACATCTTTGGTTGACTTGAAATCAACCAGTGATTTCGTTTTAGTAGTTGATTTTTTTCGCACTAACACTTTTGGTTAGTTTATTTTCAGCTGCCAACAGCCAAACCATATCTTTTCCGTTTTGTCCAAACACGCTGATTGGCGGAACTTTTTTGCCTTTTTAGAAGCTTTTTCAGAGGAATCAGCAGAACTGCGGGCCGGTTTCTTCTCCCTATTTTTATTCTTTAAATCCTGAATAAAATTTAAATCATCACCTTGATTAGAATTACCTTCTATTCCTTCAACTTCCATTTCTTCGATTAATCCCTCCAGCGCTGCAAAATGATTTTGGAATTTCTTGCTTGCACTTTTCTTTGCCTTTGTTATCTGTTGCACTTGATTTTGCCGCTGCGTCTTTTGAGGCTTCATTCCTTTCTTGAATAGATCTTTGACGGACTGTACAAGTATCTCTAGCCTTAATTCATAATTTTCTTTTTGCAGCGTGATTATTTGTTGTTTGTCCGCTATTATTTGCAGCTTGCATCCACCACCTGCGGAGTTTTCTTCGTTATATTTTCTCTTTTTGATTACCGCTAGTTTCGTATTCATAATTTGCCCAGGTTGCCCTAACGGTGGGAAGCCGTCGGGTTCCTCCATATCAGCGGTCCTGAAGATTTCTTGGGTTTTCCGCTTTTCTTTACGATACGAAGTAAAATAATATTCGATAGAAACATCCTGAATCAATTGCTTCGACAATATAAGCTTTTTCCGATAAAAATTGATTTCGGACTGACGTTTTATAAAAAAAAAAAAATTAATTTTTTGAAAACTTTTGACAGCAGCGATTTATTTATGCAAAGAATGCTACGATCACCATCATAAAGAGCACAACGTTTGCATACAAAATGTTGGCTGATATATTTTATAAAGCTGAATATTTCGGCATGCCATTTGCATAGATCTCGAGCAACAAAAATCATTTATTACAGGTCATCGCACTATTGAAATTGTGAATATTGTGGAAATTTCACTCGTTGAAAAAGGTATCATGTCGCTCCATAATTAAAAGTAAACTTCAAAATCGATGGATAATTCATTGTCCCGCTGACGAAAACGTCTCTTAGACTATCATGCTTCCGTTTATTGTCACAAGTCTTTGGCACTAATGATTTTGCACCATTCAAATTAATTAAAGCAGCTCTTGAATAATTCACAACCGTGAAAAATTGCCGACTTATTCTTGTCCAAAGAAAACTTTTCCTCCATCTCGACCAACCAACCGAAAACCTCTTGGCACATTAAAAAGTTATAAACTTTCATTTCTATTTGCTAAAGTGACATTTATCATCATCATTAATAATTATCACGTTTAAATTTATTACAGTCTCAGGATGTCCTCAGAAAAGTTGCTGCGTTTGCTTTGAGGAACGAAAATGAGGAAACGCGGCTCAGGGTCTCGCGTTCCATTTTGAAAAGCAGTCGAAGCGCATGTATATGAATATCAAGCAATACAGTTATTATAGCTAGTCCTTTGTCATTGCTTTTTCCATCATTTTCAATGAGGACTCAATATTTCAGTACATACATATAATAATGGGCCTCGTAGTCGAACGGATGTTGAGCTTTTATCATTTAAAATCGGTAGAAGGACGAAAAAACTTCATCGTCTAGTCTTGCGTCTTTCAAAAACGTGGAAATTGTGAAAATTGTGAAAATTTTCCCAACCAACTATTCGTCGTCGTTCTGCTTATTAAATATTCCGAAACTTACTTTCATTAAGTCTTACAACCAGTACATTAAAATTTCATTTCCATTAACTTAAGGAGGTGAGTGCAAGAGGAATAGAGTCCTTCCCAGTCTCCAAGCTGAACAATTCAGCATGGAAAGTAGTGCGAAAGAATTTTACTATGTCTTTGTGGTTTCTGCGTGAAATCTCAAACAAAAGATGGTAAAGGAAAAATATGTCTCCTTTCAAGCTTAAGATGTGCTTGAAGATGTCTTGGCGTCTGAAATATTACTGAAAGGTTTCTTTGTCGGATGTTGCATGCAATGACTTAAATGTTTGTTAATACAACACACTAATTAAAATACTGCCAGTTGCATTTAGAAGTAAATTGTTCTGTTTGCAGTGTAGACAAAAGATGATTGAAAAATCAATAAAAAGTCTCAATTAAAACAATTATCCTTCGTTCCTAGAATACGAACAACATTTTAATCCCTATCAGAGCTCAGAATATAAAGGGATCATTCTCTGTGCTATTAAGCTTCCATTTTCACAGTTCAATAAATTTAGTCGCATGATTGTTTTCCTCGCTTTATTCTTTTAATGACTCGAAAGCGAAAAGAGGATTTCGCATGTGCAATCTCATGCGAGGAAGAGCAAGCTTTCTACCGTAGATTAAGAAAGAATTCTTCATCAGGATCCATTGACCTGATTTTAAATCCAACCTGATGAAATTATATTCATCGATGCATATATTATTTTTGACGATTCAGCTCCACTTAAAATTTTTCTTCTGCATCCTTTTGTTTGGAGTATATGTGATTTAAGCATATGAAGAATGTAGATTATGTATGCATCAGCAGTGCAATTTGTAGGTTCATAATTGTCTTTATTGTGACGGCCTTAATGATAGCATGCCGCATAAAAACATTTTTTAGCTGGGTGATTCGACATAGATGTGAAATTTTCTCAAAAAAGTGGCGGAAATATTCTAAAGGGTTTTGTAAAATAAATCATCCCCTTTTCAAATTAGTGTAGCATGTTTTCTTAGGAACTTTGTGAAAAATTCAGAAGTGGCGGATCGAATGTAAGTTTTCTATCCGGAAAAATTTTCCGTACAAAATGTGACCATTAAATATTTTTACACGCTTTTATTAAGTTTCATCATTTGCAAAATAGTTTTCTTTCTTATTATTATTACTAAATTTAATTCTATATCAATTTTCCTTTATATTAAGTGTAATTTTTTTTTTGTCAACTTCCCTTTGTATTAAATCTAATTTTATATGAATTTTCCTTTATTTTAAATTTAAATGTTTCCCTTTAATTACTTCGTAATGAGATTTAACTTTTATTGTTAATTCAAATCCTATTCATTTTTCTTTACTTTGTTTAAATTTAGTTCATTTTGTACAATTTAAGTCCGCCACATAAAATTTACAGTGTATGAACTCCTTACCGGTGAACTAAATTGGGGATGAAATAGAATTGAAACAGAGCGGAAGAGTGTCAAAGGATTCCTCTTGGGGTTAGGGCGGATGAAAAAGTTGAGGAGCGCGTTTCGAAAGAGTGTGTTTGAGTTCGGGAGTTTGTGAGTTACCATACATTTAGCGCTGGAATAACTCTTCATCTTGGCGAAATCTCAAGCAGTTGAAAACTGCTGTAGTCGACCGGGTGTGTTCGTGCTAGTTGCAGCGAATTGCAAGGTGCCGCCTGGATGAATAAATTCGTTGTGCCGAGGAGAGGCAAGGCAGTTGGATGGGCGTAATTGGTGTTGGACGTTGTGGCGCGCGCTTCCCGGGACAAATTGTCGCAAAGATAAGATCAACGTCAGTGGTGCGTGTTGCCTCGGTTGCTCGCGAACTGATTTGTCGCGGTTTGGGGCTCATTTTCCGACGACGAAGGGTTGACCGAGACCCGGAAGCTTTAGCGAAATGCAAACGAGGCAACGGCTATTTCTGCTGCTGGCAAGTTTTCAGCCACAGGATTGCCACTGTCAACTGAACCATCAGCACTAACCACACACCAAAGTTTTGGACAACAATGGCGATTATTGTAAGGTATTCAGTGGATGAGTTACACATAGTATTCTATTTCCTTTCAAAAAAATGCTGGCTCGGGTGACGTTGTGTGCCAAGACTTCCGAAAAATATTCCCAAAAGACAGTTCGGGGCAGTTTTAAGATATTGGAGCGGTATTTATGCGTTTGGGAAGGAATTAAGATCCCAAAATTGTCTAATAAACTCTAAAACTATCGTAGCATTCGGACTGACGGTTCGTTTCAAATAATTGAAACTAGTAGTTCCACGGTGGGTGTTTGCGAGATTAGATTAACGTCATGTTTGCTTTGCTGTCATAACTGTAAACCCCTGATTCATCACGCTGTATAATCTTGATATAGAAATTCTTATCTCTTTTCGAACGACTAAGCAATTCCTGACATTAGGGGTGAATGCTTTTTCACGAAAATATGCCAAAGTACTGGCTTTGAAAATGCCCTCCGTAAATTTGAAATAGCGGATCCTCAGACATTCCATGCATTTTGCGTACTTATAATCAAAATTTTGGAACAAATAATTATATCATCTGAACTATCAGTTGCCGAAGTGTGTTTGCACCGCAAGGAAGTTACAGCAAACTTTTGGAAGAAATCGATGTGAGCGTGATACTGAAATGAAATGGTTATGAAAAGCTGGTATCGACAATTGCGGCATTAACCATATCAATTTCAAGTCTTCCCCACGTTTTGAATTATGTTGAAAATTTGATGTTGCAAGGTATTCTTTCGACAGAGGACCTATGCAGTCTTACATGCTGTGATGTTATGTGCATGATATTTCGGTTCGCAATCGAAAATGCGCGGCGACATTATTTTAAATTTAGTTTGGATGTCTACCCACTAATCCGAGAAGTTTAATAAGAAAAAAAGGGGGAATTTATTTGCAACTGACGTAGTCTAATAGAAACCAAAATTATAGACGTATATGTATGAAAGGAAAAATGAAGACACATTATATAATCGATTATATATTTGTTCAACTGTGTTGATCTTGTGTTTCAAATAGTTTTCTCCATTTTCATATGTTTTCCTACTTAAACGAACGAGGAGACACAAAAAAAAATGATTTGAACATTGTCGTGAAAGTGAATAAAATTGACAAAACGCGAGCGAAAGACATATGAAAAATTACTGGCCTGACAACTACAGAGACAACTTTAGGAAAATATTTCGATAATTTTGGATGTATCAACAACACGATAAACAAATGTAAAATCTCTGAAATTACGCGTCTCGATTGTATTCACACGACTTATATGTATAAATATTTATTAAGGAAGGTTGATACGACAAAACTTTCATCTTTCCATTACGCTATACAAATTGAAAAGAATGATTTCATTAGATATGTCTATATCGCAATTTCATTAGACTTCACGTTTTGATCGACTACATACTTATAATTTTATGATATCTTTTCGGTATTTTGTTCCATCGTAATTGACTATAGCACTCATTTCGATATCACGTTTTTCAATAGGATATTTAATTAAAAATTATACCCTCATATATTTTCTTCTGATACTGTACAACTATCTCCATGAATCGCACAGAAAATAATTAGACTGAATAATAGACCGAATTTAAAATAAAGTTCACTAATGCGTAAATTACATGTAAACATTTCTTTGTACATGAATATTACAATGAAAATAATAAATTGCATTTTGCTTTATTGGACCGGGTATAGGACCCGCATTGATGGCAGGCTCCTTCGCTGATATGGGCTAGCCATCAGGTGCGCTCCTCCGTTTTTTCTTGTCTAACAGGGGCTCTTGCCGGAGTAGGGTGGCCTTCCGCTCGCGTGCCCTTTTATGGTATAGGGTTATGTGATTCGATTTCATAATTCTATAACATAAATTGGTCATGTCTATATTTCTCTTTTGATGGTAGAGTTCATGCAAGTTATGTTTGTATGAGTTTTCCACTCAAATGGGAAATATATGGCCACGTCTACGTTCGGATATTGATCCGGTTGGGAGGGTGCCCCTTCATCTGGATGCCCCACTCTTATTTGTGGGCCATAAGAATCGTCGGGTAACGGCGAAGTCCCCTTAAGTCCGTCTGTTTTCCCCAGGTCAAGTTTGTCCTTTTCCCCTTAGCTGGTTACCTTCTTTTCTCGACTTCGGTCGACTATTATTTGACCCAGGAATTCGTGGATGCGAAATTCTTTTGCAGTGGGTCCTTGTGCTGGGGGAAATAACTCGCCCCATGACACTGCAATGCTAGCCTACCAATGCATTCATGCGTCCCCAGACAAGGCCAATCTCGGTGGATCTCAAAATCCTCTTCCGCCGAGGCAGCAGACCATCGCTGAGTCCTTTACTGTCATTTTCTATACCAATTTCACTACATATGTTTTAGAGGGTCTCAAGAATCCGTACGGATTGGAAGTTCCTCAGGGATCTGTCCTTAGTCCAGACGTATGGAACATGTCTTATGACGGGCTATTGAGACTAGAGATACCAGATGGGCCGCACTTCACTTGATTGACTATGCGGGTAATATAGAGGCTTTAGTGACCCGAACCAGCTCAACTAAGGCTGAGTATGCTTATGCGACGAGTGAGAGACTAAATGACTGGTCGTGGGCTCAGTCTAGCACTAGAGAAAACTGAAGTGTGCATCTTGACAAGAAAGAGAGTCCCTAAAGAAGGAATGATCAGTATTGGAGACGTACTAATCAAATTGAATCCAGCGGTAAAGTGTCTGGGGCTACTGATTGACTCGAAGATGAGTTTTTATGAGCAAATCACGCAACGGCTAAGATGGCTGCTCCAGGAGAATCGATTCTAAGTCAACTCATGGCCAAAGCAGGGGAACCCAACATAACAAGAAGACGCCTCTTGATGAGTGTTGTAAGGTCTGTGCTACTTTGCGAAGTAGAAATATGGGGTGATGCTCTCAGTGAGGAGGTATACTGAAAACGTTTGGCACAGATACAGAGAAGAGGAGCACTGAGAATTGTATCTTCATATCCGACAGTCTCTTATTTGGCGTTGAGAGTTATTGCAGGTGTGATACGTGTTGCTCACTTTGCTAGAGAGTGACGCTATTTACTGGCGTTGAAGCGAGGACACAAGCGAGACGGTTGCCCGCGAGGGAAGACAGCACCCCTCGACAATTGGCAGCAGTTTTTGGTGAATTGCACGGAAGGAAGGTGAGCTGCATGCTTTATCCCAGATATGAGGCCATGGCGAAATCGAAGGTATAGTCAGACTGACTTCCATCTGATCCAGGTTTTGTGTGGGTATAGGCATTTTCAGTCTTACCTGCACAAGATTTGTATGTTACGGTCCACCGATTGTGGGTTTTGTCCAAAGGAGCAAGACGATGCCTGCCACACATTTTCGCGTGCAATAAATGGGACACGATCTCTACAGGGAGACAGTAGAGCACATTCTGGATAGTACAGTCACGGTAATGTTTGGATTGATTGACAAATGGAACCATTTGGCAGATTATATTTGGGTGGTTCTAATAGATAAAAGGAACTCACCACAGCCGGGGATATTGTGGCTTGAGGATTGCTTGTCTGGCAATTCCTTTTCTCCTCTCCCCTTCCGTTAGAAGAGGGATCTCCCAGCTTGAAGGCACCGGACGAGACCTGGCCCAAAGTAATGTCTGAAATGATTCAAGGCTAGATTTTTGGGTTGACAGAGGAAGTGTATAGTGGGTTAGTCCAGTCGCGTGTGAGCAAAGGAGTCCCACATTCAGCGCGTAAAAAGCATTCACATCCCGACCACAAAAAAAGAATCTGTAAGGATTGATGGCGTCTAGACTTGACAAAATAAATTAAGGACATTGCGAAAGTTATGTGTCGAACCTACCTATCTGTCTCACTAATACGCTAATAACGTTAGTTACGAGAAGTATTCACTCCATTCCAATAATTTAAATTTTCATTTATCTTAAAAATTAGTGAAAGAAATGGATAAAAATGTTCATTTAAAAACTTTAATTGTTCCCATGCATTGTAATGTAGTCAATTTTTCTTTATTTATTTACAATTATTCAAGATAAAAAAATAATAATGTATATTGTTCTCAATGGATCTCTTAATTTAAAATATTCCGATTGCATCGCTTCTTTCTGAGGGAAATATGCTCGTAATATTAGGTTCCACTCAATGTTTTTTCCATCAGACCATGACAAAAATATACTGAAATTTTATGTAAAAATAATATATAATAATTAGTTTTTATGGAAATGAATATAAATTAATTGAATCATTAATTTTTTAAATACTCGTAGTAATTATTTGTTTTTGATTTGCGCCTGTAATACACGCTTGGGTTAGGGGCGATATTTCACACTCAAAGCGTAACACAGGTCTTATCACAGATTTGTGTAGTTGGAGCTTTGTTCTCCTGTGTATGTAGCTGGTTTTCAAGATAATCAAAACTGAATAAAATATTATATTTGCGAGCTGTATTTTTCGGCATATTTCGTCTCTTTCATTGCCCGTTTTCGATATTTTGGCAATTATATACATCAATTCGCTAACATTCTCGATACTGTATTCGCCAAGTGTGATATTTTGTGTACTCGTATTTGAGGTATTTTTTCTTGAATGCGTCATGAGCTTTGTTTTATATTCATTGATTTGTAGCCCTACTAGTTTTGCTTTGCTGTGGAGTTTCAGGAAGAGTTCTTTGGCAGTTGTTAATGACCGTTACAAAATGTTGATGTCGTCCTCATTGGTTACTACTTGGCTCGACTTGAATAATAATACCTGTATACCTCGCGTATTGACAGATAGATTTCTTATGATGTACATATATGAATAGCAATGGGGCCAGCTCATCTCCCTGCTCTAGTCCGATATTTGTGTCAAAGGCATCGGTGAGGTGGTTATTGATGTGGACCACATCATTGTCATTCTAGTATGATGGACTAATTTGGCTGGGATGTGAAAGCACAACAATATTTGCTACAACACGTTAAGATCTATACTGTCGTATTCTTGCTTAAATTCGACGGTAATTTGGTGTTTGTCTATGTTGAACTCCCAGCATTTTTCAAGTACCTGCTGGATTGCGAACAGTTGGTCCATTGTCGAACTTTGCGCTCTAAAACCACCTTGATACTCCCCAATAATACTGTTGGCGTTTGATTCGATTTTATTCTTTATTGTTTTTGAAAATATTTTGTACGGCTTACAAAGTAGTGATATACCTTTATAATTTTCGCACTGTAGTTTGTCACTTTTATGTCGATAGGGAATATAATTGATTGGCTCCACTCTTTCGGCATGTGTTCTTATGGTCAATTGTGCTGGATAACTTTGCAAATAGCTTTACTGCCACCATAGTTGATGAGCTAGACTGGAATCTCATCGATGCCCACCTCTTTATCATTCTTTTGGGCTTTGGTGGTGGAACAAATTTCATCCAGAGTCGATGGGGCCGATGGAAGCTCTCCGCAGACATCTACAGGCTCCGATGTTCTGGAGCTATGTGGGGGATTAAGGAGGTACTTGATATATGATGCCCATCTTTTCTTAATCTCGGTTTCATCAGCGATAATATTGCCAATGTTATCACGACAGATCGTAATATTGGGCTGATAGCCATGTTTCAATCTTTTCACTTCTTTGTATGCTTGTCTTGTTGCTCGCTAGACTTACATCTATACTTCTCAATTGGTCGTCATAGTATTATCTTTTCTGAGTTCTAATTACCTTAGTGGCTACTCATTTGAGATTTTCAAATTGTTCTCTGTTCGTCCTGGTTTTCCTACCTACGTTTTCTTTGTACGCCCGATTCTTTTTATCTAACACATTCTGGCACTGATCTTCGAATCTACCATTCCTCTTGCGCCGCCGGGCTTAATGTCCAATCGTCTGTTCTGCCATGTTCTTGATAGCCGCTTTCACTTCTATCCAGAGGTCGTTGCTTGTTTTAAGCGGTGCGTCTGATAAGATGGGAGCCAATTAGTTGACGCCGTTTGGAGCCTTTCGATGGTAAATTTTATAGCGGGCTGGTATTTGCTGAATATGCTTTTGACATACGACATAGATAGGTTAATTTATTCAAGTAATGTATGTACGGACGTCAAGTATACTTGAGGTCATCAGAACATGATCGATCTGTTTTTGTGTATTGCCATCCGGTAATACCCAGGCCATTTTATGAATACGTAGATGTGGGAAGCAAGTTAAACGTACGACTAGGTTTGTGCTACATGCAAAGTCAACCAGGCGTTGGCTGGTGTCATTTGTTTCATCGTGAAGGCTTTATTCGCCAGTCGTTCCCTAATGAGATAGCTGATTGCCAATTATAGCATCAGAATCATCCAGAATTATTTTTTGTCGTTTGCAGGCAATGAGTCGGTGAGTCTTTCCAGGTGATTGTAGAACATTTTCTTCACTTCTTCGTCCTTTTCTTCGGTCGGGGAATGAAAATTGATCAGCCAAATGTTGAAGAATTTTGCTTTCATACGAATTACATACAACCGTTCGTTTATTGCCTCGAAATCAATAACGTGCAGTTTGATCCACAACGAAGGCCACTACGAATTTTCGTTTTCCGGTAGGCTTCCCACTTTTGAATATTGTATACGATCTCATGTCTTAAATATCGTTTTCAGTCCAGTTGGTTTCCTGGATTGCGAGTATTTTTAATCTTTATTGATTGGCCCGTTGTTAAAGGTCCTTAACAGTGCCATAGTAATTCAGCGGTCTGTTATTTCAGGATCCAGTGCCACAGCCCTTTTCCCGATTTCGAGGTCGTTGCCGTGAGTCCAATTCACTCCAAGGCCCGTCTGCAGTTTTCAAAACATTGTAGGGTTTTCCAGGGATGGGAAGCTAGCCCGCCGCCCAACCTCCATTTCGGCGGCATGGTTATTACTTCACTTCTGTTATCTAGCGCGGTAGATTCGGCTTCACCCTCTTACTCCCCCAGAAAGGAGTTGTAAGTAAGATTTAGCGGCAAAGCTGTAGATGTTTTTACAGTGATTAGCATTTTTTAATGTGCTATTATTGGAGAGCCAGTGAACCCAATGTGCGACCCCGAGAGCATTTCCTAATTTAATTAGGGGGCTTGGGATTAGGAATCATGGAAGCTGTGGGTTGGAGAAATAAGGGCTTGCCTCCTCCTTTCTTGCATGGGCTTGGGGCCATCTACGGTAGAGTTCATTTTAAAACTTAATTGCATGCATTTAAACAAGTTGGGTAAACAGACCTACGGTCATGTCAGAAGGGTTTTGTATTCAATTTACAAAATGCAGTCACCAGATCGAATAAAATCAAGAAACGATTTTATTGGAGAAAATATGAAATTCGAAGATCATACTATTATTAACAAAGTTGAACGAATTTCGTGTTCTGAGATTTTTGTTGTTGTTATACTCATAAATATCTCCCTTGATAATTATTTCAGATATCCATTCGCTAGGGAGGAAACATATTTTTCATGTATTTCCCCCCTGTGCCCCCACTGAAGCAAAAACTGACAGTTTAACAACTGTTTTGAAAAGCTCCCATGAAAACTTTCATTTCATACTCATACCGGCTACGTTTGATGAATTTTTATTTTCAGGAGCCACTCTCCTGTACTGTTATCATCGATTAATGGCCAATTTTTTCGAATCCTAGAATGGTTACAAAGCCCTTTTGCTAGGAGCTCTCTCCCGCCTCCTTGACTTGCTTCACTTATAAGTATTAGTTGTAGGTACTCATCTTCAGTCATTCATTAAATTGAATCAAGTGTTCAAAGCATGCACCTTAAACGTTGAAGTTGGGAAAAAATAACTCAAAATTATTCAATCTTCGCATTTAAAACAGCCACCATTTTGTTTTACGATTACTGATACCACTAGCTGAACCGATTCGCAAAGATATTCATGACACCTATCATTCCTTAAATTTTCATGCAAATCCTAGCAAAACTGTAGTGTCTGAGTCGGTAAAAAGCGCATGTTGTTCCATAGCCATATGTTGCCATAGTAATAAATGCAGCGCATATTGTTCCATAGTAATACAGGAAAATTCAAACCGCTATAACTTCGCTAAATATAATTCAATCTTTATGAAACTTTCAGAATAGATCAACCTTATAAATAGTCATCTGTGTACTGAATTTCATAGAATTTAAGGGTACCGTTAAGATTTCATTCAAGAAAACATAAAATCGATAAATCATACTATTACTAACAAAGTTGAGTGAATTGCGACTTCTAACGTATTTGTTGTTATTGTACTCACCAAGGCCTACATTCCTGATTTTTTTCAGATTTTTCGGATCACAGGTGTCCAATCGCGAGGGGGGGGGACACAAATTTTTCGTGTATTTCCCCTCCCTGTGCGCCCCTCGAAGCAAACTTTGCCAAACAAAGACCTGTTTTGCAAAGTTCTCATCAAGACCTTTCATTTGATACCCATATCGGCCACCTTCAATGAAATTTTTTTTTCGGGGGGTCACTCCCCTATATGGGGAGACCCCCCTTAAAAACCTTATAAAATTTTTTTTGTATTCGAACTTTGAAGAGAACACCACTTTACACTTACATACAAAATTGGATGTTTCTAGCTTAAGTAGTTTCCGAGAAAAACTGCTGTGACACACGGACGGACGGACGGACGGACGGACGGACGGACGGACAGACAGACGGACAGACGGACAGACAGGACGCGATTTTAGAAGGGTTTTGTAAAATTATTTTACAAAACCCTAAAAATGGAAGTCATGCTGCCGGACTCGGTAGCAATATGAATTCTGTTTGCAACTGCGGTGCATTCAGTCTGTTGATGTCGTAGTAGAGCGCTAATTGTCCTGTTTGAGTGGCAGGACTACAAGAAAAATTTTAACGGACACATAAAAATTCTAAAAACGATAAGACGTTGATAAAAGAATTCGCCTTTTACTCGCATCACATATAAACATATGTAAAATGAACTAAATTGCTGACTACAATAGTTTAATGCTAGTAATTTTTCAACACATGACATCGTCATTTGTGGGTGCAACCCTATCCATGTCACGCGTTCCATTCCATGTCATTAAATCTCATCAACTCAATTTCGACTCATTATTACACCATTGAAAATTCTTGCACGTTAAGCCAAAAATCTCTGTCAGACTTGTGCTTTCCTTGATTTGTTGCTGACATCCTTGAAGATTCCACCGAAGCGATAAATTATAAAGTTTCAATTTAATATCCCGGGAAGCGATGAAGTCTTCAATAGATTTCGGTTGGGGTGCAACGAATTAATCATTTAATAATAATAAGAATGAATAAGAAAATTTAGGGTGTAACGCTTCTTCAACAAATTCGTTGAATAAGCTCCAATTCTCAGAATTTCGTCGCTTTAGGTATTTCAATTGAAGATTGGAGCTTGTCTATCTGTATATCGATAACTTTTAAGTAGGGGAGTATGTTAAGCAGAAGGATGAAAGGTAGTCGTACGTACAATTTGAAAACATCCCTAATATTGTAGTATGCATCTGTGTATTTTTCAAAGTAGTTTACATATAGTTTCTAAGGTATTTCCAAGCAAATTTGAATAAATCCTTACCTATCTGGCCATAGCTATCATGAACAAATCTTCAACTTTCCAACCGAGTAATTAAATCCTTAAGACGAGCGTCTCCGAAGAGATGCGCTTCATCAAGGAAATAAAGGAGAGCTCCTGTCAACGATTTATTAAAAATGTCCTAAAGTCAAGAGTAAAGTGCCATTACGTTCTCGCGATAGGAAATGAACGAAAAGTCTTAAGGAGTCTTCCTTTTGAACATGGAAATGGTTTTTCTTTTTGCTGGCGTTGCTTTGTCTAACTTTACGCTGTATCATAATAACACTTTGAAAGTATCAGAGAAATGATGATGACAAGCCTTTAAATTCCATCCGGATTTTAATACCCTTTTGTTTATATTTTGTACGGTTGTCTTAGAATTAGCGCACGGTAGAATTTCGGTTTTAAAATAGGTCAATCTTGTTATACGGCGCTGAATTATGGTTGCTCTAGACGTTAAAGTGTAAGTGTTGCAAAGTTTTAAAAAGATAGAAAGGGTAAGAAAGGCATTTTTTCAATCTTCATTCAGTTAAAAATTTTCAAAGCATGAATTTACTGTAACCTGTTAATCCTTACCATCGGCGTAATTCTTTGCTACCATATAAAGTCTCTTTAAACTAAATAAACTTCAAATATTCACTGGCAACCCTATCAGCATTATCATCACTTGCGTGGTTAAGCCTAGTCAAAGCATATCGCGTTGGCATTAGTTAGATCAACTCATCAAAATCATCTTTACCCCCGCGACACAAAAACCCACCAAAGTTCCGTTATAATACCTTCAATTTTCCTTCGCATCTTTTTGTTCGTTTAGCAGCGTCGCCATCATTTCTTTTTTAACTTTCACCAAAAACATTCTCCATTAAACAATGGAAAGGATGAGTTCAGATGTAATAAATTATTGCCAGAAGGGTAGAACAAGACTTTAGAACCTTGTTCCGAAAGTAAAAGCATCGACGGGTTCCGATGGTGATGAGTCGGAATGGCCTGAGGGTGGAGATTTGGTTACACAGAGACGAAGAGCGACGAACCAAAAGAAAAAAGAATCCTCTCCTTAAATGAACATGGGAAGGATGCGGGTGGTGGTGGACGTGATGGTGAGCCTGAAACGGTGAATTTTAATTGCCTCGGGCGATTATGAGAATTAAATATACATTAGCCCATAACGAACAATATAAATCAAATTTATGGGTTCAACCTAGGAAAAGGCAAGCAGCCAGGCCAGCAGCACAACAGAAACAGTATTCCATTGAAATATCCTTGCCTTATTGCCTCCTGTATTGAATATCTTGTTTTGATTATACTATCACTAGGCGATACCATGAAATTTCCTCGTTTCGGATCATGTTTACATGAAGTAGACGACAAGGAGGACGATGTTTTATATCTTTAGATACATCCACGAAATGCTATTTTGGGCAAGTTGGGGGTGGGAATTTTTTGACTTGCTCTTTTTATTGGCCTATAAATTAATGCGTGCAAAATTAATGAGTATTTCCGGCAGGAAGAAAAATTTGTAGTTGCGACATTTACGTTATTGACTATATACTATGGGCGTGATAGAAAATATCGAGCGTAGTACAATCTATA
This sequence comes from Odontomyia ornata, assembly GCA_963969285.1. Lineage (NCBI taxonomy): Eukaryota > Metazoa > Arthropoda > Insecta > Diptera > Stratiomyidae > Odontomyia > Odontomyia ornata. The sequence goes on from OZ017739.1 coordinate 45,588,656, forward strand.
GAAAATAACACCCGGAAATACGAGTATATTAAAGTAAAAGTCGTAAATGCTGTGGTGCACTAATATTCTTCAATAGTAGGCTCCTGTATTAATTTTTTTAGGAAATAATCAGAACTTATTAAATCTTACGATTGAGAGAGAATCAATTCCATGATTCTGAGTGAAAAGGAATTATGGTATTTGCGTCTATGATACCCTCACTATAGAGTTTAAAATTTGTCATGAAGTATATTCTATAGATACATTTATTTCCATAAAATAGTTTCCAAACCTTATTGTAACGTTTACTCTAAATTCAATTTCTGTAAAAGCTTATTAACAGTGATATTGGGGAGTATCAAGGTGGCTTTAGAGCAGCTAATTCGAAAATAGACCAATCGTTCACAGTCAAGCAAATACTTGAAAAATGCTGGGAGTTCAGCATAGACGTACACCAAATTTTCGTTGAATTTAAGCAAGCATACGACAGTATTAATCGTAACGCACTGTAGTTTGGCATCCCAGCCGAAGTAGTCTGTCTTACCAAAATGACAATGACTTCGATGACCTCCCAAGTTCGCATCAATAACTAACTCGCCGATGCCTTTGAGACAAATATCGGACTAAAGCAGGGAGTTGGGCTGGTGCCATTGCCATTCAATTTGGCTCTGGAGTACGTCATAGGGAAGCTACCTGTGGATACGAGAGGTACTTTACTATATAAGTTGAGCCAAGTAGTAGCCTATGCGGGTGACATCAACATTTTGTCACGGTCATTAACAACTGCCAAAGAACTCTTCCCAAAACACGACAGTGAAGTAAAACTAGTAGGCTTTAATTCAATGAAAATAATACAAAGCTCATGACACAGTCGAGGAAAAATACCTCAAATACACAAAATATTACATTTGGTGAATACAATATCGACAGTGTCAGCAAATTTGCGTATTTAGTCGCCAAAATAATGAGAATTGGTAATAATAGAGACGAAGTACGCCGAAGAATACAGCTCGCGAATGAAATATTTTATTCAGTTTTGACGATCTTGGAAATCAGCTGCATACAGAGAAAAACAAAGCTCCAAGTAAACAAATCTGTGATAAGACCTGTGTTATGCTATGGGTGTGAAACATGGACCCTAACCCAAGCATCCGCAAATCTATTGAACGCCTTTGAGCGATGGGTCCTGAGGCGAATAGTCGGAGTGAAGCTAGACGAGGACCAATGGCGATATCGAAAGAACCATGAGCTGTATGAAATTTTTGACGAACCGGGGGTCTCAACGATTTTAAGACTGCTTAAGCTGCAATGGGCATGAATCGTGTGGACGAACAACGGCTTCCCAAAAAGATATTCGTTGGGAGAACTGAAGGCTGGAGACCAGTGGGGAAACCGAGGAAACGCTGGTCTAACTCGTCTGACGAAAACAGCTCATCGCTGCTCGGATTTCAAAATTGGAGGCCGTGATCAATGGGCCGAGACATTTGAAAGCGCTATTTGTAGGACGCAACCTGGCTGATTTCAAGGTTGATTCTCTCCTCGATCTGGTATACCTTTTCCTCGACGCATTTAATTTGTTGGTTCAGACTACTAAGCTCCACTTTTATTTCGGTTGACTGTTTTTGCAAATCTGCCTTCAAATCAGTGTACCATTTCTCCAGCTTCTGTGCGATGTCTGCCTTGATTTCGAATGCTTGTTGGGCCAGCTTCGCTGCTTGTTCATTTAACTTCGCATTTAAACAGGATGACTGTGTTTATAGCTACGCAGTTAACCCGCCAGTGGTGACGTGAAATTATCTTACATAATTGGTGACGCCGGTCCTGTACACCGGGATTTTCGGCCGAATAGTTATATAGAAGCTTTTGTTCATTTTCGGATTATTTATAAGTATAAATATACTTTGAATATAATGCAAACGTATTTTTTTAATTTTTGTCCACTTATTTAATGATTCATAGTTATTCAAGCATTTCAACTGAGAATACTAGAAACTTACATATTTTACATAATATTTTTTTTTAAGCTTAAAAAAAAAGAAAGAATACCAGTACATAATTCTAACAAAATCAGTCTTCGCTTGTCTTTGGTAAAAGGAACTAAGTAAAACCTATATCCATGTAGCAAAACAACAAAATAAAATAGCTTTCAAAATCACTGCTTTTCAGTTGAACAATTTTGACAAAAAGGCACTACGTGCTCAAGGCATAAAAATTTTTTGCATTTGTGGCACGCGTATTTTGTTTTCCTATTTTTCTTCCATCCGCAATCATGGCAGCGTCCATTTTTGAAGGACCTGCCATCGCAGCCATATCCTCAATCTTCAAAATTTCTGACAGTCTTTGTCTTATTGATCGTGGCAAGTTTAATTCCATTTGGCGTTCTCTTATACGAGGCTCTATAAGTTTCATGGCCAAATGTTCGATGAAATTACGGCGTTGGAGCTTTGAATTCTGATTGTTAGCTGTGTGTACCACCTGACAGTTTATTGTACTAACATTGAGCATGGCATAGAAGACTACCATAGGCCAGCGTCTTGTTGCTCAGGCGCAGTTGTAATTTGCACATAAGCGGTCTACGACGTCAACACCACCCTTAGTATCATTGTAACTCAAAATTATCTCAGGTTTCTGAGTTTCAGCATCAACTTTCGCATCGTTGTGCATTGTACTTATTAGCAAAACATTTTTTTTCAACTTTGGAACTTGGGAAACCAAAACCATGTTATCGCGGAAAGCAAACATGTTTGACTTGACATTTCGACCGCGCAAAACATTGAAATCAGCAGGAATTTCCTTTTTATTCTTTTTAACTGTTCCTACAGTGGTTAAGTCTTTCTGGAGCAGTGCTTCAGCTAATGGTACGCTAGTGTACCAATTATCCGTCGTCACATTCCGCCCAGTATTGAAAATTGGTTCACATAATCTTTGTACAACAGCCAAGCCGGAATTGTCGAGATTGTATGGGCCCTCTTTTGACTGTTTTCCGGGATAAATCTCCATGTTAAATGTATAAAACATTTTTGCGTCACAAAGGGCTTTAATCTTGATGCCGTAAGGATTGGGCTTACTTGGGATATATTGCCTGGATGAACACTTCCCTCGAAAAGCTTCCAACTTTTCATCGACCGTCACAAAAGCTGATAACGTATAATTAGCTTGGCAATTTTTCACAAATTTTTCAAATAGTTGTCTTATATGGCAAATCTTATCAAGCGCCTGTTTTTGCTGCCTCGTAGTTCCAACATCGAATCTCAGAGCCCGCAACAGAAACTGAAATCGTTGGGAAGACATAGAAAGCCGAAATATTTCCACCGAGCTACCGTCTGTTCGAAACAGCTCTTCCACATTCAGATGATTCGATTTTTGAACTCCTGCCAAAAACAGCAAGCCAATCAGGCAAAGTAGTTCATTATAATCTGTATGTCTGGCGTACGTTTCCCGGGTGTAATTATTTTTGATTTTGTCAATGTATTGGTTGGTATATGGGACAACTATCTCCAGCATAGAGTCGTCAAAGAAGTGCTTCCAAATTCTAAGAATATCAGTTTCACCTGATACAACTCGCTTTGGTCCTGGTAACTGCCTTATAATATTGAATGATCTTGCCCGAGTAGATTGGCGATGAGGTTGTTTGCTCCATTTCGTGCAATTATCGACGAATTGTTGCTTTCACAGGACTCTCGATCACTCAAGTCTTCTTCGCTATTGGTGTTTCTTGCGGTGCAGAGTTGGCAGATTCGTTTTCGCTTCCTGCTTCACTCTCTGATGACAATAGTGATCTGTTCTCATCAGATTCGAAAAATTCGTGCAGAAGCGCTTCAAGACGGCACTGCTGACTTTCGTAAGACATGCTGAAATACGACATTTCTTAGAAAATTCATTAAAACTATGCAAAATGCTGACCTTCACTCGAAATCACAAGAAATCGTTTAAATATTAGTGAAAGTAAGATGCAAATTAATCTTAAGTTTTAAAATCGACTGTAAAACAAACCGCACTATTAACTCACGTAATCGGTGTCCCCGGTCCTCTGCACCGGGTTAGCACATAAACTCTAAAGTGTGCAATCGTGTGGCTACTAGAAGTTCGAATTATGATGCAATACATAAAATGCGGCAGGTAACAGAGATCCCAGTTTAAATCGATGACGACTAACAAAATCATTTGATTTTTTCGCCGAACCCGGTCTCTCAGACATATGCGTCACCGGTGGCGGGTTAAACTGGATGACTGTTGTCGCTGCGCATCAGCGCATTTTCTGATTCCTATGATTTAGTGCTTTTGCTTTTCCACATGCTGCGCCTTTATTAGTATCTGAGGGCTCAGCCGAACCCAGATACATGCCTTCCAACTCGATCGCGTCACGCAAGCGTGCAATTAGTATGGTGTTTGTAGCTTGCGTAGCCAGACTTCCCAGTTTCAACTCCTCCCTAAGCTCCGATAGGATCAATTCATTAATTTTTAAATTTAAACTTCATGGAATTTTTATCGTTTTGGATTTTGTTTTTTTTCCACGAGGTTCCACGTAAAATTTCACTAATGTGCACTCTTAAAAATATTTAAGAGCTGTCACTTTCGAAATTTTCTTTCATACTTCTGACACCACTGTCGCGTGTGTTAGTTCGCGGCCGATAATTTTAATATTCGGGGAAAGTGAAAACACACCGTCTTTAAACTAAGCTATAAGAGTTTATTTACTAAGAATGCACAATCATTAATTTGACTATTTTACAAAAATTAATTAAAATGTTTATTTTCACTTGTCTATATATTTATATCCCGACTGTCTTCACTATCCACCAATATCGCCAATGATTCGTGCTCCGTACAATCGTAGTTTCTACTATTGTGGTATGACTATTCCTCCCCATTCATTCAGCTCAGCTTTATATAAAGGGTTTTCCAATAAGAGGTGTTATTTTGAACAGTCCACTATTTCAGTAGATGTCACTTCTAAAGCTGTCATTTTTTGACATTTGACAAGTAAAAATTACGCCATTGATAAAATTGGAACAATACATGCCTCAACAATGCATTGAAATTATGAAAATTTACTATAAAAATGGTGAAAACTTGGCAGAGACGGTTCGTAAAACTCGAACATTTTTGGGTCGTCGCAAAGCACCTTGTCAGACCGCAATACTAATGTTGGGACAATTTAGTGATGTGAAGAATAAAACCCGTCCACGTCACTCAAGAACAGCCGAGAATATTGCTGCTGTAGCCGAAAGTTTTGAAGAAAACCCAGGTTTGTCCATTCTTCGTCGTTGTTTGGAGTTCGGTATTCCACAATTGTCATTACACCATATTTTGCATAAAGATATGGGTCTAAAGGCTTATAAAGTTCAGTTGACACAAGAACTCAAGCTGGTCGATCATCAACAACGTTGTTTCTTTGCAGATTGGGTCCTTAAAATGCATGAAAATTATCTGGAATTCCATTGAAAAATCATCTTGAGTGATGAGGCTCATTTCCATTTCAGTGGTTTCGTCAACAAGCAAAATTGTCGCATCTGGGGCTAGGAAAACCCAAGAATTATTGTTAAAAAGCCTTTCTATCCTCAAGGTGTGACTGTTTGGTGCGGTATATGGTCCGGGGGAGTCATTGGACCTTACTTTTTCGAAAATGAGGCTCGAATAACAGTTACGGTGAGTGGATCGCGCTATCGAGAGATGATTAATGATTTTTCATGGCCGAAATCGGATGGTATTGATCTGGACAACTTTTACTTTCAACTAGATAGCGCTATGTGCCGCTCAAGGAACGAAACCATTGTTCTTTTACGGGAAAAGTTTTCGGACCGTGTTATCTCTCGAAGACCATAGCCACCGAGATCTGGAGATGTAACACCTTGCGATTTCTGCCCTTGGGGCCACGTGAAAGACGAGATCTACATCAACAGCCCAGCGTCAATTCAAGACTTCAAATATGGAATTCTTGAGGCTATCGAGGACATAGGGCAGCCACTTTGCGATTTGGTTATGGAAAATTTCATGAAAAAGATATGGGTCGCGGTAGTCATTTTCCTGATGTTATTTTTCATTATTAACAACATACCTTCTTATTAACAATGAAATAAACGTTTGATCATCTTTATTAAAAAATGGTATTTTTTTATATCAAAATAACACCTCTTATTGGACAACCCTATAGGGTTTCTAGTCATTCAATCCATTTCTCGCATATTGGCGATTGTTTTTGCGAGAACTACCTGGAATATTCGACCAATTCTTAATACCCCACAGTGATGTCACTTTCAGATATTGATCATGCTTGGTCCCCCAAGCATCTGCAAATATATTGAACGCTTTCGAGAAACGGGTCCTGAGGCGAATAATTGGAGCAAAACTGAACAAGGACCAATGGCGAGTTCAATACAGAGGTCTCAACAATAACAAAAGTGTGGCTACATAAACCGTATGAACCAACAATGGATACGTAAAAGGTACTCGATGGGAGAACTGAATAGTGGAGACCAGTGGGGACACCGAGAAAACACTGGTCTGACTCGGCTAACGAAGGCAGTTCATCGCTGCTCAGATTTTGAAACTGGAGAACGCGGTCAATGCACCGAGACAGTTGGAGGCACTTATTGGAAGAAGCGAATGCCTAAGAGGAGCTATAGTACTACGAAGAAGAAGATGATCAAGCCAAAGCTCACAGTAGCATTTCTACAGTGAAAGTTTTGAATGCTGGTGTCTCTCAAGGTTCGTGCCTTAGTCTCACTTTGTTCAACATATATACTGCTGACTTCCCACCCACAGAAATCGTCAAGTAACAGCCTTTGCAAACTATATATGGATTTTCCATTCGAGCGTTGATCCCACTACTGTTGTTTGTAACATAGAAATAACGCTAAAAAAATCTATCAGTTTCGCCATAGGTGGAATATTAAAATCAAGGAAAGCAAAAACATATTCTACTGCCAAACAGAATACTAAACTTTGTCGGATAATCTATCCCCTGGTCCGAGGAAATAACCTACCTAGGGATTAATCCAGACAAAAAGATGACATTTAAAAACCATATTGAATTTACTAGTGGGAAGGGAATTAAATCTGTCCTATCGCTATATCCTTTACTGAATCGCAGGTCATAGTTGAACATCAAGAATAACGACCTTGAAGCGTTTCCCATATGATAGATAGTTATTGTGTTCACCACCAGGCATTGGAGTTAAGATAGCAGTTGAGGGAACAGAGGCCCCCGCGAAGCATCGTAGAGTCACAACTGCAAAACAAAGATTTTTTTGTGTATATTATTATTGTGTGTTTTTATGTAGTGCAAGTATTGGGTGTACAACTTAATAACCGGAATTTGACGCTAGATGTCCGTAGTAACAAATATCGTGAAAGCTCGAATTTTATATATTTGTCATTTTGAAGGTACATTTGACAGCTGTCAAAACCAGTCAACAGTAGTCTGTGTGGTCTAGTGGTCAGAGGATGAACGCATAAGCCGAAGGTCCCAGGTTCAAATCTCGTTGTGAGCAACCTGATTTAGTTCAGGGGATTTTTCGGACAGACTATGAGTGTTCACTTAGTGGTGACATGTACTGATTTAATCAGATCATATCATAGCTGATCAGGCACACAGGAGCATGGTACTGACCAAACCAACTTCCGAAAAAATCAATAAGGTCATGGAACTTAGAAACTCTCACTATCTCTAAGCGATGGCCCGAAGAAGAAGAAAAAAATCAGTCAACAAAAGAATTTTATCTTGTGTGCACCATTATTATTTTTCACGATGAATAACTTCGAGAATTGGAGAAAAAGACAGCATTTGCGGGCGCTTCTGTTGGGTCATTTTTTTGCAAAGAAAACTGCTGCAGAAAGTCATCGTTTGCTTGTAGAAGTTTATGGCGACGATTTTTTGGCGAAAACACAGAGATTTGAATAGTTTCAATCATTTTGACATCAAAGTCAAAGAACGCCTAGGACAGCCAAAAAATTTTTAAGACGAAGAATTGGAGAAGCTGCTCGATGAGGGCTTGTGTCAAACGCAAGACGAACTTGCCGAATCGTTGGGAGTGACTCAGCAAGCCATTTTGAAATGTTTGAAATCCACCGGATACATTCAGAAGCAAGGTAATTGGGTCCCCTATGAGTTGAAGCCGAGATATGTACGTTGAACGGCGCTTCTGTATGTCTGAAATGCTGCTTGAGCGTCATATTAAAAATCGTTTCTGCATCGGATCGTGACTTGGAATGAAAAATGGATCCATTACGACAATTCAAAGCGCACAAAGTCATACGTGAAGCACGGCCAACCAGCCAAATAGCCAAATCAACGGCGAAGCCAAATATCCATGGCGCCAAGGTTATGCTGTGTATTTGGTGGGATCAGAAGGGGCCGTTATATTGCTGAAATTGGGCCAGGCAATCACAGGTGACCTGTATTGAATGCAATTAATACGTTTTAAGTGTGGCATCATCGAAAAACACACGGAATATGCGACAAGACACGAGGCTATAATTTTCCATCATGACAACGCTCGGCCGCATATTGCAAGACCTGTGAAAAACTATTTGGAAAATAGTGGAAAGGAAGTTTTGGCCCACCCACCTTATAGTCTGGGCCATGTTCCGTCTGACTTGCATTTATTTCGCTCGATGCGAAACGGCCTCACCGGAATACGCTTCACTTCAGAGCAAGGCATCCGAAATTGGATAGATTCGTTTGTGGCCGCCAAGCCGGCTCCTCTGTTTTGGGATGGAATTCGTAAATATCCTGAAAGATGGGAAAATGTTGTAGCTTCCAATGGACAATACTTCAAATAAAATACATTGTAAGTTTTTCCACAATAAAGCATCAAATTTCGCTAAAAACTTCCGGTTATTAAGTTGTACAACCAATAAACGTTATTATAAAAACGATTGCCTCCGCATTACATTTGGTGAGACTGACGTGATGTCTGCTAAAAGAAAACCTGCACGTGATACAACTTATAAGCCAGAGACAGAAAATACAAAAGCCACTAAAGCCGAAACTGTTACTGGAACCGAGTCTACCACAGGAGCCGCAACCGACACAAGAATCATACAGGAGACACCAGTTAGCAACAAAGACATCGCAGATGTTTGCATGCCACCATTTTGGACAACCCGACCAACGCTGTGGTTCACCAGTGCTGAGGCGCAATTGCGAGGGTGCAGAATAAGCTCAGATGCCGCCATGTTTGACAAAATCGTCAGCGAACTTGATTGTACCTGCTTGGACGCTATAGTGTACATCGTGGAGAAACAGCCGGAAATGGGCAAATATGAAGCGCTGAAAACAAGATTGATCAATGTTCACGCGCTGTCCAAAGAGGCTCAATTTCGAACTCTTCTCACCGGCATTGAATTAGGTGACAGCGAGCCGTCACAATTGCTACGGTGCAAGAGTTTGACTGCAAAAAGCAAGGTATGTGAATCATTTTTGAAATCACTTTGCTACAACGGCTGCCCGCAGATGTACAATCGATTCTCGCCATCGCAAAAACAACGGACCTCACCGGCCTCACAGAAATGGCTGACAAAATTCTAGATGTCAAAAGGCCTAAGAAATTTGTGAAGTCTCAGATTACCAAATGTCAAAAGGAATTTAAACCAATACTGCAGAGTTAGTTACACAGATCGCAGAATTAAAAACATCAATCCAACAATTACGAATACTACCTGCTCGACGCTTCACATCGCCACAGCACTTCAGAAGACAAAGTCGTTCTCGCAATCAAGAAAATGAAAGAAAAATCTGCTTCTATCATCGGAAATTCGGAATAGCCGCTTGTCATTGTACGAAACCATGTAATTTTCAGGCCCCATCAATGTCGAAAAACACCTAGGATCCCCGCGTGTTGAGACGACTCGCAGTCGCTACGCAACAAACTGTCTTTTTATCACGGACAAACTAACACAACTTAAGTTTCTAATCAACACAGGTGCAGACGTGTCAGTCATACCTCGACTTCCATCGCTTAAAAATGACACTAAAACAGAATTTGAGCTTTACGCAGCCAATAAATCTCCAATCGACACTCATGGTGAAAAGTTTCTTACATTAAATCTCAATTTACGTCAACAATTCACGTGGCCATTTATAATAGCAGACATTGCACAACTAATTACAGGTGCTGATTTTTTAAAAGAACACGACCTCTCTGTAGATATTACAAACATATGTCTTGTAGACTCGAAAACGAAACTTACAACAGCAGGAACCGTATCAACTCTACCCACAGGATCTATCTCTACATTGATCGAACAATCGCCGTTCCACGCATTACTGAAATCATTCCCAGAAGTAACCAATCCTGCTCTAATGAGCACTACACAGCACTCAGTATGACACCATATCATCATTACTGGCCCCCCGGTAGCAGAACGCCCGAGACGACTACCACCAGACAAGCTGAAAATAGCTAAAACAGAGTTCCAGTACATGATGGATAAGAACTACTGTCGCCCATCGAACAGCCCATGGGCTAGCCCTTTGAATCGTGTGTCCAAGAAGGAAAGTTCTTAGCGCCCATGCGGAGATTATCGTAAACTAAACTCGATTACCATACCCGGTCGCTATCCTATGCGACACACTCAGAGCATTGCATCAGATCTCACAGGGAAATGTATGTTTTCTAAAATAGACTTGCTTCGAGGATACTATCAGATCCCCGTTATAGATGAGGATGTCCCAAAGATGGCAGTGAATACACCGTTCGGCCTGTTTGAATTTACGGTAGTGACTTTTGGCCACCAGAATGCTACCCAAACTTTTCAACGGTTTGTTGACGAAGTGTTGCGTGGATTGGACTTTCGTGTCTGTTATCTGGATGGCATTCTTGTATCATCTAACTCAATCGAAGAACATATGGACCATCTGCATATCGTATTTGAAAGATTAAAAACATACGGAGTGATAATCAACGTTGCAAAACGTGTCTTTGGCGTCGAAAAAATTGAGTACCTGGGACACAAAATAAATAAACATGGCATTTCGCCACCTGATTCGTGAGTTCAAGCCATAGGTGATTTTCAATTACCAACAATAGTTAAACAAATATGCCGTTTCCTGGGCGTATGAAGTTTTTACAGGAGATTCATCCGTAATGCTGCCAACCTACAAGCACCGCTCCACCAATATCTCCGCAATGTAAAAAAAGGCGACAAATGCGTTATTCAAATGTCACCTGAAACCATAAAAGCCTTTAAGATTGTAAGGAAAGCCTTGCAAAGGAGACATTGCTAGTACAGTTTTTTCCATCGATACCATTACAACTTGTCACCGATGCATGTAATGTTGCAATCAGACCAGTGTTAGAGCAAAAAGTAAATGGAAGTTGGCTACCATTGGCTTACTTTCAACGAAAGCTGAGTCACGCTGAATCAAAGTACAGCGTTTACGACCGAGAGCTGTTGGCTATTCACAGCAGTTTAAAACACTTTCAACACTGGGTCAAAAGCACCCAGTTTGTTATCAAAACGGACTACAAACCGTTGGTACCTATATGTGTTCAGTCAAAAAACAGAAAAATCTTCGCCGAGACAAATTAGGCACTTAAGTTTTATATCGGGATTTTGTACCCACATCGTCCAAATTAACGGTGCGGAAAATATTGCAGCAGATACGCTGTCAAGAATCGATGCGATCAACCTGCCATCTCTATAGACCACCTACGAGCTGATAGAAGAACAACGTAACGACACTGCACTTCAATCATTTCTCTCTGGAAACAATTCATCACTTAAGGTGCAGCCCCCACTGAAACTGCAAATTTGGGTAAACTTTACAGTCGTTCATCTCAGAAACGTTATGAATATTTGCAAAAATTTTTTAAGCTAGAAGTTAGAATGAACCTTTGGCTATTGAATCAACTCATTATATTTTGCAAAAAGTTTATGGCAAAAGTTATTAAATTCAAACAAAAAAGCATGTTAACGTTAAAAAATTTAGTAAATTCCGGAAACTACTTAACGTACCAAGTTGATTTAAGGTATATTTGTTAGATTTAAATTATTAACATTGAATTAACTTATCAAAAATTTAAAAAAGATCTTTGCAAAAAAATTCGTAGAACAAAATGTGTAATTTGCACACTCTGAACAAATATCAATCATGCACATTGATTTGTACCAAATTTCCACATTTTGTTCTAGGAAATTTATTTTAAAAAACTTTTTTAAATATTTGATGAGTTAATTCAATGTAAATAATTTAGATCTAACAAACGTAGCTTAAATCAACTCGGTACGTTAAGCAGTTTTCGAGATTTACTAAATTTTTAACGAAAACATGCTTTTTTGTGTAGCCATAAACTTTTTGCAAAAAGTAATGAGTTGATTCAACAGCCAAAACTTCATTCTGACTTCTAGTTAAAAAGTTTTTGCAAATATTTGTAACGTTTCTGTGGTGAACGGCGAGTTTACCCAAATTTGCAGTTTTAGGGGGGGCTGCGCCTTGAGCTGCTGCTGAAAGTATACTATATATTGCGATACGTCGACGAACAATATTCGGCCATACGTACCATCAATGCTACGTAATCGAGCTATGAACACCTTCCACAGATGCTCGCAAACTGGAGCCCGCACGATGATTCGAGCTGTACAAAGAAAGTTTGTTTGGCCTGACATGAAGAAAGATATTTTAGCATACACACGCACTTGTATACTATGTCAAAGATTGGAAGGCATACCAGAAACAATATCCAGCAGTTTTCGATACCGCACAAACGGTTCCAGCAAGTGCACCTTGATATTATCGGACCACTGATAACAGCCAACGGTTACCAGTACTGCATAACGATGGTTGACTGATTTACACGCTGGCCAGAAGCATTTCCTGTTTGCGACCAAACAGCTGTAACTGTCACATGTGCATTTTATACTAACTGAATATCGAGCTTTGGAGCGCCGCACAAAATCACAACCAACCAAGGAACTCAATTAGAATCCGCGCTTTTGTCTTCTCTTTCCAAACTTATGGGATGTAAGCGTTCGCGAACATCGCCATATCACCCAGCATCCAATGGATTAGTAGAGCGATGGCATCGCACATTGAAAGCCACCATCATGTGCCATGAGCAGAATTCCAACTGGCCTCGCATCTTGCCGACCGTTCTCCAAGAACTCCAAAACTCATACAAGGAGCATCTGGGCGCAAGTTGCGTGAAGCTCGTTTACGGAACAACTTTAATACTTCCTGGAGAATTTTTGTGTTGACGATTTGTTCGATCCGCACGCTTTTGGATCCTTGTTAAAACAGCAAATGCGTGAATTGTGACCTGGTCTAATTAACCATCGCTATGATCGAACGACCTACGAATTCATTTACATACGTCTTCTTAAGAGTTGACACCGTACGGAAATCGCTATGTCAACCGTATTCAGGACCACACAAAGTGAGCAAACGAATTTCAGATGTACTGTTTACGATTGACATCGAAGGTGGACAAATCAACGTCTCCACCGAACGACTGAAGCCATCTTTTATTACCGTAGTCACTACTGAGCAAACCGAAGCTCCGTCAGACTCCGTAACGAAGCGAATAGTTTCTACACCCGAAAAAAAAAAATCAATTACATGGGAACCGATCATAGCACTACCCCATACGGCTGTCAGAACATATCCGCCTGCAAAGCGCCATCGTGACAGTGAGAATGTCACTCAAGAGGGAGCAGTATAGCGTTTCCCAATTGGAACAGGTAGCTAACAGGAACGGCCCGATGCTATTGAACACTGATTTTTCTTGTCATCAATTCTCGCTATCGATAAGGAGAAACCTTCATACTATCATATGATTTTTTTTGCATTTGCTGTCAAATTTGGTTGTGAAACCGCGTGAACAAACTCGTTTGCTGTGGGATTTTGAGTTAAAATCAGTGAAAATTTGTGATTTGTGCGCTATTCATGAACAAGACAATCAGAGACAATCTATCGGTTAGATTGCAAGTGAGAAAACCTTATATTTCGGCGGAAAAGTAAGAAAATGCAAAGAAGTTTCCAAAATCATGCGCATTGTGAAAATATGTAATAATAAAACGCACCGCCAGCCAACAGGAGTAACATTTCCTAGGTTAGTATCAACATAAAGCATAGAAAAGAAAATACAATATTTAGAAGTGTTTTTATACTCAAAATCACTGCTTCCAATTCATGCATGATTATGCTTACATTTCGGGGGCGACCATTTTATTCAATTAGTTTTCGCGTAGTAGCGCCTGCATTTTGGGGGCAAGTTTTGCTAGCCTATTGCTTGAATAATTTTATTGATGAAATCAATTTTATTTCTTTTTCCAGGAGTCTGTTAAATGATACTGGACATACGGATAAATGGAGATGAAAAAATTATTAATGGACAACTATCGGTAAACTGTTTACTTTTATAAATCTCATCTGGATCTCAGACATATTTTTTTTTTGCAGGCAAATTCAACGAGCTGAGCGACAGTATTGATTTCATGCGCCTCTCTGGATGTGGAAACTATTTCATCCTCGAAAGCGGAAAGCAGAATCCCGGAGTTGTTAGTATTATTCTTTTAAGTGTAGGCATATATTAAATGAATTCCAATTATTATATTATTGAATTTTCAAATGAATAAAAGTAATTTCGAAATAATTAGTCTTTATATTAACAAGCAGAAGTATATATGAACTCTTCAAAAAGATGCTTTGGACAAATAATTCGAATTTTGTATTAAAACTTTTGATCAATTTTATAGCCGATATCAAAGCGACAAATTTATTATTGGGGCGCAGGATAATTCATTCAAAGAAAAACGTTGGATTTTTAGGACTAATCACTCACTAATCACAAGTCTCACCTACAGCAATATACTGACTGTAAGGCAACTTACTGCCAGCTATGAGAAACTTTTATTTACTCTAAATAGTATAATTAATAATGTTCAACTGGCATGCAAAGGAAAGCAACTCTTTGTTGCATATGGTGAGCACATGAACAACAAACCATACTTCAGCTTGTTAGTTAAGCTTAAAGCAGTAAAATACATCAACTCAAAATACTATTTTATTGCGAAATTAAAATCAGAATAAATTTCTGTTAGGCGATATCTCAACAAATAAGTACACCTTAAAGGCATGTAGTTCTCTCACACATAGCGAAGATCAAGCTCAACGATTATGCATTTCACCGTAATTCCACTGAAGACGATTATGAAAGGAAAAGGGAGGTGAAAAAGTATAAAAGAATGAACGATTATAATTTTAGTAGTAATTGAATTTGTAATTACCTAAGGAACAGATTTACCTTTTGCTTGTTAAATGTCGCTGTGAGTTTCTTTTTATCTAAATAAAGTTTTGCAAACTATTCAAGTCTAAAATAGGAACATTATCAATCAATCATGCAATGGCAGTTAACTTTTACATTTTCAAATATTTCTAAACTGTAGCTCCCTTTTTAGACTTCACCCTTCCAAAATTAAATCGAAAGAGCAACGTTCGTGGCACATCGGAAAATGCTGACAAAATTTGAGTTGATGTTCCACTCCAGTGTTCCATTCTCAAAGGTTTCCCATATGACAGATAGTTATTGTGTTCACCGCCAGGCGTTGGAGTTAAGATAGCAGTTGAGAGAACAGAGACACACGCGAAGCATCGAAGCGTCACAACTGCGAAACAAAGATTTTTCTATGTACGAGTATATTATTATTGTGTGTTATTATGTAGTGCAAGTAAACGTTATTACAAAAACTATTGCTTTTGCAAACTTTTAATTGCCACAAAAATCAATAAAAAATCCAGAACCAAAAATATCGTCCTGTCCAAAATAAGAAGAGAAGCAAAATTTCTACACTGGTTACAAAAGTGCAGCTGACTTGAACAAGTAGAGCTAGTGACTATTAATAAAAACCTTTTAAGAAAAAAAAGAAAACCGATTTCGGAATGCCCTAAAAAGGATGAAATAAATTTTATGGAAGCGGTGCCATATCATTTTTTCCCCAATTTTATTGTGATGGTGCAAATGTTGGAAATATTTATGTTTAAATGGGGAAATTAATTACGCACCGCTTCCATAAAATTTATTTCATCCTTTTTAGGGCATTCCAAAGTCGGTTTTCTTTTTTTTCTTATTGCAACTAATTGGCACTTTTCGTATGAAATATCATTTAAATTCGATTTCTCGACATCAATGTATCATATTTAACTGTTAATATCTACAGAGTCCTTTGATGGATTTCAATTCTGTTCCAATATATTTTGGAAAAATATGTTGTCCTTCATTTGAAACCTGTATAATCAAAATCCTTGCACGCGTCGATCAGTTATGCTGAGAAATCGGGGTGAAAGTAGGAATTTTTTTAGTTTTAATGGTAAAAGTCCTTTACCGTTACCTGAATTTCTTATCTTTTAAACGGGGTCTAACAGGAAAAAATACGTATCATTTCCCAAAAACAGGACTCTCATATCTATCTTCGTTTAAATGTTATGCTCACGCATAAGCAAAAAGAATATACTCGTATGTGATAAATTGATAACCTTCTTTCCTTTGGAAGTCGGTTGAAAATATACCGTATATGCAGAAAATTAAGGATACTGATCATTTTTATCATCCATCACCAAAAGACTCGGCATCTCCATCAAATCCTTGAAGAGTGCCAACTAATTGGCTCTTTTCGTGCGAAAGATTATTTAAATTCAATTTCTCGACATCAATGTATCATATTGAACTTTTAATATCTACAGAGTCCTTGAAAGGATGACAATTCTGTTCCGATACATTTTAGATCAATATGTTTTCCTTCATTTGCAACCTCTACAATCGAAAGCCTTGCATCCTTCGATCAGTTATGCTGGAAAATCGGGGTGAAAGTCGGAAATTTTTTAGTTTTAACGGTAAAAGCCCTTTACTATTGCTTGAATTTCACATCCTTTAAACGGGACCTAACTGGAAGAAAGACGTATCATTTACCAAAAACAGGACTCTTCTATCTATCTCCGTTTAAAAGTTATGCGTGAACATACAAAAAAAAAAAGCAAAAAAAAAATATACGCAATGAATTGATAACCTTCTGTCTTTTGGAAGTCGGTTAAAAAGAACTGCAGATCCCCGATTTCCACACAATATTGAGATTCTACTTGTAGGTGTGAGGAAAGTTGTTGATATCCAGACGACATTGTTTAACTTACTGGCTTGAATTGAATTGAGACATTACCTAGGAGTAAGAAGTAAATTATCCTTACTTTTCATTAAACTTTTGATTTTTGGAAATTAAATATTACTCTCCGCCAAACAGTCTCCTAGTAACTATTAATGAAAAATCTTTCAAAAAGATTTAAATTCAGTTTTATGTTTGAAGAGTCAGTTTAATACATAATTTCAATTATATCACTAATAGATTTATCTGCCAAAGACTTAATTCCATGAATTGCTTGGGCGTCCTTACAATAACCTTTTACAGACTGAACAAAGCAATAGAAAACCAAACAGACAATACAAAAGTGGTTAGAATGATTTACTCCTTTTTAGCATAAATCTGTTTCGTAGTTTTAACTGATGCCATTGTTTGTTACTAATAACTCAGATCTTTTGCATATTCAGCGTTCCAAGAAGCGTATACTCTAATAACAATCCAATTACATCTTTGTTCATGTATTTCTCCAAAATGAGCAACAATAACTCAGTACAACTCGTTTTGGGCAGACTTTAAACGGAAAACCCAATCTCATAAATATAAATCTCAACTGTTTGAGTAGTGGTCTTCAGAATCTTGCAAGGTTAAAACCTGCCAAGGATAGAGTTCAGAATATCAAGCTAATACGAGTACAACGGGAAAGTGCCATGTGAAAGAATTCTGAGAAATTCATAAGATGAAAGACTATGTGATCAATATGGGACTGGAATTCGTTATTAGCTTCAAAATGAATTCTCCTTCAAATCGCAATGTTATATCCACACTACACGCCTCTTGTATCCCTTACCACAAGTCCATGCGCTGCATATTAGCACAACAGCTACATATGTACATCATAGCTAACACTAAGTGGGTGTGGATTTGCTATTTCTCGGTATTTCGGGCGAAGTTACCTCGTTGTTTGGAAGGAGAGTCAGAAATTCGAGATGAGAGAATATTCTCTCATGACAAAGGATAGGAGTACGACTTGGACCATCCGGTGTAATCTTTGCCTCCTGCCCAACTACCCTCTCTTCTGATATTTTATTGCTATCTTCACCGGCATCATCACGTGCTTACATTATATCCTTGTGTATCGGATATGAAGCAAATTATTAGCTATCTTGCACTTCTCTCTCCGATATCCGTAATTTGACGTATCCATTCCCAACTAGAATGGATTCCAATATAAATAGTATTTAGTTTGAGTCAGATGTTACGGGAAATGTTACGGAAGGGCTGGGAATCAAGATGGTTGGAACAAGGATGTATACCATGTTTTGATGCTCCGCAGAAATTGTTGGGATTATTATTCCGAGTGCAAATGGTTGCGTTGTATATGTTAAATTAAGGAAGCTATTAGATATCAACTTGTTAATTTCCGAGCATATTTGAAAGGGTTGATTGAAATAGCTGAAATAATGATAGGAGCTTGAAATCAATCCGTATCAAGAAAAGCCTTACTAGTCGAATTATTAGTAAATGTTAAAGGATATATGTCTTGGCAAATTGAACATCACTTGCATATATGTTGAGTGAAATAGATATGCAAGGATATAATCCTAAAGTAATTGATGAGTTCTAAATGAAACATGAAATACTACTAAATTTCTTGGAGAGGGAACAATCAAAAGATTTTGAAAATTTGCTCATCATTATAGCAATAAAAGGGAAGAATTACGTCTATACGAGTATAATTATTTCTTAAGATGACTTCCATCAAAGTCAGACTTTGTAATAAGATAACAAAGTCTAACTTTGATGAAATCCGTTTTTATAGACCGCAGTCCTTCAAACCAATCAAGAACAGATCAGTTTATAGTGCCGAGAAAAAGTAGTGCAGAACCCCATATTTGTGAAATTTTTAGATTTAGCTTTTCATATTGTTAAAACTGGCTTTTATTCTTACGATTTACGTATTTCTAAGAAGTCTTTGTAAAAAAACAACAAAAAATGAACTTTTCTATAAAAAAATAATAAAATTAATTCATTCAATTTTGGCTTAAAAATAAAAAGTAATACAAAAAATTAAACCATGATCATTTTCTGGCAAATGTAGTGAGAACTCTAAAGCAATTATTGCTTTTTAATATTCGGTAGGAATCCCTTTCCTATTTAGGACGGCTTTTAGCCATTTTGGCATGGAAGAAACCAAATTAGCAAAATATTCTTGAGTGATTTAGCTCCTCTCTTCTTTTCTTGTCTCCTTAAGAGCGGACTTACTATGGATGTTATTGTGTTGCTAGTTGTCAACCAAGTTCTTCCCAAACATGCCTAATTGGATTAAGATCAGGTGATTGGGGGGCAATTTTAAACAACTTGGGATATTCTAAAGCATAAACATTCGAGTTTGGTAGGTGGTATGTTTAGGATGGTTGTCTTGCATAAATATGTAGTTTGTTCCTAAGTGCACTTTTTGTATACTAGGCGCAAGTTTATTCCTCAAGATGTCGATTTTGTGATCTATCGTTTTTTTCTTCAATTATATGAAGTTCACTAACTTCATTGAACGACATACATCCCCACTCAAAGATATAACCACCACTATGCTTCACAGTTTCAATCATATTTTTCGTTTCCAGCTCGGAACGCGATTTTACGCACATTCGCCGTCTATCGTGAGAAATCACATTGAACTTGCTTTCTTCAGTGAAAAAGATGCTCTTATTTAAATGCCCTTTCACGAAATTTAATCTTTTTTTCACGATTTATTTCGCTAGTAAAAAACTTCCTACGAAGAACACAACATTCGGTAACCCGGTTTTCTTAAAGAAGTTCGAACTGTATGAACGCCAACGTCTTCTTTATAAGCACATTTTAATGTTGCAGATGCACCGCTGCAGGGCGATTCGCAAAGGATGGAAGAACTGGCAGCTCAAGACGTGGTGAATTCAACTATGAGCATCATCATGACTACTTGCAATGCTTCTATACCCCGTCGAAAACATAGGTGTGGTAAGCCTCAGTGTACTGGTTGTGGACTGAAGGAGGAGGGAGGGAGGGAGGGTCACAAGCTTCGGCATAAGGCTTAACAGGCGTGGAACCGTATGGAGTATAATTCAGTCAAGAAATGCCTTCGCAAATTAATTAACAACAGCTAGGCTCTCTGCTGGCAAGCTCTAATGGGCAATATGAAAAGAGATCCGTGGGATCTTGGCTACAAGCAAGTTATGCGGAAGTTTGGTGCACTACGGAAGCCTTGCATACATGATGCGGAGCCCAGCTCGTGTTGAAGATGTCCACAGTGAAACAGCAATTGGGTGTGCACTCTTCACGCGGCTGGAATCGTAAGAGGGAGTTTTTTCATTGAAAGCGATGAAGGCTCCAGGTCCAGATAGTGTTCCAGTTGAGGTGTTGCATTTTGCCTGTCATCATTATCCTGACTTGCTGCTCAGCACATTCAACGCTTGCCTACGGAAGGGAATTTTTCCGGTACGATACAAAATGGCGAGGCTCGTGCTGATCAGCAAGGAGAAGAGAAATCCAAGATTGCCGTCTACATACCGCCCGTTATGCATGCTAGAACGGGCTGGGATAGTGCTAGAAAAACCCATCGAGGGAAGACTCATTGACATGATTCGCACTGCTGGGGACCTATCTCCTTGGCAGTACGGCTTTAAAGCAGGACGCTCCACCATTGATGCGATTGCAGAGGCGGTGAGCGTGCTGAGCGTATATCCGCACCAAGCGACGGATCATCCCATTGGGGACACTTGATGTTAGGAATGCTTTCAACTCTTCTAGATGGGTGGATATTCCAGATACGCTGGAAAACTATTGTTAAGTTCCAGAATATCCAATACAGCTTCTGAGGGACTACCTGAAGGACCGAAGCCTGCTTTACAACACGATACAGGGCCAACGAAGGATGGAAGTTACATCGGGTGTTACCCAGGGATCTATCCTTGATCCGGATCTATGGAATGTGTCTTAAGATAGGCTACTGAGACAGAAGATTCCAGGCAATTGACTGTATTGATGATGTTGTGCCTCCAACCGCTGAATGCACCGTTGAAGAAGTGCAACTTAGGCTAAGTATGCTAATGCGCTGAGTGGGAGACTGGATGACTGCTCGCGTGTTCAGTTTACTACTGGAGAAAACCGAAGTGGTTGTCTTGACAAAAAAGAGCATTACTAGATAAGGATGATATTGGAGACTACTGATTGACTCGAAGATGAGTTCTCTGAGCAAATCAGGACAACGGTGGGGAAGGCTTCATTACGCTGATCTTCTCTGAGTCGACTTATGGCCAATGTATGGAGACCCAACTCATGCAGGAGACGCATCTTGATGGATGCTGTAGCTGTTAGTGCTATTATATGGAGTAGAAATATAGGGCAATGCTATCAGAAAGGTATGCCGGAAACGTTTGTCACAGGTACAGAGGAGAGGAGTAATGAGGATTGCATCTTTGTATCCGACAGTCCCTTATTCGGCGGTGAGAGTTATTGCAAGTATGAAACTTGTGGCTTTCCTTGCTAGAGAGTACCTCAATTTACGTGCGCCAAGACGGGGATGCAAAGGATACACATATGGTTGCCCGTGAGACAAGGCAACGCTCGGTCAATAATTGGCAGCAGTCTTGGGTAAATTGCATGAAGGAAAGATGGACTGCTCGCCTCATCCTGGACGCAAGACCGTGGCTAAACCAAAGTCATGGTGTCATGGTAACTGACCCAGCTTTTGAGTGGGCATTGGTGGTTTCAGTCTTACCTGTACAAGATTGGTAGGTCATGGCACCCCGATTGCCAGCTTCACTCAGGAGAGTAAAACAATGCTTTTTTTTGCTCAGTGGTTACGTAAATAAACAGAATTGCTGCATATAGGGCTCTCAAAATCCTCAGGTGATTGCAAAGAGGCCTTTGCATCCGGAAACAGTGATCGTTTGGTGTGAATTATGGTTTGGTGGTGTTATTGGCTAGTATTTTTTTAAAACGATCTAGGAAGAGCCGTTACAGTCAATTCTGACCGCTATGGACGGATGTTAACCGATTATTTTTGGAGAGAAATTGAAGATTATGATCTGGAGAACATGTGGTTCCAACAGGACGGAGCCACAAGCCACACAACATAGGCTAATCGAGCACTCTTGCAAGAGAAATTTCCAGGACGCGTGATTTCGAGATTGAGTGATGTCAATTGGCCCGCAAGATCCTGCAATCTAACACCTTTGGATTTCTTTTTATGGGGCTATGTGAAAGATCGTGTTTATGCGAACAATTCTCAAAATCTTGAGCAATTGAAAACCAATATTCGTGAAGTTATGGCCGATATATTGCCGGAAATGTGCCGAAAAGTCATTGAAAATTACCTCAAAAGGCCTGCAAGAGGTCCCGTGGAAGACATTTAAAAATGTTGTATGTTGTATAATGGCAAGGTTCAATCTTTATATTGAATAAAAAATTTTGTTTCCATCTGAATATTTTATGTGGTTTCTTTAGCCTTACTTTCCCAACCGTAAAATTGATAAGCCTATACTATATACTACAATGAAAATTTATCCTACATCTAATATGAAAACAGAAAACAGAAAACAGAAAACAGAAAACAGAAAACAGAAAACAGAAAACAGAAAACAGAAAACAGAAAACAGAAAACAGAAAACAGAAAACAGAAAACAGAAAACAGAAAACAGAAAACAGAAAACAGAAAACAGAAAACAGAAAACAGAAAACAGAAAACAGAAAACAGAAAACAGAAAACAGAAAACAGAAAACAGAAAACAGAAAACAGAAAACAGAAAACAGAAAACAGAAAACACAAAACAGAAAACAGAAAACAGAAAACAGAAAACAGAAAACAGAAAACAGAAAACAGAAAACAGAAAACAGAAAACAGAAAACAGAAAACAGAAAACAGAAAACAGAAAACAGAAAACAGAAAACAGAAAACAGAAAACAGAAAACAGAAAACAGAAAACAGAAAACAGAAAACAGAAAACAGAAAACAGAAAACAGAAAACAGAAAACACAAAACAGAAAACAGAAAACAGAAAACAGAAAACAGAAAACAGAAAACAGAAAACAGAAAACAGAAAACAGAAAACAGAAAACAGAAAACAGAAAACAGAAAACAGAAAACAGAAAACAGAAAACAGAAAACAGAAAACAGAAAACAGAAAACAGAAAACAGAAAACAGAAAACAGAAAACAGAAAACAGAAAACAGAAAACAGAAAACAGAAAACAGAAAACAGAAAACACAAAACACAAAACACAAAACAGAAAACAGAAAACAGAAAACAGAAAACAGAAAACAGAAAACAGAAAACAGAAAACAGAAAACAGAAAACAGAAAACAGAAAACAGAAAACAGAAAACAGAAAACAGAAAACAGAAAACAGAAAACAGAAAACAGAAAACAGAAAACAGAAAACAGAAAACATAAAAACGGAAAACAGAAAACAGAAAACAGAAAACAGAAAACAGAAAACAGAAAACAGAAAACAGAAAACAGAAAACAGAAAACAGAAAACAGAAAACAGAAAACAGAAAACAGAAAACAGAAAACAGAAAACAGAAAACAGAAAACAGAAAACAGAAAACAGAAAACAGAAAACAGAAAACAGAAAACAGAAAACAGAAAACAGAAAACAGAAAACAGAAAATAGAAAACAGAAAACAGAAAAAACAGAAAACAAAAAAAAAACAAAGAACAGAAAACAGAAAAAGCAGAAAACAGAAAAAACAGAAAACCAAAAAAACAGAAAACCGAATTAACAGAAAACAGAAAAACAGAAAACAGAAAAAACAGAAAACACAAAAAACAGAAAACAGAGTCCAGACTCGGACTTGGGGACTTACTTACTTGGGGACTTATTGGCAGTCCAAACAGAAAAAACAGGAAACAGAAAACAGAAAACTGAAAACAGAAAGCAGAAAACAGAAAACAAAAAAAAACAAAGAACAGAAAACAGAAAAAACAGAAAACAGAAAACAGAAAACAGAAAACAGAAAACAGAAAACAGAAAACAGAAAACAGAAAACAGAAAACAGAAAACAGAAAACAGAAAACAGAAAACAGAAAACAGAAAACAGAAAACAGAAAACAGAAAACAGAAAACAGAAAACAGAAAACAGAAAACAGAAAACAGAAAACAGAAAACAGAAAACAGAAAACAGAAAACAGAAAACAGAAAACAGAAAACAGAAAACAGAAAACAGAAAACAGAAAACAGAAAACAGAAAACAGAAAACAGAAAACAGAAAACAGAAAACAGAAAACAGAAAACAGAAAACAGAAAACAGAAAACAGAAAACAGAAAACAGAAAACAGAAAACAGAAAACAGAAAACAGAAAACAGAAAACAGAAAACAGAAAACAGAAAACAGAAAACAGAAAACAGAAAACAGAAAACAGAAAACAGAAAACAGAAAACAGAAAACAGAAAACAGAAAACAGAAAACAGAAAACAGAAAACAGAAAACAGAAAACAGAAAACAGAAAACAGAAAACAGAAAACAGAAAACAGAAAACAGAAAAAACAGAAAACAGAAAAAACAGAAAACAGAAAACAGAAAAAACAGAAAACAGAAAAACAGAAAAACAGAAAAAACAGAAAACAGAAAAAACAGAAAAGAGAAAAAACAGAAAACAGAAAAAACAGAAAACAGAAAAAACAGAAAAAACAGATAAAACAGAAAAAACAGAAAACAGAAAAACAGAAAAAACAGAAAACAGAAAAAACAGAAAACAGAAAAAATAGAAAACAGAAAATAGAAAACAGAAAATAGAAAACAGAAAACAGAAAACAGAAAACAGAAAACAGAAAACAGAAAACAGAAAACAGAAAACAGAAAACAGAAAACAGAAAACAGAAAACAGAAAACAGAAAACAGAAAACAGAAAACAGAAAACAGAAAACAGAAAACAGAAAACAGAAAACAGAAAACAGAAAACAGAAAACAGAAAACAGAAAACAGAAAACAGAAAACAGAAAACAGAAAACAGAAAACAGAAAACAGAAAACAGAAAACAGAAAACAGAAAACAGAAAACAGAAAACAGAAAACAGAAAACAGAAAACAGAAAAAACCGAAAACAGAAAAAACAGAAAACAGAAAACAGAAAACAGAAAAAACAGAAAACAGAAAAACAGAAAAAACAGAAAACAGAAAAAACAGAAAAGAGAAAAAACAGAAAACAGAAAAAACAGAAAACAGAAAAAACAGAAAAAACAGATAAAACAGAAAAAACAGAAAACAGAAAAACAGAAAAAACAGAAAACAGAAAAAACAGAAAACAGAAAAAATAGAAAACAGAAAATAGAAAACAGAAAACAGAAAACAGAAAACAGAAAACAGAAAACAGAAGACAGAAAACAGAAAACAGAAAACAGAAAACAGAAAACAGAAAACAGAAAACAGAAAACAGAAAACAGAAAACAGAAAACAGAAAACAGAAAACAGAAAACAGAAAACAGAAAACAGAAAACAGAAAACAGAAAACAGAAAACAGAAAACAGAAAACAGAAAACAGAAAACAGAAAACAGAAAACAGAAAACAGAAAACAGAAAACAGAAAACAGAAAACAGAAAACAGAAAACACAAAACAGAAAACAGAAAACAGAAAACAGAAAACAGAAAACAGAAAACAGAAAACAGAAAACAGAAAACAGAAAACAGAAAACAGAAAACAGAAAACAGAAAACAGAAAACAGAAAACAGAAAACAGAAAACAGAAAACAGAAAACAGAAAACAGAAAACAGAAAACAGAAAACACAAAACAGAAAACACAAAACAGAAAACAGAAAACAGAAAACAGAAAACAGAAAACAGAAAACAGAAAACAGAAAACAGAAAACAGAAAACAGAAAACAGAAAACAGAAAACAGAAAACAGAAAACAGAAAACAGAAAACAGAAAACAGAAAACAGAAAACAGAAAACAGAAAACAGAAAACAGAAAACAGAAAACAGAAAACACAAAACACAAAACACAAAACAGAAAACAGAAAACAGAAAACAGAAAACAGAAAACAGAAAACAGAAAACAGAAAACAGAAAACAGAAAACAGAAAACTGAAAACAGAAAACAGAAAACAGAAAACAGAAAACATAAAAACGGAAAACAGAAAACAGAAAACAGAAAACAGAAAACAGAAAACAGAAAACAGAAAACAGAAAACAGAAAACAGAAAACAGAAAACAGAAAACAGAAAACAGAAAACAGAAAACAGAAAACAGAAAACAGAAAACAGAAAACAGAAAACAGAAAACAGAAAACAGAAAACAGAAAACAGAAAACAGAAAACAGAAAACAGAAAATAGAAAACAGAAAACAGAAAAAACAGAAAACAAAAAAAAAAACAAAGAACAGAAAACAGAAAAAGCAGAAAACAGAAAAAACAGAAAACCAAAAAAACAGAAAACCGAATTAACAGAAAACAGAAAAACAGAAAACAGAAAAAACAGAAAACACAAAAAACAGAAAACAGAGTCCAGACTCGGACTTGGGGACTTACTTACTTGGGGACTTATTGGCAGTCCAAACAGAAAAAACAGGAAACAGAAAACAGAAAACTGAAAACAGAAAGCAGAAAACAGAAAACAAAAAAAAACAAAGAACAGAAAACAGAAAAAACAGAAAACAGAAAAAACAGAAAACCAAAAAACAGATAACCGAAAAAACAGAAAAAACAGACAAAACAGAAAACACAAAAAACAGAAAACAGAGTCCAGACTCGGACTTGGGGACTTACTTACTTGGGGACTTATAGGCAGTCCGATTGCTTGCGATTCTAGGAGTCCCAACTTGAGTGCGTAAATGACATTCATCCTCCTAACTCAAAAACAAGAAAAATTTAGTAATTTTTGTCGCCAGTATGTAAGGATCTCTCTTGACTTCTCGTCCAATTACGATTTGATTTTTTTCCTCTAGCACCATTTTTTGTTATCTAAGGTTTTAGAACGGCTGTGAAATCCAAGGGCTTTCACTCACAGTCACAGATCTTGCGATATGATTCCGAAGAAGTTTCAATATAAAGATATCGACTCTCGTCACTTCAGCAGTTTGATAAATTCTTCTATTCGATATATAATGCTTCCAATCCATCTCAGGCTTTCTGTACAAACCAGCACATGCACGAAGGCATTTCCTTTCGAAAACTCTTGATTTCTCCATAGTACCAGCACTCTGGTTGTACCAGATCTGACATCCATATGTCCAAACTGGTCTAACCAAGGTCTTGTAACAGATAATTTTGACCTTTTGATCAATGTATTTGGAATGAAAGAGCTTTCGTAGGGCCATGACTACTTTTTGTGCCTTACTGAGCATGATTTTCACATGTTCAGTATAGTACAGATACTGATCGAGATGCACACCGAGGTATCGAACACAGGACTTATGTGGAACTCCTTCTAAACTACCCTCGCCAACCATGATGTGGAAATCTTTCCAATTATGTTTCAGGTCTTGACTGACCCCCTGCAGCGTTGTCCGAAACAAGATTTTTTCACACCTCTGCGCATTTATTTTCATTCGCCAATTGTCAGTGTAGAGCTGCACATTATTGAACATTTTTTGGTGATCGCTCTAAACTATTGTAGCTTTTCGGTCTGCCGTATAGATGATCAGATCATCAGCAGACGTTACCAATGATCGCCTAGGCGAGACGTTAAAATCGAAGCGGTTCAATAGCTTGCGAATGTATATTGAGAAGAGCAGAGGCGTAGTAACTGTTCCCTGCTGTAGACCATTCAAGACCTTGAATTCGCGCATTATTGTCAGATTTCCATCAGTTACAACAAACGATTTCCCGTATAAAATATTACACATCATGGCGACAAGGTGTTTGGGGAACTTGTCCTGAAGGAGTTTAAAAACTAGTTCATCTAACCACACCGTATCGAAGGCTTTCTCCATATCAATGAGACATGCTCCAACACATTTTCTATCATTTAGTTTCCAACAGATGTTTGAGGTTACTTTCATTATTGCATGTGTGGTCGAATGCCTGGCACGAAAACCAAATTGGCAATTCGGCATCAACTCATATTCCTCAATGTGGGCGTTTAACGCTCTGCTGAGTATCACTTCAAACACCTTGCTGATGTTAGACAGCAAGCTAATAGGGCGATAGCTTTTGGGGCATGAAGATTCTTTTCCTTTCTTCAAGATCGGAAATACCTTAGCCTTTTTCCACTCATTTGGGAAACATGAATTGCTCAACATGTTGTTGAACGATACCTTCACTTGAGACTTCTTGTGGAATTTGCTATTCACTTTTGCACGCTGTCTGGGTTCTGTGGGCTAATACCCCTCAATTTTTCCGCCCATTGATTGCTGACCTCACTCCTGAAGTATGACCGGATTAAGTTCCGGACATTCTTCAGGTGTAATTTCAACAAAGACAACGAGGGATGGTTGTAATCCAAAAATCGTCGATAAATATTGTTGACGCGTCTGAGAAGAAGGCTTTTCAATCTTTTCAACCTTGCGATGGTTGGTGTTAAATATCCTTCCATATTGTTTCGATGTTTAATCTTGGGAACTACTTTCTCAATCGTTTCCAATGTCAGCTTCTCTAACTTCGACAAATAGACATCTATTTCATCGTGAGTTAGATTTCTGTCATTAACAACCATTCAGCAAGAGTTGCCACCATCAAAAGGGGGACATTGCTTCTGGTACTCGCGATTAAACTTCTTTTGAAACTTTCCCCAGTCTGTTGTTTTGAAATTCAACCGATGATTTTCATGTTGAACTGGAATAAGGATGAAATCATCCCTGTGATGATTGATTTCCATTACGATTGCGTTATGGTCGCTATCGTAAGGAAGCACCTGCTGTTTCCTCTGAGGACTATTAAAGCTGAATTCAAGTCTTGCGTCGGCAATGCAGAGGTCCAAATATGAATTTGTCCTAGGGTATGTTGGGAACTCCGACCCATATAGATTGCACCTGTATTCAATTTGATTCTCTGTTATCCACGATTTCAGGAATACACCTCTTGGATTATTGGTGGCGGTCAGCCATGATGTATGCTTGGCATTCAGGTCACCAGCAATAATATAATAGTTATGCAGCCTGTTCAATTTGAGTATTTTGAACAAGAATTGAGCCTCTCCTCGAACTTGAGAACAGTTCCACCAGTTGCATAGGCAGAGATAACGAAGAGGTTATCCCCACTTGGCAGCTAGATTTTGATAACGGACACTTCAACAGAATCAAAGCTTTTGAATTCGACTTTTTCAATATTTTGGAAACAATAGGGTCTTCGAACCAATATCACGGTGCCACCTCCCCCATCACCTATTACCCTATCGTTTCTTACGAATTCGAAATCCTTGAATGTCATGGAGTGCCATGAATTGAGGTGGGTTTCAGTGAGAAGCATGATGTCAGGCTTTTGCTTAACAATGAATTCAAGGAGATAATCACGCCGATGTATAGTAACAATGGAGTTGACGTTGATCGAGATGAGGCAAATCCTATCCATGGGAATGTGACTGGATGAAAAATTATTTTGAGGCCTTTGAAACCCCTAAACGATGAAAAACAAGATTAATTTTCGTATCTTGTTTATCGATTCTTTCCGATAGAGAATTTAATTGCTGTAAAATTTTGAGAAGCAGCACATTATTGCCACTTACATTATTTACACTATTTCCCGCATTTTCTGCTGTTCCTCTAGCGGCTTGTGCAAATGATACTCCGGGCTTGACGAAGTTCGGAGCTAAGAAACTGCGGTGTATTTGTCTTTGCTTTGGGACAGACTTTAATCTCGCATCCTGATATCGGTAGCATCCTCGATATGATGCCGGGTGACCAAAAACACCGCAGTTAACACAATATAATCTCTCTTTTGGCGCCGTCTGCACGTCCTTGCATTTAACGCATCGGTAATGCATGGCGCAGTTGGCAGCCGAATGCCCAAATCGTTGGCATTGATAGCACTGATTGATTTCTCGTTTCTGGAGGCGTTCCCACCTCACCACTCGGAAATTTAAATATCTGATTTGTTGAAAAGCGCTTGGACTGCTCTTAGTTGATATTTGTACTCAATAAAGTGGTAAATTTTTTTTTTCTACCGTCGAACTTCTTGTCGCGAATGTTTTAACTGAGATAAATTCGATTTGTAGTGCTGCTTCCTTGAGAAACAGAAGAAGATCGACGGTAGCTTCTCCGCCGTCAAAGCCCTTCAACAAGAACTTCTGGTTTTTCTCGGTTTGGGGGTATAAGTGAAATGCGGAACCTCCCCAGAATTTAAAGCATTTTTTGTTGATTTGAAATCAACCAGTAATTTCGTTCTGATAGATAACTTCTCGGAATTGAATCGTTTAATTTCAAAATTTGTTAATTTGTTTTCGGTTGCCAAAAGCCGAAAAATGTCCTTTCCGCTTTGACCGAAGACATTAATTGGCGGAACTTTCTCTGGATTCTTGGCTACTTTTTGAGGAGAACCAGCAGAACTACACGCTGGTTTCTTCTCCTTATTTTTGTTTTTTAAATATAGGATAAAATTATCATTATCTTTAACATTACCTCCTATATTATCATCCACCTCCATTGCTTGTTGAAGTCCATCCAGCGCTGCATTATAATTCTGGCTGTCATTAGTGCCCCCAGCATTTAATACCGCTTCTGGGATGACTGGTTTAACAGCTTTCTTCTCTGTTGCTTGCGTATCGATTTTTCGTACCGGTTCAATATCTTGCACTTTCTTTGCTGTCTCGAACATATCTTCGTACGTTTTGATTCTTAATTTTAATTCTTCGATTTCAGTTTGGAGTCGACTCACTTCCTGCCTATCCTCGACCACTTGAGTCTTACGGCTGCCATCTGCGGACTCGTGGGTGCTCGTGTGTCTTCGCTTGTTGACACTTGCCGTCAATTTCACATTGTCACTCTCCCCGGGGCTCCCCAACGGAGGGAAGCCGTCGGGTTCCTCCATACAGCAGTCCCGAGTTGTCTTAGGTTTGTTTCCTTTGTTGATTTATTGATATCGTTGGTCGGTGCCTTCAACGATAAATTCTTCCCCAATAAAATCAAAACTTGTTTTTGACGGGCTCGTAAAAAATTATATCAAATTTTTTGAAACTGACTTTTGTGAAAAATTAATTAATTTTTAAAATTAATGACAGGAGCGATTAAAAACACGTCTACACGCAACGAGTGCTAGACGTAGAATTTTAGGAACACGTCTGAACGCAACGAATGCTATCCGTAGAATAAACAGTATCCAGTGGACCTAGTACTGATTAATTGCACTTTGAATAAGGATTCATTTTATTATGATTTCCTCTGTATATCTGGGTTTTGAACAGTTCAAATTTATGGCATGAGACGCATATAAACTAGTTTATTTATCAAACAGTTTCCGTTTGTCTCTATTTTACATTCAATTTCAGGATTTCATCCATTTTTCTTTGAGCGCAATTCCGGATATTATTTCATTCGGAAAATTTTAAATAAATAGTGGGTTGCTTAAATAACTTGTGTTATTAGAAAATCCTTAAAAATAAGCATCGCGCAAAGCGTAATTTAATTTGGTTTTTTTCTGCTTATTTGATTAGCTAAAATCTCAAGACATATATCAATTCTGAGTCAAATTTTCAGGTCTACTTGAATGATTTCTATATTTAATCAAAGTTAAAATTATACTTTCAAGGCCAAGAGAAAACAGGAATGACTTTAATGTAATTTTTTTTTTAAATTATCAGAGTCATTTATCAAACCGTATTTCTACTTAATTTTTGACTCATAAATTAAATTGCGAACATTTTCTATGCATCATTGGCCTACTGACAACGGAGTTGCTTTTACAATCTGCCCTCCAATGTTTGAGTGAAACTTTTGATTACCTCAAGGATAACATGGACCATTTCCAGCGATTGGCCCTTTAAGAATGTTTTTTACATGACAATGTCAATATTATATACATTTGTATCATCCAATTGCCTTGACAAGGATAAAACCCATTTCAAAAACATTTTTCTCAATTTACCATAAAATCGTCCGTTCTCCCCCACATCAGATTTTCCACGGCCACAGAAATGTTTCTTTCCCCAATTTCAATTGTTTACGATAAAGTTTGCGATCTAGTTCGAAATTAAAAATTCAAATTTTCACTTTTGTTGTTGAGCAATGAAAAGATACAAAGTTCAAGGAAATGGTGGTGAATGCAGGAGACGAAGTTTGTCGATAAAGAAAAGCGCAATATTCGTGATGTCCGTACTGAATTGGCTGTTCGATTCGAAATCATCTCATTTTCTCGTTCACAAGTCCCGGTCCGAAGGAAGTCGTAATGAAAGATTCAATAAGTTTCAAGGGTTGAATTTATTGTTTTTCTAGTTGTTTCTTCGATTCCGACTTTTCAAACAAACTTTGAAAATTTTCAGTTTATTTTCTGTTTAAGAGTTTTTCTTTCTGCATATCAAATGATATCTTTTTCAAATATCTTTTAGCAAGAATAATTCCTTCCCCTAAATGTGAGCGTTGATGGACAAATGCTTGTACTTGTATTTTTGCTGGAGTTCAAAGAACCATTTTTATTTTGAAACTGAACATTTTGCTGATCGAAAAATGTACATAAATATTAGAATTGATTAAGGATGAAGGGAGGGAGCAAAAAATTTAGAATAGGAAATTTTCGAGAGAATTTCATAGTATTATGCTAATTACATTAAAAAAATAAATTTCAAACTTTTATAGCTTCAACCAAAAGTCCACTGCCTATGTCAATTAGTACTTATAGTAAATCAAGAGTCGTAAATCAAAAAACTTAACTAAAACTTGACACAATCATTTCCCCCTCCAGTTTTAAAGTCAAACTGTGAATAAAAAAGCAGGCGACAACCCCCAAGATGACTACCTCGGGAATTTATTGCTCATTTTGTTAATGGCTCGGGTAATGCAT
The DNA here is from genome assembly GCA_963969285.1 of Odontomyia ornata. NCBI lineage: Eukaryota > Metazoa > Arthropoda > Insecta > Diptera > Stratiomyidae > Odontomyia > Odontomyia ornata. The sequence goes on from OZ017739.1 coordinate 45,621,609, forward strand.
TAAGAGGCGTCTGGAAGGACACAAATAGAAAAATATGGACTTGAATTTATTTCAATTACATTCTGATCCTCTTCAGTTGACAATTGGGGACTGTTGGGGCGTTTTGCTTTTCCCTATTCTGAATACCATTAACTTAACAGAATAGACTTTGTTGCGTACGCAAAACACTTCACGTTTACCGGGAAAGACACATCCTTCGACGTTCACTCGACGGGTGGTCGAGTTATTTCATTTCCCCTAGAGTTGATTGAATTGTGCATTTATTTTAATTTGATAGTGGCGTAGTCTCAACGTATGGACAGAGGAATTGGCAAGTCACTCTCTTGCCCAAAGGTTTCTCTAAATGACATTAAAATTACTTACTGTTTGATATAATATCACGAAAATTTGATTTATGTGGAGTATTGGGCATTTTAGCTTGGATATTTTCTCAACATTCTGAAGTTTACTTGAATCTATGGTATTAGCATAGGCTCGTAGGTTTTTTAATACTGTGGGCAAAACTATAAATTTAAATCATTTGCTGCTTCATTCTTAACTATACACAAATCTCTCAAATTTCTTCTGAAAATTGCATTTGAATGCATAAAGAGCGAAGAATGATTAGATTAGAAGAATGCAATACTAATGTTAGGGACATATCAAAACATGAAATATTACAGCACCTTCTAGTAACCAGTCTTAGTCCCACATATTGACAAATAGACAATACAGAACTCAACAATAGGTAAAATATTTAGCGATTTCCCTCTACAATCTGGTACTAGACTAGCTTCTGAGATTTACCACACAAAAATTGTGTCAAATTAAAAAAAAACTGCAAGATTACAAAACGATCATACAGAATCCTCTCCATGCAAGTTCAACGTTGTTTATATATATTTTTTGTACCAATTTCGAGGTGATTCAGGGTTGTATTGGGATTAATCTCAGTTGATTTAAACATCAAGATGTCAGGCATTTTTGCTGACAGTCCCAATCATACACTCAAACTAAGATCCAGAAAAATGCTCAACACCAAAAAGCAGCAATTTTCTAAATAATTGATCTTAGCGAGTGCGCAGAAGTGCCTTGACATTCGCGCGGTAATCAAATCATTGTGTATCGCTGTATACAAGGAAGCACTAGCTTTACTTTAAACAATATATCCAAACGTATCCGGCCTGGGTAAAGTAACCAGGCCTCTGGAAAAATTCCGAAAGTGTGCTACACATGGTAAATGGAAGCTATGGATTCTATGTGAATGTACTAGAGTCCTAATTTTAGAATTGTGTGGTTACAGTTCTCGTCGTTATTCAATTCCCATTGTCTATTGAGTTACAAGAAACAAAATACATAAAAATATATATGAGAGGTATTCTCACGAAAAGCAAACACCTGAAAACATATTCAAAAGTCAACAACCGCAATTCCCCCAAAATTCTCAATTCCAGACAACATACGCGATCTAATTGCAATTGCAACAGAACTCAGATCTTTACATGGGAACATCTGAGTGGCATCTGTAGTGAAAGGTAGGTATGAAAATGTCCGTGTAGGACTGCTGCGATGGTCTGCTGCCTCGGCGAAGAAGATGGTAAGATCCGCCGTGATTGGCCTTGTTTGGGGACGCGTGAATGAGCTGGCAGGCTAGCGTTGCGGTGTCGTGGGGCGGGTTCATTCTCCCATCACAAGGACCCACTGCAAAAGAATTTCGCATTCACGAATTCTCGGGTCACAAAAAATGAAGGCAACTAACTGAGGGTGGAAATTGCTTGTTCAGAGAATAAGTTGAAACGAGTAAACACAAACGGACTTGCGGAGACTTCGTCGTTACCTGACGATTTTTATGGCTTCTGTTATGGTTGTTATTGTGACTGGGTGATGTAAGTGACTAGTTGGTATGATGACACAATAATAATACACACGTTAATTGATACATTTTTGTATTGAACACAATAGACATGTTACATCGTGAAAGGCTGATACGAGACTGACTGTCAAAGGAACGGCACATAGAAAAAAAATCCCCGTTGGCAGCACCAGCCGGAAAGGTAAATTTCTCGTATGTAGCGTAAAGTTTCGAAAAAGAATTTGGCTTGCACTACTAAACTTCTGTCTGCAATTTTCGTAGTACCACATGGGTATTTATTAACATTAAAAAAAATCTGGTCACGTTCGTTTTTAGAGACCTTTTATCGAGGCGCAAATATTTTGCTAATTAAATTGAGTTGCACGCGTATGGATTACATATTGAAAATCGGCGGATCATAAATTGTTGTAAACATATAAATACCGGTTTCGCCCTTCTCGCATTTGCTGTTTACACAGTTCACAGTGGTAACCACACAAAGGTTTAAATAGCTCGAATAGTTAATTTCAAAAGATTTCCATAAAAAGTTTATCAGCACTTGCGTTGCACTTAATATATACATTTTCAATTTTTTTCTGAACTATGAGGGCCGTCATTTCGATTTTTATTGAAATCGGCTGTTAAAAATATTAAGCTGTAAATTTTCGACTTTTTTATTTGCCATTCGATTTGCATGATTAAATTAAATTAACTTGCGTTAATAACTTATAATTTCAAGTTTCAACGGAATCTGTTGAGAATCTTGGCTGCTAGAGAGCTACAGAAATAAAAAAAATTGTATGCCACCCCCTTGTATGGGGAGACCCGCCTGTATGGGGAGACCCCCCTTAAATCCCTAAAAATATTTTCTTGCACTGCAAATTTCAAGAGGCACCACTTTTGACCTACGTAGAAAATTTCCTCATTCTAGCTCATGTGCTTTGCGAGAAAACTTGTTATGACGCACGAACAAACGGGCTGACGGACGGACAGGCAGACAAGTCACGATTTTATAATTTTTTAGGGTATTGTTAAAAATATTTTACAATATCTTAAAAATGATCTGGTTTATAAGTTCTTTCAAGTAAAGTCATTTAAAGCGTTTCCATGAAAAATATTCATTATTTCAGTTGGTATTAAAATAGCGAATTGCGCTTGCCTTCAGACCTTTGGGGGCCGCCATTTTGAATGCATGCATTTGATTTTGGATTATTTTAAATCTGTGTATGCTAGGACCTCATCAATCAATGTACTATCTCGTTCAAATAGGAGTTTCACTCTAGACAGGGCAAAATAATTCAATTTTTAAAGAAAATGGCAGCTAAAAATATTAGGCTTTAAATTTTCGAATTTTTTATTTTTCATTCAATTTTAATAATTTCCTGCAAAATACAAGAACATAGTACAGAAATTCATAATCTCAAGTTTCATCAAAATCCGTTGGAAAATGTGACCGCTAGAGGGCCACAAAAACATGAAAAAAACGCATATTTAAACGGCCGCCATTTTGAAATTTGCAAATGCATGATCACCAAAATATCAAAGACTGTAGGTCCAAGTAATGTCTATCTTGAGACCAAGTTTCATATATGTCGGATCAAAATTGCGACTTTTAAAAGCCTTTGAAATTTTGACCTTCAACTGGCCGCCATTTTGTTTTTTGCAACCTGACCTCCAGTTTTTTTACGTAATTCTTTAGATACTTATAATTTCTATCAAATTATCGAGTTTTATGAAAATCTGTAGAAAGCTTTGACCAGTATTACAACAACAATATTTTGCACGTTTTTTGACCTTTGAGCGGCCGCCATTTTGTTTCTGCCGTACTGACTTTGGATTTTTTATTGTGAGATTCATCACATACATCAATGAACTCTTGTACCAAATTTCATCCAAATCGGAGCTATACTTTGGTCAGAACAGAAATCACGATTTTTCGTCTAAAATGGCCGCCATTTTGTTTTTGCATGGCCGATATAGCTGGTTCACAAACTAAACCGAGATAATTACCCAATACAACTTTCCTGAAAATTTGGTGAAAATCGAAGCAAAATTGCAACCTCTAGCGTGGTCACAAATTTCGTTATGTCCCATATATATATATATATATATATATATATATATATATATATATATATATATATATATATATATATATATGATGCTCTCCGCAATAGGTAAATTTCTCTCGAGAAATTTACCTAAAAACGATTCACAATAGTCTCCCCCACTTAATTAAAACATATTGTTACATGTACAAATAATTACATGTACAAATAATTCTGCGAGCTACTGTCGCAATTGTTTTCACAACAATGAAGAACACGAATTCACTCGAAACCACGAGAACCCAACAAGCATGATCAACATCTGCAAGTGACGTCACTCCATCCATTAAATTTGCTCGAATCTACCAGGTACCTCTCGGTAGAACATTCGCCAACGTACGAGAAATGGGTGAATAGGTAGAGACCCTATATAAAGGCGAGCTGAATGAATGGGGGGATCATCATTCATTCGACCGCGAGAAGAACTGCGATTGTGTGTGGGAAGCGATATTCTTCGAGTAGTAGAAAAGTGTGTTTCGTAATAGTGAAGTAATTTAGAAGACAATTGCGATAATAAATTTATGGACAAGTGTTAGATAATTTCAATAGTGGCAATTAAAATTAGTGAAAGTGTTAACTGATTATTGTGCATTTTATTTAATTGAATAAACTCTTTTAACTTAAATTAAAAGACATTGCGTTTTCACTTTCCCGGAACGTTAAAATTATAGGCCGCGAACCAATAACACGCGACAATATAGAAATACTCGTATAATTTTAATTCTATTATTCGGTGACATAGTCTTTCAAGAAGTTTGGAGGACATCGTTGACGAGCAGATCTGCGTGGTGGTAGCGTCGGGTTGTTTGTGTTCCCGTCTGCTGGTGTCTGTTGGTCAGGAGTGCCACTAAGTGTTTCTGGCTGATTGACACCTGGCGCAGTCAATGGCGTAGGCTGTGCGTCCATTGGTGGTAGCTCATCAGCTGGCATGTATCGATATGGAACACCTAGGCTTGGGGCTGGTCTTTGCTGAGATGAAAAGGTGACTTGTTTCTTCGGGACCATTGTTGAAACTAGTTTGTCGATGTGCATTTTTATAGTTCGGCCTGAGTCTAAGTCAATGATATAATGGTACTGACCCAGTTTTTGTTCGACAGTCCCAAATTGCCAGCTATCTTGATTGTTCAGGTGCATTCTTGCCTGAACTCTCTCTCCCATTTGGAATGAGCGGATGTGACAGCTGCTTCGGCTCGTTGGCATTACTGCTTTTCTGTTAGGCAGGAGAGCATCAAGGCGTATTCTAATTTTCCTTTTCAGGTAAAGTTCTGCTGGTGACCGTCCGAAGGCTAATGGTGTGGCACGGTATCGAAAAAGGTTATTTTGTACTTTTGTGGCTATTGGTGATGAGTCTTCAGCTGCAGCTTTCAATCTTCTTTTCAGGGTTTGTATATTTCTTTCTGCAAGGCCATTAGTTGATGGGTGACCTGGCGCAATAAACTTCTGAAACATTCCCCTTTCTTTACAGTGTGTCTGGAACTCTTCACTTTTAAATATGGCAGCATTATCTGATACTAGGACAGATGGGTAGCCATGCACAGAGAATATGGTTTCTAGGAGTGTGATAGTTGATGCTGATGATGGTGCTTCTTTGAGTACTCGAACTTCAGCCCACTTGGATTTTGCATCGACATACATTGAGAAATAATGGTTGTCAAGGGAGCCTGCATAGTCAATATGTACCCTCTCCCAGTTGTCATCTGGTGGGTCCCATGGATGAATAGCGGCTTTCTGTGGATTGTGCCGGACTTGGGCACAGGATTCACAGGTTTTAACAATTTGCTCGAAGTCCTTGTCTAAACGTTCCCAATATACATATCGTCTGGAGAATTGTTTCATTTTTGTAATGCCCAAGTGTGAGGCATGCAGTTCTTCCAGAATTTGGCATTGTAGAGATTTTGGTATGACTAGGCGGTCCAATCTGAAAAGCATACCGTTAAAGATGGTGAATGGTTCATCTCTTTGACTGGTTCTGAGGCTGGTCATCAGGGTTTGAAGGTTTTCATGTTTGGCTGTTTCTTCAATAATAGTTTCTGAAGTTATAGCTGGGCTGGAGATTTGAAGTAAAGTTTCAGCAGACAACGCATTGACTTTTTCATTCATTGATGTTTCAGATGTTCTGAGCAGTTGGGGAGTTGGAGCCCGAGAAAGACAATCTACGTTCTCGTTGTCTTTTCCTTTTTTACAGCGTACCGTGAAGTCCAATCCACTTAGAAAGGAGGCATAGCGTAAAAGACGGGCAGATGTCATCTGAGGTAATGCTCGATGTGGATGAAAGATACGAGACAGCGGCTCGTTATCGGTGACAAGGGTGAAGTTTCTGGTATAAACATAGTTGTAGAAGTGTGTGGCTGCGTAAATGATAGCCAAGGCTTCTCTATCAAGTTGACTGTAATTGCATTCAGCTTGGGTCAAAGCTCGAGAGGCATAAGCAATAGGCTTTTCATGATTTTCCACTTCATGACTCAAAACAGCCGGTCGGGCTGGCGTCTGTTGTGAGGATCAAAGGTTTTGCTGGATCAAAAGGTGTTAATACCCTTTCGCTACACAACTCCGACTTTAGGTTTAAGAAAGCAGCTTCAGTGGAGGCTAACCAAACGAATTTTCCATCTTTTTTGAGTAGGCGTCGTAGATGAAAAGATTTTGTGGAGAAATCAGGAATGAATTTTGCAGAATATGTCACCATACCCAAGAATCGTCTTAATTCCTCTACATTTTTAGGACGTGGCATGTTGAAGACGGCTTGAATTTTCACAGGTGACATTTCAACTTTATTGAATGAGACTATGTGACCAAGATAGCTGATACTTTCTTTGAAGAAGGAACACTTATTTTTAATTAGATGGAGATCGTTCTCCTTGAGTCGTTCTAAACAAGCAATCAGGTTTCTTGTACATTCTTCCATTGATGAGCCATGGCAGATAATGTCATCAAAATATGCTTCAACGTTTGATATGCCGTTGAGAATTTGTTAGAGTATTCTATTGAATTCAGATGGTGCTATTTTGATACCAAAACTGAGACGATTCATTTGAAATGTGCCCTTGTGTGTCGTGATTGCTTGGATTTTCTGTCCTTCTGCATCCACTTTGAAGTGTAAATATGCCTTGTACAGGTCGAGTTTGCAGAAGTACTTTGAATTTCTGAGGCTGTGCAAGACTTCATCAATGCGACGAATTGGATGATTGGCTGAGACTAATTTTGCGTTGACTCCACATTTGTAATCAACACATAAACGAACCCCTCCATCAGGTTTAGGTATTACGACGAGTGGTGATCCCCAGTCGCTTGAGGATACTGGAGTAATAATACCTTGTGTCTCAAGAGTTGCAAGTTCTTCCTCGACTCGCTGGCGCAGTGCAAAAGGGACATCGCGTTCCCTAGTAAAGATGGGTTTTACTCCTTCCCTGAGCTGAAGTTTTATTTCTAGGTTTGACACACAACGTATGCGTTCTTCGAAAATAGTTGCGTATTGCCTGAGTATGTCTTCAAGAGGAGTGACAGCGTTGATTGTAACTACATGATCTGAAGTGAGCCGTTCTTTATCGATTTCTTTGAGATCAATTCCGAGAGTGCGAATCCATATTTGACCCAGAAGTGCATCAAATCCTGCAGGAACAATGAATAGGTCCGCATCAATTTCTCTATTTTCATATTTTACCGACAGTGAGACTTTCCCTAAGGGCTTTATTATATGAGCTGAGTAAGAGCGGAATGATACCTGTGTTGGTTGTAGTGTAGCATTGAGACCAAGACGTTTGAATGCTGTCTCTGATAGAAGTGAGAATTTGGCTCCTGAATTGACTTCAAATGCCTGTGGCTTGCCATTGAGAAACAATTTGACGATAAATTTATCAGAACCTGGGCTGAGCTCGTATAAGTCTTCAGTGCAGTGAATGTGACCAATACCATATTCTGAGTCAGAGTTTTGATCATTCTGAGAAGACTGTGTTGCGATGGCATGTGTCTTTGAATTTCGAAGAATGGTGGTGATACAGACCTTGGACACATGACCAATTTTCTTGCAGGAAGTGCATTTAAGCGCGTTGCGGTCGATTTTGCATTGATTTGCCTTGTGGTTCGCCCTATCACATTTGAGACAGAGTCCATCAACACCCAAAGAACGATAGTCAACCCGTGTCATGTGTTGGGACTGTGAACTAGGACTTGTATTTCGACTTTGGTTGGGTTGTGATTTCCTATGTGACCTGTTGACCCTTGAGACATTGTTTGTGTTACTACTGAGACTGGTGAAATTATCTGAGATTTCGGTAAACTGGTTGCTTTCTAAACGTGATGCTTCCAATACTGTGGCTTTGTTGAGCAGCTCATCGAAATTTTTGAACGCATAGTGTTGTAAGAGCTGTTCTTGAATCCAGTTGTCTTTTACTCTTCTAACAAATTGGGCAGATAAAAAGGTGTCAGCAATGGAAATCACTGATTTGCATTTACATTCAACATAAAAATTACAATCTTTCGATTTCTCTTTCAGGGATGCAACGAATTCTGAGATTGATTGTGTTGGCTGCTGAGTAACATTTAGGAAATAATGCTGAGCGACTACAGTTGAGACAGGCGGTGACAACATATTTTTGACAAGTTTGATTAGCTCAACAAACGGAATATCTTTCATGGGTTTCTCAGGAGCCAATAATGTAGCTAAGTTGTTATAATGCGTAGAGCCAATTGATGCACACAACAATTGAGACATTGTGATAGGGGAATCCACATTTTTGAGACTACAGTAATTGTCAAAACGTTCTAAATAAGAAGTAAATCTTTCCTTCCTGGCGTCATATGATTCGAACGGTGAGACTTGGGGAGCTGAACCGGATCCACTTGTCCCCAATGCGGCAGTGAAGACTGAGAGAAATTTTTCGAATTGTTGTTGATCCATTTTCCCAGCTGGAGCTGTCTCGGAAAAGACACGAAAAAATGGCGGCTGAAAACGTGGCAGCTACGTGGCGGAATCTAACTGTTTCACTGTGTCACACTGGTTTTCACTGGCAGTTGCAAACGTTTTAACCCTCGTCACCAACTTATTGTGACTGGGTGATGAAAGTGACAAGTTGGTATGATGAGACATTAATAATACACACGTTAATTGATACATATTTGTATTGAACACAATAGACATGTTACATCGGGAAAGGCCGATACGAGACTGACTGTCAAAGGAACGGCACATAGAAAATAACGATTCACAATAGTTATATTATTAGATTTGTTTAAAAATAGCTAGATTAAAATTTCCACTGTTCTAGTAACATTGCTCTTTGATGCAGCAAAACAATTATAACGTTTAATTAATACGAGTACATCGCGGAGAAAGGTCGCGTTAGAATGGGGTCAACCGAAAAGACCCACATCACTCATTTCATTATAGCACGAAAATTAATTTATTATTTTGCATATAACTCAAAGGTTTATGCTACATTTCTTGAATTCATCAGCGAATTCTCATATTTCAGCTAAGGATATGTAAATCATGGGTTCGTAAACAATCATTGAAAGAAGTTATATACGAAATTTGAATCTTGAATTTACTGTTTTTCTTGACACAATAGAGCACATAAAGATAACTGTTCAGATTTACAGTAAGCAGCAGATGAAAAGACGCGATGATAGAAGGCAATATTCACACAGGCGCTACTTTTCAGCATCGCAACGGAATTACACTTTTTAAAAGTCGAATACTATTAATTTCTTCCACTTGAAATCATTAATATGCCAGTCATATTCCACTTGGCACCGACACATCCACTGGCGTTTGAATATATCCCAGCTTACTGGCACACAAACATTACTTCGCCGTTTAATTTCGCCGACCTGGATGCGATCGTGTTTCCCGTGAGTGGTCAAATCAAACGATATCTATCGAAATTTGCGAATCGTTATTCACTGGACACGTTCCAAGGTTTACACACTAGCGCGGCAATTAAAGGAAAACTGCAACGAAACTATTCTCTGCTGTTGCGATTAATTCAAGCAACATTCTTTCACATCACAATTCCTCCAGTTGGAAGCAATGAGTTGATGCGGCGCAATCTTTTACCGTTCTCGACCACCAAGCACTTGAAACCCGAAAAAACGACGTCGTCGTCTCGCGATGACGACATGAAAAAGGCTCAGCCAAATAGCAAAATGAACCAGAAATCGAACAAACCACGCACACACTCAAGTCGATTAATTTGGGGAAGGTGAAACACAAGCACAAACGCACGGTGACGATTCGATTACGTTCTTGAATTCAAACAAAAACTTCTTCAGTGGAAGCAACGAACAGCGTCTACTATCGCGATCTCAAATCAGGAATCAAAGAAATTGCATTGATAGTTTAGATCACTTGAACGCACGAAAGTAACTTCCACGAATAAGTATGTTTGTATTTAGATAAGTTTCAGTAATCCGTGGGAGATATGCAACACACACCGCACAGCGTCCAACCGTTGCCAATGCATACCATCAAATGTCCCCAAAATCTTAAAATTATCTTGCCGTTAGCTGGAACGAAAACGAATCTCCCGTTTCACTTCCAGTAACGCTAGTCCCCGTCCTCATGCACTCCGCAATGCAATCTCTCTTCGGGCCGCCACTCTTGAGTCGATTGCTCTTGCTGTTACGGCTGGCCCAGCCATCGTTGCAAATCTCATAGTTGTTGTCGTTGCAGATGCTGGTGTCGCGCCTGGGCTTGTTGCTGTTGTATTTGTACCTGATGTTGCATTGCAAAAATTTGTATTCTTTGTTGATTTCCTGCATTGCTATTGTTAGTATTTAATGTGGAATTATGATTATTTGGTTGAACAATATTGGCCAGTATTGACTGTCCTTCAGTTTTCATGCGCGTTGATTGCATCAAAGATGACCCATGTAAGCTCGTAGTGGAATTAGAGATCATTTTCCCTTAGTATGGTAGAGATTGAGGATTAGGTGCTTGAGTCGGTGATGGTGACTAGACTGTTTGAGGAGCTGGCGATGCAGATGTCGTCATGAAAGCAGGAGGCGATGGAGCGGGAATTGTTGGTATTAATTTTTCCGGATGCTAGAATCTTCTGTTGCTCTACAAAAAGCCTTTGCAGGGCTGCATGTATTTCGTTGTCATTCATACTACTAATGTTATTTAATTGTGGGAGTGGTTTGTTGTAAATTGGATTGTTTAGGATGAAGTCTGACGGCATACTAAGATTGGCCAGAAGATTTTTTTTGTAGTGGTGACAAGAGTTGCTGAATTTGCGTTTGTACGGTTTTCAATAGTTGTTGCTGTTATGGCGTCAATTTAATGGTTTGAGCCATGAGAACTGGAGGCGTAGCATTCACACTAATCAAAGTAGCAGCGTTTGAACAATTTTCGGTTGTGATTTCGGTGTAACAGTCACCGTAGGGAGATGAATTGCGTTTGGACCGATTCCAGACACATTCGTTTGGTGATTCATACCAGATGTTAGTACTGACGGTTGATGGGAAGCAGCAACAATGATATTTATCACATTAGTGTTATTTGAACCTACGTTATTGTTGCTATTGCTTGACTATTATCCATAATATTTCGCTGCCGCTGGGAAAATTTGCTGCATTGGTGCTGTCACGCCGACAAGCTTGTTTAGGCCCACTACCATTTTGGGTAGGAGATAGGAGGGTTTTTGGGCAGTTTACTTGTATGACTGCTCGATTACTACACATCCAGCAAGTCACAATGCAAGGATTCAGCATTTTTCTAGTTTAGTTAATTTAGATACATCTCATAATATTTCAGTTGTAATCATACGTCAAAACGGAATAAACGTTCTTTTTAAAAATCCAATTTCACGACCAATTTAATTAACTAGCACCCAAGCAAGGACCTGCGTCTCAGATTACCCGAAAGTAGTTCCGTTGAATGAAAGGTTTGGTTACTGAAGCGTCCGAAAATTGGAATAGAAAGCTCGATTAACCGTCTGTCAGTTTCAACTCGAGATAGCGAAAGCCGTGATCAATTTGATGTGCATGGCAGGGTTCCTACAACTCATTTATGCTTTTCAAGAAAAGAATAAGGAACATTTAATGAATAACGATAAAGTATGCTTGGGTGTCTTTTGACCCTACCTTCAAAACCCTTTAAAAGACAGATACTCTTACGATTTAATTTTAATCCAGTAAATTTCAATACAGCATCTTATGGCGCATTTGATGCTATCGTCGAGATATTTAAAGAGACAGCTATTTTTCAGCTGAGAGTTTTTTTACTGCGTCGAATTTATAGTTTTTTAACATCTGAGAACTGATCATGAATAAGTAAGGACAAGATTAACAGGATTATCTTACCAATTTTTTGTGTGCCCCATCATAGCGATGTTTTCTACATTGTCTTGGTTGCAAACTTGAAAAAACAACGAAATGTAAAGAGCAGACCACACGAGTATTTTGGGCCGAAAAAAGTGTGATGGCGAGGGTGGAAGCGAATGGAGGTACGATTAAAAAATTTGTTTATCCATATATTTTTTTTTCTTTTCACAAACCAACACCCCCTTTCAAAAATTTTGCGCACGGGCCTGCGACAACCCGTCATTGTATTGCGAAGGAACGAGGCGCCCGAATAACCTTCTGGACGAAAAGGAGTCGAGTGTATCCGATAGCTGCTTGGCGATGAAATCCTTACTCATTAATTTATTTTAAAAGATATATAGTAATATGCGGCTAGGCTAAAATTGTAACAGTGAGAAAATACTGTGATTTTAAGCATATTAGAAAAATAATTGAAAAGACAAATATATCAAAATAATACGTGAGGAATATGAAAATGTTTTGAGTGATTTTGCAAGAGAATAAAATTACTGAAAGCAAAATAAATCCAAATTTTTTACAATTTATAAATTATAATGAAAAAGAGGAGCTGGTATAAGATTAAGTAGATTTTATGAAATAATAAAAACACAGGATTTGCAAGTGATTGTATAAAAGAAATACTTTAAATCCAAACAAACCATAACTAACCTAAAGATTTTTTTCCTTTGCGATAATTTTCAAAAAAAAAACCTCCCACCATTAAATAGTTACCCTATTTATCAATATTATGTCACGTAGAGAAAATTTTAATATCTCACCTAGGCTTCATATCATACCGGAAGAAGAAGTAAACCGTCTGATTCCTGTAAACCTTCCGATTCGCAAGGTAAAAGCGGAAATTCTACACGTGAATATAGAGGATGTAGTCACTGATATTTTGAAAAGGGAGATGCCACACCTAGTGAAACAACTATTATTGCCCAACGTGAATGTAAACCTTGAAGTGGTTTAAAGAATAAAGAAAAACCGATTGGGAGACTGAGGTATGATTCCAAGTATAGTCATAAGCCCATGTGAATTTTCTGGGCAGGCCGGAAAGTTTAGTTCTAGGAAAAGGAGCATAGAGAATTCCAAGCACATATTCCCACCCTTCAATCATGCTGTCCACGGTCCCAAGCCCGTTTGAGAAAGGAAGTGGGAACCCCTTGTTTCTGCAACCCACAGTTTCCATGAATCCTCATCCTAAGCCCCACGATTAAACCATAATAAATATTCTCGGGGACGCACATTGGGTTTACGGGTTCTCCCAATAATGGGACATTAGATCCCTAGAAATGCTTTAAACTGTAAGTACATCTGCAGTTCTACTACTAAATCCTACTTATACCTCCATTGTCGGGAAGTGTAAGTAGGAGTAAGTAGGTGAAAGCGAGTCTTCCGCGCTTGACAACGGAATCGAAGGAATAACAATGTCGCCGGGATGGAGGTTGGACGACGGGCTAACTCCCAGTCTCTGGAAAATCGCACAATGTTTCGAAATCTGTAGGGTCGCCCAATGGGTTGGACTCACGGCAAAGACCTTGCAAACAAAATAAGGACTATGGCATTGGATCCTAGAAAGTTGATTAACTCAATTACCCTGGTGCTGTTAAAGAACTTTTAAAACAGGCCCGTCAATATAAATTAAAAATACTGGCAATCTACGAAACCAACTGTACTGAAAATGATATTCGAGACATGAGATCGCACACATTATTCAAAAGTGGGTAGGCACCTGAAAAACGAGAATCCGAAGTGGCCTTTATTGTGGATAGGGAGTTCAAATTGCACGTTATTAATTTGAGCGGAGTCAATGAACGGTTGTTCGCAATCAGTATGAAAGCGAATTTCTTAAAAATCTGGCTGATATATATTCATATCCCCATCGAAGAAAGGGACGAAGACATGCAGGAAAGGTTCTACAATTAGACGGAAAGACTAGTCGACCCATTGCCTCCAAACGACACAGAAATAATTTGAGATTTCAACTCTAATGTATTATAGCTTTCATGATGAAACAAATGACAAGGGCCCGCACCTGATTGACTTTACATGTAGTAGAAATCTAGTCGTAAGTTCGAGTTGCTTCCCACATTGACGCATTTATACAATGACCCGGGTATTACCGGATGGCAACACACAAAACCAGATCGATCATGTTCTCATTCAACAACGTTGAGAATCGAGCATACTTTACACTCGAACATACCAAGGAGCCAATTGCAACTCAGATCATTACTTGATCAAATTAATGTGGCAATGCCTAATATCAAAGGCATATTCTGCGAAGGCCAGCTCGCTACAAAAATTTGATATCCAAAGGCTTCAAACGGTGTCTGTGGTCAAAACTTTCACGGAGAGCTTCGACAACAAGCCGGCTCCCATCTAATCAAACGTATCGCTAAAGACAAGCAACGAGCTCTCGTTGGAAGTGAAAGCGGCTTTAAAGATCGTGGCAAAGCAGATGATCGGATTTCAAGCCTCGTGCAAGAGAAATGATTGGTTTGACGATGAGTGCCAGAATGCCTTAGACAAAAAGAATCAGGCGTACAAAGAACACGTACGAATTAAAACTAGGACAAAGAGAGAACACACCTCAGCAGAGTAGCGAAAAGAATGATTAGAATTAAGAAAAAACAAGTTGGGTAAACAGACCTACGCTCATGTCAGAAGGGTTTTGTATTCAATTTACAAAATGCAGTCACCGGGTTGAATAAAGTCAAGAAGCATGTCAATGACGATTTCATTGGAGAAAATATGAAATTCGAAGATCATACTATTATTAACAAAGTTGAACGAATTTAGACTTCTGAGGTTTTCGTTATTGTTATACTCATAAATATCTCCCTTGATAATTATTTCAGATGTCCATTTGCGAGGGAGGAAACATATTTCTCATGTGTTACCCCCCTGTGCCCCACTGAAGCAAAAACTGACAGTTTAAGAACTGTTTTGAAAAGCTCCTATGAAAACTTTCATTTCATACTCATATCGGCTACGTTTGATGAATTTTTTTTTCAGGGGCCACTCTCCTGTACTGTTATTATCGATGAATGGCCAATTTTTTCGAATCCTAGAGTTATTACAAAGCCCTTTTGCTAGGAGCTCTCTCCCACCTCCCTGATTTGTTTCACTTATGAGTATTAATTACAGGTACTCATCTTCAGTCATTCATTAAATTGAATCAAGTGTTCAAAGCATGCACCTTAAACGTTAAAGTTGGGAAAAAATAACTTAAAATTATTCAATTTTCGCAATTAAAACAGCCACTATTTTGTTTTACGATTACTGATACCACTAGCTGAACCGATTCTCAAAGATCTACATGACACCTATCATTCCTGAACTTTTGATGCAAATCCTAGCAAGACTGTAGTGTCTGAGTCGGTAAGAAGCGCATGTTGTTCCATAGCCATATGTTGCCATAGTAATACATGCAGTGCATATTGTTCCATAGTAATACAGGAAAATTCTAACAGCTATAACTTCGCTAAATATGATGCAATCTTTATAAAACTTGCAGGGTAGATCAATCTTATGAATAGTCATCCGTATGTTGAATTTCATTGAATTTAAGGGTACCGTTAAGATGTTATTCAAGAAAACATAAAATCGATAAATCATACTATTACTAACAAAGTTGAGTGAATTGCGACTTCGCACGTATTTGTTGTTATTGTACTCATCAAGGCCTACATTTTTGATTTTTTTCAGATTTTTCGGATCACAGGTGTCCAATCGCGAGGGGGGGGGACACAAATTTTTCATATATTTCCCCTCCCTGTGCGCCCCTCGAAGCAAACTTTGCCAAACTAAGACCTGTTTTGAAAAGTTCTTATCAAGACCTTTCATTTGATATCCATATCGGCTACCTTCAATGAAATCTTTTTTTCGGGGGGTCACTCTTCTATATGGGGAAACCCCCCTTAAATACCTTATAAAATTTTTTTGTAGTTGAACTTTGAAGAGAACACCACTTTACACCTACACACAAAATTTTGATGTTTCCGAGAAAAACTGCTGTGACACACGGACGGACGGACGGACGGACAGACAGACGGACAGACAGGACGCGATTTTAGTAGGGTTTTGTAAAATTATTTTACAAAACCCTTAAAATGACGATCAATTGAGAAGTATACATGCAAGTCTAGCAAGCAACAAGAGAAGACAAGCATACGACTTAGTGAAATGCCTAAAACGTGGTTATCAGCCCAAAATCATGCTCTGTCGTGATGACATCGACAATATGATCGCCGATGAAACCAGAATTCAGGGAAAATGGGCGTCATATTTGGAGCTCATTAAATATAGTGGTGTTCAGAAAGCCATCTATAGAATCATCTAAGACATTTGGCAACAAGAAGATATGCCAAATGAGTGGAACCAATCAATTTTATTCCCAAACTTTTGAAACAGGCCAGTCAATATAAACTAGAAATACTGGTAATTCTGGGAAAGATATTCTTGACATAAGATCGCAAACAATATTCAAAAGTGAGTAATATACTGAAAAACAAGGATTTGGAGTGGCCTTTATTGTGAAAAGGGAGTTCAAATTGCACGTTATTAATTTCAGCGCAGTAAATGAATGGTTGTGTGCGATCCATACAAAACCAAAATTTTTCAAAATCTTGATGATGAATATTCACACCCTCGCTAAGGAAACAGTCGAAGAAATAAAGGAAAAGTTCTACAATCAAAAAGACTAGTTGACTCATTGTTTACAAATGACGTAAATAAAAATTTCAAGGCTATGGTTGGCAATGTGCTATTTCATCGGGGAATGACTGGAGGATATAGAATTCACGATGAAACAAATGACAACGGCCAGCACCTGATTGACTTTGCATGAAGTAGAAATCTAGTCATACATTTGACTTACTTCCTACATTGACGTATTCATAAAATGAACTGGGTATCATCGGATGGCAACAAACAAAACCAGATCGACCATATTGTGATCCAATAACGTTGGGCCTCGAGCATACTTGACGTCCGTACATACCGTGGAGCGAATTGTAGCTTCAATCATTGCATGATCATCATCCCCCCTTACGCTTTGAAATTTCTTATAATGCTTTTGTCCGTTATCGTCGGAGAGAGCATCAGGGCTATAACTTTTATAAAACTAATCATGAGCAACTTACCGTAACAATTTGCTCTGTTGATTAGTCCTCCTTCTTTCGCGGTCTTGATTTGTATACTTGTTATAACAATTTCTATGAATTCTTAAATGCTGCTATTTCTTACTCGACTCTACTTGTCAGTACAAGAAACTCTTTTGACTGTCCCTGGTTAACTCTCGATGTGAGACGACCCTTGAAAGCTAAAGATCGAGCTCTTCAACGTTTTTCACGTGCTAGATCCCCCGAGTCGCGTACAGCTTTTTGTCATCTGAGATCGGTAGCTAAGAAAAAGATGCAGATCGCTAAAATTCTTATCTTCGCAGTATTGAAGGCTCTCTAAACTTAAATCATTCAAAACCATTTTGGAAATATATACGCTCTCTTAAATCCTCTTCACAGTTTCTCATCCTCGCTTGATTTGAATGGCTGCTTAGCAACTTCACCTCTCGAGATTTGTGACCTTTTTAGAACTCAGTTTTCTTCTACTTTTAATGCTTCTCCCAGCAATAGCCCTTCGTTCCCAATCATATACACGCCACCTTCATTCCCTTTTACTTGCTATCCAGAAGATGTTATGAAGCTTATTTTAGAACTTGATGACTCTGTTAGTTCAGGTCCCGATGGTATTCCTAATCATTTTGTGAAATCATTAGCTGCTTCTATTTGTATCCCCCTTTCCTTTCTCTTCAGCTCTAGCTTATCTTCAGGCTCTTTTCCTTCGTGTTGGAAAGGATCCTATTCTAATCCTATTTTTAAAAAAAGGTAGCTCCTTAGACGTTGCCAGTTATCGGCCTATCTTCTTTTTACCCTGTTTCTCCAAACTACTGGAGAAAATCGTCTACTTACACCTTTTTTCAGTTACTCATGATTTGTTCGTTCCTGAACAACATGGTTTTATCAAAGGGCGATTGACCTTAACGTATTTGTTACAATTCATGACCGTTACTTCAACAGCCATGGAGGACCGCTTACAAGTCGAAATCTTGTATTTGGATTCCTCTAAAGCCTTCGACTCAGTACAACACAATATTTTGTTTAGCAAACTTAAATTTCTTAACGTTCCTGATTCTTTGCTCCACTGGCTATCATCTTACTTATCCAATCGTGTCAGTCAGGTATCTTTTCAAGGCTGTCTTTGTACTCCCTTCCATCTATCTTCCGGTATTCCTCAAGGATCCATTTTGGGCACACTATTGTTCACTTTGTACATAAATGACATCATCCGCTATCATCAACTCCTCCTGCCTTCTTTATGCAGATGACATCAAAGTTTTCAAAGTAGTGTCGTCAATCAATCACTGTGGTTTGCTTCAAGAAGATTTGAATGCCATTTTATCTTGGAGTTCTTATAACCAACTTAAACTAAATGCTTCTAAGTGCACCCATCTTTCATTTTCTAATAACGCTTGCCCTATTAGCTTTCAATTTACGTTAAATAATTCGTACCTATGTACGTTGACACACTTCAGGGACTTGGGTGTCACTTTCGACTCTAAATTAAAGTTCCATAATCATATTTCTGAAATGACTTCTAAGGCCTCTCACATTTTTGACTTGATCTTAAGAAATCCCTACATTTTTTCCGATCCTTTGTCGTGTGTTAAACTATATTCTAGTTTGGTTCGTTCCAAACATGAGTGCTGTTCGCCAGTTGGGTCGCCTCGTTTGAAGTGTTTGAAGCTCACGCTTGAAACTGTACAATAAAAAAAAATTACCAGGATCGTCTTCTTGAAATTCCGGATTCCCTACATTTTTTTATAAATCACGCTTAGCTATTCTCAATATTCCTTCACTGGAAATGCGTCAACTCTACCTTGATGAATGTTTCTTTTACAGGCTTTGCCGTAGTTTGCTCGATACTCGCCTTGTCAACCAGGTTCCAGTGAGGCGCGTTATGCGTTCTACAAGATCGTCGAATATCTTTGATGTTCCATTTGTACGTAGTTTGGTGTATTTTCACTCAACCCAGATTCCCTTGTAATCATGATTAACTTCAGCTTGGGCCCTTCCCCCTCTCGTATTTAGTTTGTAAAAGATTTTTCAACTGTCTTCTTTTCAACTCTTAGTAATTTTTCTTATTTATTTTCTCCTAGTTTATGCATTTTTGTTACTTTTATCTTGCTTTTTGCATGCTGTGCTATTATTTAATTCATTTTGCTGTGTTTATCTATTTAGTAATTCGATTTTTTTTCTGTTAAATAGAAATAAATAAATAAAAATTTAAGTTTAAAAGAACCTATTTATGCAGTATATCAAAGGCATATTGAGCGAAGACCAGCCCGCTACAAAAATTTGACATCGAAAGGCTTCAAATGGCGTCTGTGGCAAAAATTTTCACGGAAACCCTCGACAACTGGCACTTATCTTATCAGACGCATCGCAAAAGATAAGTAACGAGCTCTGGCTGGAAGTGAAAGCAGCAATTAAGACCGTGTTAGAACATATGATCAAATATCAAGCCCGGCCAGAGTACGTTAGACAAAAAGAATCAGACGTACAAAGAATACGTAGGTAGGAAAACCAGAACGACGAGAGAATACTATGAAAATCTCAGAAGAGTAGTGAATAGGATATTTAAAATTAAGAAAAGAAAATACAATGACGGGCAATTAAGAAGCATTATTGTAAGTCTAGTGATCAACACCACAAGATAAGTAATAAAAAAAGTAAAAAGCCTGAAACGTCGTTATCTGCCCAAAACAACACTCTGTCATGACAACATCGGCAATATCGTTGCTAAGGAAACCAGAATTAAGGAAAAATGGCCATCATATTTTAAGAACCTCCTCCGTTTTCCACACAGCTCCAGAATATTGAAGCCTATAGATGTTTGCGGAGAGCTTCCATTGGCCACACTAACTTTGGATTCAATTTGCTCCATCATCAAAGCTCAAAAGAAAAATTAAGCGCCAGGCATCGATGAAATTCCAGAGGAGCTCATTAAATGTAGTGGAAGTGGTGTTCAGAAAGCCATCCATAAAGTCATCCGGCACATTCGTCAACAAGAACATATGCCGAAAGAGTGGAGCCACCCAATTATATTCCTTATCCACAAAAAAGTGCAAAAATTATAGAGGCATATAACTGTTCTGTATGGCGTACAAAATATTTTGCAAAGATCTTAGAAAAGAAAATTGAATCATAAGCCAACAGTACTATTGGGGAGCATCAAAGTGATTTTAGAGCAGGTAGATCAAGGATAGGCCAATTTTTCACTGTTAAGCAGGTTCTTGAAAAATGCTGGGAGTTCAACATAGACGTACACCAAATATTCGCTGACTTTAAGCAAGCATACGATAGTATTCATCGTAACGTGCTATACCAAATAATGCTTTGTTGGGGTATCCCAGCCAAATAAGTCCGTCCTATGAAAATGACAATGACGTCGACGACCTGCCAAGTCTGCATCAATCACCAACTCACCGATGCCTTTAACATAAATATCGGACTAAAGCAGGGAGACTGGCTGGCCCCATTGCTATTCGATTTGGCTCTGGAGTATGCCATAAGCAAGTGACCTGTCGATACACGAAGTAAATTACTATACAAATCGAGCCAAGTAGTAGCCTACGCGAACAACATCAGCATTTTGTCATGGTTATTAAAAACTGCCAAAGAGCTCTTCCTGAAACTTGACAGCGAAGCAAAACAAGTAGGGCTACAAATCAATGAACATAAAATAAACGTCTCGACACTGTTGGGGAAAAGTTCTTCAGAAACCCAAAATATCACACTTGGCGAAAATAATATCGAAAATTTATCCACAAACGTATTGAACAACTTTGAGCGATGGATCCTGAGGCGAATAATCGGAGAAAGCTAGACGGGAGCTAATGGCGAATTCTATGCAACCATGAGCTGTATGAATTTTTTGTCGAGCAGGAGGTCTCAAGGATTGTAAGACTGCGGAAGCTGCAATGGGCTGGTCTCATGAACCGTATCGACGAACAATGGATACCCATAATGGTATTCGTTGGGAAAATTGAAAGCCGGAGACCAGTGGAGAAACCAAGGAAATGCTGGTCTGACTCGGTTGACGAAGGCAGTTCATTGCTGTTTGGCTTATGAAACCGGAGGACATGGTCAATGGATCAAGAGAGCTGGAGGCACTATTTGCAGGATGTGAGGGCCGGAGAGGGGCTGTAGTGCTACGAAGAAGAAGTTAGCTCATGCTATGTAATAAAATAATAAAAACTTTGAGAAAGATTGTAATTTGTTGATTTTTTGACCTTGTTTGTTTTTCTTACCCTACATAAATAAACATTGAGTATCTTCCTTTGTCTCAGCACTATTTCGCGTCCTAGTTTTATGTACTGCAAAGCTCTCATTTCTTTTCAAGTTCTAGAAGCGAAGCCTACTTCACGACATGACATAGTCCCAATGAAGGATGAAAGTTACTTTGGGTGTTGCCCAGGGATCTTTTCTTTGTCCAGACAGATAACTGAGACTGGAGATGCCAGATGAGTCGCACTTGCTTGACTACGCGGGTGATGTTGCGGCTCTGGTCACTAGACGCACTGTTGAACAAGCCCAACTTAGGCTATGAGAGACTGGATGGCTGCTCGCAGGATTAGTCTAGCACTGGAGAAAACCGAAGTGGTCATCTTGACAAAAAAGAGAATCCCAAGAGGAAGGATGACATACTAATCGAACCGAAGCCAGCGATGAAGTACCTGGGGCTACTGATTGACTCGAATATCAGTTTCTCTGAGCAAATCAGGGCGACGGCTGAGAAGGCTGCTTCAGAAGTATCGGATTTAAAGCCGTGGCTGAATCGAAGTCATGGTGAGACTGAATCCTGTCTGATCCAGCTTTTGAATGGGCAGGAGTGTTTTCGGTCTTATCTGCACAGGATTGGTAAGTCACGGTCCTCTGATTGTCGGTTGTGCCTAAGAGAGAAAGACAATGCCTACCACACATTTTTGGCGTGCACAAAATGAAGCAGGCTGTGACGGGGCCTCTACAGCGCAACGGGGGAACATACACCGGATAATATAGTTGCGGTGATGCTCGAATCGGTTGACAAATGGAACCAGGTAGCACATTATACTCGGGCAGTCCTAAAAGATAAAAGGGACCCTCAGTAGCCGGAGGCTGGGGAATCCCTTGTCTGGCAATTCCTCTTCCCCTCTCCTCTCCCGCTAGAAGAGGGATGCTCCAGCTTGAAGGTGTCTCACGGCATAACAAAACGAGACCTGGCCCGAAGTAATGTGTCAAACGGTTCCAGGCTGGGTCCTCGGGTTGACAGGGATGGTATTTAGTGGGTAGTCCAGTCGCCTTCTTGTGAGCTTGCGAGTCCCACACGCTGTGCGCACATTACATTCACCTTCCAACCACAAAAAAACCCCATTACATATGAGACGTTCTCGATACATCAACAGCTCCAGATAGCTCAGAAATTGTATAGCCGAACAGACCAGGTACCGTCTGCAGACTTAAATGAAGGTCAGACTATATTTGGTCTGTGGACTGTTAGCCTGTTAAATATTAATTACAAAAGATATCTTACAGTTAAGGCCAATTTCATAGATATTTAAACCGCCTCTAAAAAGATACCCTGGATAGACCATGGGAATGAATAGTCAGTCTAGGATTGTAGGGATTCGTATTTATATACCAAATTACAACTTTATTACTAGTTCACCGGATTCATACATTCAATCCATTATACTTTCATT
Source organism: Odontomyia ornata (assembly GCA_963969285.1). Lineage (NCBI taxonomy): Eukaryota > Metazoa > Arthropoda > Insecta > Diptera > Stratiomyidae > Odontomyia > Odontomyia ornata. Next base: position 45,644,653 of record OZ017739.1, read on the forward strand.
ACCACAAAAAAGTTATTCAGATATTTACATTTTCACATTTCACATGGACAAAAAATTATATATCATTGAAAATCATCTCTTGGAATAATGAAAAACATTTTACAGAAATAACATATCAATAAATGAAAGGAATTAACAACATTAAAACAATGTCCGAATTCAATACTTTATGCCATACAGTAATGAAATAAAATAAAGAAAAAAAAAAACTCTGAAAGGATGTCAGCAATGCTAACAACGAACCGCTCCACATTTGCAACAAAGTAAAAATTTTATGAAAAACCAAGCGACTCCCTTTTATTTTTACATATCAGTTGATGAGCAGTATTTATTTCATGAATATTAAATCCTACATGAAAGTAATTAATTAGTATACTCTACCTGGAAATTATCCTGAGCTCATCGTTATTACTCGTACCGATGGGCACGCAAGGATGGTGGGTGCCTTTGAATGGACAACTTCTGGCTTAGTATGGAAATATCAGTTGGTTTGGGCTTTGAACCACTTCTATATGGCGTTAAATTGCAAAAGGATATAAACTATGTTTCCAGGCAACGCGAACACAATGCAAAATGACGATGATATTGGTCAAGTGTGGACACCATCAATACACATGTCCATTTTCCCTATTAAATGAGGAAAGGTCATGTTATAAATTCCGAGTGGTGTATTAAAAAATAAATAAATATTTTAATTACTTTTTTTGCCAGGCAGAATTGTACTTTATGAATTGATCGTTGTTGATTAAAATTAATATCCGACATTGCTATGATTATGGGAAATACAATATAAAGTGTGTCAGTCTCCAGGCTGAATTTAAATGATATGACAATGGTAAGATGATGCGTAATTATTCAAAAAGTCACATTATATAATTATTTTTTATTTTTTTGAAACCCAATGATTAGAGCTGACTTCTCAAAGAAGCAAGCTAACACCATGGGACTGCTACTGTTAAGAGATACTCGCATATAATTTTTAGTATAGCCAGGGAGACGACAACGTTTTTTAGAAATTTTATTGGATGAACATGTCGTTATTAGTTAGTCGAGAATATATGAGAAGATGCTAAGCAAAGTTTTGCAAACATTGAAAATAATTTGATACAAATATATTTCAATTTACAGAATCTCTACAACTTTTTCATCAATATACAGAGAAACACCCATCATTTAGATGATTTTTCCTAAATAACTTCTTTAACGAAGAATAAGGAAATGAAAAACACATAATCTCTCATTACAAAGCTTTTAAAATTTCTACAATGAGGATTCAACTTTTTGCAAATATAGTCAAAATCGTCTCTCGCATAACGCATAACAAAGTGATGGGAAAGCCAAAAAAGGGAGAAATTCACCAACTGAAAGCAGCGGTAGAACAAATAAACGATTCTGAAATATTGTTGCTGTGTACACAGTGCAAGCAATATGGTGGTGATGTTGATACTGTTGTTGAAAATCATATAAAGCATTCTCCCGGTACAAAAGAAAACCTCTATCACAGCCATTTCCCTCAGCACAGGAATATCTGGATAGAAAGCATATATGAATGCTTTATTTCAGAAAACGATGACTATGTGTTCCACTATGTGGCATTCCGTCTACAAAGAACTTGCTTATACGTTTCGCTGCTACAATACTCGTAAAGGACATAAGACTTGCTTTATCCGTGCGAGAAACTTCTAACTGATATATTCAGTTATGCTGAACATCTCAACGAACAACTAAACTAGTTCAGGTGTATTTTCTTGTCTACGTTGCATACTCTCTATAAAATGTAGAATAATGAAGGAGGTGCAAGCAAAACCCTCTTTAAATTGAATACTGAATTTTGAATAAAACTTCTGTCCCCACTCTATGTCTACCTTTCAGTCCAGAGTAGGTAGCTTTTATTTTTGTGTTTAAATATAAATAATATCAGTGATATTTTCCAAAGATTCAAAGAGTTGAATTCTCTATGTCACTCAAACTTCTGATTTTCACACGCAAGAGGACGCTATCTATAGCATACTTATTCCTGACATATAATTAATTAAAATTAAATATCAAAGGTTTTCTGATCATTGATTATCCTGCCGCTACTCTTACCTCACATTCCGTTTGCATTGGGTACGTCCAAATAAAATTAGCTCTCTATATTTTTGCCCTATTTTTGGAGCCCCACAATGTTCTCTCCACTCATACTTAATCTTTTCCTGAATGATCTGTTGGGTTGATCCGATATAAGCTCTAGACATTCGGCTCGGCCAATGTCTTGAGTATTACTAACGCTTCGTACATTGATTCAAAAGCTATAAAAGTAAGTATCTGCGTGTGCATACCATATACTTTGTGCTCGTCCAGTTAGCTTAGCATTGACCAATCCACAAAGCTGAGGTAAATCGAAAGAGTGCACATACTTGTATAAAATCACTTTTCAAAAAGCTGCATCGTTGCTAGTCACCGATAGATGGCTACGTGAAAATTACCCAAACAATCTACTGCCCTAAGTTATTATAACTTTTAATCGGTATTTTAGTTGACGAAGCAATGAAGTGAATGTACCCAATAAGAAATACAATTGATTGACAAAAAAGGTAAACTTGAGGTAAGCATTATTTTTGCATAAATATCCATGGCCATCAACAAGTGAGTCACTTTTGATATTACGTTTGTCCTGCTCGAGACTTTTGCTTAAGTAGAATCGCCTCAAGGCATTTAGCCCGAGACTGACAGGCCCCAAGAGCATTCCAGCCCGGATTTAAGTAGCCGTACGCATAATTTACTAATGTACATCTTCAGTTGGTACACAACCAGCGAGCAATATCAGCCAGCGCAACCAGGATAGTTTCAGGCAATATGCAGCAACACGTACGCGTTACATGCCCTGCTCAAGGCTCTTGCTCGAGCAGTAGCATTCCTAAGGAATCTTGCCCAGGAACGTGCAAGTTATCGCCATTCCCATATAGCCGCCAGTGGCTATGCGACTAACCCGCACCACAAGCGACCTTGCAAACGGCACGCAACATCAGCGATCGTGTGATGAGTAGAATGTGACCAGACAACCGGTCCTGTGTCCGGCAATTCAAGCGAGATATCGCAATGTCTACAATATCGCCACCGGTAACCAAGCAACCAGCATGCATTGCCAGCAACTACACTGGACTGCTATTAATCCACCACCAACGGCGTGTGATGTCATTACAACCCCATCTGAAACTCGAGGATGCAATTGCTGCGATGCTCAGAGCGGTTCCAAAGCCAATCTCGATCGAGGTATGTATATCATGCACGCCAGGCCACATAATACACCCGTGATTAAACCGGGTATTAAGCGGCGAAGAGGTGGGCGCATTGTGGAGTATCGCTGCAAAAGTAGTTACCTGCGTCGATTGGCGCATCTCGCTATAACAAACGGGTTGCGGGAGTTGTTCACCAAGCAGTCCAAAACACTAAAGGAGAGATTTAAAGAAGCGCAGTGCCGTAAGCGGGAGGCCACACATGGATCTGTGAACATCGAATATCAGAATAAATAATTGTACTTAGTGAAACAAATAAATGTATTTAAGGAGAAATTCATGCATTGAGCTTTAGATTGGAGTTGAGTGAAGTTTTAGTTTAGGTATTAAAGGTTAATAAAGTGGATTCGCGTACGCACCGGAGTTATAAATACATCTGGCTATATTGATACTACGCCCAATAAAATTCACCTCCGTTAGTTAGGCTGAGGAAAAGGCTTAACAGATCTACGATAAATTATCAACTCCTAATCTTTGTTTGAGGCCGATATCCATAAGTCATTTAAATTAATCAATAGAGCTGATTCCCATCCCAACTTCTAAATGGTTACATTGAATGACAGGTATGCATCAAAAAACTTTCATTTAAAATACCTCAATTATACATAAAGTCCAACCAGGCACGAACATTCCATTAGTGGCTTATCTTTATCTCATTTTAGTCATTGTAAAGATTTTGGGGATCGTTTTTGAGTATAAAAGAAAGTTTAATAGACACTTCATGTATGTCACAATCAATCTTTATTTTATTCTTGGTCATGTCCAAGTTTTGGTCAAAAATCACCCTAACATACTTTTTTCCCAGTGTACCCCTGGCCACTTCCATTCTTACCCTGCATTTTACCCTCCTCCACACAACCAAGACCTTCTCTCAGTTTTCGAAATGAAACAATACTTGTCTCCATGGACTTCACAATGGATTTGCAAAGAAAGTCGGGAATTATATTTTATTCGCGTACAAACTGGCAGCCGAGTCCTGCTCTCTGCGCCTCCTATGGGCTTTCTTCTTGACCCCCTCCAGAACTGTCGTTGGGTTTCACGGGCCTCCTCCTTGAACTACTTGCGCTCGACCGCGATAACCGCCAACTTCTGCCTGACAAGAGCTTGCTTACTTCCCCTGTTGCATATACGAGGAGCCTCACTGGTCGTGACTGACTTATTCAAGGGCTTCTTCCACCTCTCTCTGTGCTCGTCTAGCGTGATCGTCCAGGGCCTTGCATGGGAGTTATTGGCCAATGCCTGTTCCAAGCTCGGAACAATGGGACCAGAAGTCGGCAGTTGGGGTAAGGACCCCGCTGGTAGTCATTAAATTGGAAACTTACGGGAGAGAGCACCCTGTGCGCCGGGGTAAGAGTACGTTTTATAACCTGTAAATATACGAACGTAAGAATTAGTCTGTTTGTTACCTGCCTAGGAACGCCGTACAGTCAGGGATTTCTCACCATCGCAAGCGTTGCGGATGAGCGCGGTGACTCAGTGGAACGTGGACGAAAATGCAATCTTTTGTGACCATAACCGGCACAGGCTAGTTATCCGGGATGGTCTACGAACTGGTAGTAGAAGAGGCCCGTGTCCTTGGCTTACGCCTAGTGGTACTCTATTCGCGTAGATGAAATAACTAAACTGGCCCGTGTTCGGCTTACGCCTAGTGATATTGCATCCACATAGATAAAATGACTGACTTGGCCCGTATCCTTGTCTTATACCTAGTGATATTGTATCCACGCAGATAAAATGACTGAACTTGCCCGTGTCATCAGTTTACGCTTAGTGACACTGTATTCTCATAGATAAAATGACTGATTTGGCCTCCGTCCTCAGCTGTCGCCAAGTGACATTGTATTTTCGTAGATAAGATGACTGAACTGGCCCGTGTCCTCAACCCACGCATAGTGACACTCTATTCTCGTAGATAAAATGAGTGAAAGACTGAACACTGTTCTATCACCACCAATAGTTTAAGCTGGTCAAATCAGCTGACGCTGCGTAAACCTCAATCTATAATTCTATTGGGTTCAACAGCCCTGCTGACCACTAACCCACTTGTGTAATGTAGCTTTTCGTAGAATCCGCATTTTCTTCAATCCATAATTTCATACCTAATTTCACGAGGCATTACCTTTCTGCAAATTTTACGTCAAATTTGCATTTTTATTACTTTCTTCATTCCAACTCATAGCTCGGTCACAAAATGCATATTAACATTTTCACTAATTACCCCGACAGACGATCCCCACATGTGTTGTTATGAAACTTGATCGGGTAATTTTCATAGCTAATTCACCTAATTCTGTGTGTCTTGTTTATTTTTCTTGACATGATCACCGCTCGTCTCGTCCTAGCGACATTTGTTTACATTTCATCTAGATAATGTATCGTAATCCAAACGTGTTATTGTATCTTTGTTAGCCATATGGCGCTTCACAGAGGTTTTCTGTTACACGTTGTCTTTATTTTTATTTGCCCATGCGGTACTTGCAAGTTTTTTTGGTACGTGTTGTTTTGTTTTTCATATTTTCGGTGGTTGGTGAACTTTTTGTATACTTGATGCTTTTATTTAGCCAAACGATTTGTTTCGTTTTTTTTGTAGTTAGACTTGTGGAAGCTTTCCTTTGGCATTTTTGTTTAGTCACACGGTTTGTTTTGGTTTTTTATGAGGCGGGTTTTTTTAAGCTTGGTAGGTTGAAGAGTTCCTAACAACCCTTGTTTACCGCTTCACTTGTTTATACTTCAGATCAACCTTGGACTTCAGTAAATGTCATTATATTAATGGATAACATTTAATTATTTTTATTTAGTCCGTTTGTTTCACAAAATAAGTTTAAGTAAACTGCTGCGACTGGCGTTTAATAATCTGCTCTATTACATTCTGTTACACCCCCTTTTTATTCCATGGGAGGCGCTATGGCCCCCAGGGAAAATAGGGTGCTCCGGCGGGGCTTACGAACCCGGTTTTGCTCGTCCGGAGACGGGCGTGGGACACCACTCGCTTGTCCTTCAAGGCCCCAATAAGCCGCCAAGCGAGAATGCGGCTAGCTAGAATAACCAACGTCACGATTCGTCCGAACCCTACCTACCGAGCACACACTGGCTACCACACAATCTTTACACTTTCACAACCTTGCCACCCTTATGCGACCCTCCTACACTCCTCGCGAACACTAACGCTATCCATCTGGCCAGCTATTGGAATCACCACACCACCCCCGAACAATTTTATATACTATAAGACCGATTTCACTCTTTTTATTAATATTACACCTCGTCTTGCCACTCAAGCCGCACCCGTCGCAATCTGTAACACAGAAAATGTTTACCTTTTTTTGACTTTTCCCCGAAAGACGTAAATTTCATCAATCAAATACGGTTTAGTAGAATTTCAAATCATATAAAAATAAACATCTGATTTACGTTAATTAAAAGGAACTTACTTCTTATCGCACCTACAAGGGGCCCCTTCACTATCTGCATCCGTTGGTGCACCTTTATTTTGCTTCGGCACTTGATGCTTTTTATCTCCTCACGCTGCCGCTTCCCAGCACATCTGCTTCGCCACTTGATTGCTTTTTATCACTCACGCTGCCGCTTCCCAGCACATCTGCTTCGCCACACCCGAGACGAAAAAAAAAGAAGGCGCGTCATTTTTCGCGCGCTTTTATAATCTTCTCCTAACGGACAATGTCCTGCTCTTCGACCGAATACCACTGTCTCTGGTCATCCACTTGGTTTCCGCGCCGCTCTGGTGGTGATCCCTCCAAGTGCGGCTGAATTGGCTGAACATGATTCACTGACAGTTTGGCATATCAGTGGTGTTTGTTTACTTTTGTTTTGAGGAGGAACTTTTATTTCGGGAAATCGTGTCGCGGATGTGATCTATAATTCTTCCCGAAATCCGCCCCAAATTAGTGCTTTTCGTGTGTCACAATGGTTTCTCGGTTTTCTGCAATTATCCCGGGGAATTGCTTGTGTTCCGAGCTGAGAGATATAGTCTTCAGGTGTGTATGGTTATATTTAAGGTGCTTTGCAATATTTTTATTTCCTTTTTTCAACGTCGGTGCTCGACGGTTTGGGAATTCATTCAGGTGGATTTTGTGAGTTTATCTAATTAAATTAGAAAAACAGGATTGAAAATGATTAATGTCGCTCCCACAATTGATAATTTGCCTGGACTAATTAAAGATGTTTCGCCATTGTATAAAGAAACAGTCTCGGTTATGGCAACGAAAATGATGGCTCCTCCCGCGTATGGAAAACCGTATGAAAGGTCGACAGCAGACTTTGAGCTCGGAGTACCATTAGGACGTGGAAAGATTTGAACGTGTTTACATTGCGCGCACAGTTAACACTCGCTTCGTAGTTGCAACGAAAATTATGTTCAAGTGGGAACTCAGCAAAGGACGAGTAGAGCAGCAGATTCTCCGTAAAATTGAAATTCAATCCCGATTAAAGCATCCAAATATTCTGCGCTTGTATACCTGGTTCCATTATGGAAAGAAAATCTATCTAGCTCTTGAACTAGCTACTCAGGGTGAATTGTATAAACATCTCCTATGCATCGTTTCGGTGAACATCGAACACATATCAAGTGGCAGATGTTTTCAACTATTGTCATATGAACAATGGTATCCATCGTGATTCAAAGCCAGAGAAGATTTTATTGACTTCTGATGATAATGTTAAATTGGCAGATTTTCACTTATTTGTTCAAGAAATTGTTGATTCCGTTTCGGGCTGTGAATTTTTTGTTGAGGTGACATATTTTATACTGATTTTGGTTTAAATTTACGAAGCTTACTCGGCGAATTTGTCCATTCAGTCAATTCACTATCAGTTAAACGTTCTGATTTGATAGTGTAATTCCTTCTTCTTGAAACGAACAGTCGGTAAGCCCGAAGTGGCTTTGACCACAGTTGATTTGCTGTGCGCTACATGCCTCATAGTGCCAATGTTGATGGTTGCCTGGCGGGAAATTACCTCAGCGAAAGTGGCGTCAACTTGGTGATATCCAGCTGTGATAGATCCTGCTTTTGCAGATTCGAATTACCGATAGTGTTTTGGTTCTCATTAGTTCGTTTGCTGCCGTGCTTTTACTGACTAAATGGACTAAGTAGCCACAACGTTTATCCTTTATCCAAGTGGTAAGTAGCTTAACTTGTAAATTCAGAAAATTTTCTACAATAATTTATACAGTTATATGAACACTATTGTGGTCAGTTTTGATAAAAACTTAATAGACTTTTTTACACTCTTATGGACCACAAACAAATGATTTTAAAACTAAACAGGTGCTCAATAACACAAATTTACTCAAAACATAAGATGCTGACATACGTTTTATACTAAAAGACACATATGAAATTCGGTCCGTAATATCGACCATCTTTAACGTCAGACGTAAAACTACTAATAAAACATTAGACAAACCGAAAACATTAACAAATAACAGTTGATTTTAGCATAAAATTCGGTTGGATGAAGGGAAATATAAATTGTAAGACTATCGTCAATATTTAATGAAAGTTCTGTTGAGTTTTCTCCAACGTATTATATTAGTTTCGGACTTGCGGATATGACGGTTTGAACCTAGTTGCTTTGCATGGTAGCACCGAAGTGACACATGTGAGTGAACGGCTCCAATTCAACTATACTACCGTCTCCGTCCCGGTTAGACTTTGGCAGGCCTTGTAGTCGGGTTGATGCTGTAGGTTTGGTTAAGACGGACTTCCAATCAGTAGTGGTCTGGCTTGGAGCATTTGTCCCCATACGAGTTGTTGATAGCCTTTGCATGGTCTCTCTGCTTTGCAAAGGTAACCATGGAATCAAAAAGGTGATTACACACACGAAAAGAGATAGCAGCTCTGAGGAAGATCCAATCAAACTGGACCAGTTTCAACTAAAAAACCTAAAAATAGAGCAAAATATTTGAAAAAAAAATTGTGAAAATGTTAATTGCACATTGAGAACGGTACTAATGATAGCAAAAACAACGACAAATACCATGACGGTAAGGATGAATGAAAAATAGAGATTGACGGAGAGCCTTGTTCAAACTGAAATTCCTGTGGTTTTTCGGCGCAGCAAGAAAAAGCTGCAAATGCCAGAGAGTCCCAAAAAGGAAGAGCGAGGAATTCTGCAGGACCTGTCAGATGTTCAAGCTGTGATGATAAATTCTATGGTTACTGCTGCCACCGCAACTGCAGCAAGTGAGGCGAGCGTATTAAATGCCGAAATGATAACAAACGATCCTTAAATCCACAAAGTGATCACGGCTGAAAAAAAGGAGTGACCAATTCATCACCCCAGTTAAAAATGTGGCTGAAGCACTGTACTTGGTAACGAAAGCCGATAAAAAATCCCAAGAGAGGAGATCAGAAAGTACAATCGCCGTCCAGCGATATCAAGAAGAAAGAAAAAGAAAGATCATAAGAGCGGGAGAAGTTATAAAAAGAATAAATTCTGCATGCAATTCCCGAAAATTCAACAAAGATGAAAAGATCCGGCTCCTTGAAATATAGGAGCTCCTAGATCACATTGGAAAACATCAGAGGAGCTGTTCCAAAATGGACGAACAACCACAGAACTACTGAGGGCTAGGCCTTAAGGACACGCGTAGAGAGCTCCACCATCAAACATCAATAATAGAATAGCATCTAGCCCAATCGAAGGAGATCGGGAAAAAAGAATTAAGGCAGAGGCACATGATGGGGATGGAATGCTAAATCAGACTTACAGACAGTACCGATAAAAGGGTGAAGAAAACTGCAAAGAAACTACTTCAAAAAGTGCCAGAAAATAAAATTCGCACGGACGGCTAACAAGAAAACAGACCAAACACGAAACAAGAGAGAAAAAAGCTACGATGAACACCCCGGTAGTAAGTACTGCTCGTAAAATCCCAAGATGGCCGATCCTTCGTAGAAATGTTACGGTATACCAGCGGAAATGTAAAGCCCAAAGACATCAACATTTCTATTAAAGCAGTGCGACCAACTCAGCTAGGCCACATACTGGTCAGACAATAAAGAAGCATTCCGTGACACAGTAAAGAAAGTCCTTGGCAAAAGCGTAAATATTGCCTTTCTCAAACTGATGGCAAAGATCGAAATAAGATCTTTTGGCTGCATCACGGATCTCGCGGAGGTTCAAGAGACCATTAAAAGGGAGCTCGCTAGCTTGGGCAGGATCAAAGCAAAGCTGGCACCAGAAAACCATAGAGGTCAATGCACGGCCATCATTGACTTCACCGAAAAAGCCGCCAAATGATTTTCAAATCAGCGCAAAGTTAGATTAGGGTCGGCTGTCTGCATTACACCGTGAAGAGTAGCACCTCTTCACTGTTTCAAAAACCTTGGCTATGGTCACACCACACAAGCATGCAATGGACCCAAAAGAGGTTTTCTATGTTACCAATGTGGTGAAATCAAAGAAGAGAGTGTAAAAGGAGGCACGCTGTATCGTTCGCAAGGATGCTGGGCCAATACCGAATTTTGGCTACATCTTGGGATCAGCTAAATGTCGGGCTTTCTAGAAGGTAAAATCAGAACTTTGATAAACCATACCCTGCAAGTAAACTTTCACTGTCGTTCAACCGCCCAGAAACTGCTTGCGTAGTGTAGAAAGGATATGAAAACTGACCTTTTTGGCTGATTGAGCAACAGATAATAAAAGTTCTGCATCATAACATCCTGATGAAACTAGTACTGACCCCATCTGGCTTTGGAATAGTGATTTTCAGGCGGAGGGCTGGTAACGGTCCTATTTAGATTTGATGCTCAGGGACCATCAAGCCAAGCCTCATGCTTTTGAGGCCACTGTCTTGAATGCAGATGGCAACATGCTCGTTGAGAAAACTGCGACGCTAAAAAAATCAAATGAGGCATACCTTCAACAGATCCACGGGGCAAATGAATCCTAGAAATGGTGGCCCGGTTAGCGTTCGTCGTACTAAACACCGGAAATATGCTAACTTTCTGCTGTTTTGGCTATGAAGGAATCATACCGGATGTAATCTTTGCCTCGGCGTGTTTAGTATGGAGAATATACCATTGGAGAGTATTAAAGTAGAACTCTACGATCATTATTGTACAATTGGGTAGGACATTGAGTTGCTTATGAAACGTGCTCTGCTGCAGGGTGGTTCATAGGGTACAGTAAAACTGGAAGCTCAAGGCATGTTAAACTCAACCATGAGTACAATTAGGACCGTTCGCAGCACTTTTATGCCCCGTGAAAAATCCTGGCACGTTAAGTCCCAATATTCTGGTGGTCGACTGAAACTGCTGAAAAGCAAAGAGTGTGTCACATGCTTTAGCGTGGGGCTCAATGGCCATGGAACCATGACGATGTATGCCACCCCATAGTAGCATATAACTTGACCAGGTAAAGCCTTCGCAAATTGGTTAACAACAGCAAGGCTCACTGCTAGCAAAATCTAGTGGGCAATGTGAACAAGGATCCATAGAGCTTTGGCAATAAGCCAATTATACAGGAGCATGTTGCCCTATGAATCCTAGCATACATTGAGTGGAAAAGATGGATAAAATAGTGCAGGCACTCTTCTCTACCCGTCCCGTTCGTTTTGATGCTGTCCAGGATGAAACAACAATTGAATGCCAACTCTTCACACAGCCGAGTCTGGAAGAGACAGGTCTTACATTGAAAGTAAAGAAGGCTGCAGGCCCAGATGGTGTTTCAGCTGAGGTATTGCAATCTGTCTATCTTCGTTGACTTGATCCACTTTTCAGCGTATTCCACGTTTGTCGGATGGTGGTTTCACTGTACGATGAGAGGGGGTGGGGCTCACGCTGATCAGCAACAATAAGAGAAATTCTGGATCTCTATCTGCAAACCGCCCGTTATGCACGCTAGATATGGCAAAAGAATCTCTTCAAAGGATGGTTCACTGATGTAATTCGTACTGCTGGGATCCCATCTCCTCAACAGTATGGCTTTAGAGCAGGACGTCCACTATTGATGCGATTGCATTGGTGTTAAGTGAAGCCCAAAAGACAGAGGCATAGAGGTATTCCAAGTGACGAATCGTTGTGTGGTGACACTTGACGTTAGGAACACCTTCAACTCCTTTAGACACAGGGCCAACAAAGGACAGAAGTTATATTGGGTGTTGATCAGTTATATCCTGAGGTCCAAACCTATTGAACATGTCTTACGACGCGTTACTGAGACTGAAAGGGCTAAATGGGTTGCACTGGATTAGCTTTGTGGATGATGTTGTGGCTCTAGTCACTGAATACATGGTCGAACAAACGCAACTTCTACTAGACATGATATTGCAATAAGTGAGAGGCTGGATAGTTCCTCATGAGTTCAGTCAAGCACTGGAAAAAATCGAAATAATCACCTTGATAAAAAAGAGAATCCCTAGTGTATGGTTGATTAGTATTGGATACATAATAATCGAATCGAAGCCAGCAGTAACGTACCTGGGACTACTGATTGACTTAAAAATGAGTTTCCCTGAGCAAATCAGAGCAACGGCAGCTTCAGGCATATCAGCTTTGAGTCAAATTATGGCCATCGTCAAGGAGACTCCTATTGATGAGTGCCGAAAGGTGAGTGCTATTGTATGGAGCAGAAATATACAGCGACACTTTCAGTAAAGAAGCGTACCGAAAACGCTTCGCATAGGTACAGAGAAGGGGAGCACCGAGGATTGCGGGCTTGTTACCGTACCTGTTTCTTCCTTGGGAGAGAGCACTGCGCTATTTAACTGCATCGAAATGAGGGCGTAAGGGAGATTGTTGCTCGCGAAGAAAGACAGCGCTCAATCAACGATTGGCAGCAGTCTTCGATGAATTGCCCGAAGGGAAGGGGGATTGTGCGGCTCATTCTGGATCTGAGAGCAGGGCTGGATTGAAGGCATGGTGAAATTGATTTTGATCTGACCCAGCTTTTGAACGAACATGGGTATTTCAGATTGGTAAGTCACGGTCCCTTGGCTGTCAATTTCACCCAGGACTGGAAAACAATGCTTGCCATACATTTTTTGCACGTAGAAAATATGGGATAGGTTTTGACGGTACCTCTACAGGGAGCTGGGCGAGCTAAACTTGGATAAAACAGTTGCGGTGATGCTTGGATCAGTTGAAAAATGGAACATTGTGACGCATTATGTCTGGGTAGTCTTAAAAGATAAAAGGGACTCACAGGAGCAGGGAACGTCTGGGCTGGAATTCGCTTCTCTACCAGTTTTTCTCCTCTTCTCCTTTTCTGATAAAGAAGAGATCCCCTAGCTTGGAGGCACCTAACGGCGTAGCAAAACGAGACTTGGCCCAAAGTGATGTGTCAAACGGTTCTAGGTCAGGCTTTCGAGTTGACAGGGGAAGTGTTTAGTGTGTAGTTCAGTCACTTGTGAGCATAGGAATCACAAACCTAGTGCGTAAATTGCATTCATTCATCAATCATAAAAAAAAAATAATATGAGACATGATAATTAATGCCAAAAGCCAATAAAGCTAACGGTTAGCATGTATTATCTAGCCAAATAAGATAAATTTGAATTTGATGGGCTGTTAAATTTTTTATTATTAATATGAAAAGAGGTACGTATGCATCGATTTTTCGTGGATTACTTACACTTTTTAATAATTAAAAATAATCAACCAATGATCCTGTGAGTGTTTTTGAATATTGTTCAAATCCTATATAACGCAGCACTACCTTTATTTTTGACTTTATTTTTAATGTTTTTTACCTATTCCTTGCGGGGAGCTCTTTGAATGAAATTTCTCAGTAATGAAGAGTGGCCGTTAACCGAGGCTATTTGCAACCGGAAAGATTGACGCACTTTTTTCTTTACCTTTGAATTTTGTAGATAGACAAGTTGAGTGGTGATCATCTGATATTTATTCAACGAGTTCAAGAGTGGAAGTTTATAGTACGTTGAAAAGTGGGAATCAATTGTAAGTAAGGAAATGTGTCAGTGAGCAGACAGTTGCGAACAATTTTGTGAATTGGAAGCGACAACGTTGGAGAAGTTCCTGTTGTAGGGAAATATTGCCAAAGGCTGTGGGGCCCCTGGTTAGCATAGAGTGTAGAATTCCTTTTGTTCAATATAAATGAAAAATAGATTAATTGCAACGTAGAACTCGCTTTAGAATTTTGGTCTCTGTAACTACGAGTATATAAACTTTGAAATTCCACTCGTCAAGAGTGTGGCTTGAGAGTACTGTAATAACAGCGGAAGCTGTCGCAGTTGCCGATATTTGAATTCGCCGAGGGGTGCTCTACCCGAGGTGGCCAATTAAAGTTGGCTAGCACTCAAGTTTGCTCGTGCAGTGCCATTCTACATTTAATAACCTACCACAGAGGAAAAGGAAAGGAAAGGGGAGAGTATTCAGCGAAACGAAATATTTTTGTTTAATTTTCATGGCTGGCTTATTATCAAAACAAGAAAAATCGTGTCGCGGATGTGATCTATAATTCTTCCCGAAATCCGCCCCAAATTAGTGCTTTTCGTATGTCACAATGGTTTCTCGGTTTTCTGCAATTATCCCGGGGAATTGTTTGTGTTCCGAGCTGCAATATTTTTATTTCCTTTTTTCAACGTCGGTGCTCGACGGTTTGGGAATTCATTCAGGTGGATTTTGTGAGTTTATCTACGTAAATTAGAAAAACAGGATTGAAAATGATTAATGTCGCTCCCACAATTGATGATTTGCCTGGAATAATTAAAGATGTTTCGCCATTGTATAAAGAAACAGTCTTGGTTATGGCAATGAAAATGATGGCTCATCCCGCGTATGGAAAACCGTATGAAAGGTCGACAGCAGACTTTGAGCTCGGAGCACCATTAGGACGTGGAAAGATTTGAACGTGTTTATATTGCGCGCGCAGTTAACACTCGCTTCGTGGTTGCAATGAAAATTATGTTCAAGTCGGAACTCAGCAAAGGACTTCTCCGTAAAATTGAAATTCAATCCCGATTAAAGCATCCAAATATTCTGCGCTTGTATACATGGTTCCACGATGAAAAGAAAATCTATCTAGCTCTTGAACTAGCTACTCAGGGTGAATTGTATAAACATCTCCTATGCATCGTTTCGGTGAACATCGAACACATATCAAGTGGCAGATGCTTTCAACTATTGTCACATGAACAATGGTATCCATCGTGATTCAAAGCCAGAGAAGATTTTATTGACTTCTGATGATAATGTTAAATTGGCAGATTTTCACTTGTTTGTTCAAGAAATTGTTGATTCCGTTTCGGGCTGTGATTTTTTTGTTGAGGTGACATATTTCATACTGATTTTGGTATAAATTTACGAAGCTTACTCGGCGAATTTGTCCATTCGGTCAATTCACTATCAGTTAAACGTTCTGATTTGATAGTGTAATTCCTTCTTCTTGAAACGAACAGTCGGTAAGCCCGAAGTGGCTTTGACCGCAGTTGATTTGCCGTGCGCTACATGCCTCATAGTGCCAATATTGATGGTTGCCTGGTGGGAAATTACCTCAGCGAAAGTGGCGTCAACTTGGTGATATCCAGCTGTGATAGATCCTGCTTTTGCAGATTCGAATTACCGATAGTGTTTTGGTTCTCATTAGTTCGTTTGCTGCCGTGCTTTTACTGACTAAATGGACTAAGTAGCCACAACGTTTATCCTTTATCCAAGTGGTAAGTAGCTTAACTTGTAAATTCAGAAAATTTTCTACAGTAATTTATACAGTTATATGAACACTATTGTGGTCAGTTTTGATAAAAACTCAATAGACTTTTTTACACTCTTATGGACCACAAACAAATGATTTTAAAACTAAACAGGTGCTTAATAACACAAATTTACTCAAAACATAAGATGCTGACATACGTTTTATGCTAAAAGACACATATGAATTTTGGTCCGTAATATCGACCATCTTTAACGCTAGACGTAAAACTACTAATGAAACATTAACATTAACAAATAACAGTTAATTTTAGCATAAAATTCGGTTGGATGAAGTGATATATAAATTGTCAGACTATCGTCAATATTTAATGAAAGTTCTGTTGAGTTTTCTCCAACGTATTATATTAGCTTCGGACTTGCGGATATGATGGTTTGAACCTAGTTGCTTTGCACGGTAGCGCTGAAGTGACGCTTGTGAGTGAACGGCTCCAATTCAACAATACTACCGTCTCCGTCCCGGTAAGATATTGACAGGCCTTGTAGTACGTTCAAAGTTTACACAGTCGGGTTGATGCTGTACGTTTGGTTAAGACAGACTCCCAATCAGTACTGGTCTGGCTTGGAGCATTTGTCCCCATACGAGTTTTTGATAGCCCCCGCATGGTCTCTCTGCTTTGCAAAGGTAACCATGGAATCAAAAAGGTGATTACACACACGAAAGGAGATAGCGGCTCTGAGGAAGATCCAATCAAACTGGAGCAGTTTCAACTAAAAAACCTTAAAAAAGAGCAAAATATTAAAAAAAAAATTGTGAAAATATCAGCAGTAACGACGGAACTCATAGTAATAGCTTCAATGTTAATTGCACATTGAGAACGATAGTAATGATAGCAAAAACAACGACAAATACCATGACGGTAAGGATAAACGAAAAATGGAGATCGACGGACAGCCTTTTTCAAACTGAAATTCTTGCGGTTTTTGGGCGCAGCAAAAAAAAGCTGCAAATGCCAGAGAGTCCCAAAAAGGAAGCGAGGAGTTCTGCAGGGCCTGTCAGATGTTCAAGCTGTGGGGATAAATTCTATGTTTACTGTTGCCACCGCTACTGAAGCAAGTAAGGCGGGCGTATTAAATGCCGAAATGATAACAAACGATCCTTTAATCCACAAACTGATCAAGGCAGAAAAAAGGAGTGACCAATTCATCACCACAGTTAAAAATGTAGCTGAAGTAATGTACTCGGTAATGGAAGCCGATAATCTATCCCAAGAGGGGAGATCACAAATTACAATCGCCGTCCAGCAATATCAAGAGCAGAGAAAGAAAAAAGATCATAAGAGCGGGAGATGTTCTGAAAAGAATAAAATCTGCATGCAATTCCCTAAATGTCAACAAAGGTGAAAAGATCCGGCTCCATGAAGTATATAAGTTCCTTGATCACATATGGAAACATCAGAGGAGCTGTTCAAAGGCCAAAAGGCTATGGTCACACCACACAAGCATGCAATGGACCCAAAAGAGGTTTCCTATGTTACAAATCTGGTGAAATCAAAGAAGAGAGTGTACAAAGTAGGCGCGGTGTATCGTTTGCAAGGATGCTGGTCCAAGACCGAATTTCGGTTACATCTTGGGATCAGCAAAATGTGGGGCTTTCTAGAAGGTAAAATCAGAACTTTGATAAACCATACCCTGCAAGTAAACCTTCACTGTCGTTCAACCGCCCAGAAACTGCTTGCGTAGTGTAGAAAGGATATGAAAACTGACCTTTTTGGCTGATTGAGCAACAGATGATAAAAGTTCTGCATCATAACATCCTGATGAAACTAATACTGACCCCATCTGGCCTCGGAATAGTGATTTTCAGGCGGAGGGCTGGCAACGGTCCTATGTAGATTTGATGCTCAGGGACCATCAAGCCAAGCCTCATGCTTTTGAGGCCACTGTCCTGAATGCAGATGGAAACATGCTCGTTGAGAAAACTTTGACGCTAAAAAAATCAAATGAGGCATGCCTTCAACAGATCCACGGGGTGAATGAATCCTAGAAATGGTGGCCCGGTTAGCGTTCGTCGTACTAAACACCGGAAATATGTTAACTTTCTGCTGTTTTGGCTATGAAGGAACCATACCGGATGTAATCTTTGCCTCGGCGTTTTTAGTATGGAGAATACACCATTGGAGAGTATTAAAGTAGTACTCTACGATTATTATTATACAATTGGGTAGGACATTGAGTTGCTTATGAAACGTGCTCTGCTGCAGGGTGGTTCATAGGGTACAGTAAAACTGGAAGCTCAAGGCATGTTAAACTCAACCATGAGCACAATTAGGACTGTTTGCAGCACTTTTATGCCCCGTGAAAAATCCTGGCACGTTAAGTCCCAATATTCTGGTGGTCGACTGAAACTGCTAAAAAGCAAAGAGAAAGTCACATGCTTTAGCGTGGGGTTCAATGGCCATGGAACCATGACCATGTATGCCACCCCATAGTAGCATATAACTTGGCCAGGTAAAGCCTTCGCAAATTGATCAACAACAGCAAGGCTCACTGCAAGCAAGATCTAGTGGGCAATGTGAACAAGGATCCATAGAGCTTTGGCAATAAGCCAGTTATACAGGAGCATGTTGCCCTATGGATGCCTAGCATACATCGAGTGGAAAAGATGGATAAAATAGTGCAGGCACTCTTCTCTACCCGTCCCGTTCGTTTTGATGCTGTCCACGTTGAAACAACAATCGGATGCCAACTCTTCACACAGCCGAGTCTGAAAGAGACAGGTCTTACATTGAAAGTAAAGAAGGCTGCAGGCCCAGATGGTGTTCCAGCTGAGGTATTGCAATCTGTCTATCTTCGTTGACTTGATCCACTTTTCAGCGTATTCGACGTTTGTCGGATGGTGGTTTCCCGGTACGATGAGAGGGGGTGGGGCTGACGCTGATCAGCAACAATAAGAGAAATTCTGGATCTCTATCTGCATACCGCCCGTTATGCACGCTAGATATGGCTGCGAAAGTGCAAAAGAAACTCCTCAAAGGATGGTTCACTGATGTAATTCGTACTGCTGGGATTCCATCTCCTCAACAGTATGGCATTAGAGCAGGACGTCCACTATTGATGCGATTGCATTGGTGGTAAGTGAAGCCCAAAAAACAGAGGCATTGAGGCATTCCAAGCGACGAATCGTTGTGTGGTGACACT
Organism: Odontomyia ornata; assembly: GCA_963969285.1. NCBI lineage: Eukaryota > Metazoa > Arthropoda > Insecta > Diptera > Stratiomyidae > Odontomyia > Odontomyia ornata. Next base: position 45,663,764 of record OZ017739.1, read on the forward strand.
TGACGTTAGGAACACCTTCAACTCCACTAGGCCAACAAAGGACAGAAGTTAAATTTGGTGTTGACCAGTTCTATCCTTAGGTTCAAACCTATGGAACATGTCTTACGACGCGTTACTGAGACTAAAGGTGCTAAATGGGTTGCACTGGATTAGCTTTGTGGATGATGTTGTGGCTCTAGTCACTGAATGCATGGTCGAACAAACGCAACTTCTACTAGACATGATATTGCAATAAGTAAGAGGCTGAAGAGTTCCTCATGAGTTCAGTCAAGCACTGGAAAAAATCGAAATAATCACCTTGATAAAAAAGAGAATCCCTAGTGTATGGTTGATTAGTATTGGATACATGATAATTGAGTCGAAGCCAGCAGTAACGTACCTGGGACTACTGATTGACTTAAAAATGAGTTTTCCTGAGCAAATCAGAGCAACGGCAGCTTCAGGCATATCAGCTTTGAGTCAAATTATGGCCATCGTCAAGGAGACTCCTATTGATGAGTACCGTAAGGTGAGTGCTATTGTACGGAGCAGAAATATACAGCGACGCTTTCAGTGAGGAAGCGTACCGAAAACGCTTGGCATAGGTACAATGAAGGGGAGCACCGAGGATTGCATCTTCATTTCCACCAGTCTCTGATTCGACGATGAGTGCTATTGCGGGCTTGATACCGTACCTGTTTCTTCCTTGGTAGTGAGCTCTGCGCTATTTAACTGCATCAAAATGAAGGCGTAAGGGAGATTGTTGCTCGCGAGGAAAGACAGCGCTCAATCAACGATTGGCAGCAGTCTTGGGTGAATTGCCCGAAGGCAAGGTGGATTGTGCGGCTCATTCTGGATCTGAGAGCAGGGCTGGATTGAAGGCATGGTGAAATTGATTTTGATCTGACCCAGCTTTTTAACGAACATGGGTATTTCAGATTGGTAAGTCACGGTCCCTTGGCTGTCAATTTTACCCAGGACTGGAAGACAATGCTTGCCATACATTTTTTGCATGTAGAAAATATGGAATAGGTTTCGACGGTACCTCTACAGGGAACTAGTCGAGCTAAACTTGGATAAAATAGTTGCGGTGATGCTTGGATCAGTTGACAAATGGAACATTGTGACGCATTATGTTTGGGTAGTCTTAAAAGATAAAAGGCACTCACAGGAGCTGGGGACGTCTGGGCTGGAATTTGCTTGTCTACCAGTTTTTCTCCTCTTCTCTTTTTCTGATAAAGAAGATATCCCCTAGCTTGGAGGCACCTAACGGCGTAGCAAAACGAGACATGGCCCGCAATGTGTCAAACAGTTCTATGTCAGATCTTCGAGTTGACAGGGGAATTGTTTAGTGTGTAGTTTAGTCACTTGTGAGCATAGGAATCACAAACGTAGTGCGTAAATTGCATTCATTCATCAATCACAAAAAATAATAATATGAGACATGATAATTAATGCAAAAAGCCAATAAAGCTAACGGCTAGCATATATTCTCTGGCCAAATAAGATGAATTTGAATTTGATGGGCTATTGATAATATTCACTAAATTTTTTATTATTATTATATATATATATATATATATATATATATATATATATATATATATATGTGTATATATATATATATATATATATATATATATATATATATATGTATACATATATATATGTATATATATATATATTTATATATATATATATATATATATATATATATATATATATATATATATATATATATATATATATATATATATATATATATATATATATATATATATATATGAAAAGAGGTACGTATGCATCGATTTTTTGTGGATTACTTACACTTTTTAATAATTGAAAGTAATCAACCAACGATCCTGTGAATGTTTTTGAATGTTGTTCAAATCCTATATAATGCAGCAATACCTTTATTTTTGCCTTTATTTTTAATGTTTTTTACCTATTCCTTGCGGGGAGCTCTTTGAATGAAATTTCTCAGTAATGAAGAGTGGCCGTTAATCGAGGCTATTTGCAACCGGGAAGGTTGGCGCACTTTTTTCTTTACCTTTGTCTTTTGTAAAGACAAGTTGAGTGGCGATCATCTGATATTTATTCAACGAGTTCAAGAGTGGAATTTTTATAGTACGTTGCAAAGTGGGAATCAACTGTAAGTAAGGAAATGTGTCAGTGAGCAGAAAGTTGTGAACGATTTTGTGAATTGGAAGCGACAACGTTGGAGAAGTTCCTGTTGAAGGAAAATATTGCCGAAGTTGTGGGGCCCCTGGTTAGCATAGAGTGTAGAATAAAGTAAGTGACCCTTATTTATTCTTTAAAACAGAGTCAAGAATTCCTTTTGCTCAATATAAATGAAAAATAGATTGATTGCAACGTAGAACTTGCTTTAAAATTTTGGTCTCTGTGATTACGAGTATGTAAACTTTGAATTTTCAGCTTGTGAAGAGAGTGGCTTGAGAGTACTGTAATAACAGCGGAAGCCGCCGCAGTTGCAGATATTTGAATTCGCCGAGAGGTGCTCTACCTGAGGTGGCCAATTTAAGGTTGGCTAGCACTCAAGTTTGCTCGTGCAGTGCCATTCTACATTTATAAACTTACCACAGAGGAAAAGGAAAGGAAAGGGGAGAGTATTCATAGAAACGAAATATTTTTGTTTAATTTTCATGGCTGGTTTATTATCAAAACAAGAAAAATAAGGTGCAACAAATTAAAAAAAAAACAACCAGAGATAAAAATTAAAACAACTTAAGGGAAAATGAGTCCAATCATTTATCAAAAAGCTGAAACCAATAATGTAACGGTCCGTGAAAAAAAAAAATAATTACTTATTCCTTGTTAGACCGCGGAGCGCTTAGCAACGGTGATGGAATGAACTACTGAAAATTTTAATAAATATAGTATACTATGCAAGCTTTCACTACAAGTTGCTGCGAATTCTCAAAAAAGTTCATAAAGAACAAAAGAAAATGTATTTGAATGCCACGAGTGAAATAGCCGTTGAAAGCTGTGACTTGTTCAGCTTTTGACCGTCATGTTTTTACAAATTTTAGTTCACTTCATTTTTTTCCCTTATCTTCCAATTTTTACAAATCAATCGGACTATTTTTCTGTAGAGATCGATCACCCCGTGAGGGGTTTTGCCACTGGTAAATATCAAGCCACTGTTAAATCGGGTTTTATTTCATTTTTTCGAAATCTCATACATATTTACAGTGATTATGATTTATTTATTTTTTTTAGGGTTTTGTAAAGTAATTTTACAAAACCCTTCTAAAATCGCGTCCTGTCTGTCCGTCTGTCCGTCTGTCTGTCCGTCCGTCCGTCCGTCCGTCCGTCCGTCCGTCCGTCCGTGTGTCACAGCAGTTTTTCTCGGAAACTACTGAAGCTAGAAGCATCAAATTTTGTATATAGGTGTAAAGTGGTGATCTCTTCAAAGTTCAACTACTGAAAAATTTTATAAGGTATTTAAGGGGGGTCTCCCCATGTAGGGGAGTGACCCCCCGAAAAAGAATTTCATTGAAGGTAGCCGATATGGGTATCAAATGAAAGGTCTTGATGAGAACTTTACAAAACAGGTCTTAGTTTGGCAAAGTTTGCTTCGAGGGGCGCACAGGGAGGGGAAATACACGAAAAATTTGTGTCCCCCCCCCCTCGCGATTGGACACCTGTGATCCGAAAAATCTGAAAAAAATCACGAATGTAGGCCTTGATGAGTACAACAACAACAAATACGTGAGAAGTCGCAATTCACTCAACTTTGTTAGTAATAGTATGATTTATCGATTTTATGTTTTCTTGAATAAAATCTTGACGGTACCCTTAAATTCAATGAAATTCAGTACACAGATGTCTTTTTATAAGATTGATCAAATCTGCAAGTTTCATAAAGATTGAATCATATTTAGCGAAGTTATAGCGGTTTGAATTTTCCTGTGTTACTATGGAACAATATGCGCTGCATGTATTACTATGGCAACATATGGCTATGGAACAACATGCGCTTTTTACCGTCTCAGACACTACAGTTTTGCTAGGATTTGCATGAAAATTTCAGGAATGATAGGTGTCATGAATAACTTTGAGAATCAGTTCAGCTAGTGGTATCAGTAATCGTAAAACAAAATAGTGGCTGTTTTAAATGCGAAGATTGAATAACTTTGAGTTATTTTTTCCCAACTTCAACGCTTAAGGCGCATGCTTTGAACACTTGATTCAATTTAATGAATGACTGAAGCTGAGTACCTACAATTAATACTCATAAGTGAAACAAGTCAAGGAGGCGGGAGGGAGCTTCTAACAAAAGGGCTTTGTAACAACTCTAGGATTCGAAAAAATTGGCTATTAATCGATGATAACAGTACAGGAGAGTGACCCCTGAAAAAAAAATTCATCAAACGTAGCCGATATGAGTATGAAATGATAGCTTTCATGGGAGCTTTTCAAAACAGTTCTTAAACTGTCAGTTTCTGCTTCAGTGGGGGCACAGGGGGGAAATACATGAAAAATGTGTTTCCTCCGTCGCGAATGGACATCTGAAATAATTATCAAGGGAGATATTTATGAGTAGAACAATAAAAAAACCTCAGAAGTCGAAATTTTTCAACTTTGTTAATAATAGTATGGTCTTCGAATTTCATAGTTTCTCCAATAAAATCGTCATTGATATGCTTCTTGACTTTATACAATCTGGTGACTGCATTTTGAAAATTGAATACAAAACCCTTCTGACATGAGCGTAGGTCTGTTTACCCAACTTGTTTTACATTTTTCACATGTTCTTCAAACATTTGGACCTTCGTTTTTATCATGATTCACCAAACTTTTTCAATTGAACTAATTTCAGCAACACAAAAATCGCCAATTTCGCATCTTAATCGCGACTTTTCCTGTATTTTCGCAAAATATCCCATGTAATTTATTGACATTATTCAAAGCCAACACAAAAATGCACTAAGTTTTTAACACTCCATGGCTCTCAAGATGAATTATTTTCCCCAAGGAATTCCCACTTCGGAGTTCCATGACCATCCTCACTTTTCCTAACTTCCAATTCACACCACATCCCAAATCTGACTTCCAAAATCAACCCGCCAAAATTTTCTCTTACCCCGGTAAAAAGTTCATCAGCCAGCAACTGCCATTGTTGACGTATCCCGCTTGGAAAGCGCCCAGCTGACATTGCATGACACTTGTTTGGCTGATTTTTCTCAGCTGTGTGCTTAATAACATTTCGGATGCTCGCGTCATTCAGTAGTAATGCGAAATTTGCCGTTGAATGACGTGAAAAAATTTTCGTAGTTGTTACTGTCGCATATTAAAAAGAAATTACTCCAGGCTGGATATTTATTCATTGGGTGTTTGAATTTTTTATCCTGTATTACTAATGATTAAAAATTCAGCTTGATGAGAATCAATTTCCAAAATGTAACAAATGATGATTGCAACAGTAAATTTCCCGCGTTGTTTATCAGGTGAAGAAAGTCTGAGCTCTGGTAGTGCTAGGGTTACCATTTGATAGAATGGTGATGAAAATGAGGAAGAGTGGTGCAGAGATCTATGAACTGTATGGCAAGGCCGTTGATGATATAATGATAGTCATCACTTTTTTGGATTACTTGTATGCAATAACATTCAGTGTTGCTAACTATTTCAGATCGGTCGCTTTCACGTTTGGGTGACTTTTGGAAGGCTTAGTTAACCAAACGAATGGCGCCGATGTCTATCTTTGAGTGAGTTGTCCAGGACCAGAGTGCTTCAGCCAGAGTAGAGTTCATAACGGGGAGCGGTAACGGAGTCGGGGACATTCGAGAAAAGTGTCGGTAACACGCTTAGTGTTTGTTCGGTGTCTTGAACAGGTTTCTTCACTCCTTTGATTTTCAATGTTGCATTCTTCAAATCTGTTTTATTTACCAGCTTAAATCTCTTCAAATTGTTAGTATCGTTGCCCAACTTTTCCAGCATTTCTTCCAATTAAAGACTCATCAGCCTTCCATTTTGCTTTTGAGAAATTTTTCAATTACAGTGGTATTTAATGCTTGCCCCAATAGCGGCAAGCTGAAAGACTCTTATATGCTGTGGGTCCTGCAATGCCTTGAGATTTCTTTGATTTGCAGTTTCTGTATTCAAGTTGATAGTATTAATCGAGAAATCGACTAATTTCAATAATCAACTTATGCCAATAAAAATGAGGTTTAAAAAATATTTTAAGTTTGAAATGATTGAGAGGAGCTACCAAAAAACCAGTCCGTACACAACAATACAATTAGACCTTTTTAACGAAATGTTTTCAATGCTTCAAAACCGTTGAAACAAATGTTTTGCTAATTAATTTTAATTTTCGTATCAATTTTGCGGAAGTTTGAGTGCATTTGTTGATTTTGACGCTGAAAACCAGTATTGTAAGACAAACTTTTAATCACAACCTCATGAGAATACAAATACATATAACTAACAATCACGTGTGATTATGCTGAATGTAAGAGAAAAGCATGTACGCTGAATTTCAATTGTAAAACATTCAAGTGCTTTGAAATAAACCACTTTCAACATTCTACTATCAAACTAAAACCAAGATTTACTAATTTTTGTTAATTAAAACATTGAGTACATTGGCATAAACATTAGCTTTTGATTGCCATTACTTTTCACCCATAAACTTTACACGTTGATGAACACCTTCGCTTTTCGGTGAGTTAAATATTTCATCAAATTTTGTTTAAAAACACCGTTGTATGAAGATAAGAAACTCACAAAAGGAACTTTTATTTTATGGTCATATTTTTTCTTAGTCGTACATTCAATGAAAATTTCCGCAAAAGGGCTCTCTTTTACTATGTCCCAAGCACACAAATATCCTAGAATACTTAGAGAAATAACGTACCCATGCCTTGGATTAGCTTTTTGGAGTATATACATGCATGCACAGTGAAAGTCAATTCATTTCCTTCTTTTAAAGTTTTAATCTATCGAAGGATACCACTGGCAGGATGGAAAATTTCTTTTCCTGTTCAGGTTACCCACAATATGACTTAAAATTGCAAACTTTATCAACCTACATGGAATTAAAGGATAAAGTTTTCAAAGTTTTCCAGCCCCAACTACAAGATACACGTTGAACAAGCCTCTAGGTAATTGTTGTGTATAAAATCACTGTTGAAAGAGAATTCTACTTTGAGAGATTTCCTCTGATTCAAATACGAATTGGTGGTTAAGAGAGTTGAGAGAACAGGAAAGATGTATTGATTAAAAACTTTATTTAAGTGTCTAATATAATTAGACGACATAATATTGAAACTTTATCAAGCTTAGTGGGTGGAGTTATTGCTAGGTATCTGGCGCAATGCAACGCAAATAAGTATTCTAAATGGTGCTTTAAACGAATGAACATTTTTCGTTTTTGCGGTTGGATGGGCCACAATCCTTTTTCTGAATAAGTTTTTCAATCAAAAACGATCTTTTTACTTCTGAAATCACTTTAACAATAAGTGAAAGAAGCCCATGTAATACTAATTAATTTTGAAGTGTTACGGATATGTTCAATAAGTCGCATGGGAGACGTTGACAAGTTAACATCTCCTTGTGGTCAAGTAGTTAATGATTGTTTTGTTTTGAAATTAAAGCTCAGATTGAGTGAGTAGATAGAGGAGCAAGCGGGAAGGAGATAGACGAGCAAGCTGGAAGAAGGAGACAGACGACAAATTGAGGAAGAAGGACAGAGCTAGAGGAGTAAAAGAATCCTAGAAGATAATAAGACGAAGAGAAGGAGTAGATGATATGAAGAAAAAGACATAGAAGATACGAGCAGGAGTTAGAAAGAGATAAAAGATAGGAAGGGGAGTGACAAAATCATATGCTACTACTCTGGGTAAGTGCTTTAGTATTCTTTTGCTGATTTGGATAGGTTCCAGTTTTTTGTAAATTTTTAATTGCATTTTATTAAATTAAGAGTTATTTGGCAGTCACTACATAAGGCGCAAACATTTTCTTTTGGTGGACAGGATGTTGACGGATGACGGTATGGTTGCCGAATGTAAAATCACCGACAAAGCTGAGCAAATTGCCTCGCTAATTACCCAGCTCAGCAATATCCTGTTGAAATCGAATCAAGTTTAGGTAACCCTTTAACAAACACAAAAAACGCGTGCAAAAGTTAATGCGAAGCTGGCTGACTTACAAAGCAAAAATGAACTAACAGCTGCAAAAAAAGTAGAACTTACCAAACTATTACTTAAAAATAAGGCTGAATCTACCGGTAAATTTCGACAAGGTAGCTCTGAGATGAAAGCACGTAAGGTAAGGATGTCGAGCCAAGTAGCAGCCTATGCAGACGACATCAATATTATGTCACCGTCATTAACAAGTGCCAAAGAACTCTTCTTGAAGCTCGACAGCGAAGCAAAACTAGGAGGGCTACAAATCAATGAAAATAAAACAAAACTCATGACGCAGTCAAGGAAAAATACCTCTGATATACAAAACGCAACACTTGGTGAATACAATTTTGAAAATGTTAGCAAATTTGTGTATTTAGGTGCCAAAATAATGAAAACAGGCAATGAAAGAGACGAAATATGCCGAAGAAAACAGCTCGCAAAGAAAATATTGTCTTCAGTATTGACTATCTTGAAAGCCAGCTGCATACATAGGAGAACAAAGCTCCAAGTATACAAATCTGTGATAAGACCTGCGTTATGCTGTGGATGTGAAACATGAACCCTAACCCAAGCATGAGCAAATATATTGAACACCTTTGAGCGACGGGTCCTGAGGAGAATAATCGGAGCGAAGTTTGACGAGGATCAATGGCGAATGCGATACAACCATGAGCTGTATGAAATTTTTGACAAACCGGAGGTCTCAAGGATTGTAAGACTGTGGAAGCTGCAATGGTCTGGATACATGAGTCGAATGGACGAACAACGGATACCCAAGAAGGTATTCGTTGGGAGAACTGAAGGCCGGGGACAAGTGGGGAATCCAAGGAAACGCTGGTCTGACTCGGTTGACGAAGAAAATTCATCGCTGCTCGGATTTAGCAATTGGAAGACGTGGCCAATAGATGGAGACAGTTGGAGGCGCTGTTTACAGGAAGCAAAGGCCCAAGGGGAGCTGTAGTGCTCAGAAGAAGAAGGAGAAGGATGTGGTCACCTGAACACAGAAACACTGAAAACTCGAAATATTTTGGGGATGAAAACTGCCTTCCCCAACCCGCGCTTCACCAGTCAGACACCACCAAGAACGATAGTTCACTTTCACGTAGACCTCGCCCGATATCCCCCGAGCCAAACCGTTACATGATCTGAAAATGAAAACAAATTCTATCCAAGGCAAATGAAATGACAAAACCAAAAGTTTAATTCACAACTACAAAATTAAGTCCTCAATCGTGATGTCCAAAATCAGTTGTAAATACAATTTTGCAAAAAATAAAATATTTTGTCCAAAATATTTACACTAAAATACAAACTAACCTTCTCTTTGCTGCCTACGATAATCTATTAAGAGGCCTCCTCAATAAACTCCCGTCGTCGATGTCACGGCAAGATAATCTGCTCGGATTTCACGCGATCCTCCCTCGACGCACTCATTCAGCAGCCAATCCAATAAATCAATTTTCCCGGGCCACCTGCCCCTCCTCCGGCAGTCATTGGATCTTTCCTTACATTCACATGCTTTTCAACCTTCTCTAAATGATTTCTCACTCAGTCCTTCCTTTTTTTCACTTCGATACTTTGAAAACTTTAGACTTTTCCCCGATAATACCCAACTCCGAACTTCTGTTTTTTTACACTTCGATATTTTAAAACTTTAGACTTTTCACCTATGCCACTTTCCATTGATCAGACACAAAAGAGTGTTTTTCCTTTATTCTTCGCCTGTATATGACCTCGTTCTCAATGGAGAACCGCTAACCCCAGGGTCTCCATAAATTCTAACCCAATTTTTGCGATTGGAGTTTTCACCTCACCTTATTCTGTGTTTCCGAAATTTGGAGTCTTGGATGATTTTTGAGATTGTCACTGTGATGAACATTTGACATATTACAGTCGCTATATTATTATTTACATTTGATGCATTTTTGGGAAGTTGCTGGAGTTTTAGCTAATTTTCAGTGGTTGGACTTCAAGCAGTGATGGAATCATTAGATTAGTAGTGATTAAACGTTGTATCCTTGGACAGGACACTTTGTGCGACTTTTTTCGGACCTAGATGGAATCAAAAACACTATACGGATGCTTAATAAACATAACGCACCTGGACACGACACCGTAACAAACACAATCAACTCTTGGCTACTGGACAATATGCTGATAGATATTATCAATGCAATATTTTGTTTGCAAAAGTATCCCAAAATATGGAGTTTACCGATTATTATTGTTTATCAGAAACCTCACAAGGATTCAAATTTCCCGCAAAACTGGAGACCCATCAGTCGACTCCCATTACAGACAAAAATTCCCGAAAGGACGATTCTGTATCGACTCAATGAGGTTGTATTCAACAAAGGTATTATACCGGAAGAATAACATGGCTTTAAAGCTAAGTAATCTACTAAACTTCCATTAGTTAATGTGGTACAGCACATCAGAACAAGCTTAAATCACAAAAATTTAACAGGTTTAGCTATGTTTGACATAGTTAAGGCATTTAATAAAGTCTGGCATGTAGGACTAATCTTCAAAATGCATCAATTCAATATACCACTGCAGCTCACTCAAATTAATGGCTCTTTCTTGGAAGCAGAACATTCGGTGTCTGAATTGATAAACAAATCTAGAATGCTTTGCCTCCCCTTGCGATTGAAATAATTCCGATGCCAAATAGTATCTAAGAACTCTCGCCCGTACGTGTGAACCCACCCAGTTGGTTCTGCTAACATGTACGTGTAGACAGACCCCAAAGTACATCTGACAGCAGACAGACACCAGAAACATCAGCGAGAGTGAAGTTTTCTGCCGCACGCCCAAGAAAGGCCTAGTAAAGTAAAAATGAAGAAATCACGAGTCATCCGGGAAATCGTGCCCCGGAATCCTTCTATCTTGAAGAGATCAGCCAGATCACCATTTTGTTCATGAGTTATAGCCAAGCTAGAACAATACTCACACGTTGAAACTTCTGTTGAAACCCTCTCAGACAGACAAATGTACTTACCTCCACTCTCCATGATCACCAATGGTTCTGAAGTCGTTGAAGTTGGTAAAATGCCAGGAAGAACACGGGTTACCATCTGTTGGAATTACCATCAACCAAGTCATCGGTTTTTGCATGTTCGTTAGAACCTACAGTATTCTGTTATCACTGCGGCAAGGCAGACACATTCGCTTTAGAATGCAATGACTGCCCGAAATTCAAAAACGTAACAGCAAGTGCGAACAACATCTGGCGACACTGGTAGAATTAGGTCAAGCAATTTCCTCACCAACCCCATCAATCAGTTCACATTAAAAAAAATCGATAGAAAACCCCTAGCTATAGCTACCCATACCCCTCCAAAAGTCGCGCATGCAGCGTATCCTGTGACAGACTCAAAGGAATTAGGAAATATTCACGAACCCAAGGTTCCTTGGCACATGAATGCAAGAGGTTCAGGCTGCACGAAAGCGTACTTTTAACGAAGATATTCTTCCTACCACACCTCTAACAAGGAAGTGAACCAGCCGTTGAATGCGTAACTTCTGGAGGAAGATAATACATGCTAGACAGCTGATACGTTCCATTAAGCTAGAAGAGCTAGTAAAATACAATGTTTGGCCCTATGCAACAGTAACTGTCTTGCAAAAGCAGTTCATAGGCTTGATAGACACTGGTGTCAGTGTTAGTTGCATATTGCCTAGCTTTGCAAAGCAGGTGTGGGGTCAACATCATTTATTTATTTATTTATTTAGATCCATTTAACAGACTAAGAAGTCCAATTACAAAATAGATTAAACAAGTTGGGTAAACAGACCTACGCTCATGTCAGAAGGGTTTTGTATTCAATTTTCAAAATGCAGTCACCAGATTGTATAAAGTCAAGAAGCATATCAATGACGATTTTATTGGAGAAACTATGAAATTCGAAGACCATACTATTATTAACAAAGTTGAAAAATTTCGACTTCTGAGGTTTTTTTATTGTTCTACTCATAAATATCTCCCTTGATAATTATTTCAGATGTCCATTCGCGACGGAGGAAACACATTTTTCATGTATTTCCCCCCTGTGCCCCCACTGAAGCAGAAACTGACAGTTTAAGAACTGTTTTGAAAAGCTCCCATGAAAGCTATCATTTCATACTCATATCGGCTACGTTTGATGAATTTTTTTTTCAGGGGTCACTCTCCTGTACTGTTATCATCGATTAATAGCCAATTTTTTCGAATCCTAGAGTTGTTACAAAGCCCTTTTGTTAGAAGCTCCCTCCCGCCTCCTTGACTTGTTTCACTTATGAGTATTAATTGTAGGTACTCAGCTTCAGTCATTCATTAAATTGAATCAAGTGTTCAAAGCATGCGCCTTAAGCGTTGAAGTTGGGAAAAAATAACTCAAAGTTATTCAATCTTCGCATTTAAAACAGCCACTATTTTGTTTTACGATTACTGATACCACTAGCTGAACTGATTCTCAAAGTTATTCATGACACCTATCATTCCTGAAATTTTCATGCAAATCCTAGCAAAACTGTAGTGTCTGAGACGGTAAAAAGCGCATGTTGTTCCATAGCCATATGTTGCCATAGTAATACATGCAGCGCATATTGTTCCATAGTAACACAGGAAAATTCAAACCGCTATAACTTCGCTAAATATGATTCAATCTTTATGAAACTTGCAGATTTGATCAATCTTATAAATAGACATCTGTGTACTGAATTTCATTGAATTTAAGGGTACCGTCAAGATTTTATTCAAGAAAACATAAAATCGATAAATCATACTATTACTAACAAAGTTGAGTGAATTGCGACTTCTCACGTATTTGTTGTTGTTGTACTCATCAAGGCCTACATCCGTGATTTTTTTCAGATTTTTCGGATCACAGGTGTCCAATCGCGAGGGGGGGGGACACAAATTTTTCGTGTATTTCCCCTCCCTGTGCGCCCCTCGAAGCAAACTTTGCCAAACTAAGACCTGTTTTGTAAAGTTCTCATCAAGACCTTTCATTTGATACCCATATCGGCTACCTTCAATGAAATTTTTTTTTCGGGGGGTCACTCCCCTACATGGGGAGACCCCCCTTAAATACCTTATAAAATTTTTCAGTAGTTGAACTTTGAAGAGATCACCACTTTACACCTATATACAAAATTTGATGCTTCTAGCTTCAGTAGTTTCCGAGAAAAACTGCTGTGACACACGGACGGACGGACGGACGGACGGACGGACAGACAGACGGACAGACGGACAGACAGGACGCGATTTTAGAAGGGTTTTGTAAAATTACTTTACAAAACCCTAAAAATAAGCAGACTTAAATCTAAAGCGTATGCACTAAGCTAAAAATAATTATAATTAAAAAATTAAACGGAATTCATAATAATTAAAGCCTTAAGTCTATTCTTAAAAACAAAGTAAGATAAGGAGAAAGAACCAAGCTCAAGATCATTATGTTTTCTCATGATACGCGGCATTATTGAATGAATGTATAACTCAGTCCGGGCATATGGAACCTCAAGAAGACTACTAGATCGCGTAGGACGTGCAATCTGTCTGAAGTACAGGTCTTCTCTTAGAGTGGATAAAATATGATGGTGGTATAGTTTATATAGAAAACATTGATCTACCAATGTTCTACGAGAAGACAAGGAAGGAATGGAAAGAACAGATAATCGACGCTCATAGGATTCGTAGGGCAAATTAAATTTGTAGAACAAAAACCGTGTGAATTTTCGCTGGACATTTTCTAGTGAAGTTACTAAATACTGATGTCGAGGAGACCACACAACTGAACAGTATTCAAGAAGCAGGCGAACAAGGCAGGTAAATAAACGGACAGCAGTAGCAATGTTTTCAAATTTCTGGAGATGTCGCAGAACGAACCCAGCAGCCTTTGATGCTCTAGTAATTATACATAGGATATGGACATCGAATTTGAGCTTGGGGTCAAAAATTACACCAAGGTCCTTGCATGAGTCCGCAGAAGAGAGAACAACATTACACAAAGTATAGTTGTACATTAAAGTAACCGCTTTAAGAGTAAAACTCATCTTAAAGCATTTGGATACGTTTAAAGAAAGAGCATTTGTCGTGCACCAACTACTGAGATTAAGTAGGTCATTTTGAAGAAGCTGACAGTCGTCAAGAGTCCTAATTACTCGAAACACTTTGAAATCGTCAGCATAAAGGAGGCAGGGAGAGGGTATTACAGAGGGAACATCATTAATGAACAGTAGGAAAAGAAGAGGCCCAAGGATAGACCCTTGAGGGACACCAGAAGACGGGCAAAAAGGAGATGACAGTGTTCCATAAAGACTAACACAACACGAGCGATTGAAAAGATAGGACGTGATCCAGGAAAGTAGAGAACCAGATATACCAAGCATGGATAGCTTTTGTCCAAGAATATAATGATTCACAGAATCAAAGGCTTTGGAGAAATCAGTAAAGATGGCATCTACTTGACATTGTTTATCCAGAGCTTTTGCAATGTAGTCTGTAAATTCAGCTAAGTTTGATGAAGTGGAACGGCCCTTTAGGAACCCATGCTGTTGCGGTTTCATAACTGAACTCATTGATTCAGAAAGTCTGTTGTGAACAATGCGTTCAAGCAGCTTAGGGAAACAGGAGAGCAAAGATATTGGACGATAATTAGAAACAATTGAGGGATCACCATTTTTAAAGATGGGGACAACATTGGCATCTTTCCAATAAGTGGGAAATATACCAGAACAAAGGCTAAGGTTGAAAATGAGAGATAAAGGAAAACGCAATGAGGAACTGAGTGACTTAACAAATATATTCGGTAATCCATCTGGACCGGGACTGACGTTAGGATCTAGCGAATTGATTAGAGCTTCAACCTCAGAAGGGTTGGTGGAATAGGATGTAATTAAGACTGGACTTGCTTCGAATGTATCGGTTGATGAATACCTTATGTTATGAGGTGAAAATGCAGAGGAGAAGAACTGGGCAAATAGGTCTGAAACATCCTGTGGAGTAGACGCTACAGTGTTGTTCCATGTAACATTACAGGGAATAGTAGAGGACGATTTCAAGGAACGGATATAGGACCAAAACGGTTTGACATTGTTTGTTATGAGGGAGCTCTCGAGACTGCTGAAGTAATTTGACATGGCTATCCTTATTTATCATGACCAGGATCATGACCAGGACTCAACGTTTCACTACTAGCTTAAGCACCAGCAGATTGAACACGCCATTATATTAAAGGAAAACTCCTTACTAATATCAGCTTCAAAGGAGTAACTATGCCACTGGGGTTCTACATTATTTCTGAATTAAATTAAATTTTTCACCCGGGTTTTTCACAAAACCATCACTTTATTCCATCGATTCAATTGAAGATCCTGCACCCTTAGCAAACCCTTTTCAACAAGCACTTGACATACGAGTACAACAACAGCGATGGTTAGAAGTAGCTATAGCGGCTTTTCCGTCGCAGTGGAAGGAAGGACTACATTAGTGTCACACATTATTAACGTTGGCGATTCGAAACTGGTCAAACAATGACATTTTGTCGCTATATTTTAAGGTTATTTGGATGCTAAATCTTGCATGATCGAAGAATCACAGAGTGCTTGGGCGTCACCAGTGGCTCTAGTAGTTAAACTCAACAAAATTTACTTATGTTTGGATGTAACAGACAGAAATCCAATAACAAAATAGACTTAGACAATTAAATATAGTTAAAAATAGTTTAGAGTAAGACAGATAAATACAATAAAATCAAGCAGAAAAAAGTTAATTAAAACATGTAAGAACTGAAGTCAAAGTCTACATCAAAGTTTGAAAAAATTGAGTGATAAGGAAACATTAATCACTATTCGCAAAAAGTAACGTCTTTAATTTAATTTTAAAAACAAAGTGGGACGTGGATAGAGAACCAAGCTTGAGGCTGTTATGCATTCTGATGATTCGGGGCATAATTGAGTAAAAATATAAATCCATCCGGGCGTACAGAACCTTGAGAACGTTATTAGACCGACTAGGACGTGCATACAGTCGGTAGTGCAAGTCTTCGCTTAGGGTGGAAGTGGTACAACTTATAAAGGAAACATTGATCTAAGAAGATTCGACGGGACGGCAGAGAAGGGAGACGAAGTATGGATAGACGACGCTCATAAGACTCAGAAGCTTAGTTGAATTTGAAAAACATAATAAGGGTAAACTTACGCTGAACAGATTCTAGTGAGTTCACAAGATATAAATGTCTAGGAGACCACACTACTGAGCAGTACTCAAGAAGTGAGCGGACAAGACATGTGAACAAGCAAACAGCGGTAGCAATATTTGCAAACTTATGCAAATGCCGCATAAGAAAACCCGAAACTTTTGATGCCTTGGTAATTAAGCTAAAAATGTGGACATCAAATTTAAGCTTGGGGTCAAATATTACACCAAGATCTTTACATGAGTCTGCAGAGGAGAGAACAACATCAAATAGGGTGTAATTAAAAGTTAAAGGAACAATTTTCAAAGTAAAAGTCATTTTAAAACATTTGGAAACATTGATACGAAGGGAGTTTACATTACACCAGTTATAGAGGTTAAAAAGATCAATTTGGAGTTGCTGACAATCTTCAAGGGATCTAATTATCCGGAATACCTTGAAATCATCAGCATACAAGAGACAAGAAGAGGAAATTACAGAGGGAAGATCATTGATAAACAGTACGAAAAGAAGAAGTCCAAGGATTGACCCTTGAGGGACACCAGATGTTGGATTGAATGGAAAGGAAATTGTGCCATAGAGATTAACATGACATGAACGGGAGGATAGATACGATGAAATCCAAGAATGACGGGCGCCGGATATGCCGAGCAAAGCTAACTTTTAACAGAGGAGAACATGGTTCACGGAAGCAAAAGCTTTGGAGAAGTTTGTGAATATTGCATCTACTTGAAACTGTTTATCTAAAGCTCTTGCAATATAATCTTCGAACTCAGCCAAGTTCGTACAAGTTGAACGACCCTTCAAGAATCCATGTTGCTGTGGTGTGACAAATGAACTCAGTGACTCATGAAGCCTGTTGTGTACAAGTCATTCCAGCAGCTTAGAGAAACAGAAGAGGAGTTATATGGGACGATAATTTGAGGCAGATGATGGGTTGCCGTTTTTAAAGATAGGAACAACATTTGCATCTTTCCAGTGCCAGCACCAATACTGAGATTCAATATAAGGGATAGAGGAAAACACAAAGAGGAGCAGAGTGACTTTACAAATCCATCGGGACCAAGACTAACATTCGGATCGAGCGAGTTAATAAGGAATTCAACTTGAGAAGAATCAGTGGAATAGGATATACTTGATGCTGGATAAGTTTGAATTGAATTTATGGGGAAGTGTAGTATGTCAAAAGAGGAAAAAGTAGAGGAAAAATATTCAGCAAATAGGTTAGAAATATCCTGAGGGGAGGAGGCTTCAGTGTTATTCCATTTGACAGTATGCGGGATGGAAGAGGAAGATCTAAGAGATCGGATGTAAGACCAAAAGGGTTTAGGGTTATTTGTCAGAAAGGAACTCTCTAAGCTGCTAAAGTAGTTTTTCATGGCCGTTTTGAGCTCTTTTTTAGCTAAAGAGCGCAGTCTGCAAAAATTCTGTTTAGCATCATCATTTTCGGTCAATTTATAGTGCCTATGCCCCTTATCTTTGGCTCTTAAGGCACGAAGAACACTTCGAGTAAGCCAAGGCTTCATTTTTGCTTCGCAAGGAGCTTGGAGTGGAGTATAAAGATCAATCAGATTATTAAGGTAATCGTAGAATTTATTCAAGGAACTATCACAGTCAAGACGAGTGAAGAAGGTACACCAGTTGACCGAGTCCAGATTGGTTTTAATTGCCTCATAATTTGCTTTAAAGAAATTATAACGACAAACTGATGCAGTTCTCTGGGGTTTTAGGGTATCAACGGTTAGTGCTAGAGACAAAGGTGGATGATGGAGCTCAGGTTGAACATAAGGGTGCAAAATAGGAGCTATAGACACCCAGTTTGAAAATTTGACATAACAAGGTCCAGAAGACGACCATTAGGGTTACGGATATGATTAAACTGTGAAAAAGAACAAAGGGAAAGAAAGGAAGAAAATAACAAAGAAGGATTATTGTTGAGGAAATGCCAGGTATTGTTAAGTGGTCCCATTCTACTGCCGGTAGATTGAAGTCACCACAAATTAAAATTTTGGAATGTGGATGACGAGCAAGAAGATAGGCAGAGAGTTCATCGAAGAAATCTTCGTACACAGTTAAGGGAGAATTACATGGAATATAGACAGAGGAAATTAATAATGAGGAGTTATGAGGAAGAAGGAGTTTCACAATTACACACTCAACAGCACGAGCAAATTTGAAGTCAGCACAAAGTGATATATTAAGGGTTTTGCAGACTGTAACCAAGACTCTCCCCACCATGAGATTTAGTAGTGATGTTAAGGTCACGGTCGGATCTGTAAACTAAATAGTCAGGTAATATTTCCGCATTTGAAATATTCTCATTTAACCACGTTTCAGTTAAACAGATAACTAAATCTTTAGTTAATTGGGACACGAGTAGCAAGTCGTCAAGTTTGGTTCTCAAGCCACGAACATTCTGATAGTAAATAGTAATAGATGAACAATTAGGAAGAGAAGAATTTCTTTCAGTGTTAAATGATCTTTGAAGGTTGTTGAGGCAGTTTGGAACCTTTTTCGAGACGAAATCGCCGCTTAGGTTGCCTTGTATCGAATGTTTTAACGAGTTCCCTTTGGCCAAAAATCGGAACTAAGTAGGCTAGAAAGTTCAGCCGGAACTGTCAGCTTGAAAGAACTTATAACCTGGTCAGGAAGGTTGTCTTTTGTTAACTTTACGCACCTGAAAATACTAGGCGTGTAACCAAGCTTCGATGTTACGTAGTTGGTAAGCGTATCCTTATGTTTTAAGCGAGCCTTGATATGAACAACTGGAGAGGTGGGGAGACTGCTCACAATACCCCGTTATCAGCTACACACTATCTATAAAGTTTTGTGGTGCTGAAGACATAAAGATATTTTGCTGAAGATTATTATTCATTGATTGTGTTAGGCACAGCTCGGATTGAGGCTGAATTTTTTGTTGCTGTTGAATAGGCAAGGTAGACTGCTGCATGCGAATATTTTGTTGCAGGACCGTAACTTTATTAATTGGAGCCGGAATACATGGTTGCTGTTGTTGCGCAAGTACACTTCGCGTAAGAGGCCGCTGCTGCCCAAGAGCTGACACGGTAGAATTTTGTATAATGCAGTGACGGTATGACAATACCAGCCCATCATACACCCTGGGCGAAAGTAACTGCGGTGACAGCAGAAGATTTAGAGGTGTTGACGGTTGATGCGTAAAGTAGGTATACCCATTTGACCATAAAGAATGCATACCCATTTTTTGGATAGAGAGCATCCTGAGTTATCTTCTCAAAGCGTACTTCATCAAAAGTCTTGATGTTAAGCAAGTCCCGCTGGACCCCGCCTCTAAGTATAAGACCACGTTTACTGTTCCCGGACGTCCACTGCACTAGTTCATCACCATGTCATTTGGATTGTGCAATGCACCACAGACTATGACTCATCTTATGGACAAGGTAATACCACTACACCTACGTCATGAAATGTTCGTTTACCTAGACAACTTACTGTTCATTTTGGAGGCATTTCATGAGCACAGGCCGGCTTCATCATGATGGACACAAAAAACACCCAAACTATCGAAACTTTTCCGTTGCCAAGTTCCACCAAGCACTTCTTAGGTTTATGTTGATGGTATCAACGCTTCGTGAAGAATTATTCAACCATCACCACCGTAGTGACAGACATGCTTAGGAAGGGGCGTGAGTTCGTCTGGTCTGAGCCCATTTGCGAGCTTTTGAAGAGCTTAAAGAGAGCCTGACAATCGCTCCTATGTTCAACAGTCTGGATTTTACCAAACCATTTTCAATCCATTATGACGCCGGCCAATATGGGACGGGAGCAATCTTAGTTCAGCTGTCGGATAATGGAGAGGAAGTGCCTATAGCCTTTATGTCTCACAAGCTGAGTTCAGCGTAGAAGAATTATATGGTCCCGAACATGAATATCTGGCAGGTGTTTGACTTCACAATTGAACATCGTAAAGGTATGCAACATGTTGTCCCGGACACTCTTTTAAGAAAGTGGAGACCATTGATGTCTGAGGAGCAAATGACTGATCTGATTAAACGTACCCATAATCATCCACAGGGTGCACATGGTGGATATCGTTGGACGCTAAGGCGTCTGGAAACCTATTTCTTGTGGCACAAGATGGTCTAATAAATAAAAACTTACTTACCCGCTTGTGAGACGAATAAGTACACCAAAGCCCCTAACACTGTTCTTCGACCTCCTATGGGTAAATTTGGAATACCCGAGCGTGTATTCGAGCATTTATACATAGCCCTCATTGGACCGTCTCCATGTTCACAACATTTTAGAGTACAGATACAGTGCTTTCGCTAATGTCATTTGGAAAGGCTTTCACTAGGGCATCAACGATGTCCACGAAATATGCGGTACCGGGTGGCTATCAAACTAATGTTTTGCATTATTTTTCAGCCTGAATGGATCGGCAAGAAGCATGAGGCTGCCATCCAAAACAAACGTTTGTTGTAGCATGTTGACTCAATTAATGAATTGTTTCGAGGCTAGTGACAATTCGTGCGATGGAGCGAAAATAGGCAGCATCTCACTCACTTCTTGAATGATGAGCATGAATCCATTGAACTGAGATGTCGACAACACATGTTTTTCCTGTTCCATAGTGGCCTATTGTACCGCCGGCGTGCTGCATAGCGGTGACACTACGTTCGATATTGCAATATTGGTGCAACATTTGTTGTCATTTTTGCGTTCGACATGGTCAATGTTATGGCAGCATATTGCATTTCGGCAGAGAGCAACTGCGGCATCTCAATTACATTCGGTAAAATCATTTCGTTCGATGTGTCATTCAGGGTGGTAGTTCGTATGTTTGCTTGCAAGAGAGATACGCAGTTCGGTGGCGCCGTAGCGTTTGATGTGGTCAGCGGTTTGGATATCGGGAGTATCCGCTTGCGCGAACGGAACTAGTTTCGATGGTAGTTTTGCTCCTTCAGCGGCAAGACTTTTCACGAGAGCTGCGATGGCTGCAATGCCGATGAGTCGTTTGGAATGGCGCTTGCTTCGATCTCATCAGATTCCAATTCCTCGCATAATCGATCGAATAACTTTCGTCTCTCTCCCGCGCTGGATCAATTTGCAACACGGCACGTAGTTGTTTTGCGGTTAAAGTTTCCTCTTTTACCATCGACATAACCAGAATGGGATCGTTTTCGGTGCACAGAGGGGGAAGTGCAGTTCTTTTCTTTTACCAGCAAATATATTTTTATTTCCATTAGGTGTGTCTTAATCGTACCAAAGCTACCACACGACTGCCGGACCATGACTCTTATACCCACTTCGTCGGTGTCTGTGTCTTGACACAATTGTCCACCAAAAAATTTGTAACAATTTTCTTTTTAAATCACATAATAACTGAAACTGGCTTCAGAAGGTATCTACCTTCTACTGAAGTACTCGCAGACAACAGGAAGTTAAGGTACTAAATCGCACTAACTCTATACCCCCGCATTCCAAGATCTTAATTTTACAAATAAAAACATTAAAGTCGCTCAATAAATTAGGTGGGGAAGATGCAATTTTGCATGGTAATATTAAATAACAAATATTACTCATAAGGGAATATATATGTACATATATCAGAAAATGATTATTGGCATTTCAAACTTTCTCCACTAATAAGCGAAATTTAGTTATTAATAAAATTCACTGCACATTTCAGTAACGTTTTGATATGTTTCAAGCTTACACTTTTCATGATTTGCTCGCCCTCAATGCAAAAGACCATATTAGAATCAGAAATAATTCACCAATAAAATTTTCCTTCCTAAAAATCATTGTAGCAAAGTTCAACTCAGCTTTTGCCCTTTAACCCTATCAGAAGTTCATCCCTACCTCTAAGCAACCCTTCCATCTGATTCGTCATGGAAATTCTTCGACAAATACAAAAACATCACAGTTGAATTTGTTGAAAGAAATAAAATCAAAACTTTTAACTAAATATTTACCATTAAGTCATTTTACATGGAAGAACAATAGGGATGGAATGCTGTCCTTAACCCAATCTTACCCCGTAACATCAGCGCCAGAGGCACGTCGCGACTATTAATGTTGGGTATGGTCCTAGAATCTGTTCGACCAAAGGAGTTCATGTAAAAGCAGAAAAAAAGAACGACGGTAAACAACTTTTCCCACGCATCAAAAGAGAAAATAGCGAACCTTTCATCTCTACCAACAAAATTTCCTCAACCCCAAGTCTAAACTGCTTTTTCGAAACAAACGGCGCGTATGGACATGAGAAAATGGCCAACCCGCGCGAATAGTCACCAGATCTCGGGATAAAAAAAAAATCCACTAGAAAAATAAGGTATAAGCAGAAGGAAAATGTTGGAGTTACGTTCATTCGGGTGAAGAAATTTTATTTTCCGAAATAGATAATTTTTGTTCCTTCGTGGAGGACCCGGTAAGTATTGGATCGGAACTGAATTTGAGAATGGCAATTTATTGGTCGCGTCGTAAGGAAAAGTGCTGACATTGGTACTCATAAATTTACCCTTTTCATGACAATATTCCCCGGTGAATGTTTGTTTAAGGAAAAGAGTGAGTTTGATAGACCATAAAGTTAAGGCTTTTCGCTAGAAATGATGAGTGTTAAAACCAAAGTATCGGAAAAAGGATGTGAAAAATAAATAGAGCATTGAGTCAAATGTTGATGTGGCATGGAAGGAAACTTCCAAAACGTGACGTTTCAATAAGTTTGAAAAATAGGACATGCTGGAATTTAGAGAATGAGTATTATTTGGTTGAGTTTTGTTTCAAAGTACTCTTATCGTACTATTCAGCCTTTTTAATTGTTCGGTTTAACTTCGTTCTTTACTTAAATGAGAGGGGTAGGAAGAAAAGTATCTAAGACTTCTAACCAATTTGTTCGTATCACGAGCTGCCTGAATTCTTGGCTTACTAAAATAATAAACCAAAATTTTTGAAAATTTGCAGTAATGGGTCACGATAGGAGACACAGAATATAGATGTACATAATGTAAGGTGCTGTTGTACATGTAAAATGAATAGGCTAGTATTGCGTACAAGTGCTATGCTATGGATATAAAACATTGAAATTGATCCACTTAGGATTTACTGGCTATGGAATGAGGACAACCGCCTCGGATTGGATTAGATAAACAGCAAAGACTATCACAACGTATTAAGTACAATTCTTTTGGAGCTCGGAAAGTTGGATCATTGAACAGATCTGGTGAAATGCAATGACTTCTAGATGAAATAAAGAAATATAAAATCAATATCCTCGCAGTGCAAGAAACTAGATAGCATGGCGAAGACATATTTGACATAGGAATGCACACCCTGTTTGAAAGCTGAAAACTACAAGGAAGCTGTGACGGCAGCGTTAGCATTGCAACATTCTCCGATGCTTCACGTTAGCGTGCAACTTTTTCCGCAGTCTGAAACTTGAATTGCAACATTATCCGATACTTCAACCAACGCAGCAATTGCCTCAAGCAAACATGCCATATCAATTTACACGACCAGAGCTCCACTCAGCATGTCTGGTGGTCGCACGGTCAGCAGTTCTAACGCAAGTGGAACGTTCTGTTGGAAGTAGATATTGCGTCAACGAGAAGATAAGAACACTTCATTCCAAACCTCACAAGAGCTAGCAATTGACGAGCATTCAGTAATATAAGTTTTAATCGAGATTTATCATAAGTCATGGTGTTATTTTAAACAGCGGAAATTAGAGAATAAATCGTTTTCTAGCGTCTTGACCACCGCGTGTCGAATTTGAGGACCATAACTGGTGATCCTGCCAGGATGCGAGGGGAAAATAGCGCCCGGCGTTACATAACGAACATTTTCACGTGTGTAGTGCTCTTTTTCCCACGTCAACGTGAATGGAAAAGCAGCCGGTGAAAGAGGTGAGGGGTGAAGTAACGTACACCTTTTTTTTGTGGTAGGGAGGTGCAGGCATTTACGCCCGCCGAGTCTGGCAGTGTGGGACTCCCATGGAGGATACCCTTGGACTACCCACTAAACACCTCTCCTGTCAATCTGAGAACCTAGCCTGGAACCGTTTGACACATTACTTCGGGCCAGGTCTCGTTTTGTTACGCCGTGGGGCGCCTTCAAGCTGGGGAGTCCCTTTCCTAGCGGGAGGGGAGAGGAGAAGAGGAAATGCCAGAAGAGCAATCCCCCAGCCCCAGCACCTCTGGCTGCTGCGAGTCCCTTTTATCTTTTAGGACTGCCCGAGCATAATGTGCCACCTGGTTCCATTTGTCAACCGATTCGAGCATCACCGCAACTATATTATCCGGGGTGAGCTCTCCCGTCTCCCTGTAGAGTTCCCTTCGCAGCCTGGTCCATTATTCGACAACATGATGCAACTGGGAATCTGCCGACCATCCAAGAGTGCATGGAGCAGTCCTTTGCATATGATACGTAAAGCGAACGGAGACTACCGAGCCCTCAACACATGTACCGTCCCAGATCGATATCCAATCAGATTTCTACAAGACTGCACTGCTGCTTTACACGGGATGAAGGTATTTACGGTAATTGATCTACAAAAGGTGTTTCGGCAGACTGCAGTCAAGCCGAATGATGTCCTGAAGATGGCAATTATTACGCTGTTGGGATTATTTGAGTTCATCTGCATCACCTTTGGCCTATACAACGCAGGCCAGACCTTCGAACGCTTCATGCACGAGGTGCTGAGGGGACTCAATAATGTATTCGTCTACATAGACGACATATTGGTGTTTTCACTGGACCTACAGTATGTGTCAGAGGTGTTGAGCTGTCTACGCCAATACGGACTTGCGATCAACAAAGACAAGTGCTAATTCGGACTGGACGAGGTTCGATTTTTGGGGCAAACGATTTCATCTGATGGATTGAAACCTTTGCTTGAGAAGATGCAGGGCATGTCCGCGATTTTGAGGCCCAGGACAGCACTGCAGCTAAAGTCATTCCTAGGAATGATTAACTTCTACAACCTACCACATGCTGCTCAAAACCAACGCCCGCTCCCACAACTGATAGAGGGAAATAAAAAGGGCGATAGAACGGAGCTTAAGTGGACCGATGAGGCATCGGCAGTATTCGAGAGGTGCAAGTCAGAACTAATCAAGGTTCCATCACTTGCACATCCTGATCTAGCAGCTACATGGTCCCTAACTGTGGACGCATCGGATGATGGACTCGGAGCTGTCGTGCACCAGACAACGAGCACTGGCACAGAGCCTGTGGGATTTTACTAACGCAAGCTGAACGACACCTAGGACGCTACAGCACCTACGACCAGGGGTCACTAGCCATTCACAAAGCCATCAAGCACTTTTGCTACATGTTGAAAGGCAGAGTCTTTACGGTCTTCTCCGACCACAAGCCGTTACAGTTTGCATTCCAGCAACGACCAGAGAAGGCATCACCGAGGCAACAACGCCAGCTGGATTTTATCTTCTAACTCACAGTTGACATCCGCCACATTCCACACTCCATTGCAGATTACTTGTCTTGGGTAAGTACGATTTCTAAGACTGACCTCCTTTCTCTCACTTCAGCTCAACAAACCGACACAGAAAACAAGGCTTTGTTAGAGGATCGAACGAATAAACTTGAGTAGAAGAAGCAGGAGCTTGCTGATTCCGCCACGCCTTTGCATTGCATAGTCACTGACAACAAGGTTCGACCCTATGTACCGCAGCAGCTTAGGTCAACAATCATGCAGTTGATGCGTGGCCTAGCCCACCCGGGCATACGAGCAACTAGACGACTCATCACCGACCGCT
The DNA here is from genome assembly GCA_963969285.1 of Odontomyia ornata. Lineage (NCBI taxonomy): Eukaryota > Metazoa > Arthropoda > Insecta > Diptera > Stratiomyidae > Odontomyia > Odontomyia ornata. The sequence goes on from OZ017739.1 coordinate 45,689,834, forward strand.
TCCTCTGGCCGGCCATGAACAAGGAGATCAATAGCTTTATACGAGGCTGAATGGCCTGCCAGCGTAACAAGGTCGCACTTCACCTCAAGTCACCGCTCAAACAGCACGCTCCGCTGGACATCAGGTTCGAGCATATAAACATCGACCTCATCGAACCACTATTCCCGAACGATGGTTACCGTTATTGCTTAACCATCATTGATAGGTTTACACGTTGGCCCGAAGTCATTCTGCTCCAGAATATCACCGCAACAGTCGCCGAGGCGCTTATCAATGCATGGATAAGCCACTTGGGAGTGCCGGCAACAATAACTGCCGACCTGGGACGCCAGCCCGAGAGACAAATCTTCACCGAGCTGACCCGTATTCTGGGAATCAACCACAAGCTGCTGCCAAATAAATCATTGAGAGACGGTATCGCGCAGTCAAAGCCGCCATCCACTGCTACAACACATAGCCGAATGGATGAGGGTGCGTCCTCTTGTGCTCCTAGGACTACGCACCGCATTGAAGGAAGCTATTAAGGCTACACCCGCAAACATGGTCTACGGCTTCCAGGGAAATTCTTCACCGCATCCCAGCCAAACATCAACGTAACGGACTTCTTGCGTGATCTCAGGTCACGCATGTCAAAACTGCGGCCTCGAGATACCGCACACCACACCATCACCCTAACGTTCGTACACCGAGCATTAAATAGCAGCTCACACGTCTTCATACGGAACGACAAAGTGAAATCATCGCCCACACCACCATATGACGGTCCATACCCGGTTCTGAGCAGGAAGGACAAGTATTTTCGCATCAACATTAATGGAAACCTCGCCTCGATTTCGATCGACAGACTCAAACCCGCATTTCTACGTCAGAATCGACCTCGAAGGCGAGGTCCCTCACTAGCGAACCAACAACAACCACGCGCAGGGGCATAAGATCCGGCCACTCGTACGCTTCGAATGAAAGTATCGTGGCCAAGCCACTGCGGGGGGGGGGGGTAATGTGGCAGCAGCGTTAGCATTGCGACATTGTCCGATGCTTCACGTTAGCGTGCAACTTTTTCCGCACTGCAACACTTGCATGGCAACATTGTCCGATACTTCAACCAACGCAACAGTTGCCTCAAGCAAACATGCCATATAAATTTACACGACCAGAACTCCACTCAGCATGTCTGGTGGTCGCACGTGTGCATGGTCAGCAGTTCTAACGCAAGTGGAACGTTCTGTCGGAAGTTGATATCGCGCCGACGAGAAGATAAGAACACTTCGTTCCAAAACTCACGAGAGTTAGCAATTGACGAACAATCAGTAATATAAGTTTTTATCGAGATTTATCATAAGTCATGATGTTATTGTAAACAGCGGAAATTAAAGAATAAATAGTTTTAAGCGTCTTGACCACCGTGCATCAAATTTGAGGACCATACCTGGCGATCCTGCCAGGATGCGAGTGGAACATAGCACCCGGCGTTACATAACGAACATTCTCACGTGCATAGTGCTCCTTTTCCCACGTCAACGTGAATGGGAAAGCTGCCGGTGAAAGTGTACATATTGTACAGTAACCACGTAAGCGGCGTAAAGCGGTGCGCGAAGATAAAAATGATATCCCCACAGCCGCACACGATAGGGTGGACCCCGAAGCCGGAGAGAAAGACCTGCACGGTCTTCGCCAAAACAACAACACAGTCGAATCCATAGCCACGCCAATATTTATGTTAGTTAACACAAAGGCTTTTTCATTTAAAAAAGGAACAATTATGAACTTTTGTTACAATTTTAAAAATGGACTTTGGGAAAAAAATACTTGCAAGGACTTCTAGCAAGAATATAAAGAGCTCTCACTGATTATGCAATTTGATATCTTAGTTTAGAAAAGTCTCTTCAAAGCCTTTCATTCGCGTCAAGGATGTTGTAAAATGGGGTGGATATTATAGTTAATAGGAAATTTGATCCTTATCCTAGTCCTAATACACTGTCTTAGATTGTAAAATGTGCCTTCTTTGGTCTCTACTTAACTCATGTATGGGCAAAACCAATACCTTAAATATGGTTTTGCGTCGTATTAATTTTTCGGTTTTCTATTTATTCTTATACTATAATCAAACTTACTCGTTAACTTATTCACAGGAAAAAACTGAAACCATTCATTACATCAAAAAAGTAATCTATAACAGTTATAAATTAAGCGCCAAAAATCTCAATTAGCAAATGATAAATAGCATGACACGTCCCTTAAAATACACAAAGACAAACAAGCTACTCCACTCATTCTATCTTTAAAATATAGAAAGGAAGTGCAAAACCCCATTCTCATACAACTCATACACAACATTACCGAGAAACATAGTAATAATGCCATTATTAAAATTTCTTAATTGCTTTAATTCAAATGGGGTAAGGATACCTACCAGCAACAAACAAAGCTCTCAATGGCATTCCCTCTGGACGTTTTTATCTTCATAAGTTTCCAAAGGATATGACAATATGTGAGGGGGCGAGAGAAACATAATAGGAATAGGAAATGACTGTTTTGGTTCGTAGAGGATATTATTTAGAATTATGAAGTCAATGGAATGGTAATGACATGCCATTATAGTTTACTGTAGCATTTTCTACAAAAGGATAATGTTATATTATTTGCTTCTTCCAGTGTAAGGTTAACATAGAGCCATATGTATTAGTATTGGAGCTAGAATCATTAAGAGATAATTGAGTTTGGGGTTAATTAAGATCATCATGAAGGATAACTATAGTAGTAGCAGCAGATAGCTGTTGATGTGTAGAATATATTGACAAGATAGAGTTACGCTTCTGCCGGAAGGATGCTGGGAACACTTGTTGTGATAAATAATACTAAGGAAATTGAAAAATATTTTATAAAAAACTGTACGAGCAAGAACAAATCAAAGGTGCAGGTATGCAAACAATAATAACACTACAATTCGTCAATATAGTGACAAGCAATTTACATCACTTTTTTTCGTTTTAGCTCTTCAGCCCCTTTCGGACCTTTGCTTAAAAATAGTTAGAGTATTTTAATCGAATGTATTAGCAATTGAGAAGGTGATATGGTCAGTATCACGCTTTAACCATGTGTCCGTCCACCCACCTGCGATAAATTCTGATTTTTGACCAATACGTATAATAACTGAATAGGCTTATAGTCCATCCAAAAAATCACCAACCGTACCTACTCAAATCAGGGACCTTTGGTTTACACAGCAAGAATTCTAGCCACTACGCTAAGCGGACTATTTTATTACTTTGAGTGTCTTAAATTTGCACGGTAACAAGGGAGTATATTTTCATAAAAGGTATCGCAAATATCTTTTCCAAGATCAAATAATAAAAAAAAAAATACTGAAAGAAACAGCGAGTGGAGGCTATAAATTTTGCTAAGTAACTCAACTACAATAGCTTGGTTGAAACTTATATCCTCAATTTTACATCATTAAATTCCAACTTTCATCCCAAAATTTTGCATTCCTTGTATACTTTGTCTTCTTTTTAATCCTGAAATTTCCAACTTTATGGCTGTCATTTATGACACTGATCAGCGTGGGACTCAACTGTCAACTTTAACATACAAGCAAGTATGCGAAGACAAGTGAACACTTAACTGTCCAACAAAAAACATCGGGTTTGAGTAAAAGTTCTTATGCTATTGATTTACAACTTAAAAAAAAAAAAATTTAAAGAAATTTTCTTCTTCTTCTCTTAGCACTACAGTACCTTTCGGGCCTTCACTTCCTGCAAACTGCGCCTCCAACGGTCTCGGTCCGTTGACCGCGTCATCCAATTCCGAAATCCGAGCAGCGATAAACTGTCTGCGTCAACCGAGTCAGACCAGCGTTTCCTCAGTTTCCCCACTGGCCTTCGGCCTTCAGTTTTCCCAACGAATACTTTCTTGGGATCCGTTGTTCGTCCATACGATTCATGTGTCCAGCCCATTGCAGCTTCCGCAGTCTTACAATCCTTGAGACCTCCGGTTCTTTGAAAATTTCATACAGCTCATGGTTGTATCGAATTCGCCATTGGTCCCCATCTAGCTCCGCTCCGATTATTCGCCTCAGGACCCGTCGCTCAAATGCGTTCAATATATTTGCGGATGCTTGGGTTAGGGTCCATGTTTTACTTGGAGCTTTGTTTTTCTGTGTATGCAGCTGGTCTTCAAGATCGTCAATAATGAATAAAATATTTTATTTGCGAGCTGTATTCTTCGACGTATTTCATCTCTTTCATTGCCCGTTTTCATTATTTTGGTGCTTAAATACACAACTTTGCTAGCATTTTCGATATTGTATTTGCCAAGTGTGATATTTTGAGTAATTGGGGTATTTTTCCACGACTCCATCATGAGCTGCGTTTTATTTTTATTGATTCGTAGCCCTACTAGTTTTGTTTCACTGTCGAGTTTCAGGAAGAGTTCTTTGGCAGTTGTTAGTGACCGTGACAGAATGTTGATGTCATCTGCATAGGTCACTACTTGGCTCGACTTGTATAGCAATGTACCTCGCGTATCGACAGGGCGCTTCCGTATGAAGTAGTCCAGAGCCAAATTGAATAGCAATGGGGCCAGCCCATCTCCCTGCTTTAGTCCGATATTTGTGTTACATGCATCGGTGAGTTGGTTATTGATCCGGACTTAGGAGGTCATTGACATCATTGTCATTTTGGTAAGACGGACTAATTTGGCTGGGATGCCAAAACCAAGCATTATTTGCTAAAGTACGTTACGATCAATACTGTTGTATTCTTGCTTGAAGTCAACGAAAATTTCGTGTACGTCTATGTTGAACTCCCAGCATTTTTCAAGTACCTGCTTGACCGTGAACAATTGGTCTGTTGTTGATCTACCTGCCTAAAACCACCTTGATACTCCCAAATAATACTGTTGGCGTACGATCCAATTTTATTTTCTAAGATTTTAGAAAATATTTTGTACGCCGTACAAAGGAGTGATATGCCTCTATAATTTGTCACCTTTTGTTGTGGATAGGGAATATAATTCATTGGCTCCACTCTTTCGGCATTTGTTCTAGTTGCCAAATGTACTGGATGACTTTGTGAATAGCTTGATGAATACTACTGCCACCATATTTGATGAGCTCCACTGGAATCTCATCAATGCCCGGCGCTTTATTATTCTTTTGGGCTTTGATGATAGAACAAACTTCATCCAGATTTGGTGGGGCCAATAGAACCTCTCCCCAGACATCTATAGGCTCCGATGTTCTGGAGCTGTGCGGAGGACTAGGGAGGTGCTTGAAATATGTTGCCCATCTTTCCTTGATCTTGATTTCATCAGCGATTATATTGCCGCGGTCATCACGACAGAGCGTGGTTTTGGGCTGATAACCACGTTTCAGGCTTTTCACTACTTTGTATGCTTGTCTTGTGTTTTTGATGCCTAAACTTACATCTATACTTCTCAATTGGTCGTCATAGTATTTTCTTTTCATAATCCTAATTATCTTATTCGCTACTCTTCTGAGATTTTCATAGTGTTCTCTCTTCATCCTGGTTTTCCTACGTACATATTCTTCGAACGCCTGATTCTTTTTATCCAACGCATTTTGGCACTCATCATCGAACAAATCATTCCTCTTGCACCAGGCTTGATGTCCAATCGTCTGTTCTGCCACGGTTCTGATAGCCGCTTCATTTCCATCCAGAGCTCGTTGCTCGTCTTAAACGATGCGTCTGATAAGATGGGAGCCAGCTGGTTGTCGAGGGTCACCGTGAAATTTTTGGCCACAGACGCCGTTTGGAGCCTTTAGATGTCAAAGATTTGTAGCGGGCTGATCTTTCCTGAATATACCTTGGACATACGACATCGATAGTTTAATTTGATCAAGTAATGATCTGAATTGCAATTGGCTCCTCGGTATATACGGACGTCAAGTATGCCCGTGGCCCAACGTTGTTGGATCTATCTGGTGATACCCAGGTCATTTTATGAATGCGTCGATGTGGGAAGCAAGTCGAACGTATGACTAGATTTTTGCTACATGCAAAGTCAATCAGGCGCTGGCCGTTGTCATTTGTTACATCGTGGAGGCTTTATCCTCCAGTCGTTCCCCGATGAGATAGCTCATTGCCAACCTTCACGTTGAAATCAACCAGAATAATTTTTGTGTCGTTTGTGCGCAATGAATCGACCAGTCTTTCCAGGTGATTGTAAAACGATTCTTTCGTTTCTTTGTCCTTTTCTTCGGTCGGGGCGTGAACATTAATCAGCCATATTTTGAAGAATCTTGCTTTTGTACGGATCGCACACAACCGTTCATTGACTGCCTTAAAATCAATAACGTGCGATTTTAACTCCCTATCCACAATGAAGGCCACTCCGAATTCTCGTTTTCCAGTGGGCTTTTCAGTCCAATTCGTTTCCTGGACTGCCAGTAATTTTAATTGATATTGACTGGCCTGTTGTAAAAGGTTCTTAACAGCGTCAGGGTAATCGAGTGATCTGAAATTCCAGGATCCAAAGCCATAGTCCTTTTTCCGTTTGCGAGGTCGTTGCTGTGAGTCCAATCCATTCCGGAGCCTATCTGCAGGTTTCGAAACAGTTAAAGATTTTCCAGGGACCGGGAGCTAGCCCGTCGCCCAACCTACATCCCGGCGGCATGGTTATTACACTCGATTCCGTTATCAGGCGCGGAAGATTTGCCTTCACCCTCTTACGTCCTCACAAAGGAGGTGTAAGCAGGATTTAGTAGCAGAGCTGTAGAAGTATTTACAGTTATGGACATTTCTCGACATTTAATGTTACATTGTTGGCGAACCAGTAAACTCAATGTGTACCCCGAGAGCATTTACTACCCCTTAATTAGGGGGGGGGGGGGGGGGTTGGAATGAGGAATCATGGAAGCTATGGATTGGAGAAACAAGGAGTGCCCTCCTCCTTTCTCAAACGGGCTTGGGACCGTCTATGCATGTGTACATCAAATAAACAATTAAAATAAAGCCTCAAGTTTTTAATGCAAGTAAGCAGATGGTTCGTCGAGCCAAATAAATAAGCGCGATTGACACAGTGAAAGTGATCGAAGCCAATTTCGTGAACAATATTATTTTTCTGTGTTATAACCTTCGTGTTGGAACAGATCTTATGCTACACCGATGTTTAAAAAGATAGCTCCTCAGACGTTGCTCATTATCGATCTATCACCTTATTACCTTGTTTCTCAAAACTCCTGGAGAATATTGCCTACTTGCACCTTTTTCACTTACTCATGATTTGTTTGGTCCTGAACAGCATGGTTTTATCAAAAGGCGATCAGCTTTAACGGGTTCATTAGAATTCATGAGTGTTGCTTCAAAAGCATTGGAGGACCGCTTACAAGTCGAAACCTTGTATTTGGATTTCTCTAAAGCCTTTGATCCAGTAAATCACAATATTTGGTTGTGCGAACTTAAATTCCTTAGCATTCTTGATTATTTGCTCTACTGGTTGTCCTCTTATTTATCCAATCGGTTCAGTCAGGTATGTTTTCAAGGCTATCTTTCCATCCCTTCCATCCGTCTTCAGGTGTTTCTCAAGGATCCATTCTTGGCCCACTATTGTTCACTCTGTTTATAATAGACCTCCCATCCGTTGTTATCAACTCCTCCTGTCTTATTTATGCAGACGACGACAAAGTTTTCAAAGTAGTGTCATCTAACGATGACTGCTATGCTTTGCTTCAAGAAGATTTGGATGGCATTTTATTTTGGAGTTCTTATAACCAGCTTGCACTAAATGTTTCTAAGTGTATCCATCTTAAATTTTCTAATAACTCTTGCCCTATAAGCTTCCATTTTCGTTAAAAGATTCGAACTCAAATACGGTGACACATTTCAAGGACTCAGATGTCACTTTTGACTCTAAATTGAAGTTTCACGTTCATATTTCTGAAATAACTTCTAAAGCCTCTCGCATTTTTGGCTTGATCTTAAGAAATTCCTTTATTATTTGTGATCCTTTATCGTGTGTTAAATTGTATTCTAGTTTGGTTCGTCCCATCCTTTGAGTACTGTTCGCTGGTTTGGTCACCTCATTTGAATTGTTTGAAGTTCTCGCTAGAAGTTCCAAATTCCCTTTATTCTTTATAAATCACGGTTATTAATCCTCAATATTACTTCAGTAGAAAAGCATCGACTCTACATTGATGAATGTTTTCTTCATAGCCTTTGCCGTGGTTTCGACAAGATCGTCTAATATCTTTGACGTTCCATTCGCACATAGCTTGGTGTATTTTCACTTACCCATGCTCAGATTACCAGGTAACCTTCATCTTGGGCCTTTCCCTCTCTCATATTTAGTTTATAAAAAATATGTGAGCTCTCTTCTTCTCAATTCTTATTGATTTTTTCTCTTCCTCGTTTTTGCAGTTTTTATTACTTTTATCTTGCTATTTGCACGTCCGTTTTTTCTTCTTTCTCCTCGCTGTGCTATTACTTAATATGTTTTGCTGTGCTATAACTTAATTTATCTTTTAATTGGATTTATTCTGTAAAATAGAAGTAAATAAATTAATAAATGTAACGTTTATACATGTTAAAAATGTATTGAATTTAATTATCGCATTGCTTCACAAATAATATAGATAAGCGCAGTGGAATAACTGACAGCACGTGACTATCATATCTACAAGATTCTCTACTTTTCGAAGCGTCTATAACAATTGAAGGGCTCGAAGCAACGAATGAAAATTACAAACAGGCTTGAGAGCTTTTTGGACAAACATACAACAATGAGGAGGCAATCATTTTCAAGCATTACGAACTATTGATCGCGATACGAAAAATCAAAAATAATTCGGGTGATGTGATCCGTCAATTAATCAATGAAATCTTAGTACACGTTTAGAGTATGAAGGTTTTGAAGAAACCAACCTAGTTATTGGATACACCTCTTTTGCATCACACCCTATGTAAGTTGGATACTGCAGTGAAACAAGAATGGAACGAAAAAAGAAATTAATTCAGAGCGACAAACCTTTGATTAACTTATAGACTTTTTCAGAGAAGAGGCTAAGAAAACTCATGCAACAAAGCATTCAAGCATTGCTATAAATCAAAATTCAACGACAAAATCGACTGCCTTTTATGGAAACAAACTTTAACTACATCAATTTACGAAGAATGCCCAATTTGTGAACGAGATGGACATGCTACTTTCGAATATGAAAAGTTATTAGCTTTGCCAATACCTTAACGGATTAGCCTCGTGAAAGCAGCTAGTTTATGCTGCAATTCGTCAACGAACGAGTGTGACAATTCCAAATATCGTGATTATGGTTAAGTTCATTACACAATTCTTTATTTACACCAACCAGACTCCAACAAAGACATATTAATAAGTAGACGAGCAACGAGAATCTGTGTACTCGTCCATATGGGAGGCAAGTTTTACACATAAATTGCTTACGCTCTCGAAACTATACGATTACCTCTCCTTCTCCTTCCCCTTTGTTTCCTAGGAGATTTTTCTTTCCTCTTTTTAGAAAAATCACTTCCGCCACTGGCACCTGCACACAGCTACAAAAATTTGTTTCACATGCGCACGATTACGTCTTCGTTATCATTCGTTGAATAGTTTGAGCACAACACAACAAATGTTCTCTCACAACACAGCAAACGTAGAGGTTGGAAAACTCATACGTCAAAGCTGGTGAAAATTTGTAACATGAACTAAAGTATTGATTTTACACACGTGATCATCAAAATAAAAAAACTTTATAAACGTGAATGCGTTTCCAAGTGAAGTGAAGGGCAAAAAACGGAATGAATGTAGAGCTTAGAAAACTCATGTGTCAAAGCTGACGGAAAATTTGTAAATTAAGAAAAGAAAACTTACATGCTGATTACGTACACACGGACTTCAAACCCAAATCTTTATAAACGTGAATGTGTTTCGGGGTGAAGTGCAAAAACAAAAACATATCCCTTCAAACCTCAACTTCACATAACTTAAACGAAGGTTGCTAATCGTTTTGGCTCTCGCGACCGGTTGCGGATCCAGTACTCTCTTTATCTATAGATTTCAACGGTAGTGAGCGGAAAAGAGATTGACTCTTATCACCAACGAGTCCAGAAGCTGACAGCGTCGTTTTAGTAAACCATGGACGAGTGTTTGAGTTAATGTTCACAGTTGTAGTGAATATTCTGAATGGAGATGATAAACTTATCCACTGCTAAACATTACTTGATACAGCATCGAGTTCACATCTTATTACAGAGCAATTTGCAAACACTCTTAAATCAAAGAAGGAAAGATATACACTCTACATCATAGGACTTGGTGATATGGAAATGAGCATTAACTTGCTTCAAAACACTGGAAAATAAATTCAAAAATAATGAAAAGCTCAAAGTACAATATTCATCCATTATTCCAGAATGCCTAGATCTTGGCCAAATAGAACTAGCAGCCTCATCAGTAACTGAAGGATTCTATCTTCCTCATCAAGCAGCTATCAAGCAATCTAGCCTTACCACTAAGATCCGCGTAGTCTTCGACGGTTCACCCAAATCCAGCTTAGGGATCTCATTAAATGAATCAATGATTGTCATCTCTTACGATTCAGATCATATGCCTACGTAATAATTGGTGATATCGAAAGGTGTATTGCAAAATTTGAATCTATCCGCAGCATCGGAAATATCAAAAGATATTGTGGAGAGATGAAATAAGAAAAGAATCAAGACTACCAACTGAAAATAATTACTTACGGCTTTTCTACAGCACCATTCTTAGCGATTTGCTGCCTCAAACAACTAGTAGAAGACGAAACATAAAATTATCCACCGAGCTCTAAGGCTTCATCACATTCGCCAGGCCAAAGCGTCATTTCCAGTTCCCCTCTCCCCTCCCGCTAGGAAAGGGACTCCTCAGCTTGAAGGCGCCCCAAGGCGTAACAAAATGAAACGTGGCCCAAAGTAATGTGTCAAACGGTTCCAGGCTGAGTTCTCAGCTTGACAGGGGAGGTGTTTAGCGCATGGGAGTCCCACACTCTGTGCATGAATAGCTCTCACCTTCCTACCACAAGAAAAAAGCTCTAAGGCTTTGTAGCAAAATATGTTACTCGATGTTCTGGTCAGTGGTGCGGATACAGTTAAAAATGTCAAAAAAATTTGAATTAAAATTGACCGTCTAACAGTCAAAAAATTCTAGAAGTAGTGCCACCTGAAGACAAATCAAAATCTACAATTGCAAGCAAATCCAATATTCTAGGTACTAGGAATTCATTGCCACTCAAAAAAGGATATAATCGTGTAAACACTCAATCGTACTATTAAGCTCTTTAATCGTAGCAACACGACTGATACCACATGATTTCTGGCGTCAATTTGTAACATAAGACCAACATTTACCAGAAAATATTCAATTTTAGTGGTCACCATACGCAATAAAATTTAATTAAATCAACAATGTTTCTTTTCAATGCTCAGTAATTCGTCCAAGCACTTCAGATATTCAACTCCTTTGCTTTGCGGATGCAGGTAAGAAGGCATACGGAGCTTGCTCGTAACTTTGTTGTTTTACGCGATAAATTTCGTGACGATGACTCAAACATGTCTTCTGACTCCAGCCGGGGGCGTTTTGGGTCCCGGGTCGCTCCATCGGAGACGGGCGTGGGCGCCACTCGTCTACCCGTAAAGTTGTTCCCCCAAGCCTCGAGACGAGCTTGGCTCGCGCTGGGGTCTTCACTTTTAGGGAAGAAAGGAAATCACTAGCCTAGAAAAGGAAGACAACACAGGTAACTACTTCCGCAACAACTCTGCAGTCTACCTGTCCTAAATTCTAGCATACGTGGAATTAAGTTCTCCGTGAGCTGGGATTCCCACCAAACAAAGACCCATACATACCCCAGCAATTGCGGATTATTGGGGTGGAAAATGGGTGCCTTGAAATTTCTTTAATCACTCCCGAATCAAGTATCACCGAGAGAGGAAATAAAAGTTCAGGCGATTCACTGTAAATTCACAATTCATTATTATTTTACCAATTAGTTTTGGAACAAACGCAAAGAATATTTTTTGTATTTTTTTTATAACACTACCATGGTAGATCACTCTCAAGAGATTATGCCTTAATTGTAAACTATATTTACCTAACTTGACTATCTCGACGACGGGGGCCCCCGGTAAATTTTCTGCCTCGTTCGTGTCGCGTTGCACGCTAGCCACGTGTATCCTGATGAAAGTATCTTATGATTCCTCGTGGCGTGTCCGTGGCGGCCCAATATTTCTGTTTGTCGTCTTCGCGGAAGAATTACTGGTATTGTCCTTCTGATGGGAGTCACGTTTTACCCTCCAGATCCACAAAATACTCCAATCACCGACTCGAAAATCCCTAGCTGGGATGACTTCCTTCGCTCGCTGGCGGGACCTTCCCACACGGAGTCCAAAACCGAAAAAAGACACTTCGCTCACGATTCGGTCCGTCCTTGCCTGGGATGGGATTTCTTCGCCCCGTTGAAATACCCTTCGGTGAAGTTGGCCGCGACTTCTTGGACTCATAGATTCTAGTACTAATTTGCGTCTTGGAGCTCCAGATATCCGTGGCTCGAACTTTCTTGCTGCAAGTTTTTTTCCTTCTGTTTTTTAAATTGGTTTTGCTTACTTTCGATGTTGGTGGCCGTGCGTGGTTGAGACTTCAAGTGTCTTTCGGTTGTTTTATGTTTTTGGGTGCGGGAAGATGTAAATTTGCTATGTAAACGTCCATATGATCACAAACTACACATTTTGATTACCAGTGGCGGTCACAACAACGTCTACATTTCGAGTAACTTCATTAAGTTCCGCCGCACGAAAACCGTCCATGCAGGCCTGAAGAGCGCAGGTAGGGCAATTTCAGAAATAAACACGGTGCTGGATATTTCTTCAGCATTAACTGTGTTGCATCGCCTCCATCATCCAAATCATATTTCGTAGCTCATTTTCAGCATTTGCACATTTATCGTTGTACCACCAAAAATCTCCTTCGGTCTCACCACGCCATGCGAATATCAGATAATCCGCTTCAGCCAATGTCGCAGCAACTTCAGTCTGTGTCGAGTATATATTACAAGCCACCCATCGAATCGTTGCATCTAATTCAACCAAGGTCTCGATTAAAACTGCCATATGTGCATTGATATGTGTACCGCCAACGCTACGTGCATTTTTCAACGTTTGGTCTTCAGAGGCAAACTTTCGCAGAACCATTATCTATCTTCCTAGCTTACATACTATGTTTACTCTTAGTATTAATAATGATCACAACATTTTTCTTACAAAGTTTCCAATTATACTTGGCTCGGGTGAATCTGGTAGACTTTTTGCAGAGGCAAGTGCTGAGGTCTGGTAGGAATTTGTCCGTGACAGTTGTACTAATCCCACTAGTAAAATCCAAATCCAACTGCTATGTTCTAAAACGAAAATCGCACCACTTAAAAACATTTGCCTCGCAAGATTAGAACCTAGTCCAGCTGTAATGCTCGCATATTTTTATAACTCAGTCAGAGAAAAAGTTCACAAACTCAAATTCAAAAGTGCTTCATTCAATATTAATCGGTATAAATTTTCAAAGAATATAAAGCAAATTTCAAACAATAAACATACAAAAACTTAATGGCCCAAATGGCTCTCTAAATTTATACGTTATCATTAAACACATTTGAAGAAAAACTATAGCGAATTCAAATTAATTAAGATTATTACATATTATATAATTCAATTGGAACAAGGAGAAAAACCAAGGAACACTATCATAAAATTATTTATAATCTTAACACAACAGTGAACTTTGATCCTACACTTAATAGGTTTTATCTTAAAATTAAAAAATTCCATCACAATATTCCTAACATACGCGTTAAACCTTATCTCTAAAGTAATATAATAAACATAACATATACCTAACCTATCCCTAATTTTTAACACGAAATAAACAACAATACTTAATGTCGCAATAATGAGCTGAAACTCAATAACAAAATAAAGAAAACATTAAAACTGAATACGAATAATTTAGACAATATCATTCAGCCATCAATACCTGGATTGCGCCATCTCAATTCAATCAGCTTCAACGAATCTAGCAAATGAGTATCTCCATTGGAATCATTGGTCTCGTGAACTCAAACTCGGAGGATATTTTATCTTCTTATCGGTGGCCTGTCTATATGTGATATACTCGTATGACTGGGACGCCGTCAGAATCAAAAACATATTGATTCATGTCCAAATACACGATTGCTTCTGGAGGAACGAAGCCAGTAGCGAGGCAAGTCGCTGTATTTCTGTCTGTAGGGTGGAACGGCTGTGAAATCCAAGGGTTTTCACTCACAGTTACAGATCTTGTTATATGATTCCAAAGAAGTTTCAATATGAGATATCGACGCTTGTCACTTCAGCAGTTTGATAAATTCTTCTATTCAATATATAATGCTTCCAATCCGTCTCAGGCTTTCTGTACAAACCAGTACATGCAAAAAGGCATTTCCTTTCGAAAACTCTTAATTTTTCCATAGTCCTAGCACTCTGGTTGTACCAAATTGGACATCCATATGTCAAAACTGGTCTAACCAGGATCTTGTAACAGATAATTTTGACCTTTTGATCAATGTATTTGGAATGAAAGAGTCTTCGTAGGGCCATGACTACTTTTAGTGCCTTACTGAGCATGATTTTCACATGTTCAGTACAGTACAGATACTGATTGAGATGAACACCGAGGTATCAAACACAGGATTTATAAGGGACCCGTTTTGAACTACCCTCGTCAGCCATGATATGGAAATCCTTCCAATTCCGTTGCAGAACTTGACTGACCCCTTGCAGCGTTGTCCGAAACAAGATTGTTTCACACTTTTGCGCATTGATTTTTATTCGCCAATTGCCAGTGTACAGCTACACATCATTTAACATTTTTTGGAGATTGCTCTGGACTATTGTAGCTTTTTCGTCTGCCGTATAGATGATCATCAGCAAACGCTACCAATGATTGTATTGGCAAGACGTTAAAGTCAAAGCCGTTCAATAGTTTGCGAATGAAGATTGAGAACACATCATGGCAACGAGGTGTCTCGGGAACTTGTCCTGAAGGAGTTTAAAAACTAGTCCATATCCGTATCAATAAGACATGCTCCAAAACATTGTCTATCATTTAGTTTCCAACAGATGTCTGAGGTTACTTTCGTTATTGCATGTGTGGTCGAATGCTTGCTACGAAGACCAAATTCGTAATTCGGCATCAACTCATATTTCTCAATGTAGGCGTTTAATGCTCTATTGAGTATCACTTCAAACACGTTGCCGATGTTAGGCAGCAAGCTGATTGGGCGATAACTTTTGGGGCATGAAGATTCTTTTCTTTTCTTCAAAATCGGGAGTACCTCAGCCTTTTTCCACTCATTTGGTAAGTATGAATTGCTGAACATGTTGTTGAACAAAATGCAATAACTCCTAATAGAAACTCAGCAAATGTCGGCGAACTACATTTGGAATACCATCAGTACCACATGATTTCTTGTTGTTTATCCTGCGGAATACGAAACATAAGTCTTCATAGCCGACAAAATAATCAATAAGATTCAAGCTCGGTATGTGGTCAGATGTTAATGTTTCATTGACATGAAGAATTGATTGGCCATTCAGGCTTGATTTGAAGTCGGAAACTTTTGCTTCAACGACCTCTGAAAATATTTCATTCCCCCTCTCAGGGTTTGATAGATGAACCAATTCAAGATGTGTTCCAATCAGGGTAAGTTTATCCAACCCCTCACATAGAATCCTTTTTCCATTTTTATCCGGAGTCGTACTATCAATTCCTATACCAGCCCTATCGAGAAGATTTATCTCATCACTAGTGACTTCAAGACGTGGTACCTTCACTCGAGACTTCTTGCGGAATATGCTTGTCAATTTCACGGAAGCGCCATCTGGATCCTGTGGGATAAGACCCCCCAATTTTTCCGCCCATTGATTGCTAACCTCACTCCTGAAGTATGAGCGGATTAAGTTCCGGACATTCTTCAGGTGTAATTTCAACAAAGTCAACGAGGGATGGTTGTAGTCTAAAAATCGTCGATAAATATTGTTGACGCGTGTGAGAAGGAGGCTTTTCAATCTTTTCAATCTTGCGATGGTTGGTGTTTCACATCCTTGAATATTCTTTCGATGTTTAATCTTGGGAACTACTTTCTCAATCGTTTCTAACGTCATTTTCTCTAACTTCGACAAATAAAGATCTATTTAATCGTTGGTTAGATTCCTGTTATTAGAAGCCATTGAGCAAGCATTGCCGTCAACAGAAGGGGGACATTGCTTCTAGTACTCCCGATCAAATTTTTTTTGAAAATTTTCCCAATCTGTTCTTTTGGAATTTAATGGGTGATTTTCATGTTGAACTGGAATGAGGAAGAGATCGTCTCTTTGATGATTGATTGTCATTACAATTCCGTTATGTTCGCTTTCGTAAGGAAGCACCTGCAGTTTCTGTTGAAGGCTATTAAAGCTGAATTCAAGTCTTGCGTCTGCAATGCAGAGGTCCAAATATAAATTTGCCCTAAGGTATGTTGGGAACTCCGACCCATATAGATTGCACCTGTATTCAATTCGATTTTCTGTTATCCACAATTTCAGAAAAACGCCTCTTGGATTATTGGTGGCGCTCTACCATGATGTATTCTTGGCGTTCAAGGCACCAGCAAGAATATAATAGTTATGTAGCCTGTTCAATTCGAGTATTTCAAACAAGGAATTGAGCTCCTCCTTGAACTTGAGAACAGTTCCATCAGTTGCATAGGCAGAGATGAAGAAGAGGCTATCCCTACCTAGCAGTGAGATTTTAATTATAAAAAAATGAAAGAAAGTATATACCCTTTAATTCTACTATTTATTTTAAATTTAGTATACAATTGTTTCGTTCTCTACTTTAGAACTTCCTCAGTACAACTATTCCCTAAACTATAAGTGTCCTAATATTTATACTAAATTATTATTAACGTATTAATATGAATCTCTAATTACATCTAATCCCTCAAAATACTTTTACTTAATCTCTAATTACCTGATCCTTTACCATTCAAAAATTTGTTTTTCCTTAATTACTACTTAACTACCTTCATTATTTTGTAAGCTTGAATAGCCAGGTGTATCCGTTACCTGGGTCGCCGTTCCAAATGTCCTGCGTCTTCCGATTGAATATCTCCAAGCTTTCTGCTACATCAAGCTTCCATCCGTTTGTAACCGTTTTCAGCATGCTTACGTTGTCCGCAGTGATGTCATGTTATTCAAGGGCTATATGCTCTGCTACTTTTGATTTGAAGTTTTTTGCATCCTGCTTTTTTTTTGTTGACTGCTTCCCTTAAGTGTTCATTCCATCTGACACCTAGTGATCTCCTCGTTTGTTCAATGTAACATCCATTACATTTCGTACACGATACCTTGTAGACTTCACTGCGCTCCATTTTGGGAATGGGGTCCTTGGTTGATCCAAGCAAGTTCTGTATTTTTGTGGCCCGGCTCGTATAAACTAGGTCGATGTCTACGTTCTTCATAGCCCTCTTCATTGTTTCCGTCCTTGAGTCAAACGTTACAACCAACCTCTTCCGTTGCTCGACTTCCGCAGTTAGCGTTGTGAACTTTTTGTTGAAGATCTCCTTCGTTCGTTTGGCTATCAATTTGGTGA
Source organism: Odontomyia ornata (assembly GCA_963969285.1). NCBI lineage: Eukaryota > Metazoa > Arthropoda > Insecta > Diptera > Stratiomyidae > Odontomyia > Odontomyia ornata. The sequence goes on from OZ017739.1 coordinate 45,707,498, forward strand.
CTTCATCCGTAGGGTATCCATTCCACCCGGCTAGCTTATAAATGTGGGACGTTTCTTTTTTCAGGCCTTCCTTATTCAATGGAAGCGTGAGCATTCGATTCACAAGCCAGCTAAATGTCGCCCATTTTTGCTGTTGGCAATGGTTCGAAATGAGATTTTGATAATGGGCACTGCAAGAGATTCAAAGCTTTTGAATTCGACTTTTTCAATAGTTTGGAAATAATGGGGTCTTCGATCCAATATCCCGGTGCCACCTCCCTCATCACCGTTTACCCTATCGTTTCTTACAAATTCAAAATCCTTGAATGTAATGGCGTGCCATGAATTAAGATGGGTTTCAGTGAGAAGCATGATATCTGGCTTTTGCTTAATAATGAGTTCAAGGAGATAATCACGCCGATGTATAGTAACAGTGGAGTTGACGTTGATCAAGATGAGATGAATCCTATCCATGGGAATGTGGCTGGATGACAAACTATCTTGAAACATGTTGGCCTAAACGTTGAAAAACGAAATTGATTTTTTGGTCATGTTTATTGATTCAATCTAAAAAAGATTCAAACTGTTGGTAAAATTTGAGAAGCAGCTCATTATTGCCACTTACATTATTTATTTTATTTACATTGTTGTCTGTTGGTCTTCTAGCAGCAAGTGAAAATGATTATCCGGGTTTGAAGAAGTTGGAGGTAACAAGTTGTGACGTACTTGGGTTTGTTTCGGGGAAAATTTAACTCTTGCATCTTGATAGCAAGGGCATCCTTGATATGATGCTGGATGACCAAATATGCCGCAGTTAACACAGTATAATTTTTCTTTTGGGTCTATCTGAGTCGATTTGCATTCACCAGGGCATTGCATTTGACACAATGATAGTGCATGGCACAATTGGCAGCCGAATGACTGAATCTTTGGCACCTGTAACACTGGTTGACCTCAGTTATTTGGAGGCGCTCCCACATCACTGCTATCGTTAGAAATTTGGACCCAATAAAATGGTAATATTTTTCCTTGTAGCAAAATTTTTCACACTGATGAATTTAGCAGCTGGTGCAACTTCCTGCAACATTTCGAGGAGAGCAACTGTATTCTCACCACAGTCCAAGCCCTTCAACAGGAATGTCTCATTTTTTTCCGCCTTTGGTGTACATGTGAAGCTTTTACACTATTAATAGCATATTTCACCAGTTTAAATGAGCCAATGTTTTTATCTTAATCGTAAGTTTATCGGCGGCCACTCTCTTAACTTCAAAACGATTGATTTTATGTTCGGCTGCCAATAGCCGAACCATATCTCCTCCACGCTGTCCAAAAACTTTAATTGGAGGAACTTTCTCATTTATCTAATCATTTTTAATAGGAGAATCAGCAGGCACATCGGTTGGCTTCTCCTCCTTCTCCTTATTTTTTGGTTTTAAATATTCAATGAAATTATTACAACAATCACTTATACGGGGTTATCCATTTCGTGGTAGGAAAGTATAACCCTGCCATTTGACATCTGTCAGAATTAAATGTCATCCAGAGCGTGTTTTTTTAAGTTAAAGGTTTGCCATTTAGAAATATGGATCATTTAACAGTCGGAAAATGCGTTAAAATTATTAAATTTTATTATGAAAATGGTGATTTAGGGCTTTACGAGCCGATTACGGTCGACATAATCGACGTACACGGCAAACGATTTCGAACACAATCAGAAAATTTGAAGAGACTGGATTGGTTATTGATATTGCAAGGCCTGTGCATCATCGCCACATTCGTTCTGCTGAAAATAACGCTGTCGTTGCTCAAAGTGTGGAGGAAGACCTGAATTTGTCGATTCCTCGACGTGCTTAACATTTGGGCTTGTCTTCTAGCTCATTGTGGCGGATTTGGAATTTGAATTTGCATCTCCATCCATACAAAATCCAACTCACTCAAGAACTTAAGTGTCGAGACCATACACAACGCAGAATCTATGCGTATTGGGTGATTGAACAACAAGTCATTGATAACGATTTTTCGAACAAAATTTTCTTTAGTGATGAGGCTCATTTTTCGCTCAGTGGTTACGTAAATAAACAGAATTGCCACATATGGGGCTCTCAAAATCCTCAGGTGACCGCAGAAAGGCCTCTGCATCCGGGAAAAATGACCGTTTGGTGTGCATTATGGTCTGGTGGTGTTATTGGCCCGTATTTTTTTGAAAACGATCAAGGAAGAGCCATTACAGTCAACTCTGACCGCTATGGACGGATGTTAACCGATTATTTTTGGAGAGAAATTGAAGATTATGATCTGGAGAACATGTAGTTTCAACAAGACGGAGCCATAAGCCACACAAGAGAGATTTCCAGGACGCGTAATTTCGAGATTGAGTGATGTCAATTGGCCCGCAAGATCCTGCGACATAACACCTTTTGATTTCTTTTTATGGGGCTATGCGAAAGATTGTGTCTACGCAAACAATTCTTTAAACCTTGAGCAATTGAAAACCAATTTTCGTGAAGTTATGGCCGAGATATTGCCGGAAATGTGCCAAAAAGTCATTGAAAATTACCTCAAAAGGGTTGAGGCCTGTAGGAGCTCCCGTAGAGAATATTTGAATGATGTTGTATTTCATGTATAATGGCAAGGTTCAATCTTTATACTAAATAAAAAATTTTGTTTCCATCTGAATATTTTATGTGTTTTCTTTAGCTTTACTTTTGCAAGCGTCAAATGGATAACCCTATATTACCTATGCTATCTTGGCACTCCATCTCGATGTCCATTTCGTCATTCATCGCAGACAGCACGGCATAGTAATTGGCGCTGTCGTTTGCTCCTTCTGCGCTTAGTATGTTTTCAGCATCATGTATTAATGTCTTGCTCGTATCTTGTAATTTTGCTTTATATATTTGAGTCTTTTGCGTTGCTCCTGTTTTTTCGTTGGTCTTGCTTGTTCTCGCTTCCTTGCTTCCTTCAGGTAAAACTCAGATACTCGATAAATTGTTCGAATAGTTCGACGATGTAATGCTTTTTTCTAAAATTACTTTTTAATTGACGTTTTCAAAAAATTATTTTAATTTATAAAAATCCTTGACAGGACCGAATTAAGAACACGTCTACACGCAACGAGTGCTAGACGTTGAATCGAAAAGTTCTCATCAATACCTTTCTTTTGATGCTCATACTAACTACCATTGGTAAGAAAAATGTTGTTACCCTCCTATATGTTTTATGGAGGCAATTTACACATTTTTTTGTGCTGCAGCTCTCAAGAAAGCACATCTTTTGATCAACGTAAAAAATTTTATGCATCTAGCTTATGGGGTTTGCGAGAAAACTTGCTGTAACGGATGAACGGAGGGACAGGTCACGATTTAGTAGGGTACAGTAAAATTATTTTACAATACCCTTAAAAATAACCAGCAATTCAATAATTTCTCATTAATTCTCCCACTGGAATTGCTTATTTAGTTACGCATTGTCAGTAGCAAGTGCAAATACCATTTCCAGCCAAAATAAAAAATAAATGAATAAAAATAAATACATCAAATACCCACCTTAGTAACGCTTAAAAGGAACATAATCCAAGTAAACAGTCTCATTGAGTTGTTTGTAATGATTCAGGATCAACATAGTCATCGGTGCAGCAGTTCTGAGTACTCTTAATATCTTGAAAGCAGCAAATTGCAGTCTTTTGAACATTACAAGCAATGATAGCATTACTCGTACTCCATGTAAGTTCCAAAGAATAATATTACTAAAGGTTTAGATTTTGAAGCCAGCGTGATTCTTAGAACTACCCATCCCTCCTTTTCTTGCTTCTCTACAGTTCCACATCAAATACATCCTGTAAGTAGCACAAACAGCAGACGAAAACTGCAAGAGAGGACTAACAAGTTTACAATGCATTCTATACTTTGTAACGACTACTTCATATGCTAGTGATATGCCGTTAGTGTACAACAACTTTGTACACATGTGCATCATCGTGTAGGAAAACTGACGTGGAAAAAATAAAACATCGACGAAACTTTTCTAAAATGTAAGTTGTCGAGAGCTCTTCAACTTCTTTCCCCTATTGCTCACTCTAGACAAGTTTCGCTTCCTATTTTCCAGTATATCCTGGAATGCGATTACCAACGGGAGCCCACAATGTGCTCCATCAAGCAGATTATATACCTAACAGATTTTTGTTGTTGTTTGTTGGTTTGTCGACAGTAACTTTCCACGGAACACTATTCCTTGTCCTAGCAGCTAACTGCCTTGTACGTTAGGACTTGTCACTTACTCTGTCCTACCTTCTCTCGTAAGCTGATTAAATTCATTTTGGAAATCCTTGAAAAATTTAATCTCCGCTTATGAATGAGGTACATAGTAATGACTGTTGTCTTTGATGTATCCTTGTAACACAAGTGTTATTGTTATGGTACAAAAAAGGGTTTTTGAGTACGGAAATGTTTGTTGAATTGAGTTGGAATTTAAATTTCTTTTTTTTTCGTGATCGATAATGTTTGTATTTGTTAATAAGCATTAAAAATCGTGATAAATTCTTTTATTTATTTGTGATGCAAAATACCTACAACTAAATTTTTGGTAAATAGTTAAAAGTTAGAATCTATTTTTTTGTCCATAATTAATTTCTAAAAAAATTGTTCGAAGCATTTGTAGTGCATTCCATTCTTATACATTTAATTTAGCGATTCTTCCTTGCACCATGGCATTCACCTTGTACTGATCAAGAAGCATACATTCATTGTACTTTTCAATGCTGCAAAGAAAATTAAGGCTTATTCAATTAAGGCTTATTTAAGGGCTCCAAAGCAGTGTTTACTTTTATATCTTCTCAAATTTCTATGTTTGATCCAAATATCCATCACTTGCAGTGGGTTTTTCTTTTTGTTTTCATCTCGAAAAGGGTATTTTTTTCAAAAGACATTCGTTGGAAGAACTGAACGGCGGAGACCAGCAGGGAAACTGAGGAAATAGTAGCCTGACTCAGTCTACGAAGACAGTTCATTGCTGCTTGGATTCCAAAATTGGAGGACGAGGTTAATGGACCGAGGCAGTTGAAGGCTCTACAAAGAAGAAGATGTGGTTAGTTTATGCAGGGTCTGAATAATAGTAACCGGACTGATCTTAGGAAAAAAATATGTACAATTTTTCTTTAGAAATCTTCAAAGTAGTCCCCATTGGAGTCGATAACACGCTGATAGTGGATTTTCAAATCCCCGAACGCTCCCTGGAAGTCGGCCACCTCGATGCTGTCTAGAGCCCTTGTCGTAGCACGTTGAACGTTTTCCAGAGTCCTGAACCACGTCCCCTTAAGGTTTCTCTTGATCTTGGGGAACAGAAAGAAGTCCACTGGTGTCATATCTGGGCTGTAAGGAGGCTGTGGCAACGTTGCCCTCGACTGCTTGGCCAACTACTTGGTGACGAGCAGGCAGGTGTGCGACGGAGCATCGTCGTGATGGAGGATCTACGAATCGGCAATCTCCGGACGGGCTCGGCGGTTAGTCGACGGAGCACTTCTCTGTAGTACTGGCCATTTACAATTTGGCCGAGTGGCACAAACTCTTTGTGAACAATGCCTTTCACGTCAAAGAAAGCAAAGAGCATCGACTTCACCTTCGATTTGCTCATGCGCGCTTTGTTTGGTCATGGTGACGCCGATGTGTGCCACTCCAAACTCTGCCGCTTTGTATCAGGATCGTATTTGAAAACCCACGTCTGGTATCCTGGAATAACGTGGCTAAACAATTCTGTTTCGGTTGCTCCATCGTACGCTCTATTTTCACTCCGACGATGTAATTGAACACGCACTCCGCTCTCGCTCGATGCTATCTGTATCTCTCCAAGCGCTTAGGGGCAACTGCTGCAGCCCGGTTCCCTTTACATAGACCCCCACAACCACTACAGCACCAGCCACCGGTTAGCAGACGCTTTGACGGCGCAGGGCAGGCTCAGTCCGGTTACTTATTATACAGACCCTGTAGTATAAATTAAATATTTGCTCCGAAAAAATGTTATATTTACAAATCCTAATATTATTATTAACAAAGTTGAATGAATTTCGATATTTCAGGTATTTGTGATTGTTGAGCTAACTACCACAAATTTTTCACCTTTAAAATGTATGCTTTCATCAAGAATTAATGGTCTGTATACATATTGTTGAAGTTGGGGAAAATAACACAAAATTTTACTCAATTTTCTCATTAAAAAGTGGCTTTCATTTTATTTTCATATTACTGATATCTTTCTTTGAAAAAAGTCTTAACGATATTCATGATATATATCCTTGCTGCAATTTCGGTGCAAGTTCTAGTGAGCCCACGGTGTCTGAGTCCGTTTGGAAATGCATATTGATTACTATAATTATGCATTATTGTTGTTATGATACACAAAATTTCAAACCACCACAGCTTCGCTAGGTACTATTCCATCTTTTTGAAACCCACAACGCTGATGATTCTTATAAGTAGCCATCATTTCATTAAATTTGATTCAATTCAAAGGTATATTCATGATTTTATTCAATAAGTTAAAATTTTTAAGTGTTTTTTGCATGCCCTGTCTACTCCATTATCAACATTGTGGACCCTCGACAACCAGCTGGCTCCCATCTTATCAGACGCATCGTTAAAGACGAGCAACGAGCTCTGGATGGAAGTGAAATTGGCTATCAGAACCGTGGCAGAACAGACGATCGGACGTCAAGCCCGGTGCAAGAGGAATGATTGGTTCGATGATGAGTGCCAGAATGCGTTAGATAAAAAGAATCAGGCGTACAAAGAATACGTAGGTAGGAAAACCAGGACGAAGAGAGAACACTATGGAAATCTCAGAAGAGTAGCGAATAAGATAATTAGGATTAAGAAAATAAAATACTATGACGACCAATTGAGAAGTATAGACGCAAGTTTAGCGGGCAATAACACAAGACAAGCATACAAAGTAGTGAAAAGCCTCAAACGTGGTTATCAGCCAAAAACCACGCTTTGTCGTGATGACAGCGGCAATATAATCGCTGTTGAAATCAAGATTAAGCTCCAGAACATTGGAGCCTATAGATGTCTGCGGAGAGCTTCCATTGGCCCCACAAATTCTGGATGAAGTTTGTTCCATCATCAAAGCCCAAAAGAATAATAAAGCGCCAGGCATCGATGAGATTCCAGTGGAGCTCATCAAATATGGTAGCAGTCGTGTTCATCAAGCTATTCACATAGTCATCCAGTACATTTCGTAACAAGAACATATGCCGAAAGAGTGGAGCCAATCATTTATATTCCCTATCCACAAAAAAGGTGACCAGCTACAGTGCTAAAATTATAGAAGCATATCACTACTTTGTACGGCGTACAAAATATTTTCTAAAATCTTGAAAAATAAAATCGGATCATACGCCAACAGTATTATTGGGGAGTATCAAGGTGGTTTTAGGGCAGGTAGATCAACAACAGACCAATTGTTCACGGTCAAGCAGGTCCTTCAAAAATGCTTGGAGTTCAACATAGACGTACACCAAAGTTTCGTTGAATTCAAGCCAGCATACGACAATATTGATCGTAACGTACTGTACCAAATAATGCTTGGTTTTGGCATCCCAGCCAAATTAGTCCGTCTTACCAAAATGACAATGACTTCGACAACCTCCCAAGTCCGCATCAATAACCAACTCACCGATGCCTTTGACACAAATATCGGACTAAAGCAGGGAGATGGGCTGGCCCCATTGCTATTCCATTTGGCTCTGGAGTACGTCATAGGGAAGCTACCTGTCAATCCGCGAGGTGCATTACTATACAAGTCGAGCCAGGTAGGACGACATCAACATTCTGTCACGGTTACTAACAACTGCCAAAGAACTCTTCCTGAAACTTGACAGCGAAGCAAAACTAGTAGGGCTACAAATCAACGAAAATAAAACAAAGCTCATGACGCAGTTGAGGAAAAATACCCCAAATACACATAATATCACACTTGGCGAATACAGTATCGAAAATGTTAGCGAATTTGTGTATTTAGGCGCCAAAATAATGAAAACGGGCAATGAAAAAGACGAAATTTGCCGAAGAATACAGCTCGCAAATAAAATATTTTATTCAGTATTGACGATCTTGAAGACCAGCTGAATACACAGGAAAACAAAGCTCCAAGTCTACAAATCTGTGATAAGACCTGTGTTATGCTATGCATGTGAAACATGGATCCTAACTCAAGCATCCGCAAATATATTGAACGTCTTTGAGCGACGGGTCCTGAGACGAATAATCGGAGCGAAGCCAGACGGAGACCAATGGCGAACTCGATACAACCATGAGCTGTATGAAATTTTTGACGAACCGGAGGTCTCAAAGATTGTAAGACTGCGGAAGCTACAATGGGCTGGACACATGAATCGTATGGACGAACAACGGATACCCAAGAAGGTATTCGTTTGGAACACTGAAGGCCGGCGGCCAGTGGGGAAACCGAGGAAACGCTGGTCTGACTCGGTCGACGAAGACAGTTCATCGCTGCTCGGATTCCGGAATTGGATGACGCGGTCAATGGACCAAGACATTTGGAGGCGCTGTTTGCAGGAAGCGGAGGCCCGAAAGGAGCTGTGGTGCTAAGAAGAAGAAGAATAAGCTTCTCTAATTCTTAAGAAAACTTGGTGTGATACTCTACCAGACAGACGGAGAAACGCACGGACAGATACACAGGTGCCATTACTAATAGGGTATTTCAAACAATTTTTTTTTACAAAACCTTAAAAATCAAAAATATGGTTATTGTTCAAAGGATAAATTTGAAAGCAAGTAGACGTTTTTCAATTCATGTTTCAGATTTCTTGTTTTACGCCAACAATAACAATAGCAAGTATGGTAAATTTGTCAGATTTAATGTAATTCCATGTAATTTTCTGTGCGGTCTAGTGATTAGAGCATGAACGCATAAGCCGAATGTTCCAGGTTCAAATCTCGTTGGGAGCAGTGCGATTTAGTTCAGGGGGATTTTTTGGACAGGCTATGAGTGTTCACTCAGTGTTGACATGTACTGATTTAATCAGAGCAAGCACATGGGAGCATGGTGCTGACCGAACCAAATTCCGGAAAAATCAATACGGTCATGAAAATGAGATACTCTAACTATCGCTAAGCGAAGGCCCGAGAAGGGCTGTAGTGCTACAAGGAAGAAGAAGAAGAATTTTATTTGTTAGTCTAAGATCTAAATATTTAACTTATATCATTCGATTTTGCTAAAAAACAACTATACAGCAATTGTCTTGGAGTTTTTGCTGAATTCAACTCTCACATCTTTGTGAGTAACTGAATGATTTTGCGGCTCTCCCCTCGCCAGTGATAGCAATACTCCTCTTGATGGGGTTTCATTCCACCATTCACTGTTTCATGTGAAGAAGAATACTCAAAATCAATTGAACTGGGCATTAATTAATTATTTCCTGTACCAATGAAAAAATTGCATAATACACATGTTGCCTTTGAAACGATTCCCACTTAATGAGGTGTCAAATCCATTGGTTTTTGAAGTACTCTGAATTTGTTAGACATAATACTAAATATATTTTCTGTGATACGTCAAGGCTTACTTCCTTTTCTTAGCACTACAGCCCCTTTCGGGCCTTCGTTTCCTGCAAACAGGGCCTCCAACTGTCTCGGTCCGTTAACCGCGTCATCCAATTTCGAAATCTGAGCAGCGATGAACTGTCTTCGTCGACCGAGTCAGTCCAGTGTTTCCTCGGTTTCTCCACTGGCCGCCGGCCTTCAGTTCTCCCAACGAATACCTTCTTGGGTATCCGTTGTTCGTCCATACGATTCATGTGTCCAGCCCATTGTACCTTCCGCAGTCTTACAATCCTTGAGACATCCGGTTCGTCAAAAATTTCATACAGCTCATTGCCTTGTGTTATTGCTCGCTAAACTTACATCTATACTCCTCAATTGGTCGTCATAGTATTTTATTTTCTTAATCCTAATTATCTTATTCGCTATTTTCTGAGATTTTCATAGAGTTCTCTCTTCGTCCTGGTTTTCCTACCTACGTATTCTTTGTACGCCTGATTGTTTTTATCTACCGCATTCTGGCACTTATCATCGAACCAATCATTCCTCTTGCGCCGAGGTTGATGTCCGATCGTCTGTTCTGCCACGGTTCTGATAGCCGCTTTCACTTCCATCCAGAGCTCGTTGCTCGTCTTTAACGATGCGTCTGATAAGATGGGAGCCAGCTGGTTGTCGAGGGTCTCCGAGAAATTTTTGGCCACAGACGCCGTTTGGAGCCAATATCAACATGAATGAACTTATAATTGGCGTCTGTCACTCCCTTTAAAACGCTGCTGCGCTTATTCTTACACATAGTTATAGTAGAGGCTTTAACTGTTCTCAGGTACCGCCATATGAATGTATGACAATAAATAAATAAATTTCAGTAAATCGATTGTGAGGCATGCTGTGTGGCTAGTGGCACCGTCTTGTTGAAACCACATATCGTTTATGTCAAGTTCTTGCAATTCTGACCACAAATACTCTTCCAATGTAACACGATAGCATCCTCCATTGACGTTAACATGACGGTCGCTTTCATCCACGAAAAAATACGGACCAATCCTACCTCCAGCATGAAACCTGCTCCAAACAGTAATTTTTTGCAGATACAATGGCATCTTAAGAAGCACATATGGGTTTATTGCGGACAAATAACGCATATTTTGCTTATTAACAAAGCTTTTGAGCCAGAAATGAGCTTTATCGCTGAAGGCGATTTTTGATAATAGTAATTAATAGTAATTTTTAATAATTTCCCAACGATGCTGGCGCGTGAACTTCACCATGATAAAATTGCTGATTTTAGCTAACGTTTTGGTATTGACAGCTCATTAAAAGAGTTTAAGGGTGCGTTCATATAAAGATACAACATCGTTATGTCCCCAATGCAAAAAACTATACTTGCCGTCAATAGCTCCGAAAGAATGTTTGAATTGCCATTTTTATTCAAATTATCTGCAAATTTCTTCAATTATTTCCACTTGAAAGACCCTGAAATAAGGCAAAAATATTCTATATATATTTTATTTCTCATTCACTCAAGAAATAGCATAGTATCACATTTTTAATATTATTATTTCTTGATATTTCAGAATAATAACCCGAAAAACTCGGACATTTCACAAACAAATAATCTGCCACCAAAAAGGCAAAGTAATAGAAAAAACTCTAACAAAAGTTAACCAGAAGCACAAGATGGTAATATTCTGGAGGAAGCAAGTAAACTTAAGAAAAAAACTAAAGACTGTTTGGTCGATTTGGAGAATACGTTACGTTGGAACTGAAAACGCTAAAGTCAGAATATATCAAAAAATATTCGAAAAGCAGTAACTCATGATGCAGATACGGATGGATAAAAGACAAAAAAGATTGAAATTTATGCAATCCTCCTTGCTTTCATTTTCAAATTCAAAGAGATGTTATTTTGGTATTAAAAGAAAAATGCCATTTTTTAATACAAATGATCGGATTTTTATTTCATTATAAAGAAAAAAGTATGCCATTTATAGTGAAAAATAACATCAGGCAAATGACCACCACGACCACGCTGAGAGGGCCATATCCTTTTTATGAAATTTTCGATAACCAAACCGCAGAGCGGCTGCTCTATATCCTGCAAAGCCTCACGAATTCCATCTTTGAGGTCTTGAATCGGCGCTGGGCTGTTGGCGTAGACCTTCTCTTTCACATGCCCCCAAAGGAAGAAGTCGCAAGGTGTTAAATCACAAGATCTCGGTGGCCAATTGTGATCACCTCTTCGAGAGATAAAACGGTCCGGAAATTTTTCCCGTAAAAGATCAATGGTTTCGTTGCTTGTGTGGCACGTAGCGCCTTCTTGTTGAAAGTAAACGCTATCCAGATCAATACCATCTAGTTCCAGCCATAAAAAAACCATTAATCATCTCTCAATAGTGCAGTCCATTCACCGTAACTGTTGCTCCAGCCTCATTTTCGAAAAAGTAAGGTCCAATGAATCCGCCGGACCATAAACCGCACCAAAAAATCACACGTTGAGGATAAAGAGGCTTTTCAACAATAACTCTTGGCTTTTTCGAGCCCCAGAAGCGACAATCACTCAAGATGATTTTTCGATAAACTTCCGGATCATTTTTATGCATTTCAAGGACCTAATCAGCAAAGACACGACGTTGTTGATGATTGACCGTCTTGAGTTCTTGTGTTAACTGAACTTTATAAGCCTTAAGACCCAAATCTTTATGCAAAATACGATGCAATGACGTTTGTGGAATGCCTAATTCCAAAAAACGACGAGGAATGGATAAGCCTGGGTTTTCTTCAACACTTTTGGCTACACCAGCAATATTCTCGGCTGTTCTTGAGTGACGTGCAGGGGTCTTATTCTTCACATCACTAAGTTGTCCCAACAGTTGGATTCTTCCGACCAATTTCTGTATTGCAGTCCGCTAAGGTGCTTCACGACGACCCAAAAATGTTCGAGTTTTACGAACCGTCTCTGCCAAATTTTCACCATATTTATAGTGAATTTTAATAATTTTAAAGCGTTGTTGAAGCATGTGTCGTTCCATTTTTATTAATGGCATAGTTTTTACTTGTCAAATGTCAAAAAATAGCAGCTACCAAAGTGACATCCACCGGAATAGCGGGCTATTCAAAATAACATAAAATAATTTAGAAGCCCTACACTTGGTGTTGAGAAGACGATGGTCAAATTGTTGAAATTAAATATTAGCTGAACCTATTAACATCATAAATACACTCCTTAACTATTAGCTTATCCTACAGTTTCTCTTGCACCTATTAATTCTACAATCCCAGTTTATTTAACAAAGGAGAAAAAAAGACTTCTTACGCCCTATGTTTTTTTAGGGTTTTGTAAAATAATTTTACAAAACCCTACTAGTTTTGCGACCAGTCTGTCCGTCCGTCCGTTCGTCCGTGTGTCACAGCACTTTTTCTCGGAAACTACTTAAGCTAGAAACATCAAATTTTGTGTGTAGGTGTAAAGTGGTGATTTCTTCAAAGTTCAACTACAAAAAAAAATTTATAAGGTATTTAAGGGGGGTCTCCCCACATAGGAGAGTGACCCCCCGAAAAAAAAATTTCATTGAAGGTAGCCGATATGGGTATAAGGTCTTGATGAGAACTTTTCAAAACAGGTCTTAATTTGGCAAAATTTGCTTCAAGGGGCGCACAGGGTGGGGAAATACACGAAAAATTTGTGTCCCCCCCCCCTCGCGATTGGACACCTGTGATCTGAAAAATCTGAAAAAATCAGGAATGTAGGCCTTGGTGAGCACAACAACAACAAATACGTTAGAAGTCGCAATTCACTCAACTTTGTTAGTAATAGTATGATTTATCGATTTTATGTTTTCTTGAATAAAATCTTAACGGTACCCTTAAATTCAATGAAATTCAGCAGTAGATGTCTATTTATAAGATTGATCTATCCTAAAGTTTCATAAAGATTGAACCATATTTAGCGAAGTTATAGCGGTTTGAATTTTCCTGTATTACTATGGAACAATATGCGCTGCATTTATTACTATGGCAACATAGCTATGGAACAACATGCGCTTGTTACCGACCCAGACACTACAGTTTTGCTAGGATTTGCATGAAAATTTCAGGAATGGTAGGTGTCATGTATGTCTTTGAGAATCGGTTCAGCTAGTGGTATCAGTAATCAGTATTTCCCCTCCCTGTGCAAATTTTGCCAAACTAAGACCTGTTTTGAAAAGTTCTCATCAAGACCTTTCATTTGATATCAATATCGGCTACCTTCAATGAAATTTTTTTTTTTCGGGGGTCACTCTCCTCTATGGGGAGACCCCCCTTAAATACCGTATAAAAATTTTTTTGTAGTTGAACTTTGAAGAGATCACCACTTTACACCTACACACAAAATTTGATGTTTCTAGCTTAAGTAGTTTCCGAGAAAAAGTGCTGTGACACACGGACGAACGGACGGACGGACAGACTGACAGACGGACAGACTGGTCGCAAAACTAGTAGGGTTTTGTAAAATTATTTTACAAAACCCTAAAAATAAAGAATCGTTGGAAGGGGGAAGGAAAGGAGGAAAAAGAAGAAAAAACTGCTACGCAGATTCCATGACGGTAAGCACAAATTGAAACCTCCAAAGGTTTAACTACAACCATTCTAAACTAGTTTCTTTTTGCACAATATAACTCTTATCCCTTAGCCTCACACCAGAGAAATCTCTATGACTTACAATTTCCTTCCAATGCTTCTGTTTGAGGGGGGAGGAGAAAAAAGGCCCTTTTTGGAGAGCCAAATTAAGAGTATAGACTTAAAAATGAAAGACCTCAGTGACACAGTGAAAGAAGGACTAACAATGAAATGACGAAACCAACTACTCTAAGAGAAGAAGAGAAAAAGGTATGAATCTACACTGAAATGATTTTCAGAATCAGAACCCTTTATCTAGACCGCTTTACGTAGAACTTAAGGTCTTTTACATGCCAGACCCTTCCGTCTCTTCTCTCCTGATCTCGGAGACGATAAGTCTACTGGATTTTGGACTCAAATCCATCTGGAAATCTCCTAAAGCTTCAGTACAAATACAAAAAGTTGGCATCTCCCTTACGGAATTATAAAAGTATGGAGAGACTTTCATTGCCTCCTGCTTGTAGGTCCGCAAGGCGCAAGCAATATGAGTTAAATTTTTGGTCCCAAACATGCTGATTTTCTGTCGTGTATGAACGCAACATCCGCTTGATGTCTTGATTTCGGCATTCTACTGAATTCGCCTGTGGATGATACAGGGCTGTGAATTTAATGAGTGCTCCATAATCCTTGGTCAACCGTTGCAATTCTTTTTCGCGAAACTGGACCCTATTATTGCAAACTAACCATCAAGGCACCCTAAAGAGCAGAAACACTTGCTCCTTAAATAAATGGAAAATCTCTCTTGCCGTTGCCATTCACAGTGGAAACAGCAGCGAAAACTTGCTGACGTAATCTAGTACCGGTAGAATGTAGCAATGTCCACAGATGGACCGTAACAAAGGCCAAACTAAATCAATGCATATAATTTCTCAAGGCTGGGACGCCTCTCTATTGCGCAAAACCATAAGCCCAACCTGGGCTCTTCTTTCCACTTTACCCACCTGGCAAACTTTGCATTTTCGCACATCATATCGAGCGTCTACTGAATAATAAGACTTCATCAACCGATTTATTGTCTGGTCTTTTCCTATATGCCCTGCCGTTGGGTGGTCCTGACAATGCTGTAGATCCTGGTGCTTTTTTGATTTGGGCAATACTTTCTTCTACGCTTCTACTCCCTCTAACTCGAGATACCGCCCTAGTATATGCTTCCTTAGCATACCATCTTTTACCCCCAGTTCTTATATAATTTTCCATTGTCACGAACTGTAGCTTTCATCCGCTTAGACAAGACATCCGCAGTCTTTTTCCCCACCTCAATTGAGTCCATAGGTACCGCCCTCGATAAAGCAGCTGGGACCAAATGCTCACTACCACGTCGATGAATCACCTCGTAATCAAACTGTTGCAGACAAACAGCCCATCGAGCTAATTTCCTCGTTGGATCTGCTTTCCCGTACGTGGCCGGGGTAGATTTATCATGCACTCTACTTTTTCAGGATCCACATTCAAGCCGTTCTCGTCAACGGCATAGCCAAGGTTTTTCAGCTGGGATAGACAAAAGCGACACCTTTCGCGTAATAACTTCAGCTCAGCCTCCCTCAAGTATCTGAATACTTTAACTAGGTTCTCTAGATGTTGTTTGAATGTCAGAGCCACTATGAAAATGTCGTCCAAGGAAGGTGAAAATGAAGGGCTCCATCTCCGGGCCCAACATCCTGTCGATCAGCCATTGCCAGGTAGCTGGCACATTTGATAAATCAAACAGCACTCTCCTGAATTGAAAAAAGACCCCTACATGAGATAGTGAAGGCTGTAAACGGCCGAGACTCCACTGCAACTGGTACATGCCAATAAGTTGACTAAATGTCCAACGAGGACAAACATTTCGCGTCCCATGATTTATCCAAAGTGGCGAAAATATATGGTAAGGGATAAGCATTCCGGGTGGTGACCTTGTTAACTTTCCTAAAATCCACACGAATACGTGCCATTTTTTTCTTGACCATGAGATTAGAAGAGGACCATGCGCTCGACTAGAAACTGCGTCAACATTTTGTCAGGAAAAACTGGATAGTACATTTGCTTGGTGGGGGCTAAATCTGTCCTGATGACATGCTCCAGTAGACTGGTACAACCCAACCCATCTCCCATATTCTGAAACTCTTTCTCTACCAATTGATCCAATTTATCCTCCTTAGCTCTGGTTAAAACTGATCTGCTATGCAGATGCCCTCCCGCAGGCATTATGTCGTTACACACGAACTTCCATCGGTTCTCTCACATACTAAACAACACTCAGAATAGTCTCAAAAAGTCAACCCCCAATATCAATTTATGGGCGAGAGTGGTTGCCACTAACACTTCTAACCACTTTGTTCTGCTCTGCAATCGAAATGGTATCCACACCTGCCCCTCCAATTGGCACTGCCCATTATCGGCTAAACGAACTGCTTGCTGGTCAGCAGTAATATACTCTACTCTCAGCTCCTGCATTTTCAGCCATCCCTCTCGACCAGTGATCGTATTGGAATCACGTGAGTCTACCAGGCAGTTGAACAGTTTGCCAAGCACCTAAACGTTTAAGTGCGGCCAGTTATCCCCGTAGTTTGCTGTAAACAAATAGCTTACTCTACCCGCGGCACCCTGCCTTTCTGTGTACTCGGTGCTCATTACGCCTCTTCCTTCTTTGTGTTTGCCCCTCTCCCTTACCCCCGACTGAGTTTCTTTGCTAGAGAACAAATAGGAAATATGGCTTTTGGCACCCCCGGTCATTCACATCCAAAGCAACGTCTTGGTTGATGACATTCGTGGGATAGATGACCTTCCTCTTTAAAGTTCCAACACCTCATCCCTCCAGTCCTGTTTGCTACCCTCAGCTCATTGACTGAAGGAACACTTCCGTAGTCAAGGTCCGGCTAAAAAACTTGATAGAAAGGAGTTACAAATGCTCGAAGGAGGTACAAATGCGCCCCCCACTGATGCTTGCGTTTCTTCGAAGTCTCGTCACAATGTAACTAACTCCGCCACAGATGTGATAAATTGGCTTGATAGCTTCTCCTGATAGAATGGAGTAATATTTCGGAGAAGGACTTTCAATTTTTCCACTTCTGAATACAGTTCCAAAAATCAGCGAAATATATCTTCCATTACCGAAACGTACGGTCCAATAGACTCCTCCCTTCCTCGAGTGCAACGTTTAAATTCCTCCCAGAGTTTGAAATTGTAGTTTGGAGTTAAAAATTTCCTTTGGAGCTCCTGGCATAGCTCATCCCAACTATTGACTCTCATTGGGGCCGAGCGAAACCACACCAGAGTCTTTTCATTGAATAACTCGGCAGCCATACGGAATAGTTGAGCCTTTGGAACCCCTTTAGACACGCGTAACTATTCGAATCTTTCCAGAAAAGTGTTCACTGACCATTTAGAAATATTGGGTAACATACTGAACACCTTTAGCACTTTTGGCATATAAGTAGAAGGTACCGATGTCCCAAAGTTCAATTTTCTTGGTGCCCGCGTACTAACTCTCTCTAAATCCAGCTCTTCTGAATCACTCTACTCGCTTTTCGCCTTTGGCACTAACTCTTCCATCACTAGCAAAAGTTCACCTTTCAATCCTGTAGCATCGCTTTGTTCCTTCGAGTCATCCAGGTGAATGTTGTCCACACTTCGCAGTCCAAAATCAAGCTTCATTTTTGGTTAAGAAAATGGCTACTTTCCAAGTTCCTATTATAGTCGTTTAGTAACATCCAGGTTGCTTCTATCTTTTCTCGGCCTACGACTAGATCCTCCTTCGGAGAAAAGGGTAATCCCTGCCCCCTGCCATCGACGCATTCATAGCTTTCTCTGCCTTTAACGCCGTCCGCAACACCTTCCTCATCTCTTCCATCGTTGGAGCTTGCTGTCCATTCACCTTTTTCTTCTGCTTAGCACTACAGCCCCTCTCGTGCCTTCATTTCCTGCAAATAGCGCTTCCAACTGTCTCGGTCCTTTGACTGCGTCCTCAAATCTGAGCAGTGATGAACTGTCTTCGTCGACCGAGTTAGACCAGCGTTTCCTCGGTTTCCCCACTAGTCTCCTAACTTTTTGGGTATTTGCTGTTCGTCCATACGATTCATGTGTCCAGCGTATTGCAGCTTCTGCAGTCTTATAATTGTTGAGACCTCCAGTTCGTCAAAAATTTCATACAGCTTATGATTGTATCAAATTCGCCATTGGTCCCCGTTTAGTTTCGCTCCGATCATTCACCTCAGAATCTGTCGCTCAAATGCGTTCGATATATTTGTGGCAGGTCAAGTCACCGGCAGCACAGGTTTTCCTGTGTATGTAGCTGGTCTTCAAGATCGACAAAACTGAATAAAATATTTTATTTGTGAGCTGTATTCTTCGGCGTATTTCGTTCCTCTCATTACCCGTTTTCGTTATTCTGGCGCCTAAATAAACAAATTCGCAAACATTTTCGATACTGCATTCGCCAGGTGTGGTATTTTGCGTATTTGAGGTATTTTTCTCAGCTGCGTCATAAGTTTTGTTTTATTTTCATTGAATTAATGCTCTACTAGTTTTGTTTTGCTATCGAGTTTCAGGAAGAGTTCTTTGGCAGTTGTTAATGACCGTAACAAAATTTTGATGTCATCCGCATAGCCTATTTCTTGGCTCGACTTTTATAGTAATGTACCTCGCGTATCGACACGTAGCTTTTTTATGATGTACTCCAGAGCCAAACTGAATATCAATGGAGCCAGCCCATCTCTCTGCTTTAGTCCGATATTTGTGTCAAAGGCATTGGTGAGTTGGTTATCGATGCTGACTTGGGAGGTCATCAGTGTCATTGTCATTTTGGTAAGACGGACTAATTAGGCTGGGATGCCAAAACCAAGCATTATTTGGTACAGTATGTTACGATCACTACCGTCGTATGCTTGCTTGAATTCAACAAAAATTTGGTGTACGGTTATGTTGAACTCCCAGCATTTTTCATGTACCTGCTTGACCGTGAACAATTGGTCTGTTGTTGATCTACATGTCCTAAAACCAACTTGATACTCCCCAATAATACGATTTTTTTTACTAAGATTTTAGAAAATATTTTGTACGCCGTACAAAGTAGTGATATGCCTCTCTAATTTTCGCACTGTAGCTTGTCACCCGTTTCGTGGATAGGGAATATAACTGATTGGCTCCACTCTTTTGGCATATGTTCTTGTTGCCAAATGTACTGAATGACTTTGTGAATAGCTTGACGATTTTGTATAGTACTCTATGATCAATACTGTCGTATGCTTGCTTAAAGTCAACGAAGATTTTGTGTACGTTTATACTGAACTCCCAGGATTTTTCAAGTACCTACTCGACTGTAAACAATTGGTCTATTATCGATCTGACTATTCTAAAACCACCTTGATACTCCCCAATTATACTGTTGGCATATGATCTGAATTTATTTTCTAAGATTTTAAAAAATATTTTGTACGCCATACAAAGTAGTGATATGCCTCTATAATTTTTGAACTGTAGCTTGCCAATTTTTTTGTCGGTAGGGGATATAATTGATTGGCTCAACTCTTTCGGCATATGTTCTTGTTGCCAAATGTGCTAGATGACTTTGTCAATAGCTTGATCAACACTATTGCCACTATATTTGATGAGCTCCACTGGAATCTCATCGATGCCCGGCGCTTTATTATTCTTTTGGGCTTTGATTATGGAACAGTCTACATCCAGAGTTGGTGGGGCTAACGGAAGCTCTCTACAGACATCCATAGGCTCCGATATTCTGGAGCTGTGCGGAGGATTACGGAGGTTCTTGAAATATGATGCCCATCTTTCCTTAATCTTGGTTTTATCAGCGAAGATATTGCAAATGTCATCACGACAGAGCGTGGTTTCAGGCATTTCACTACTTTGTATGCTTGTCCTGTGTTGTTGCTCGCTAAATTTATATCTATACTTCTCAATTGGTCGTCATAGTATTTTCCTCTCACCTGGAATTTAGAAATTGGTTCGTTCCTGCTGAGACTATCGACTGAAATCTTCAAAGCTTTCATTTTAACTAAACTAAAGCATACTATTACAAAATAAAACAAGGTTGATGTTCAAACAAAATATATAGTATTAATATAGCACGTTCAGCCTTAATTCTGAAATAGTTCAAAAAACTCTTTGAAAAAACAAACTGAGTTCTAGTTCAAAAGTACTAGAACTCCACTCCATTTTGAAGGAATCACAAATAAAGTCGCTGATCTGTTTTTATAATTAGCCCAAATTCCTGTCTCCTAAATGAAGGTGCGATTTCCTTTCCAAAGAGTTACAGCTGCACTTGTCTACCCACACTGCACTGATTTAATACTCCCGCAACAATGACACTTAAAACCCTCCTGGCAAAAGTAAACTTAACTTTTACTTGCCCGCAAGTCAACTTTTACCTGACCACCAAGAAAAAGAAAACGTCTATTAAATACGTTGAGCGCCAACTACTCCTCCCCGATTTTTGGGGTTACTCCGACTCGAACCACCCGAGTCCTGGGGGTCACACATAGAAGAACGAGCGTGGGCGCTTTTCATTCCTAAAATACCCGAGACGCAAGACTGCGGCACACCGAAGTATGATTTCCACGGCTGCACTTACACGGAACTTCTGGTAATTGAAATTCACCACCTGAAAAAAAACCTTCTCCCTTCCACTAACTTTCAACGCACTGACTGCTGAACAACCCTACGGAAGACTTGTGCCGGCTGGGAAAAAAAGCAACCAATCTGGTGAACAGCCATACTACCCCAACTTCCAAAATTCGCGAGAAGGCCTAGACATCTGAGGCAACTTGCATTCAGTGCACCCGAGTGTGGAAGAAACATCATCTGTAACCACTCGAGTCACGCGCACACACTTTATGGCCAAATAAAGCAAATACAATTTTTTAATTCATTTCACATAAAAAAACATAAAATTGATACACCTGTATTTCACAAAAGTTTCACTTCCCCTTACTAAACACTTATCACTAAAATGGAATAGGACAATTAGATCCAATTTGGGAAAGTACTTAGCTTAAATTTCTTCTCGTATTTGAGGGCCCCTTTTCTTTGCGCGTCGCTTATGCCAGAAGTATAAGCTTAATTCACCTACACTCTGCTGAAATGTCCACCCTGCTCGAGTCTCCAGGCACTCTATCTCTGTTGCGAAATCACTCATTTGCAGTGCAATCCTACGTTTCCTTTAACGATTGCCTCTTCGGGACCGCTCTTCTGATTGCTTTCTGCTTCCTCCCAGGATGCGAGTTGATGAGAAAGAGAAACCGCTTCACCGCCCAATCGTCCTTAAATAAATTGTTCTTAACAGAGCACCGGTTCAATTTTCAGGTCAACTGGACGGGAGTTAATGCACTTGTCTTGAACAAATTCTCGCCAGCGAAAAGTATTTTTTGGGAATCACGGGCTGAAACCTTTCTAGCGGGCACTTCTACGTTATCATTGTGGAGAGTCTCCATGCTCCGCCATCTTATGAACATTGTCATATCACTGGGAAGTACGACGTCCAAATAACAGTTGGTCGTTTGTTTCCTCCACAGAGGGTTTCCATTAAGCGGTCCAGGTTAAAGCTTTTGGAAAACAAAGCCCAGTAAGAAAATTTTCCTTTCGTCAATTGGTAGTTTAGATATGTAGTAATGCGGCGATGAGGAAAGCAGTTGTGGCCAAAAAAGTTGGATCCGTGGACCTTGACATCCCCTAAAGTAAAGCGTTGGTGTTGCCCTTTCGGCGAAATCGGTTCAATTTCATTCTGGTGCTTTTATCTCGGCCAAATCATTTCCAATTCAATATCCTGGTTACGTTTTACTCTAACTCGGACGGTGACTCGTCCCCAGTATTTTCACGGCGATCGTAATTACTGATCGACGTAAACAGTCGCGTTTCCGCTAATTCCTGTGATATAAATGTTTCTGCACTGAATGACTCCATCGTTCAGCTGTTGGGGTGCATTGTAATAGTATGCAGTAGTATGCCATCATCTTCTACGGACTATGCTGGATGCCACTAAGAGTACCATACGTCAGCGGTTATACCCAGAATCGCCTTTGGATCAAGATACGAGGATAGTCCCAAAAGTACCCGACCTGATTTATGAATACAGGTGGTCTTAAAAAAACAATTACTGCGATTGACAATACCACCTTTTAACAACTTTATGTGAAAAATTCATACCGGTACGTTTATTATTATTTTTTTACAGACATCCAAAGTGAACGCTCTCGGTGAATTTGTAAATATGGAAAAAATTGGGCATCGTTATTGTTATACAATACTTTCAGTTGAAAGGTCTTAGTCCACCCGATATCAAAGCCGAGTTGGATTCTACTCTGGAGAAGTTTGCTCATTCGTTTACAATGGTCAAATATTGGGTAGCTGAGTTTAATCGAGGTCTTGCAAGCTGCCAAAATGAACACCGCGATGGTCGACCAAGTGAGGGCACTACGTCAGAAAATGAGAAGAAAATCCACAAAATGATCTCAAAATCTATTAGATTATTTTCGGCTGCTAACAACCAAACCATATTTTTTCCGCTTTGTCCAAACACATTGATTGGCGCAACTTTTTCTGCCTTTTTGGAAGCAATTTTAGTAGATCAGCAGAACTATGAGCTGGTTTCTTCTCCTAATTTTTATTTTTTAAATACTGGATAAAATTTACATTATTATCTTGATAAGAATTGCCTTCGATGGTTTCTACAACTTCTATTTCTTCCGTTAATCCCTCCAGCGCTGCAAAATAGTTTTGACTCTCGTTCGTGCCCCCAGCACTTTGAACTTCCTATGGAATTGCTTGCTTTGCATTTTTCTTTGCCTTTGTTTCCTTTTGTAATTGATTTTGCGGCTGCAACATTTGATGCTGGATCCCTTTCTTGAATAGATCTTTGAGGCACTGTATCCAAAGCCTAAGTTCATAATTTTCTTTTTGGAGTTTGATTATTTTTTGTTTGTCCGCTATTTTTTGTAGCTTGCATCCGCAATCTGCGGAATTTTCTTCATTCGGCTTTCTTTTCTTGATTATCACCAGTTTCATATTCGCCGTTTCCCCAGATTGCCCCAACGGTGGGAAGCCGTCGGGCTCCTCCATACCAGCGGGTTTAAAGTTTTCTTGGGTTCTTCGCTTTTCTTTACTATTCGAAGTAAAATAATATCCGGTCCATATTTCCTGAATCGATTATTTCGACAATATAAGCGGACTGAAGTTTTAAAATATTAATTAAATTTTTGAAAACTTTTAGCAGGAGCGATCTAAAACACGTCTATACATAACGAATGCTAGACGTCGATTTTAGTATGACAAGTAATCCGTTCAAAATTTCATTTGGGCACCACAAAAAAAAAAAATATATGGAGAGATGCTGACAGCCTTCTTTCCTTTGAAAATCGACAAAAAATTGCAAAATGCACAAACTCATGATTTTGACGATTATATAGAACATATCATGGTAAAAGAGATGATTGTAAGTACTTCCCTTGTAACTTTGAAAACTAAATATCCAAATTGATTTCCTTCGAAACTCTCCTAAGGCTTTGCATCAACAAAACTTTCCGGACAAAGTAGACATGCATACATGCAATACTATTGATTCGAAATTTGCTCGTACAATAGATAATTCCCACAAGAAAACTGATTTCAAACAGAATAATCCAATAATTCATACCAGATTTACTCGATATCGAGCAATTCGATACATTCAGATTTGGCTTTGTCTTGAATCTCTTTACCAACCAGTCCCAACCAAAAGGACGAAAATGCCCTTTCACCATCGTGGTCATCTCTAACTCATTCGATTTCGCTTTTGATTGATACGTTTTCAATATACGCCGTCATATGGAGAGCAGGAAGGGGAATGGTAGAATTAGAAGGAGGAGGGGGGTGAAAGAGAACCAACAATAATTCCTTGATCAATAACCAATATCCTGCTTGAGTATCAAATGCAAAAGTTGGTTGCAAGGAGAGAGGCTAAACAAGGATTATAGCTGCGATGAACTTTGATTTCAAAACTGATTTCAAATGACCAAAAGACATTTTCTTCATTTACTCTGGATTGGGAAGGATTCTGGTTGAAGAGTGCGATCCATAACGTTTCGATTTGCCTCTAATTGCAATTTCCTTAGGCCATTCACGTGTCACTGTTTGCAGACGTTTCCATTGATGAATTGTTTATTGGATTTTGTTTGTATGAGGTTTATTACTGCACTTTTATGAACACTTTTGCTTCGAATAGAGTGCAAAGCTCAATGCTATTATTTTACGGGAGTGTTGCCAATTTCAAATGCACCGGCTGATACCAAGTTACTACAAAGTGGTGATAAGATAGGCTAGTTGAGCAAAATAATATCTCAATAGTTCTTCATATGAAGGACAAAGAGAGAGGACCATGGATAAACAGGAGGTGATTTGAATGGAATTAATCAATGAAAATACTCATTTTTGTTCTGAACAATTATTAAGACTAAATTATTCATCTCTAACCACCCATGATATACTTACATATAAGCATCATACCAAAATCGAGAGACAAATAGCGGTCACACTTTCCTTCTGCAATCAAATTTCTGTCTCCCAATATTATCAACCCATAGCAAACAATGATTGGGAAAATGTTGTTGACACTACAGCATATTGACCAAGTCTCGTGTGGGTGTTCATAAAACGTACTCCATCACTGAATGTTGATACATGAAAACATATAGGGAAAAATTTGGTCATTCATCGTCCTTTCGGACATTGATTCAATGTCAGATAAAACATCGCACACACGATCTCCATATCCTTCATGCAAATGCAGGGGAAAATTTTAAAGAGCAAAAAATTATATGAAAATATTTTCCAAAGCAAAATCCATTTTAATCAATCGAAACCGAAAAAAAACATCCTCTCGTCGTGCACCAAATTTAGCGACTCCAATTGGATGTTGGTTACCTTAACCATTTCCACCATTCAGTATAGTAAAACGCTTTCACTGGCGGGAATTTTTGAAAAGCAATTGGAATAGTGATGAGCACACACATATCCTGGCACAACGATTTCCAAGTGAAATGATTGAGTTGGTCGAAGCAAAAAGATGGCAACGTTTCAAGCTAAATCGAGCACTCCAGCAACTCAGTTACACATATAAGCGATTTATGTACATGAACCGATTTACTTGCAACCAGACAAATCGTATAAATTATTCAAATATTTCGAAGCGGACCGGGCAGGGTTCCAGGCCAGCCGTGATGTTGAGAAGCCAATTGGAGTTTGGGTTTCACTTCAATGATACCCTTCTATGAAATTTTACCATCCTTTCAGCTGATGTGGCGTGGATTTTATTAAAACTATAATATTTTTGAAAACTTTTTTTTGTGATCCTAAAGCGTCCGGAAATTAATTTGCATTTGTAATTTGAAAATAATTACTCAAAAGGATAATGAAAGATTCTTTTTTAATTTGAGTGAATCGATGTTGGGAGTGTTTTTTTCCCTTGTCCGTAAAACAATTAAAAATTCATTAGTATAGAATCACTATCAAATCTATTGTTTTGATGCAGTCAAATAGAGAAAAATCTATCGGCTTAAATAAATTTAATTTGTGTAGTATTAAAATATTGATTGCTTATTGGAACAAATGCAACCGAATTCTACAGACTATCTGGCCTTTCCTGGAAGAATCCTGAAGCTTGGCCACATGGAGTACTTATCAAACCATACAGCTCAAGAAAAAGCTAGCCCTTTCATGCACCGGGAAGACCGCAACAAACAAACTAGTATAAGATTTCATGACTGTAGTTTAACTTCAAATATTTCAGTATATTACCAAAATGTAAGAGGGTTAAGGACCAAGCTTGATAAGCTCTTTTTATCGTTACAACTCAGCGGAGATGTATTTATATGTCTTACGGAAACCTGGTTAAATAGTAACATCTTAGACTCGGAAATATCCCTTGATTTTGATATGTACCGTTGTGATCGGGACTTGGCCTCTGCAAATAAACTAGATGGAGGTGGTTTTCTTGTTGCTGTTAGTAATACAGTGCGTAGCTCCCTTTGTGCTGATTTTTGCTTTTCCCGTGTTGGGGATTGTTTGATTGTCAAGATATTCCTTCCTAACAATACATCTTTATTAGTTTCCTCTGTCTACATACCAAGCAACTCTCCTTTGTATGTGTATGAGACATTCTTTGGCGAGTTTTCCTCTTATGTTTTATTGCATCATCCGCAATATTTAATTCTAATATACGGTGATTTTAATTTGGGAACACTGCAATGGACGAGAGACCTTCCTTTCTCTGTTTCATCAACCGATGCATCTTCTTTATCCCTCTCCTCGTTTCTATCATTCTGTTCACTATCGCGATTCAATAATATCCCTAATGCTAATGGTCGGGTACTTGACCTTGTTCTTTCTAACTTTCCACTTAACTGTCTTTCTGTTTCCACTGCATTAAATCCTTTAGTTAGTATTGATAGTCATCATCCGCCATTATCGCTCGATCTCTCCATTACACCTTTGTAAAGTCGTACTTTTGCTTCTTCTCCAAAATTCAACTTCTTCAAAGCAAACTGCGAAGCTTTAGCCTCCGAGCTGAGCTTGGTTGACTAGCGGGAGTTTTTTGATAATTTGGAGTGTGAGGAAGCTCTGAATAAGTTTTATAATTACCTCTATGAGTTGATTAAACACTTCACACCTTTACAAGCTCTTCGCAAAGTAAAGCAGAAACCATGGCTAACCAAGCAAGTACTAAGTGCTTTGAATGCTAAAAGTAAAGCACACCCCCGTTTCAAGCGTTGTAGTACTGAAGAATCCAGAGCCCGCTTTTGTTTTCTACGTCTTGTAGCAAAAAAAGAACTAAAGACTGCAATTAAAAACTACTACAGTAGCTTAGAGAGTTCCCTCATGGCGAATAATGCGAAACCATTCTGGTCATACATTAGATCCTTCAAGTCCTCCTTTTCTTGTCCCTCCTTCAGTCCGCTGGAATAATATAGATAGCTCTTCTCCACAGGATTTTTCCAACTTGTTCTCCCAGTTCTTCTCGTCAACTTTTATTCCTTCTTCTCATGTCTCCGATCCCGTCAATACACCTGTACTTCGCTCCATTGACATATCTTCACTTTTCACTGACCATATAGAAGTTGAATCTCTCATTAACTCACTTAATCCTAATATAATCACCTGGTCCTGATGGCTTACCGAATATTTTTGTCGAGTCATTAGCGTCTTCACTTTGTATCCCTCTGGCTTTTCTCTTCAACCTTAGTCTAAAGACTGGTATTTTCCCTACTTATTGGAAAAGAGCAAACGTTGTTCCTATTCTTAAAAGTGGTGATCCTTCTTCTGTGTGTAATTATCGTCTTATTTCCTTAATTTCCTGTTTCCCAAAATAACTTGCGTGTCTGGTACATAACCTGCTTTCAGTTTCATTGAACCCTTTCTTGCCGAAGGAACAACATGGGCTTCTCAATTGAATTAACCGATTTCATTGCTAAGGCCCTAGACAATTGATTGCAGGTTGATGTCATCTTCACTGACTTCTCGAAGGCGTTTGACACGGTCAACCATCAACTTCTCTGTTACAAACTGAACACTTTTGGGGTTACTGGCCCTCTCTTATCATGGATGGACTCCTACTTGTCTTCTCGTATATGTTGTGTTAGTTACTGTGGAACTACCTCTATTCCATTCTATCCATCTTCTGGTGTTCCTCAAGGTTCCATTTTAGCTTTTTAGGTTCGGGTTTTGTTCAATTTTGTAATTGGATTATGTTTTATCTGTTAAATGGAATTTAAATAAATAAATAAATAAGACTGCAATTAACTTTCACCAAATTATTTCTGACCCTGTTTAACTAAGTTTCTATGAATTTCATCGAATAGCACATCACTTTTTCTTTTCTTATATTTTAGATATTGAACGGAAAAGAAATCATACAATATATTTATTATAAGTACAGGTCCACATAAAAAAGTGTAATACTCTTGAATTTTTGTATTCTAGTGAATGCGTCGCCAAATTATCGGACAAAACTAGAAAATGTTTGCCAAAAAATAAGGCCACATAGAATTGACTTCAAGTCGGTAAACGCTAGAGCGTGAGTGACCCTATATTTGAAGAATCTCCACCGTTATTACTCATACATGTTCAAATCTTTGCAGCAAATAAGAACTCAAGAGGTTACATATCTATTTAGACCACTGTGACTATTTTCAAGGTACTTTTCCCATCGTTATGTGAAACCGCGTTTAGTAAGCCTCAAATTAAAGGAAATAAATCCAAAAACATCGTGTCTATCGGACTTATTTTTCTTAGCAGCACTACAGCCCCTCTTGAGCCTTCGCTTCTTGCAAAAAACACCTCCAACCCTCTCGGTTTATCGACCGCGACCTCCAATTTCTAAATCCGAGTAGCGATGAACTGTCTTCGTCGACCGAGTTGGACCAGCGTTTTCTCGGTTTCATTTCTCCCAATGAATACCTTCTTGGGTACCTGTTTTTCGTCCATACGATTTATATGTCCAGCCTATTGCAGCTTCCGCCGTCTTACTCTTGTTGAGACCACCGCTTCGTCAAAAACTTCATGCAGCTCATGGTTGTATCGAGTCCGCTATTGGCTCCCGTCTAGCTTCGCTTTGATTGTTCGCCTCAGGACCCGTCGCTCAAAGATTCTCAATATATTTGCAGATGCTTGGGTTAGGGTCCATGTTTCACACCCAAGTATATATGAACCTGTGTTTTCCTGTGTATACAGCAAGTCATCAAGATCGTCAAAACTGAATAAGATACTTTATTTGCAGGCTGTATTTTTCGCCCTATTTCATCTCTTTTGTACTCGTCTTTGTTATTTTGGCGCATAGATACACAAGTTTGCCCACATTCTCGATACTGCATTCACCAAGTGTGATATTTTGTGTATTTGAGGTGTTTTTCCTAGACTGCGTCATGAACTTTGTTTTATTTTCATTGATTTGTAGTTCTATTAGTTTTGCTTCGTTGTCGAGTTTCAGGACGAGCTCTTTGGCAGTTGTTAATGACCGTGATATAATGTCGATGTCGTCTGCATAGGCTACTATTTGGCTCAACTTGTATAGTAGTATATCGGACTAGTGTCGATGTTTCTCACAATCAGTTGAACAAAGACCATTGAAGACAGGTGAATACTTTCAGTTATTATTAATGATTGGTGTGACAAAATATATTGTAAATTAAATAATCTCTGCTGAGCAACCATATGCTCCAAGATAAAAGAGGGGGGAAAATCGTTCTCCTGACTCAAAAATAATCAAAGTGGTTAGAAAATTAGAGACAAAAAAATTAGTGCATCAAACGGGAATGAGAAGAAGGAGAAAGACTAATGTAGGTCACTAGCTAGTTTCTAGCAAACGGGGAAACAAATTTCATAATCGCTCTATTGCAATCACGGAAGTGACCGCAGTTGCTGACATTAATTTTCAGCAGAGAGGTCTATAGCTCGGGAGGGCACGCTCAAGCCGGCTAGCACTCAGTCGTATTGCGGGTCGTCTGGGGCAATCTCTGCTCATGTTGAGCCACTCTACACAAGAAAACCTAACACAAAGGGAAATGAACGGGAGAGGAGAAGGTTATCCAGAGAAATGAAAGTAATACGTTTTAAGGAGGTATGACCATGTTATTTAATTCAAAAGAAATATTCACAACTTTTGATAAAAATACAAATCAGGCCATTTTTGTGGTAGGGAGGTGAATGCCATTTATGCACAGAGTGTGGGATTGCCATGCTCACAAGAAAGCGACTAGACTACCCACTAAACACCTACCCTGTCAACCTCAGAACCCAGCTTGGAACCGTTTGACTCATTACTTCGGGCCAGGTCTTATTTTGGTACACCGTGAGGCGCTTTCAAGCCGATGGATCCCTTTCCTAGCGAAAGGGGAAGAGGAAGTGCCAGAAAAGCGATCCCCCAGCCCCAGCGCCCCCAGCTGCTGTGAGTTCCTTCTATATTTTAGGACTGCACGAGCATAATGTGCCACATGGTTCCATTTGTCAGCCAATTTGAATATCACCACAGCTGTATTATCCGGGGTGAGCTCTCCCGTCTCCCTGTAGAGTTTTCTACGCAGTCTGACCCATTTTGTACACGCAACAAATGTGAGGCAGGTTTTGCCTTCCTCTCCTGGGTAAAGCCGACAATCGGGAGACCGTGACTTACCAATCTTGTAAAGGTCAGACAGAAAACATTCATGCCCGCTTCAAAACTGGGTCAGGTAGAAGTCAGTCTCACCATTCCTTCGATTTAGCCACGATCTCACATCCGGGATGGGGCGCACAGTCCACCTTTCCTTCGTGCAATTCACCCAGGACTGCTGCCGATCGTTGAGCGAGCGCTGTCTCTCCTCGCGGACAACCATCTTCCTCGCATCTTCGTTTCGGTGCAGGTAAATAGCGCGGCGCTCTCTAGCAAGGAGGCCGACAGGTTTCACGCCTGCAATAACTCTCACCGCCGAATCAGAGACTGTCGGATACGAAGATGCAATTCTCAGTGCTTCTCTTCGGTATACCTCCTTGCTGGCAGCGTCGCCCCATACCTCTGCTCCGTACAGTAGCACTGAGCCTACAGCACTCTTCAAGAGGCATCTTCTTGACGGGCTGAGTCCCCCCACGTTGGCCATAAGTCGACTCAGAGCCGATATTTCCGCAGCAGCCTTCTCAGCCGTTGCCCCGATTCACTCAGAAAAATCATCTTCGAGTTGATCAGTAGCCCCATGTACTTCACCGATGGCTTAGATTCGATTCGTGTATCTCCAATACTGATCATCCTTACTCTAGGGATTCTCTTTTTTGTCAAGATGACCACTTCAGTTTACTCCAGTGCTTAACTGAGCCCACGAGTAGTCATCCAGTCTCTCACTCGGCGCATTAGCATACCTAGCCTAAGTTGCACCTGTTCAACGATGCGTCCAGCGACTAGAGCCGCAATATCATCCGTATAGCCGACCAAGCGCGACTCATCTGGCATCTCGAGTCTTAGTAATCCGGCGTAAGACACGTTCCACAGGTCCGGACCAAGGATAGATCCCTAGGCAACATCCAATGTAATTTTCATCCTTCCTTGGCCCTGTGTCATGTCGTAGAGCAGTTTTCGGTCCTCTAGGCAGTTCCTCAAAAGCCGCATTAGATATTCTGGAACTTGAAAAGAGTTTTCCAGCGTATACTGAATATCCACCCATCTAGCGGAGTTGAAGGCGTTCCTGACGTCGAGTATCACCAACAGGATGATCTGTCGCCTGGTTCGACTATATGCCTCTGCCTTTTGGACCGCGTTCACCACCTCTGCAATCACATCATTGGTAGAACGTACTGCTCTAAAGCCGTACTATCGAGGAGATAGGTCCCAAGCAGCACGAATCGCGTCAGTGAGTCTTCCCTTGATGAGTTTCTCTAGCACTTTCCCAGCCGTATCTAGCATGCATAACGGGCGGTATACATACGGCGATTCGGGATTTCCCTTCCCCTTGTTTATCAGCTGGCCCTTTAAAATTTTATATAAAACCAGCCAAATTTTTAATAAAAGAAAACAAAAATGAGCTTAATAATACGAATCAAATGAAATATAGGTCGAAAAACCAAATATGTATTGTACTCATTATTTCCTTGTTGAACTCCTAACGCTCGACAAAAGACAAAAACCAGTTGGGTAGACAGACAAACGCTCATGTAAAAAGGGTTTTGTGCTCAATTTCTCCAGTGCAACGAATAAAGTCATGAAATATATCAAAGAGATGTGCGCTTTTAAAAGAAACCATTTTGTTGCAAATCCGCAAAAATCACTCCAGTCATGAATTCCCAAAAATATTAATTTTATTGACCTTTTATGAAAATTTCAAGAAGATCAAATCAAAACTGCAAAGATTGATTCGATGGAAAGTTCATAAAATAAGCAAATCATGTGTTATTGTTGTTGTAATTGGAGAAATTTCAAATGGCTATAACTTCCGTGTACATCATTCGATTTTCATCAAACTTACAAAGTTTAAGGATATTTTGTAGGACTACGTAAATGTCAAATTTCGTTGAGTTTAAGGATACCTTTACGAATCTATTGGGGAAAATGTGAAATTCGAAGATCGTACTATTGTTAACAAAGTTGGGCGAATTTTGACTTCTAATATATTTGTCGTTGTTGAACTCATAAACACCTACCTCGATACTTTTTTCAGATTTTTCGGATCACAGATGTCCAATCGCGAGGGAGGGTACACACATTTTTTGTGTATTTCCTCTCTCTATGCGCCCCTCGAAACAAAAAGTGTCAAATTAAGATCTGTTTTGAAAAGTTCTTATCGAGACCTTTCATTTTTTAGGGAGTCATTCCCCTACATGAACAGACCCTCTTAAATACTTTATAAAAATTTTTTTTAATCGAAGTTTCAAGAGAGCACCGCTTTTCACCTGCATACAAAAGTTGATGTTTCTAGCTTTGGTAGTTTGCAAAAATAGTACTGTGACACGCGGTCGGATGGACGAACAGACAGGACGTGATTTTAGTAGGGGTTTTAAAATTATTCCACAAAACCCTAAAAAGAATAGGTTCAGAAAGACCCATAACCAAACACTTCTCGTGCAATGAAATAATTAACGTTGAGAATTATTATTTTGATTACTTTTAAAATTTAACAATTTTAATCACAACAATCACTGATGAAGTAAGGTACTCCTTTAAGACATTTATGATCGTTATCAAATTATGTTAAATTTTACATGCTCCTAAATCTTGAGAATCCACCTTCATTCATCAGTGGACATTCTTTCCTTATATTATTTCTATACTCGGTTGCGGGGTCCTTCCCCAGCGAAAATTGCTAATTTAATCAAACAACAATTCAGAGGGGCAGTACGTATCTCAGTTTCACTTGCGTAAGACAATCACAAAGCAATAAAAAAACAATGATCGATCACGTGACTCTGTGCTGAACAATCTTCATCGAGCACCTGTCTTACTTAGAATATTTGGTCTATTGTAGACCGTCTACTTTGAAAGCCTCCCTAATTAGGTCCTGTAATACTGCCACAGTACGGCTTTAATTTTCATTCTTTGATTTTGGAGAGCACTTTTTTAGACGTGTACAATAGAGCCATACCTCAATAATTTTCACACCTTGCTTGGTCTCCCTTTTTGTGCACGGGACATGTTGTACTTTTTCGCCAGTCCTATGGTAACTACTTCTCTGACTATATCTTCTTCTTCTTAGCACTACAGCCCCTCTCAGGCCTTCACTTCCTGCAAATAGTACCTCCAACTTTCTCCGTTCATTGACCGCGTCCTCCAATTCCTAAATTTGAGCAGCGATAAACTGTCTTCTTCGACCGAGTCAGACCAGCGTTTCCTAGGCCTCCCCACTAGTCTCCGGCCTTCAGTTCTCCCAACGAATACCTTGTGGCCAGCCCATTGCAGCTTCCGCAGTCTGACAATCATTGAGACCTTTAGTTCGTCGAAAATTTCATACAGCTCATGGTTGTATAGAATTTGCCATTGGTCCCCGTCTTGCTTTGCTCTGACTTTATTCTGCAGATTAATCGATGCAGTTGGTTATTTAGATGGAATCCTCCACTCTGGAGCAATTCTGCTGGTATTCCATATAGTCTTAACATATTTTTTCGGAGGTCCGTACGGCTACCTATACTTTGTCTCTGGTTGGTGATGAGACTGGGACGTCTTACTCTGCTTCTGGAATTTTCACAGCTTGGATAGTACTGTGAATAGCTTCTGAAAATATTGGAGCTATCTGTTGATGATTTTGACTAGTTTCCTATGATTGCTTAAAGTACACTTTTACTTAGATTTTTTGTGAATTGAAACCATATCTTAGATGTTAACAGAGGCACGCGCCAATCTTGGTGTTGATGGTCAATCATTTCTTTCTTTGGCCCAATTTTTAGCTTGACGTCAGAGGCTTTTATATTGTTCTTCTTTGGCCTGAGTTTTTTGCGGGGTATATTCTTTGTGCGCCTGGTTCCTTTCTTTAATCACTTCCTTACATTCTTCGTCTTACCAGTCGTTCCTACTCTTCTCTTGCTGGTGCTCAAAGATCTCCTAGGGTGCTTCTGTTACTGCATCTCTTACTGACTTCCACATGCTTTTCATGTCATCTATACTTGCTCTCGCCCGAGGGGATATGTTGAAGCGATTTGCTCCCACGTTTTCTTATGGATATCTCGATGAGAAAACCGTGTGGAGCTCATTGCGATGCCTTTACTGGTAGTGAAGTCTTTCAGCCATGGCCCGTTGCGCTTTCAGCCACGGCCCGAAAGTGCAGTTGTTCTGCTACGTGCTGTTCCTGTGCCGATTTTTGCATTGAAATCACCATGAATATTTTTAATGCCATTTGATGGCAATGCATCAATAGTGCGTTCCAGTTCACTGTAGAACTTGTCTTTGATTGCTTTTTTCTTGTCTTCCACGGACGTGTGACAGTTGACCTACCAGACATTAAAAAAGTTCATCTTGATACTAATTGCACAGATCCTATCGTTAACGGTCCTTTATACGTTGCGATAGTCGTTTCCGTTCTTCCTATCCCGTTTGAGGCTTTTGTCCTAGTTTCATGACAAGTGAATACTAAGTGGAGCATTGTCGGATCTACGACTTATTCGGTTTCGGTCCACAAGTAACATAGTATAGCGGGTAGCCGGTTAGGGCACCCTCTGTACGCTACCTGATGACGTGTCCGATGAGGGACTGAAAGTCCCACACGGATCATGTTTCATTTCCGAGATAAATAAAAATTTATTAATAAATTGGATAGACAGGCCTAGGCTCATGTCAGAAAGGTTTCGTACCCAACTTACGAAATGCAGTCACCAGGAATGAATAAAGTCAAGAACAATTTTAAAGAGATATGCACGTTTATAAGAAAATGCATTGTTTCTCCGTTTCTGTTGCAAACTAAGAAAAAACACACAAATAATGAATTTCTGAAAATATTTATGTTCTTGATCTTGTTTGAAAATTTTAAGAAGATCAGAGAATAGTACCGCCCTCGAATTTCACATTATCCCCAATAAAATCGTACCGATGCCCTTTAAAATCAACAGTACTCTTACATAAGGTCCTAATGCTCTGTAAGTTAATGAGAATTGCATTGTATTCACGGAAGCTATATTCTTTTGAAACTTCACCAATTATTACAACAATAATAGACGATTTTGGTATTTTATGGACTTTCCATCGAATAAGACATTGCAGTTTTAGTCGCTTATGAAAAATGGTATGCCCACAGGGAAATCTCATATTGAAGGAATTCTTTCTTAATTCTAATGACACTTGTGTGTGAATCACAGACGTTGGGAATGCAAATGCATACCGACATCACAAATGTTCATTCAGGATTAAATCGAGCTATGAATTATCGCTGACATCAATGAGTATGACAAATAGGACGACACAAGCGTCTAAAATGGTAATATGAAAACAGTATGTAGTTCACATATTCTCACCATATTGCACATACTATAACAGCGTCTACATACTTTGTCGCGTTGGAGAATGCTGTAAAATATACGAGTATTCAGTCAAAACCATCTCTCCTGCCTACTAATGCATATTTGAACTTCACATTGTTGTTAGAGTTGCTTTTGTTGTTGTTTTGCTTGTTGTTGTTGTCAGATTCCTTTATAGATTCAGGTGAAAGCTTGGAACAGGACTAGCCAACCAGCCATAAATGTGTAAGAAGAGCTGCGATATGCCACTGTTGACTGCTATTTGAATATGTAAACTTCATGAATATTTATAAGGTAAAGGTTGAGGGATTTGTTTGAAGGACTTAAATTAGAGACAGGCTTGTTTTTGGAAAAGACAGCAAGGATTAAATGTATTTTTGTTTCATTGAGTAACATTTAAGATCTTTCAAAATATTTGGAATTGTGTCAAACCTATAAGAAATGCCGACCATATCTATTTTAGAAATAACAAGTTGAAGCTGCAGGAGAGTGCTCCTGCCAGAAGGGTATTGTAAAACCATTAGTAAATCAAACAATATATTCTGCATATCAAAACTTGATTAAACTACAGATTCCATAAATTGACTTCGAAAGATTATTATGGTTATTATATTTTTATATTCGCCGCCATTTTGTATCAAGTGTTTTGACCCCATCGTTTAATAAGTCATGATGACACATCAATATTACAAACCATTTCTAAAATTTTTATCAAAATTACTACACATTTATAGTGGCCAGGTCCGTTGCAAACGTGTATCTCCCTAGTATCACGTGTTGATGTTGTTGTAATTGTTAAATATTCAATCGGCTATAACTTAGCTGTTTATTGTTCGATTATTGTGGAATTTTTAGTACACATGCTATTGCTTTCAAAAAACTTAAATTGTAGTTTTTGGGAAATTTAAAGGACCAATTTTAATTTTATAGGCAAAAACGTAAAATTTATAAATTGTACTATTATTAACAAAGTTGATCGAATTTCGACTTCTGAGGTATTTGTTTCCCTTGCGCTTTTAAAGTCTTCCCTCTATGATTTTTTCAGATTTTTCCGGTCTAAAGTGTCCAACCGCGAGGGGGGGCGACACAAAACTTTCGTACGTTTCCTCTTCCCCTGCACCACTCAAAGCAAAATTTGTCATTTTAGACCTGTTTTGAAATTTTTTTTTATGGGGGGCAACTCCCCTATATGTGTAGACCCCCCTTAAACACCTTATAATTTTTTTTGTGATGAAACTTTGAAGCTTATGCAGTTTGCGAGAAAAAGTGGACGGACAGACAGGACGCGATTATAGTAGGGTATTGTAAAACGATTTTACAATACCTTAAAAAGGAAGAGGTGGCAAATTACATGTACATGAAGATTTCCGTTAAAAAAATTCGGATAAATATTTCACATTAACGCTCTTTTTCAAAACACAATTCTTTTGGCTGCCTTGAGTAATTACTAATGAGAGCTTTTGTTACGTTGGCACAATTAATGGCCCCTCTATTTTCAAACTTTTAAATACGCCGACGCTGAACTTCGCTTATCCGATGCAAAAACCAACATCGCAATCCAGCGCGCGTTGATGAAATGACGCGGCTGATGTAATCAAACGGCTGAAGTTGAAATAACTTGGAGGTGCGTTGATGGAATGAGGCGGCGGAGGCAGTTCAGTTTGAGAGCGGATCGGAAAGAGTCGTGGTGAACGGACGTATAATTTTATGGCGTATCCCCTTGTAGAAAAGAAAAAAAGAAACCCTGTGAACCTCAATTCAGAAAGTTCGTAGAAAGAAAGTGTCTTTTCGTGTTTGCAACAAAGGATTTTGTGGAATTTATATTTAGTATTTCCAAGGATTGTGATATTGTGTAAATCGTAATCAAATTTGTGTATTAATTGTTCGAGACATAGTTGTTCAGAATGGCGTGTGCATGTTTGTTCAGGTGCTTCATCATCGGTGACACGGGTGTTACCTGAGGCGGAATATAAATTTTCTAACGCATTTGCAATGTACAGCCTTGGACTTTCGTTTGGCTCCCTGAAACAGCTATTCGTTACTCCAATATTCTAAATTTAGTGGCTTAACTACGCATTTTGTAAGATCTGTATTCGTAAGTGTCATTTGTCTGGGTGTCGCTGACGTCTTATTGTTGGAGTGATTTTCGAAGTATCAGCAAATGCACAAACATTAACATGTCTGTTCGCTGTTAACAGTATTCGAGGAAAGCCATCGAAGTCCTCCAACATAGACTAATCGCATATGAGGAAATTCGGTAACATGTGTTACCACGGAAAAATTTGCTGCGCTTTCTTTATCAACAATATGTACTGCCGTAATCAATATTTTACTTATTTACTTTTTCTCAAAAGGAGTCAGGAAGTCGTGTCTCTTGGTACAGTTCGCGGACAAGCGATTTCAACCCGTCCATGATTTAACGATCAGAGTTTGGTGCTCGCATGCTAATAATTGATGGAAAACAACTAAAGTTGCAAATTTGGGATCCAGCAGGCCAGGAGGCATTCAGTCAATTATCCATTCCTAATATCGGGGTGCAGCAGGAGCTCTGCTTGTGTATGATATAACCCGTAGAGAAACATTCAACCACTTGACAACATGGCTTGCAGATGCTAGGCAACATTTCAAATTCGAATATGGTCATAATACTTGAAATCTGAAACAAAAGTGAAAACACAATCTGGCATAGGTGAGCAGTATTTATAACAAATGATTTATGTTCATGTAGAGACTTTTTATAGATAAGAAAAAAAAAGTCGTTTTTAAGATGAAACCCAATATTAAACCTTTTGAGACCAAAAATAGCGGGAATTCATTCTTTAAAAATGATTCTAAATTATTTAATGTGTTGATTAAATAATTTATTCTAGTAAGTGGTATACTTACTTGAATTCACTGCAATTTGGATTCCAGTTTTAAGCTACGTTTTAAAATTAAGTTTAATGCGTTTGACAAAGCATATATTTTTCGATAAATAGGCTGATGAGTGAATCTGTCGATGAGCAAATAATATGTGGAATCTGTTTAAAAATATAGTGCCGTTTTAGTTTGTATGTAATTATCTCAATTTGAAAATACTTTTAGACTCACTTGAATATTTTCAGAGCACTGATAAAACATTCCGAAAATAATTAAATAAGTTCAATGTGCTGGATTAAGCCCAGTTTTCATTTTGTTTGATTCAATTCAATTTAATTTCAGGAAGTTATCCGAATCCATGACGCACTGGTGAATATTTAAGTGTGTGTGTGCGCGTGTTCGACATTATGGAGTTCTTTAAAAACAAAAAAATTCTTTCTGTCTCTCAACCCACTCCCATACGCGGTGAGCTAGCCGTGGAACCAAAAAGATCTCCTCTTCAGTCACCATCATGTGACTTTATGTGGTTCCATAGGGAAACTGTTTTTGTTAAGTCAGCAACCTTTGCTGAATACCTTTTCTTTTTTGCTGCGAGAGCAACTCCTCAGTTGCTATTACTACATACATCCTGTTTTTCTTGATAATGCATAGTATTTTTTTTTTTATTTTTCCTGCGGAACACCATCACATAACACTTTGTGAAATAAATTTTACAAAGACTCACTAGCTTTGCGTCCTGTTTGTCCGTCCGCCCCTTTGTTCGTCTGTCTATGCATCATAGCCAGTTTCCTCAGAAAGTATAGAAGCTATAAAGATCAAACTTTCTACCAAGGTCCCTAGAAATTTCAGGTCTTATCAAACACTTCAAAATTATTTAATTGGATCCTCCCTTATGCTGAAATGACCTTTTGAAAATTTTTTTTCAAAGCAAAGGTTTTTCCATTAAGGACATACCAATTTTATCTATTAATAAATACAGAAATATTTGAAATATAGAGTTCAAATTCATTGCGGGTGTAGTGCAATCATTAAATTTTTTAAACCCATTTACAACGTTCGATTCTTTGGACACAATTTTCCACCACTCTGGCACAGCTTTCGACCGGAACGTTGGCAATTTCATGTTGGATGTTGTCTTTGAGCTCGTCTAAGGCTGCTGGCTTATTGCAACAGACCAGTGACTTGATGTAGCCGCATAAAAGCGCATATAGTTCCATAACATAGTAATACGAAAAAAATTCAAACCAGTATAACTTCGTTAAATGCCATTTGATCTTTGTGAAACTTTCAGGACAGGTGAATGTTATAAATAACCATTTATTGAATTTAAAGGTGCGGTTGTGATTTTATTCAAGAAAACATAAAATGGATAAATCATACTGTTGCTAACAAAGTTGAGTGAATTTCGACTTCTCATGTATTTGTTGTTGTTGTACTCATTAAGGCCTACATTCATGATATTTTTCAGATTTTTCGGATGGAAGGTGTCAAATCGCGAGGGGGGGGGGGTACGCGAAAAGTTCGTACATTTCCATTCCTCTGCCCCCCTCGGTACTCATAAGGCAATTTTAAGGCTTGTTTTGAAAAGATCTCATGAAGACCTTTCCAATGACACCCTATTCGACTTCCAATGGTGAAAATTTTTTTTTGAGGAGTCGCCTCCCCATATGTGGAGACCCCTTAAACCCCTTTGAAAAATTTTTCCACCCTTGAACTTTCAAGAAGTCACCATTTCTGAACTTTCCACAAAGTTTCATTGCTGTAACCTCTATAGTTTCGGATAAAAAGTGCTGTGACATACAGACGGACGGACGGACGGACACAGGTCGTGATTGCAATAGGGTTTTGTATTTTAGTACAAAACCCTAAAAATTGTTCACCATATGTCAGCATAGGTGTATTGTTGACTGCGTATAATTTAAATTTCGAGGGAACAATGTGATGCTTCATTTTTGGAAGAACTGACACATCAGCACCGGTATCCACTGAGAACCCCAAACCAGACTTTTCATCCACTATCATAAGTCGGCGTTGGTGGAGTGGTTCGTTCTCAGCTGCCAACAAGCGGGACGACGAATTTAGTTTTCGACACCGTCTTAATATTTTTCCATTGACTGGGTGCTTTGTAATTTCTTGCCTGTTTTCCGAAGCATGTGTGGAAGAAGCAAAATTTTCCTCTCGATCGTGACCGCTTATTCAACCTGCTGCAATGTTTGAAATTTGTTCGATTTCGCATTTGAATTACCAATCGTTCAAGTTGGTCTAAGATTTGCGATAATTGGTTGTCTGGTTGCTGCTGATCTGCCATAATCCCAGGTGAATTTTGTAATTCCAACATTAAAATTGCCATCTTGGCTAGTTTCTTGACGTCAGGCTCGCTTGATATGGCTAACACCACCCTCATGTTTTCGGGGAGTCGCTCCAACAACAGTGACCTAAGCATGGTTTCGGTTACCTGCTATCCTCCTGTATTGCGATGATCGTGCAGAT
Source organism: Odontomyia ornata (assembly GCA_963969285.1). Lineage (NCBI taxonomy): Eukaryota > Metazoa > Arthropoda > Insecta > Diptera > Stratiomyidae > Odontomyia > Odontomyia ornata. Next base: position 45,748,459 of record OZ017739.1, read on the forward strand.
AATGTGATGGTTTCTTGCCTCCCAGATTTTGGCCTTGGAATAAGCGCCTCAGCTTTGATTCCGTGGATTCCGCAAATGCCGTTAAAACTCGTTGCTTAACTGCTTCATATATATTTTCCATTGGTGGATTCCTTGCCAGGGAAATGACGTGTGGCAGTATCTCGGTCTCAGCATACTGGATGATGTACCGAAATTTCGTTTTGTCCTGGGCGATTTAATGTGTGTCGAAAGTGGCTTCGACCTGATCAAAGCAAAATTCCGGATCAGGTCTATAAAACGCAGGAAATTTCGTGATTCGCGACGCTTCAACAAATAAATTTGCGGATGACGAAGGCCTTGGCGCGATTAGCGGTGCATTTTTGTGCGTTTTTGGCATTTCATCGTTTGATGCGTTTGCCATTTTGAAAAGAAAACGTTAGCGTCACTTCCGTACTTTCACGAAAATCAAGTTTTTTATTAGGATTCCTTTTAAAAGTCACTTTTAATTAGAGGATCACGTCGGGGTCACCAATATGGGGATTCACTCAACTTAAGTCTACAAAAATAACAACCAAGTCTTTTTAATTTACAGATATACATTTCCCAGCGAAAAAATCATAACATCACACAAAGGTGGTTACAAAGCGAGGGAGAGATAACAAGGAAAAAAGGAATGTCAAAATAATTTTACTCCACCAATCCTTATGTTGTCATTCCGATGGTTGAAGTTACGATTGCTACCACTAGTCACCATATGTAAACACCAGGTGCGCCATCTATGAGGGTAGCCCCAAAAGTACCCGATCAGACTTACGAATGCAGGTAGTTTTAAAATAAACAATCACTGTGATTGGGATTTTTCACACGGAAATGGTAAAAACCCATATCCAAACAGGTTTCACGCTTACGCCTTTATGTTTACACATTGCATAGTTCAGCCTAGCTCTTTTTGTATACGATACACGTCTTGCGAGTGTATGAGTCAAAAGGATCATTTGATCGTTAAACATCGTGCGGACAACATGAAAGCGAAGACAGAGTCAGAAGCGATTGAGAATTGATGTTTTAGCCTTGAATTGTGCACGAAGTAATACAAACTGGAATGAAAAGTGTATATTGATTGTTAAAGTTTGTCGATTCAAACTTCTATTGGATTTATTTGAATCCTCCGTGTTTTTCCGCTTTCTGAAAAATATATTCTAAATTTGAATATCTTTTTTAGTCGCATATTATTCTTGACGTGTTGTAATCTTGCTTATTATAATGTGATTCTATGAAGATTATGCGTACTGTTAATTTTCTATAGATTTACAATAGGCAATTTATCTTCATTGAAATCGTGATATTCGTCGTGTTGTTTCCTGAAATTGAACATGGCCTCCGCTATTAAAAATTTATTAAATAACGCGTAGCTTCTCGCGTCCACGCATCCATTTTTGCACGCAAATTAAAGAGAGGCAATCGTTTCATGACGACTACCTTCTTCACCGAATGTTAAATTCGGAATCATTACCGGCGTTTGTATAAAATTTCCCCCACCAAATGATCAACAAAATGCGTTTGTGTATGTGCGTTACGCTCGTTCACCCTAAAAAATGTTGGCTTGCTTTTACCATCAGGTCCCCTCAATGCCTCTCACTCTTCTTGCCCATGTAACCTGTTTAACGCTCACTTTTGATGCTGCGTCTGAAAAAGCCCATTGACAATACCACTTTTCAACAACTTGATGTGAAAAATTCATAACGGTGCGTTTATTATTTTTTTACAGACATCTAAAGCGCACGCTCTCAGTGAATTTGTAAATATGGAAAAAATCGGGCGTCGTTATGCAATACAATACTTTCATTTGAAAGGTCTAAGTCCAACCGATATCAAAGCCGAGTTGGATTCTACTCTGGGGAAGCCTGCTCCTTCGTTCACAATGGTCAAATATTGGGTAGCTGAGTTTGATTGAGGTCGTACGAGCTCCATAACGAACACTGCAGTCGTTGACCAAGTAAGATCACTATGGAAAAAAATGTGCGTCGGTTCATAACCATAGACAAAACATGGGTCCATCAATTTACACCTGAGATCAAGGAGCAGTCGAAGCAGTGGACTGAAAAGGGAGAACCGGCTCCAAAGAAAGCAAAGACAGCTGAGTCAGCTGGCAAGGTCATGTCAACCGTTTTTTGGAATGCGCGTGGAATAATATTTATTGATTATCCCGAAAAAGGAAAAACAATCAACAGCGTATATTATTCAGCCTTATTGCAGCATTTGAGTGATGAAATTAAAAACAAGTTGGGTAAACAGACCTACGCTCGTGTCAGAAGGGTTTTGTATTCAATTTACAAAATGCAGTCACCAGATCAAATAAAATCAAGAAACATGTCAAAGACGATTTTATTGGAGAAAATATGAAATTCGAAGATCATACTATTAACAAGGTTGAACGAATTTCGACTTCTGAGATTTTTGGTATTGTTATACTCATAAATATCTCCCTTGATAATTATTTCAGATATCCATTCGCGAGGGAGGAAACACATTTTTAATGTATTTCCCCCCTGTGCCCCCACTGAAGCAAAAACTGACAGTTTAAGAACTGTTTTGAAAAGCTCCCATGAAAACTTTCATTTCATACTCATATCGGCTACGTTTGATGAATTTTTATTTTCAGGAGCCACTCTCCTGTACTGTTATCATCGATCAATGGCCAATTTTTTCGAATCCTAGAATGGTTACAAAGCCCTTTTGCTGGGAGCTCTCTCCCGCCTCCTTGACTTGCTTCGCTTATGAGTATTAATTGTAGGTACTCATCTTCAGTCATTCATAAAATTGAATCAAGTGTTCAAAGCATGCACCTTAAACTTTGAAATTGGGAAAAAATAACTCAAAATTATTCAATCTTCGCATTTAAAACAGCCACTATTTTGTTTTACGATTACTGATACCACTAACTGAACCGATTCTCAAAGGTATTCATGACACCTATCATTCCTGAAATTTTCATGCAAATCCTAGCAAAACTGTGGTGTCTGAGTCGGTAAAAAGCTCATGTTGTTCCGTAGCTATACAGGTATGTTGCCATAGTAATAAATACAGTAATACAGGAAAATTTAAACCGCTATAACTTCGCTAAATATGATTCAATCTTAATGAAACTTTCAGAATGGATCAATCTTATAAATAGGCATGTGTATACTGAATTTCATTTAAGGGTTCCGTTAAGATTTTATTCAAGAAAGCATAAAATCGATACATCATACTATTACTAACAAAGTTGAGTGAATTGTGACTTCTAGCGTATTTGTTGTTGTTGCACTCACCAAGGCCTACATTCCTGATTTTTTTCAGATTTTTCGGATCACAGGTGTCCAATCGCGAGGGGGGGGAGGGGGACACAAATTTTTCGTATGTTTCCCCTCCCTGTGCGCCCCTCGAAGCAAACTTTGCCAAACGAAGACCTGTTTTGAAAAGTTCTCATCAAGACCTTACATTTGATACCCATATCGGCCATCTTCAATGAAATTTTTTTTTCGGGGGGTCACTCCCTTATATGGAGTGACCCCCCTTAAATACCTTATAAAATTTTTTTTTTTATTCGAACTTTTAAGAGAACACCATTTTACACCTACATACAAAATTCGATGTTTCTAGCTAAAGTAGTTTCCGAGAAAAACTGCTGTGACACACGGACGGACGGACGGACGGACGGACGGACAGACAGACGGACAGACGGACAGACAGGACGCAATTTTAGAAGGGTTTTGTAAAATTATTTTACAAAACCCTAAAAACGACCCCATCTGACGAAAATGAAAGTGTTGTTTCATCACGACAATGCACCAGTCCACACGTGCGTCATTGCGATGGCTAAGATCAATGAGTTGAAGTGCGAATTGCTTACTCACGCACTCTTTTCGCCAGATCTGGCTCCCTTGGATTATTTTCTTCCTCCGAATTTGAAAAAAAAGGCTCGGCGGCAAAAGATTTGCCAAGAATGAAGAGGTAGAGTCTGCGGTTAATAGCTTTTTAAGAAGCTTGATGGTATAAAGCGGGTATCGAAGCTATTGAACATCGTTGGGAAAAGTGTATCTAGCTGAAAGGAGAACATGTTGAAAAATAAAAAACATTTTCACAATTTTTTTACTGTCTTCTTTGTTGAGTTAGGTACTTTTGGGACCGCCTTCGTACACTTGGAAAATGACGAACACCACACAGATCTATCTGTGTGTATAGGATTAAAAATGATTCTTTCTTCTGGCGCAAAGTTGAAAATGAACTTTTCAGTGAAAGTGCAAAGTTCTTTCTGACTTGTAGCTAAATTTTTTTTGCATATATTTGTAACGTTTCTGAGGTGAACGGCTGTAAAGTTTACCCAAATTTGCAGTTTTAGGGGGGGAGAGAAAGAGAAGAGAAATTAAGAGGGATACGACCGCAACAATCGCCCTCTTATTTCCGAGAGTTTATTCAGCTGAGAGAACGATATTTAGGAAAACAGGAACAAGTGAAGAGGTTAGGAGGTTGGACCTCAGAATTGAACTTGTTAGCTGGAAAACTCACAGCCGAAAATAATTCAAATCAAATTATTGAAGTGTTGCATTGGTAAACTACTGCAATTAGTAATTAGTTGCGAGCGAACACATAAAACATGCTCGGATATATTCCCGCCTCATAACTGCAATAGTAGCGAGCAAACAAAACCTATGTACTCGCACTTCGCCAATGAAAATTAGCCATGGAAACACATGCGCAAGTAAATAAGCGAGCAGTTAAGTGAACGAGAAAGCTCAACCCGTAACAATATTTACATCATGAACAAACGGGGTGCTTCGAAGTGAGGTAAGCGGAGAGGAAAACCGAGAGTTCCGACTTAAACACTCTTTCGCTCAGTATTCCCACTTTCGCTATTTCACCACGAGCGATCGTGGGAAAGCCGAAAGTTCTGGCTAAAACACTCTGTCGCTCAATGTCCCCAGTTTCGCTATTTCACCTCAGGAGATAGTGAGAAAGCCGAAAGCTTAACCCGAAAGTACTCTCTCGAAGTCGTAAGCTTAAGCGAGAAACACTCTTTCGCTCAATTTCCCCAGTTTCGCAAATTCACCAGTCGAGCAAGCGAGACGAAGCGGGGAGGAAAAACGTTCGTGGAACGAGAGCGCACGTGTTTGACTACTCAGCGCATTTGAAGAGAATTTAGGTCAAAGAATAGTACTTAAACTTCTTGAGCGAGGTGGAAAAGGCAGTTGGAAGCCGAATGCGCAACGACGCGCATCCACGGAAAAACATCAGCAGAACTGAATCGAAGAGTCAAATGGTGAGGTGTTGGCATTGTTGGCCGCGTTCCTCTATGCCTTATAGCGTAACCCCTGCTGGCTACCATTGATAATCTTCTCATTAATTGCAGGCATCACAGGAGCGAGACCGCGGCAGGGCAGCCGACGCAGCAGCGTGCAGTGCAAAGTCAACAGGAGCTGGATTAAACAGCGTCTGCGTGCCGCTCTATCCCCTGTCGGCCAGTGGCACCAGACAGGTGGCGGAATCGAAGCGACCGCAGCAGGCTCCCACTCGGAGTTTAGAGCAGGTGCTCAAAGAGGAACCCCGAGCCGGCCCGCGTCCCATTAGCAAGGACGAATATCTGCGCAGGTTGAAGGCGCCTTTGGACACCAGGGATAGCACCGCCAAACAGAGACGTCCACGAGGAGGCCGGCGGGAGCGTCAACGGCACGAGCTCTACGAGCTGAGGCGGTTAGCCCGTTTAGCTGTCACACCCACGGAGCGAGCCTTCTTTCGCCACCAAGCACGGGAGTTACGTCGAGGGATTCGTCGGGAGATCGCGTTCCGTCACCGCATGGCAGCAAGTCCTGGTGCTCCAGCCACAGACGACATCGCAGCGCCCGCGACGATCAACTTATTGTAAGCAGGGATTCACAAAGAATTGAATAAAGATAAAACTGAGAACATAACTCTTGCGTTTCCATTTCAAGGAAGACCATTCAGGCTTTACAGGTGCGTAGGTGAGTGCAGGTGCTGGCAGTATCGCGGGGCTCCCCGGAAGAGGCCGGCAGGACCCCCGATAGGTAAAGCATAACGTTACATTACAGAAGAACTGGTTAAGGCGATACAAATCGGTTTGATTAAGTACAAGAAAATTAGAGAAAAATCAGCGTCTGGTGGGTTAGTAAAGGGGTTCCTAATCAGCGAAGGTAGCTGAAGAATAATGAGTAAGCTTAAATGTATGTAACCTTTTGAATATTGGCCAATTATCCCTATTTTTTCGGTGAATAAGTTTATGTGAAATTAACGGATTTTTTTTCCTTATTTAATTTTGATTTGGTTTCTAAATGGTTGGCTTCACTTGCTTGGAATGGAGAAGAGTAAAACGTTACAGCTACAGTGTTCTTCAATTTCACAGTTTAAATTGTGGTTTGAAGAGTGGCATTGGTTGGAATAGTGGAAGGACGGGGTTGCAAGTTTTTTGTTTGGAAATAAAATATGGGTCATTTAATAGGAGATTTGCGACGTTATGCTACAAAAGTATTAGGTCGTCTGGATTTCCAATTAACGAGTCACCCCGACTAACCGTATTCTCGTTGGTGGTTCAATTAGGGGAATTGCGAGTGGTGCTCTGGCCCGTCTTCAGTTGATCTTGTAGGGACCTGGAAACTCTAGTCGGAGTACGTTAGAAAAAACCCTTAACATTTTTTGACAAAATGTTGAAATATGTGGAACATTTTATTATTTTAACTATGACGAAGCCCTTCAACCCACATTAATTAAACGTATCAGTGTGTTTGAGACTGTAAGTATCTAAGGAGAAATGAAATAAAACTTAGCACGTCAGGTCTCAAATTACAAAGTGGCGGCTAGAAATAGTATAAAATTTTAAAAGCTTTTCAAAGTCACAATTTAGATTCGAATTGTATGAAAATCAACGTCATGGTAGATGGTGATTAGATATTCAAATTTTTGAATTTTGATGATCATCATTGGGCAAGTTTGCCATGTGCGAAGACTTACACATGGGGTTTCTTCAGATTTTTCTGGCCCTTTATTGGGTATGCTCCTAAACTGGCAATTTTCATTAATGCATATATACTATATTTTTAGGCTAGTGTATTGGATAAGAACACCGTTAAATTTAAATATAAACTCATAAAATATACATTAAGGTACACATTTTGTAGATTAAATAATAAATTTCATCAATATTCCGTATCTAATATTGAAAAAATGTAATCCTGATACAATTAAATACCTCCCAACAACAATATCAAGTACAATAAAATCTGCTGTCACATTCAGTCAAAGTCATCATCACACTTCGATTTGTGTTGTGTTCAACAGCAATAAAATTAGTCCCCGATGTCCTTACACAATTTGAACAAGTGTAAAATAAAAGGGCCGTAAACCACCTAACACCAATTTCCGAAACTTTTGTGATGTCTTTTCTTGAGTTTCTTCGTCTGTTGCTGATATTATTTGCTGCTAGCGACAGAAGTGAATATACGAAAGATTTGAAACCAACAAACATAAACGCTAGCAAAGAAGTTGTTGGACTAAGATAAAATTAAATATCTTTCAAAAAAGGATCTTATCATAGAAAGTTTTATGATATCTTCTTTCTCGAGAACGAATAAGAAAGAGCCCGTAAAATGTTAAATCAAAGTTCCTGGAATTGAGCAATACATTCAAGATGGTCGTGCTCCTTTGCTGTGTTATCTACCTATCCAACAATTTTACTACAGCACAAGTAGAACTGATTTCCGTTTGACAGGATGTGGGTAAGATTTTGACTTAAACAACGACTGTAACATATTGATAGGAAGTTGAAAGGACAATGGACTTTATATCGTTTGAGAATTAGGAAATATTCTGTAAATTTATCGCTTCGGGGTAGAAGATTCTGTTGAATTTGTCTTGTTTTTGTTGTATTAAAATTTCATTTCGGTAGTATGAGTACGTTTGTGGTTATGACTATACATGGAAAATATATCATAGCACATAATGTTTTGAAAACTATGAAACATGATATGCCAAATACTTTTAAATAAAACTCTCATAAATAAATCAATGAATGATTGAATATCATTATGTTAAGAGGGAAAACTTAACTAACGTCTATCATTTACTCTAAAATTTTGATTTTGAATTCACTTCATTTGAAATGCGGAGCTGGGGGAACCCTCCTCTGGCGAGAGCAGAAAAACAAAGAGAAATTGTCATCCAGGTGATCCTGATTCTGATTCCTGACATCCCCAGCTGCTGTGAGGACTGCCAAAACATAATGTGCTACATGTCTCCATTTGTCAATAGATCCAACTATCACCACGACTACACTATCTAGAGTGAGATCTCTTGTTTCATGTAGAGGCTTCATCGCAGTCTGTTTTATTGGTTGCACGCAAAAAATTTGGAGAAGATATCGTCTTCCACTACTTGGCAACGCTTACAAAAGGGAGATCGTGACTTACCAATCTTGTGCAGGTAAGACCGGAAAACACATATATTCGCAATTCGACCAAGACTTTTTCTAATCGTCAAGTGAGCACTAAATCTCCTCGTGGCCAAACGTCTCCTTCATGTTCTCGCTTCGACGCAAGTAAATAGCCCGGCACTCTCTAGTAAGAAGGGCAACAGGTATCATGCCTGCAATAACTCTTACCGCTGAATCAGAGACTTTCAGATATTAAGATGCAATCCTCAGTGCTCCTCTTCTCTACATCTGTGGCAAGCGTTTTCGGTACACCCCCTTAATGCGAGCACTGATCCCATGGCACTTATCAAGAGCCATCATCTTGATGACTTGAGTCCCCCTACGGACGCCATAGATCAATTCAGAGCCTATACGCTCGAAGCACCCTTCTCTGCTGTTGCCTTAATTTTCTCTGAGTAACTCATCTTCCAACCGATTAGTAGCATGAAGTGCTTTACCACTGGCTTTGATTTGCTTATAATGTCACCTATACTGATCATTCTTACTCTAATCATTCTATTTTTTTCTCGAGATAGCCACTTCTGTTTTGTCCAGTACTAGATTGAACCACCAGCTGTCATCCAGTATTTCACTTGGCACACTAGCATTCCTAGCCTAAGTTGTGCTTATTTAACGGTACGTTCATTGACAAGAGCTGCAAACATCATCCACATAGCTCATTAAGCGCAAATCATCTGGCATCTCCAGTTTCAGTAGCTCCTTGTACAACACGTTCCATAAGTTTGGCCCAAGGATAGACACCTGAGCAACACCCGATGCAACTTCCATTCTTTGTTGGCCCTATGTCATGTCCTAAAGCAAGCTTCGTCCGTTCAAGTAGACCCTTAGAAGCTGCATCGGAAATCTTAGAACTTGAAAAAGCGTTTCTAGAGTTTCCAGTATATCCATCCATCAAGCGAAGGTGAAGGTATTCCTAACGTCAAGTGTCACCAACAGCACGATTTGCCACGTATTGCACCTCTGTCTTTTGGAATGACCCTACCGCCTCTGCCATTGCATCAATAGTGGAGAAATCTACTCAAAATCAGTACTGCCGAGGAGATTGGTGCCCAGCAGCACGAATTGTGTCAGTGAGTCTTCCCTTGATGCGTTTCTCTAGCACTTTCCCAGCCGATTGAAAAATGCCAAACAGGTGGTATGTAGACGGCAATTTGGAATTTCCCTTTCCTTTCATGATCAGCACGAGCTTCATCACAGCCCATCATACCGTGAAAACCCCATCCTGTAAGCAAGCGTTGAATGTGCTGAGCAGCAAATCAAGACAATGGTGATAAACAGGTTGCAACAAGTCAGCTGGAATACCATTTGGATGTGGAGTCTTCTTTTCTTTCAAGAATAGGACTGCATCTTTTAGTTTCGGCTATGTGAAAAGTGGGCACTCAATTGCTGCTTTACTATGGGCAGCATCAATATGGAAGAAACAGGCGGGGGAGTGTGCTTGCACCATCCCGTCTACCTTTTTGGTTTCATGTATGTAAGTCTTTTGTAGGGCACCAAGCTTTTGCATATGTTAACTAACTTATAGCCAAGACTCCACGGATCCTTGTTCACATTTTCCACTAGACCTTGCCAACGGTGAGCCTTGCTTTCGTTAGTCAATTTATGAAGGCATTTTCTGGCTGAATTATATGCTGCTACCTGGTTGTATGCCATGCCAGTTGAGCGCCACGCCAAAGCTTGTGATACTTCTTTCAGTTTTCAACGATTTTAATCGACCACCAGTGCACTGGGGCTCGCCACCCTAGCGTTTTTGACGAGACATATAAGCCTTGCAAGTAGTCATGATGATGCTCATAGTTAAGTTCAACACGTCTTTGGCTGCCAGTTCTTCCGTCCCTGCAAATCACCCTGCAGCGAAGCACCTGCCGTGAGCACCTCGTCATATCACTCCACGTCCATCTTTCAAATGTTCTGCGCAATTGTAGAAGGTCAAAACCACGGATGTCAGCGACAACATCACGGATCTAAAGCAAATTGGACCAGTCATTACTCGCTGAGTAATCCTCTAATACTCCCCAATTGTGTATCCCCTCCATACCAAGTGTTTCCATGTAAATCTCATATCCAGTATGATTCTTCCGCAGCCAATACGGGGAGAAGTTAGCATATGCCTGGTGTTCAGTACGACGAGTTCTATCTCGGCTGCCATTTCTATGAATCGTTTTCCCATGGATCTGTTATAGGCATGCTTCATGTGGATGCTTTAGCGTTTATGACTCCCCAACGAGCATGTTGCCATCTGGATTCAAGACAGTGCCCTCCAAAGCATTAAGCTTGGCTTAGAAAAATGCTACTGATTCTTTCAGCCTTAGGTATACACTAAAGAAAGTGGTTTTTGAGCCACGAGCCCACACGAAATCATCCCCTTGTCCACAGTCCTCCCCCTGGAAATCATTGTTCCAAACCCAGATTTTGGCAGTACCAGTTTCAACAGAATACCAGAATGCAGAACTTATACCGTAGTGATGCTCACCCAGCAGCAAAAAGTCGGCTTATGTACCCCTCGTGAACTCAGTCAGGATTTGGGTGGCTGAACTGCAGTGTAGGCTTAGCTGCAGGATACTGGTCATCGAAGTTCTGTTTTTCCTTGGCTAGGGCTTCCTGGAAAACTAGACACAAGGTCTTGTCTGGGATTGGCATCATTGCAAAGAATACAATGTACCATCTTTGTAAACTCTTTTCTTCAATATCCCATTTCTCCACATTTGTAACAAAGGGAACTCCTATCGGGTCCTTTCCATGCTTGTGCAGCGTTATCATAGTGAACGCAAAAGAGGCGCTGCGCTTTGCCGTATTCTGCAGACAACCCATCCTAATCGCGCTGCTCTTTGCCATATCCTGCAGACAACCCATCCTAATCTTACTTTGCCCTTATTCTGATATTGCTCAGCGTCCTTTTCGGTCACGCCATAGGTGTTTTCCCCTATGGTTTTCTGATGTCAAACTCACTTTGATCCTGCCCACTTTAGGGAGCTCCTTTTTGTTAACCTCTTCTACCTCGCCCAAATTTGTGACGCAGTTAATGTCTCTTATTTCAAACATTGTCATCGGCTTGAGTAATGCTACAGTTGCACTTTTGCCGAAGAATTTCTTTACTGCGTCGTAGAATGCTGAACTCGACCAGTATGTGGCCTGACCAGGTTGGTTGTATTACCTGAATAGCTGTATCTTTGGGCTGTACAGTCAACGTCATATCCCGCAACACTTCTGCGTAGGATCAGCAATCTTGGGTTTTTACGAGCAGTGCATGCTGCCGTGGCCGAGACTTTTTTCTTCTGTTTTGCATCAGGTCTATTTCTTGTTGGGCATCCAAGTGAGCTTTATTTTCTGATACTTTTTGATGCAGTTTCTTTGCAGTTTTCTTCCTTCCTTTTTTCAGAAACTTAATGCTTTGGATGGCATTTTCTTGAACGTAGATCCCGAAATGATCCTTGGGGGAGACTTTAACGTTAAAGCAATCGAATGAAGCATGCCTTTTATGAATGCGCTGGGAAAACTGATGCTAGAAAAAGTGGCCAGGATGAAGCTTGTCGTGCTAAACAATGGAAGTACCTAGACTTTCTTCCATATTAGTGGTGATGGAATCATATCATTCGTGAAATTTGCCTTTGAGTCCTTACTACGGAGGATACATAGTTGGAGAATATTAGAGGACCACTCAGCCAGTGATTGTCAGTAAATTTTGCTTGAGATCCATGTTGTTGTCTCCCAATTCTCGTGCTCTCTACCTTTTACAATTGCGTGGAACATTGGAAGGATGGACGTCAATAGGTTCTTCGAGATGCTCACGGCAGGTGCTTCGCTGTATTTAGATTTGCATGGTATAGAAGAACTGGCAGATCAAGATGTGATAAACTCAACTATGAGCAGCATCATAATTACTTGCAATGCTTCTAAGCCTCGTTGAAGACCCTGGCACCCAAGCTCTCAAAGTTCTCACGAAGATGCAAAATAATAGCTTTGGCGTGAGGCTCAACGGGCACGGAACCAAATGCAACCGGGTAGAAGTATATAAGTCAGCCAGGAAATTCCTTTGCAAATTGATTAACAACATTCAGGCTCTTTGCTGGCAAGATCTAGTGTACAATTTGAACACAGATCCGTGAAGCCTTGACTTCAAGCTGGTTGTATAGATGCGCTGCATACTGAAGAGGAAAAGATGTTTAAGATAGTGCGGGCAGTTTTCTCTCTCCATCCCATCTTTGTTGATGCTCTCCACGGTGAAACAGCAATCAAGTGCCTACTCTTCACACAACTGGAACTAAAAGAGGGAGTCCTTTCATTAAAAACAAGCAGGGCTCCAAGCCCAGATAGTGTTCCAGCAGAGGTGCTGCGACATGTCAATTACAATTGTCCTGACTTGCTGCTCTGAACATTCAACGCTTGCCTACGAGAAGGGGTTTTCACGGTACAATGAAAGCTTGTGCAGATCAGCAAGGGCAAGGGGAATTGCGGATGGTTATGCATGCTGGACATGGCTGAAAGTGGTAGAGAAACTCATCTACCCATTTTCCAGTTCCAGAATATCTGATGTTACTTCTAAGGGATAAATTAAAAGACAGATACCTGCATCATTACATGACACAGGGCCAACAAAGGACGGAAGTTACATCAGGTATTACTCAGAAACCTATCCTTGGTCCAGACCTTATGGGACGTATCTTCCGCTAGGCTACTGAGACTGGAGATGCCAAATGAGTTACGTGTGATCGACTATGTGGATGGTTGAACAAGTGCAACTTAAGTTAAGTACGTGTCTGCTGATGCCTCATTCAGCGCAGAGGACTACTTCTGAGTTCAGCTCAAAACTGAAGGAAAAAGAGGTGGTCATTTTGGCAAAAAAAAAAAAGAGTTTCTAGAGTAAAGATGATCAGTATAGGAGACAAACCAATCGAATCAAAGCCAGTGGTAAAGTACCTGGGGCTACTAATTGACTCAAAGATGAGTTCCTCTGAGTAATTCAAGGTGACGACAGAGAAGGCTGCTTCGGGTGTATCAGCTCTAAGTAAACTTTTGTTCCAAGAAGGGAGACCCAAAACATCGAGATAACGCCGCTTGATGAGTGCTGTAAAGTCAGTGCTACTGCACCAAGCAGAAATATTAGGTGACGCATTCAGTAAGGAGGCGTACCGAAAACGTTTGGCACTGAAACAGAAAAGAAGAGCGTTGAGGATTACATCTCCATATCCGAAAGTATCTGATTCAGCAGTGAGAGTAATTGCAGGCGTGATACCTGAAATACAACTTGCTAGAGAGCACTGGCTATTTATCTGTATTGAAACGAGGACCCCAAAGGGCCAATTACTCGAGGCGTTGCGCCAGAGTCTATGTACTACGTTTTTTGTGAAGCAATTTTTTATGCTTAGAAAGTTTTTATACAGGTATTCCAATTTTTTTCAGTGTCTCGTTTTTTTATACAGTTTCATGTAAATTGCTTAAATAGATCACATGCGTGATATTGAAAATTATTTTTCTCTGGCTTTTGCCAATATGACTTGAATAGAATTGCGTTTGGAACCCCTTTCCTGCCTTTGTATCTTGCTTGCTGCACAAGCAAGGCTTTCACCCAATGTGAGTTTTGATGATGAGTTCTCGATGTCCATTACGAGTGACTTATAATCTTCAGGCAGATCAGCTAGCATCAAAGATGTGACGATATTATTATCAATTTTCAATCCTATTTTTCTGACCTCAATTGAGATCCTCACCATTTCATTTACATAGTCCTCCATACTATCACGTTCTCATAGTTTTAACTGTACCAGTTGCTTCAACAAATCAGGCGTACAAAGAATATGTAGGTAAGAAAACCAGGACGAAGACACTATGAAAATCTCAGAAGAGTTGCAAATAAAATGCTAAGAATTCAGAGAGAAAATACTATGACAACCAGTTGAGAAGTATCGATGTAAGTCTAGCGAGCAACAACACAAGACAAGCATACAAAGTAGTGAAAAGCCTGAAAAGTGGAGATCAGCTCAAGAAAACACTTTGCCGTGATGACATCGGCTAAATCATCGCTGGTAAAACCAGGATGGGTATCATTCTTCAATAAAACTCCTTCATCCTCCACACAGCTCCAGAATATCAGAGCTTGTTGATATTCCCAGAGAGTTTCCATTGACCTCACCAACTTACGATTGAGTTTGTTCCACCGTCAATGCACAAAAGAATAATAAAGTGCCAGGCATCGATAAAATTCCAGTAGAGCTTATCAAATATGGTCAAAGCAGTATTCATCAAGCTATTCACAAAGTCATCCAGTACATTTGGCAACAAGATCATATGCCGAAGGAGTGGAGCCAATCAATTATATTCCCTATCCACAAAAAAAGGTGACAAGCTACAGTGCAAAAATTATAGAGACATATCACTAATTTGTACGGCATACAAAATATTTTCAAAAATCCTGGAAAATAAAATAAGATCATACGCCTACAGTATTATAAAGCGGGTAGATCGACGGTAGATCGACAATAGACCAATTTATTCAACGTCAAGCGGGTACTTGAAAAGTGCTGGGAATTCAGCATAGACGTACACCAAATTTTTGTTGACTTCATGCAAGTATATGACAGTATTGATCATAACGTACTGTACTCAATAATTCTTTGCTTTGGCATCCCAGCCAAATTAATCCGTCTTACCATTATGACAATGACTTCGACAACCTCCCAAGTCCGCATCAATAACCAACTCCCCGATGCAATTGAAACAAATATCAGACTAAAGCAGGAGATGGGCTGACGCCATTGCTATTGATGTCAAGCCAAGTAATAGCCAAAGAAGTTTTCCTGAAAACAACAGCGAACCGAAACCATTAAGGCTACAAATCAATGAAGAATAAAGCTAATCTCATAACGCAGTCGAGGTAAAATACCTCAAACACCCAAAGTATCACACTTGGTCGATACAATATCAAAAATGTGGGTAAATATGTATATTTCGGAGCTTAAATAACGAGAACCGGTAATTAAAGAGATGAAAGATTCCGAAAAATACAGCGCGCAAAAAACATTTTATACAGTTTTGACGATCTTGAAGACCAGTTGCATACACAGGAAAACAGAGCTCCAAGTATACAAATCTGTGATAAAACCCGTGCTATGCTATGGGTGTGAAACATGGATTCTAACCCAAGCATCTGCGAAAGTATTGAATGCCTTCGACCATCGGGTCCTAAGGCAAGTAATTGGAGCCAGCCTGGGCGGGGACCTATGGTAAATTCGATGCAACCATGAGCTATATGAAATTTTCAACAAGCCAGAGGTCTCAACGATTGTTAAACTAGGAAAATTGTAATGGGCTGGAAATATAAATCATATTGACAAACAACGGATACCCAAAAAGGTATTCATTGGGGGAACTGAAGTGTGGAGTCCAATAGGACAACTGAGGAAATCCTGGTTTGACTCGGTCTACGAAGACGGCTCATCTCTGCTTGGATTTTGAAATTTGAGGACACGGTTAATGCACCGAGACTGTTGGAGTTGCTTGTTGCAGGAAGGAAAATGCATTTTTTGAGTTTCAGACACAAACTAAACTTTTTATTTTGGAACTTAGCTGACATTATACATGTAAGTGTGCATATGATAAAACAAAGGAATATATAGGTAAGATCTGTTTGATTTACTTGTCATAAACAGGAGGGTACTATCTTATACAGAATTGAAAGCAGAAGCAAAGGCAAATACGTCAACTATTATCTGTTCCTCAACTTTACAGATTATCCAAGACAGCTTTGCAAAAAAATTTAAAAATCTTCAAACTGTAATCTAAGTCGAGGGTGGAATTATATTTATTCCAATTGATTGTGAAATAAAATTAGGCAAACTCTCAAAATGTTGACGTACAAAGTTCTTACAGATTTTCTTCTTAGCAACCGGCTAAACCTTGATACGATTCCACTTAAACGACTAACTGAACTAATACTACATAGCATGTAAAGGGCGATTCATTATGAGGTTTGACTTTCAATGGCCTTTTTTTGACAGATCACGTGTGACTCCGGTCAAACTGTAATGTATTTTTTATTCAGTATAGTTTGACAAATCATCAAGGAAAGATTTACATCGCAATAACGTATCCAAATTATTCAAAGGCATTACGGAAATCAGCGTTCTATGAGAAATATTTTTCGTGCTCTTAGAGCAACTAAGAGTGTGCATCGTTGGCCAAACAAAACCGATATAGCCAATATCGTCCGCTAATTTGAACCTGATGCCTAGATTGTGTAATATCACACCTTTAGATTAGTTTCTTTGGGGTTACACGGAGCCACTGGTCTTCACGGATAAGCCAGTTTCAACTGACGGTTTGGAAGATAATATTACTCGTGTCATTCGCAAGATACCGGTCGCTATCCTGGAACGCGTCATCAAAAATTGGAACCTCAGGAGGAACCATTTACGGCGTAGTTGTGGTCAACATTTAAACAAGATAATCTTTAAAAAGTAAATTTCATGAACTGTTTTTTACTATAGAAGTCAACTTTACGCTTTTTATTTGAGATTAAAAACCAAACCCTATAATGAATCATCCTTTACATAGAAGGAAAGTTTTGTATAAATTCATTCAACTCCTGGAGACATTGAAATACGCCAGGAAGCGTGGTTTTATACAAAAATTAGTTCTGAATAAAAACCTAGCAGCAGCATGGTGAATTTGGATGAGATGTGAAGTTTACCTTATGTGGATTTATATTCTTTGCTACCTAACATAAAAACACATCAAAACAAATTATTTTCTACAAGAAAAAGATTTGCATCATTCATGCACATATCAAAAGAACCTTTAAACATTTCATCCTGAATCTCGATATTATCCCTTTATCTGTATGCCTCCTGCGTCGAGTCGACTTAGTCAGATTGCTATCCTTGTGTAGTCTTATTACCATTGCATTGTCATCAGTATACACTACAGTGGTGTACATTCTCAATCCTAGAAACTAATTTGAGAACTTGTAATGAGTTTTTGTGGCGACTTAATTCAATTTTTGTTCTGATTGCAAAGTTCTCTTTGGCGTACTCAAACTCCAACTCTAGCTTCAACTTCAAATTGTATTCATGCACTTGAACCTACTCCGTGCATGTTGTGTGCATGTTTGTATGTGAAATGCTTAGAAGTCTCCACGTTGGTACTTTCTAACGAATCATACAGAGCCACGTACAAACTTCGGCCTTTTTCCTACCTCCTGTGTAATAGATATGCAAAATTCAATGGAGTTTGTGGTTTGGGGAAATAATATTCAGCTAATACATAGTCGTATCTAAATTTGTTCGTTTGTGCGTACTGAATATTCGAAGTATTTTCTTCGACTTGGAACCGAAGAGAATTGAAGTAGAGCAATTAGGTTGATTAGGATGAAAGACAAAAAGTTTGTTCTTATCGGAAGGGATGGGTGTTTCTCTAATGTTATGGGAGCCATGGAGGAATATTGTTTGGCAAATTAATTTTGTTTTTGATATTAAAAAAAACAATTTGTGTAAGTAAAACATATTCTTAAAAGAAGGGCTTTTTAAACGAATTAAGATTATTATTGTTTTTTTTTCTTGAAAAGCCGTCGGGTCTTGCTTTGGTTTGTGAGCAGATGTGTTTCAAATCCTTTGAGTCATCTTCAGTATCTAAAGGATGTGTGGAAGGAAATGACTTTAGATATGTGTAAGATGAGTTAAGCAGGTAGGCACTAAACCCATCTTATACCAATATAAAGTCATTTGCTACCAAACATTTTTTAGACGATCGAGGCATAAAGAGTTCAAGGAGTTTAATGTGGAATTTTTCGGAATCAAGGAGTTTTTCGAAACTTATAGGAAAGGAAAGGATTACTTCCCAGATAGGGTGTGCAGAGCGAACGCAAGGAGGAAGATTTTTTGAGCGCATCCAGTGGAACGCTAGGAGTGAGCAGAAGGCGTTAAATTCAAAGTTTGATTATTGAAAAAAAATCATTATAATTTTTATCGCTGTTAATTGTTATTCCCTTATTCTTTACAATACAATTATTTGCTTTTTGACTTTTAGTCACGAGAAAATAAGGATCATAGGTCCTTTTACTTTCCCGCGACGATATTCCAAGTTTTGTTTTGGAATCTGTAGTAAATGGGAAAAAAGTGATTATGGGGAGCTTTTCGCCGTGAAATTAAACTTCATGCGGAATACCAGAAAACCTTTACAGAGTTTCTATGAAAATATGGTTTTATTTTGGACTTGCTTGCTAGTTGTAAGGTGCAACTATCAGTTCCAGAGGATTCCAGCAATATGGAAATGGATCAGGGAGGGAGTTTTACGGACAGTGATGACGATGAAGAGGCAGTTTTTAAGCCAGAAAAGGAACGAGAAAGAGCCGAATAGTATTTCTAGCTCAGGAACCTATTTCAAAGGTGTCTTAGACCCTTGAAGTGAGCGAGTGGAATTTTCTCTTACTCCAAAAGGTGCTTCTGCCAGTTTTGTAGGGCCAAACCCAAGTCGAGGGGAGGCCAAACCTTGTGGGTCATAAAGCGTGGCTGCTACCAAAAAAAAGAGAGTGCCTCCTATAGAAAACTTTCATTAAAAAGAAAAAAAAATCTGAGTTCAACGTCATGGTGAACAGCTCCTCATGTGCATGTCTTCTGCCTTAAATGGTTGAAGATCATGCAAGCCTATTTAATTTTCTGGATCGTGGGTAAGTGCTTTATTACACTTGTTTACAGTTTGTACGATGAGAACAATGTCGTGGCGGAACTGAAGGAATATCTTGTGAGAAGATATCCTATCAGCTAAAAGATTCTCGACGATAAACTCTAGGAGGGAAAAAAGGACGCCTTCCTCTTTCTAAGTCATGCTCAAACCAGAGTTAGAAGTGATAAAAGTGATGGACAGAAACTTCCTTCTGTATCAAAAGTTACAATGAGAATGTCTGCAAAAAAGTAGCACTTAAGAGTGCTCCAATTGCCAAAGATTTTATCAAGTCGCTTTCAACCGCAGACTTGAAGTTAAATGTACAAAATGCGATAAGCCTTAAGAGTCTAATGAATGATGAATCTTGAAGGATGAGAAAAAAGAAATATATAGCGGTGGTGAGGCAGTACCGGAATCCTTCACTCGGTGGACGTGGCCCGATGAGATCGGTATTTATGTGCTCGAATCTCGCATCATGTAAGCTATATTTTTGCAGTGGTGACTTCGTGAGCCGAGCAATTTTGTTGCGCTGATAGGTCAGGCAGGCTCGGGCAAAATTGTTTGTGTCGGAGTTCATCGAGAGCCAGAAGTAGCGTTTGGTGATCATCTTCCTGGTTACTCAAATGCTCAGGTGAGAAAGACCATCATGTCTATTACGCGAAATGTTTGCGGGATAAATGGTCGTATCCTTTCGGCGGTGTTGACACAGTATAGAGTAAGGGAGGAGTCGTCCACTCTCTATTGTTTTCATTTGAGGGGCTCTTTGCTGCTCCTTAATAGAGCTTGAAGCTTAGGGTCGTCCTCGTGAGCTAGCGCAGCAGTAGTAAAATCAATGGATTCAATAATATGTAGCCTACAAAGATAGTCAGCGACGACATTCTCTCGGCCCGGTATGTGTTTGATGTCCATGACAAACTGAGATATGAAATCCATCTGGCGTTGCTATCTTGGCGATGCTCGTTTGGGGCGCTGTTAGAGTGTGAACTGCAGGGGTTTGTGGTCGGTGAAAACGGTAAATACTCTGCCTTTGATCATGTGACTGAAGTGTTGGATTGCCTCGTATATAGTTAACAGTTCCCGATCGTACATGCTGTGCTTTCGTTGGGCGTCTGTTAGTTTCCTGGAGAAGAATTTGAATGGCAGTGTGGTTCCGTCTCTTGCCCCGATTCCGTTATCTGAGGGATCAGCGCAGAGAGACCACATGGCATTGGAATCAGGATGAGCCAAAGTCGGGGCCCCCTTAAGTCTAATTTAGACTGGTCGAATGCGACCACTGCTTCGTCTGTCCAATTGAGTGGTGTTTGATCGGGTTTGCAGTTTCCCATGATCAGCTGCAGCTACGTACGTTGGTGTTGAGCTATATGTGGGAGAAAACGGTGATAGAAGTTCACCATCCCGATAAAAGATTTCAATTAATGAACGATCTTTGGTCTTGGCGTTACGGGAATTCCCTCTGATTTTTCAGGTAAAGGCTTCAATCCATGCTTGTTGATAGTGTGTCCCAAGAACTTAGCTTCTGATTTACCGGCACTTGGGGGCGTTGATGATTAGACCAAATTTCACAAGTCAGTTTAACACTCAGTTCATGTGCTCAAGATGTGTCTGCTGGTCAGGTAGAGAAATCAGGTAAGTGTGTCCCAAGAACTTCACTTCCGATTTACCGAGCTGGCACTTGGGGGCGTTGATGACTGGACCAAATTTCACAAGTCAGTCTAACACTTGCTTCATGTGCTCAAGATGTGTCTGCTGGTCAGGTGAAGAAATCAGGATGTTATGCAGGTAAGCAAATGCATTGTCCAAGCCTTGCAGCACTTCATTCATCAACCGTTGAAACGCCTAACTTGCGTTGCAAAGTCCAAATATCATGTACATGAATTCATACAATCGAAACGGTGTGATGATGGTGGTCTTCGGGATGTCACTTGGTTCCACGGGGATTTGGTGGTACTCCTTGTGCAAGTCAGTAGTCAAATTCAGCTTTTGCAGCTGCCAGTTAATCAGGGGAGAGTATTCGTACCTTGGTGTTAGCTGGTAATCCCTTGGTTTGTATGTGATGGGTGGTTGTGCACTTTTTGTTTGGTTTTTTCTCACCGTTTGTAAGGTTGCTGTAGTCTAGTTACAGCGGTCGCAACTTGCCACTGACATCTGATAGACGTTAATTGACTTAGGACAGCTGATTGTTAATATGGGTGGCAATCGTTTTGAGGCCTGTGCGCTCAATGAGCCGCTTCTCTTTCATGTCGATAAGGATCGGAGAAATAACCTCGGCTATCATGAAGGTCCTCTTGAACGGCTTTGTGAGTTCCAAGTTCAGTTTCACTTGAGAACCATTGGCGATAACTAAACTCGAGACAGCGTCGATCCCGGATGGTTGGTGGAATAACAGAAACATCCGCACCTGTGTCGATCAGGTAATCACTTCTGCAGATATTGTCGCGAATCCTTAATCGTTGAATCATGCGATGGGAGGCTGCTACGCGTGGACGATAAGTGGTTAGTTTTTTTGCTTTGAGTAAGGTTGCCGACAGTTTTTGCTTCTGGCCCATAATGTTGATGGTACGAACAGAATTGTTTGTCTGTCATTCTGGTGTTCTTTGTTGGTGATTCCTATTGTTGCGTAGGCTGTGAGGTTGACTGCTGTCTATTGCCTATAGTATAGAGTGCATATTCTATCTTTGTCATTCGGTCGCTGAGGTCATGTACTGTGGAAGAAATCTCATCGTCCTTCGCAACTGCTGCAAGTGACTGCCTATTGACCTCGTGCACACGATCAGCGATTATTACGAGATCTAAAACTGAGCATCGTTTGGTGGTAAGATGCTCCTCAGTATTATATCGAGGCGATTGAGCCACATCTGCTGTAGCAAGGAATCGGATACGTTTCCATTGGCGTGCATGCGCATCTGGTTGAAAGGCTATGATAGGTGCTGGTCTAAGAGCTTGATTTCCGAAAGTAACTTTTGTATGCGCTCCTGAGCCAAGTCAGCGTAGACTGCCAACAGGGCATTTTTAAGTGTGCTATATTTATTCTCCGCTGGCGGGTTCGTCACAGTATTGCACACCTGCTGCATCGCTCTGGTTTCGAGATTTGACACCAGCAAATTGAACTTGGTTGAGTTGTTGGTGACGCAGCTCGTGGCGAAATTTGCGTCCACCTAGGCAAACCAAAGCTCCACGTCCTCCTGCCATAAGGATGGAACTCTGAATGTGATGCATGCCATCCTGTTTGTACTATCGGCCTCTATCTTTGGCGCAGGTGTGGCCTGTGGAGTGAGCATCGGTATTGATGGCACTGGTATCACCATTTCAGATATTGGTAGATGCTGCGCGAGGTTCAACTCCTCTGATGTAGCTCCAATATGGCTTGTAGGCTAGAGAGGCGGAATTGATGGTCAGCACTGACACCAATAGCAATTCGATCTTTGAACTTGGAATCTGCAGCTCGGAGTTGACTACCAGCGTTTTTTCACCTCTAGGCTAGTTGTTGGGTGTTGCCCATTCGTGGATCGTCTGCGGAGTTGTTGTTTGTAGACCTTGAAGCTCCAAACGCTGGCAGGATCGCCATTATAGGGTTAATGTCCCGTGGTTTGTATGAAAAACCAAGTTTACTCTTATTAAAAAATATATACTTTATTTTATTTACAAGTTAGTGCATGCATGCACAGCATCGTCGTTTGGGTCTAATAAACAGAAGGCGTGAAAGATTTTCCCGTCGAAGCCTTTTATGGATGAAAAATGCTGATGCATGTTTGGTTAGTAGATGAAAGCGCATGGTCTGCATTGAGCAACAACATAGTTGCGCACGATAAGATATCACTGCGAACGAGTTTGCACGTTGGTTGACCAGTGCAACACTGTTGTCTTCGATATGCGATAAGATATCAACCTGGACAAGCATGCATGTTTGGCTGGTGAATGAGCCAGCTTACGTACGTATTGAACAGAAACCTAGTTGTGTGCGATAAGATATCATCGCGCACAAGTATGCACATTGGTTGACCAGTGCAACATTGTTGTCGTCGATATGCTTGGTGGCCAAGTATGTTTGTGTGGTCGATATGCTTGAAGGCTGATCCGCTACAGATCTTTTATGTCAACTGCAATGCTAAGAGACATAATGCAAATTTTAAAGGTTGTTCTAAAGCAGAAGAATTTGAGAAGAAGCGGAAGAATCTCCTAAATAAAAAGAGGAAAGGAGGGTTTTTATGACCGCCTCTATAAAAAGTACTGCACAAGAAGAGGTCTCTTACTCCAGTTTTTGTAAGGTACAAAGAAGCAGTCTACACCACAGTCTATATGGCAACCCAAACATCATCAACTATAGTAGTCGAAGGATGAGTATAATACGGTTTTGAGCACTAACTGCTAACACTTTTTTGGGTGGATTTGTTCACTCTCATTCGAAAAGCGAACTTAGTCTTCTTCTTAGCGTCTCTTAGGTCCACACTTTCTGTAACAACTCCTCAATTGTCTTGGTTCATTGACCACGTCCTCCAATTTTGAAATCCGAAAAGAGAACAACTGTCTTCGTCGACCGAGTCAATCCAAGATTTCAAATTGCAAATTTGACAAGAAAGACAAGTGAATTACATACTTATTTTTATCTTGGTGGGTTATCTTATTCTCATGTATGACTCAATCAATGTTTACAGACTTTTGCCAAATTTTCTAATTAAAATGCGTTTTTTCTCCTTTATACAGGGTGTGCGGCGTATAAACCGGCAAATTTTTAGGGATAACGTACTAACGGAGTCCTTTGCTACCTTTTCCCTTGGAACCTGGCCCGTTAGAGTCACGGTCATGGAGATATGATTTTTTTGAATGTATTTCTTAAAATATGAGTATGAAAAACCTGGCGTTTAAACTCTCATAACTATTTTTGTTATGTTTGTAAAAGCACTATTTTTTGTTTTTGGTGTTCTGTAATGTATGCATGTATAAAAAATAACAGATTTTGTTTTAATTAACATCACTATAAGGACACATCAGCTTTTTCATTTGGAAAAATCAGTAAACGTATCAATAAAATTCGTCTTCTAAATTTAACATTTAAAAAAGTAACCGTTTTTAAGGGCTTTATTTCATCTTAAAAACCTTTATAGCTTGTGACCTTTCTAAAGGTATGCTACACTTGAATAAAAATAAATTATTTCTGCTTTAAATTGGGAATATTTAGTTAAAACGGTGAAAGTCATACATACACCCAACAACTCAATTGATGCAAGCAGATCAAACTCATTCATTCATTCGCGGTTCATCTATCTTTGCTATTGTAGGTGATTGGGTGTCGTATTGTTCTGCTCTTAATTTGCAGTTTATTTGTTTGTTACTGTTAGGTTGTTTTTAACTTTTGTTTTCATTATTGTTGGATCTCGCGTTTGTTGTTTTTACCATTCTACATACTGGTGATGGCGTATGACAGCGCTAATGGTATTGTTCGTGAAACAAGACGGATTTATAATGCAAAACATCCGAATCGAAGACTACCCCATCACAACACATTTTCAACAACTTAACGGCGTCTCAGGGAGACTGGAAACTTAAATTTTCAAGAGCTTCGTGTCAGTGTGAAGCTTCGTAATGTTGCAGACGATAGACGAAAACTTCAAGCCTTTCAAGAAGATCCCAGTATAAGCATTCGACAGACTAAATTTTAAAATTTTGCAAGTGCGGTCGGTTCGTCCGGCTAATGAAAATCATCCTTTTCATTTCATTTCGGTTCAAACTAAAGAATAATTTTCGTTCTCTCATTATTTTGAAGCAAATAAAATTGATCCGCAATTTTTTCTAATTTTTCTACTGCCTTGTGCTTAATTAATAACAAAACTTCAAGGCAGTAGAACAAACGAAAAATTAAAAGAAAGTGCAATTATCACATATTTATGATTTTGATAATTATCACAGGTCTTTAATAAGGTGATTCTGTCAGGCGGTTGGAATTCTGTACGTTTTTAATGCCCACTAATGTCAATGATGGCGAATTTTTGAAACGTATCATGTGGACGGATGAATCCTGTTTCAATCGAGAGAACATAACTAATTTGCGTAATTTACACCACTGGGCCTCAAAAAGTCAGAATCCTCACGTAAAGAGACCAACTACGTTTCAACAAAAATTAAGCGTCAATGTTTGTGCTGGTGTGATTGGGAGACATCTTATTGGACCACACTACTTACCTGACTGACTGATTGGGCCAGCTTATCTGGATTTTCTAGAAACTGTCTTGCCGGAGATAAGGGCGATTCATAACAAGTGTACACATTTTTGTCGAAAAAAAAACATTGTTTTTGTAAAAATTGAGCTGTATTGTTTACTTATTATGAAAATTAGGTCCCTTGCAATTAAATATGAAACATTACTTTGGGCATATGTGCACTTCGTGCTGCTTTACACACTATCAAACGATTATTGTAATTTTCCATGACATTTTCACACAGTTCCGGCGTTATTAAGCGCATGTTGGCTCAAATATTGTTTTCTAATACTTCAGTAGTCTGGAGAGCATCAACGCAAACACGATCCTTCAGAAATCTTCACAGCAAGAAGTCACAATGAGTTAAATCACACGATTTCGCCGGCCAATTTATGAGTCCATTTTGTAAAATTATTCGATTTCACGTAGAACGCGAAATGTTTGCACTGGCGATTCATTATTTTTGTTTAAAAGTTTTAGCAATAATTAAACGTTTGGCTGATGTGTATGACATCACGATTAAAATTGTAAAAGACCAAACTGTCATAATCTGTCAATAGATGGACCTAAAATTGGTGATAAATAAGAGTTAAGGCCCATTTGCATGTGTACACTTGTTATGAATCACCCTTTAGTATCCAATATTTCCATGTTTGATGATGACGAGCCGATTGCCTTCCAGCACGCCAGTTGTCCGGTACATTTCCAAAGAGCAGTTCAAGAGCAATTAGACCACTCCTTTCAAAAATCATGGATAGGCAAAGGCCGAGCAATATCTTGGCCAACGCGATCCCCAGACATGAATCCCTTGAATTTTTACGTCTGGAAACAAGCCAAGGAATCAGCTTACTTTAAGGAAGTGCCCACAAAAAAGGTGTTTGTTGAAAGAATAAACGCCACATTTATAACAATGAAGGCGAAAATGCTGCTTGCTACGACAATTACTAAAATTCGAAAAATGTGTCGGGCGTGCATTTACTCCAGAGGTGAGCAGCTCGAACAAAACTTGTAAATTAAAACAAAGCTTATAGTTTAAGTTTTAATTGCAAAAGATCATACAAATCAAGGGAGGTTATTTCCCCACTCCTCATGTGGAGATATTGCCTGGTACAGCTATCTCTAGCAGGGTTCAATCCAATTTGGATCTCGTGCTGATTGCCCCGTAATTGCCTACCACTCATCGAGGTTCGTCCATTATTGACTATTTCATCGTGTCATCGTGTCTGCTAATCGAATATATCCCTCCCACAGTTGGGGGAATCTCAAGTATGAAGTTCTTGACTCCGAGTCTAGCCTTCTTTTGGTTGAATTGACTTTAAGAGTGCAAAAGGGTGTGAGATTTGAGGTTGCAAGTCGTCAACTTCTCATTTCATACAAGCAAGTCAATTGAGCAGCAGTTAGTGGCGACCTTGATGGAAGTAATTTTCGATCAATTGATTGAAAAATCGTTTTATTCCTGAAATCAATGAGGGAGTCACATGTTAAAATCTGACCCTGGGCACGGTCGTCTCAAAAATCTTCATTGATAAATCCTCTGTAGATATAATAGCCTATTCCAATTGCAATAGACGTGCCAATAAGAAGACCAAGCATCCAATTAGGAAAGCCTGTACTGTCGGTAATTATCTTTGTAAAAAAAGACGAAAGCAATCAGAGCTCCAGAAGTCAATTCATGGTAAATAAATTGCGCCAAACACGCGTCCAGCATCTCAATGATAGATAAAAATCAGCCTAGAATTCAACGACTAAATTTGATTTATTTCGTTTCCATTATCGTACTTGGCCAAGCCATCACTCTTTTTTTCCGTTTGTGTAAGAAAGTTACTCCTAAGATTACATTCTTTGTTGCGGAATTTTGTGCGCATGGTTCTTCGGTGGGTGCTGGAGCTTGGTTAAACTTACCCTACAGTATAAACTAAATCATTGCATTTATAAAATCTTAGTTTTGTTACAGTTGATCTAGATTACAATAATTTATATTAACCTTGCCTGGGATGGATTATAGTCCTTTTAACCTTACGAGACCTTTATGTTTTCGATCAAAAATTCACTCTGAATAACCTGAAGTGTTTGAGTTGCAATATATGTTAGTTTCGAAATCAGAAACTTAACCGGGAAATCGATTGAGGTTATGTATGCAAACAATGTACGATGTAGTTGCTGAAAACTATTTTTACAATCACTTACGGAATCTTACATTTTAAACGTAACAATTTATCACCTACCTAAATCAATACAATTGTCGTTGGTTTTACAAAGTTATTCACAATCAAATATTCTTATGAGTCTTATTTTCACTATGCTTACAGCTTGAATTTATCTCACGTACTACCTCTCCGCTGACAAGTAATTCATGTGTTGGTCGTATGATTTTTAGTGTCGTGCAACTAAGTTTTGGCGCTAAAATTTAAACTTACATCCCTCCTTTTTAAGACAGAGGGTGAAGCCCTATGTATAAGGTACTAGTTTACTAGCATGGAACAAGTTTGATTCATTTTTTCTAAATCTACCATCTATTAAATAAATCGTATCAGATATTTTATCTTTTATTCTGTAAGGTTCTGACCTTATTGTATCTAATTTTTCTCTGTCCAGTTTATTTCCATGTTGAATATAAACTAAGTGTCCAATTCTATAATCTATTTTTATTGCCTGTTTATCATAATAGGTTTTATTCTGTGTGTGTATTTTTTTTGAATTATCTAACGCAACTTTTCTGTTATTTTCTAGATTGTCTATTTTATTTTCCTTTAGATTATCTGGTTTAAAAGTATTATCTATTCCTGTTAACAAATAGTTTGGAGTGAATCCTGTTGAGCTGTGTATAGTGTTATATTCTTTTATGCATTCCTCTGCTATTTTTGGCCATGATTTTCCTTTGTTATCATAAATTTCGCATCTAATTCTATTCACCAGTGTTTGATTTGTTCTTTCATTAAGTCCATTTGAGAAAGCACAATCTACTGCTGTAAAAATTAATGATGTATTTTTTTTTTTTTGTTAGTGAATTGTTTGAATTGTGCAGAGTTTATTCCCGCGTATTGATCTGTTAAAATGGTTTAAATTTTTTCATCTTTCTCTACTTTGCTTACTAAATCAAGTCTTTTGCGACTTGAGTTTTGGATGTGCTAATATACGCAAATCTAGTGAAGTGATCTATAAGTAGATGCAAATATCTTTTTGTGCTGTTTCCTTTAAGTCCTCCAATTGTGTCCAGTGACATTATTTCAAATGGTGTTTCAGCTGGGCCTAACTGGGACAGTGAAGCTTTAAAGCATCCTATTCTGGATTTGTTCTTAATGCATGTCTCACAATTTCTACATATAGTTTTAATGTGTTTGTACATATTTTTAAAATGAAATGACACCAAACTGTTCTGTTATCCATAATTTCTTTTTTTTTTATTCATCAATTTATAAATGATTTCATTTTTAATTTCGCCTGACTTATCCATTTTGATCAATTTTTGATTTTCTATGATCTCTTCAATTTGTAAAGTGTTTGCTGTCTTTATTGCAGATTCGTTATCTGGGCTTTCATGTGACTCTAGTACAGGGTTTCTTTATAAACAATCAGTTTCTATATTTTCTTTGCCTGGATTGTAAACAACATCAAAGTCAAATTGAGATATGTAATTTAAAATTTCTATTAAATGTGGATCATTACTTTTTTTATATTGAATTTCTCTAGTGGCCTGTGATCTGTAAAAATAGCAAACCTTTTCCCTATTAAATAAGATTGCCAATAGAGGATTGCTTCTTTAATTTCTAGGCATTCTATGTATATAGCTTTTTTGTTTTTCGTGTTTTGTTCAATTTTTTTGAGAAGAAGAACACTGTCTTTAAAGATTTACATTATTGGGGTAGTTTTAGTATTGCACCCGCTCCTTCTACACTGGCGTCTGTAAATAAATAAATTGGTGCTTTTTCATCAAATATTGCCGCTAGCTCTCGCTATACTAGTTGCTTCTGGCTTTCGTAACGAAAGTCGTTGATGACGTTACATGAAACCACGAAACCAATCGAATCCAGCCTTCTTTTCATCTTTTCATGATTCAGGAAACTTGGCTCTTACTTGTACAGCAAATTTGTATGCCAACAATCTTGTTTGAGTGGCGGTCAAACCGAAAAAAACATCAGAAGCCTGTTTTAAATTTTCTTCAAAAGCGGTTTCCTGTTCTTTGGTGAACACCTATTTGAGAACAAAAAATCAATCAAACCGATTAAAAGAAAACAGCAATATAATTTCAATGAATTTTAATACTTTACAGTATCACGGCCTTGAGAAGTGATAGTAATGCTGTTCAAGTCCACCTCAGTAGATTGCGTAGTTACTTCATTGGCACGGCGTTGCAATAACAATGTTGACCTCGGAAAGCCAAAATCACGAGCAGCAGCACGTAAAGACATCCCCATTTGCATCGCAGCTACTGCTCGACGAATACCATTTTCACCACGTTTTTGTGTCTTTCGTTTGTAATTACGAACCAGTCTGTTGAAAAAAAATAACTTTTTAGAGGTCGGATTTGCCCCACTGCGTTATTTTCCATAACAACGTAATTACAAAAGATATTATGAAAAAAATTGAACCAAACTTATATGCACTTTGTAGGACTTTAATGAAAGAATCTAAATCCACTTACCTTTTTTATGCGATCACTTTGACAAAAGGAAACATCCTGCAGTCAATTATGCACAAAAACTAGAGTCAAAATCGTCATCTCAATGTTAACTAATAAAATGCTGTCAAGCCACTGTTATAATTATTATCGATGATCTACAAGACAACTCTAATATTAGTTTGCGTAGTGCTTCCGATTTTCAATAGCAGAGGGAGTTCGGGTTTACCCACACTGTCGGCTTTACCCCACCTCACTATATATATATATATATATATATATATATATATATATATATATATTTTTTTTTTTTTTTTTTTTTTTTTTGGACGCCCTTCATCTTTCAGATGACAATCGTACAATATTGACTAATAAAGAGAGGAATAATGCGTATATATTTCAGCTTCATAGATTTGTCTAAGAGAATAACAGCTTTGTACGTAATACCCAATTCAATCAAAAACATAGATCAACTTTGCTCAAATTATATATTTTCTTTGTTTTAAATTTTGGCAGACTGCATTACAGTTACAAAGGTGGTACTATTTCTTTCGAATCATTTAGATTGTTCTAAAATATTTTTAAAAAAACAAAACAAAACAGTTCACACCATAGGAGCTTCCAGGAATTTTTTATTATTTAATTAGCGTTTTTTGGTAAGCAAACGTCGTTCCTAAATTATTATGTAAATCTTTAAAATTTTACATTTTCAACTGTTAGTAAGGTATTTCAAGTTCCTAGTAATTTCATAAACATATCTTGCCTCGAGCCTAACTATTCATTTCACCAAACCAAATCGTTTCTTGAAAACATGGAATACCAATTGAAACAAGTAGGGTAGACAGACCTATGCTCATGTCAGAAGGGTTTTGTACTCAACTTACAAAATGCAGTAACCAGCAACGAATAAAATCAAGAAACATGTCAAAGACGATTTAATTGGAGAAAATGTGAAATTCCAGGATCATACTATTATTAACAAAGTTGAACGAATTTTGACTTCTGAGGTATTTGTTATAGTTATACCCATAAATATCTCCTTTGATATTTTTTTCAGATTTTTTAGATCACGGGTGTCCATTCGCGAGGGTGGAAACACATTTTTCATGTATTTCCCCCCTGTGCTCCCACTGAAGCAAAAACTGTCAGTTTAAGAACTGTTTTGAAAAGCTCTCATAGAGAACTTTCATTTGATACTCATATCGGCTACCTTTCATGAAATTTTTTTTCAGGGGCCACTCCTCTGTACTGTAATCATCGATTCATGGCCTATTTTTTCGAATCCTAGAATGGTTACAAAGCCCTTTTGCTAGGAGCTCTCTCCTGCCTCTTCGACTTGTTTCAATGATATGTACTCATCTTCATGAAACCTATCACTCCTGAAATTTTCATGCAAATCCTAGCAAAGCTGTAGTGTCTAAGTCGGTAAAAAGCGCATATGGCTCCGTAGCAATATGTTTCCATAGTAATACAGGGCATATTGCTCCACAGTAATACACGAAAATTCAAATTGCTATAACTTCGGTAAATGCTATTCGATCTTTATGAAACTTTCAGAAAAGATCAATCTTATAAATAGTCATCTTTTTGCTAAATTTTATTGAGTTTAAGGGTACCGTTTAGATTTTATTCAAGAAAACACAAAATCGATAAATCATACTATTACTAACAAAGTTGAGTGAATTTCGACTTCTCATGTATTTGTTGTTGTTGTACTCATTAAGGCCTATATTCACGATTTTTTTCAGATTTTTCGGATGGAAGGTGTCCAATCGCGAGGGGGGGGTACGCGAAAAGTTCGTACATTTCCCCTTCCCCTGCTCCCCTCGGTACTTATAAGACAATTTTAAGACTTGTTTTGAAAAGATCTCATTAAGACCTTTCCAATGACACCCTACTCGACTACCAATGGTGAAAATTTTTTTTTCAGGGGTCACCCCCTTATATGGGGAGGCCCCCCTTAAACGCCTTTGAAAAAATTTTCTGCCCTTGAACTTTCAAGAGGTCACCACTTCTGACCTTTCTACAAAGTTTCATGGCTGTAGCCCTTATAGTTTCGGAGAAAAAGTGCTGTGACATACAGACGGACGGACGGACGGACGGACGGACGGACGGACAGACGGACAGACGGACACAGGTCGTGATTGCAATAGGGTTTTGTATTTTAGTACAAAACCCTAAAAATGGAAAAGGAATCAATTATTTGCTCGAACAATCTAATTTGCTGTTGACATTTCCTGAAAACAATAACTTTGATGGAAATTCTCAATCATTTAATATAGCGAAAAAAATTTTCCAATAAGCAAGTAGAAAAAAAAACACCAACCGTTTCAATACTCTATTGTAAGCTACACTTCCCCATTTTTACCCAATCTACTTATTTCCCATCGTTCTTGTTTCTTCTGTTCATCCCCATAGCATTGATACAGCCAAAAAGAATGGAGTACAGAGAAAATGAAGACCACAATTTTCAGGCTGAAAAATTCAATCTGTAAGGTGCTCTCCTGCATCTCCCTCTCCACCTGTCAATGTCTACACATTGCATGGTTGTTTTTCACAACATTTGAGACGTCTTGTAGGCGTTCATATAATATTTTCCCTTAAGAGTTGATTCGTTCCATTTTGAAATGGTGCTCAGGTTTCCCTTATTGCTCGTGTTGATATTTTATTTCTTTTTGGTCCGAAATTTTATTTTGTCAGTCATTTCAAATGTCTGACTTTAATAGTTAGGTGACATTTGTTATTTACAGTTTAAAAGCCATTGTTTCGTGGAAAATCGACAAATCGATGATTGTTTCCAATTATTTTTGGCGCTTCTTTCCACAACATTGAGTTGTTGAGTCCTGGATAGAAAATCAATAGAATGATAGATAGAAAGCACTATAAATTTTATAAAGTGTTTCAATTTTTTCTTTAAAACTTTGTTGAACATGACCGTCAGCTTTCAATGTTTTTCTTGCTTTTAAAACGTGCGTTTTGGAAATATACGAGTGATAAACGAACGAAGGTTATCAATTCATCATATATACCACATATATTTTTTCTGTCGCTTTTTAATGTACAAGTTTATCCATTTCGTGGTAGGAAAGTATAACCCTGCCATTTGACATCTGTCAAAATTAAATGTCATGCAAAACGTGTTTTTTTTAGCTGAAGGTTTGCCATTTAGAAATATGGATCGTTTAACAGTCGAAGAACGCGTTAAAATTATTAAATTTTATTATAAAAATGGTGATTCTGCTGTATCAACATTAAGGGCTTTACGAGCCGATTACGGTCGACATAATCGACCTACACAGCAAACAATTTCGAACACAGTGAGACAATTTGAAGAGACTGGATCGGTTATTGATAATGCAAGGCCTGTGTATCATTGCAACATTCGTTCTGGTGAAAATATCACTGTCGTTGCTCGAAGTATCGAGGCAGACCAGAATTTGTCGATTCCTCGACGTGCTCAACATTTGGGCTTGTCTTACGGCTCATTGTGGCGGATTTTGCATTTGGGTTTGCATCTTTATCCATACAAAATCCAACTCACTCAAGAACTTAAGCGTCGAGACCATACACAACGCAGAATATATGCGAATTGGGTGATTGAACAACAAGCCATTGATAACGATTTTTCGAACAAAATGTTCTTTAGTGATGAGGCTCATTTTTCGCTCAGTGGTTGCGTAAACAAACAGAATTGCCGCATATGGGGCTCTCAAAATCCTCAGGTGATCGCAGAAAGGCCTTTGCATCCGAAAAAAGTGACCGTTTGGTGTGCATTATGGTCTGGTGGTGTTATCGGCCCGAATTTTTTTAAAACGATAAAGGAAGAGCCATGACAGTAAATTCTGACCGCTATGGATGGATGTTAACCGATTATTTTTGGAGAGAAATTGAAGATTATGATCTGGAAAACATGTGGTTCCAACAGGTGGGAACCACAAGTCACACAACACAGGCTAATCGAGCACTTTTGCAAGAGAAATTTCCAGGACGCGTTATTTCGAGATTGAGTGATGTCAATCGGCCCGCAAGATCCTGCAACCTAACACCTTTGGATTTCTTTTAATGGGGCTATGCGAAAGATCGTGTTTACGCAAACAATCCTTAAAGTCTTGAGCAATTGATCACCAATATCCATGAAGTTATGGCCGAGATATTGCCGGAAATGTGCCGAAAAGTCATTGATAATTACCTCAAAAGGATTGAAGGCTGTAATAGGCCCCGTGGAGGACATTTGAATGATATTGTGTTTCGCGTGTAATGGCAAGGTTCAATCTCTATATTGAATTAAAAAATTTTCTTTCTATCTGAATATTTTATGTATTTTCCTTAGCTTTACTTTCCCAAGCGTAAACTAGATAACCCTATATTATTCTCGTACATTATGTATATGTCCACAAATTTAAAACTAGTGAAATTTGCCTACTGCAAAATGCGGGAAACTTGGAGCAAGAAACTCGATACCGAAGAATATAATGAATGGTATGCAGAACATAAAAATACTTGCACTACAAATCATTCTGGTTCTCCTGGGAAAATGGAAGTAGATTCAGTCAACGAAATACTCCAACGTTCATTGGCAAAACTTGAAGTCATGTACAAAAATTACATCGGAGACGGTGACTCCAAAACGTACTCGGAAATTTTAAATGCTGCA
The DNA here is from genome assembly GCA_963969285.1 of Odontomyia ornata. NCBI lineage: Eukaryota > Metazoa > Arthropoda > Insecta > Diptera > Stratiomyidae > Odontomyia > Odontomyia ornata. The sequence goes on from OZ017739.1 coordinate 45,783,039, forward strand.
CCTGACGGTGATCAAGAAATTGTGAAAAAACCATGTATTGGATACGTACAGAAAAGAATAGGCGTGGGACTCCGAGATTGTATAAAAAAAAAAGTTGAAACAGTTGAAAACAAAAAAGGAAAAAAAAAACTCTCATTGGAAAAGATAGTATAGCTCAGCAATGAGGAGAAATTGTGAGTGCATTGAAAAAATGTATAATACTATCTGGGCCACATATTATCATTACTGTTCAACTGACGAAAAACCGCGATAAGTGCCCGGACAGACCAGGCTCATGGTGCAGCTGGCAGGGGGCTGCAGCTGCCAATCAATTATTCACTTTCGAACATGATTATGAGTTATTACCAAGAGATGTTGCTGAGGCTATACTTCCGATTTATACAGATCTCAGCAGTGAGAATTTATTAGAAAGATGTGTGGGTGGTTTCCACCAAAACACCAACAAGAGCTATAATCAACTAATTTGAAAAATTTCTCCCAAAATTTTCCGGCCGATTCGAAAATTGTGGAAATCGCTGCATACATAGCTGCTGGCATATTTAATGAAGGTTTGGCATAACTTTTGTATTATATGAAGGCTATAGGAATTGCACTTGGGCCCAATGCACATTAATATGCCGAAAGAGAAAATGAGCAGTGCGTGAACATTGCCGATCTTAGAGCGCGTGAGAGCACATGAAATGGAAGAATGGCACGCAGACAACATCAGCTCGAGTTATTAGAAGTTGCCGAAGGGCGGAGGGTTTATTATATGGTCCTGGAATACACGACTCCATCTAAGTCAAAAAAAATTTTTTTTAACCTATGTCAAGTGCTTTTCAAACTTTAAACGTGTTTTTCTCAAAATGGTGTTTTCAAAGTTGGTGACCAACAGTACTCGAAAACGGCTAAACCGGTTAGTCTCAAATTTTAACATTAGCTTCTTAAATATATTTTTAAGTAATTAACCGAACATTTTTCTCACCGATAAATATTTTTTTTATAAACAATTTAAGGCCGGTCAGAAATCAATTTTTTTTTTTCGAGAAACTGCCATTTTGTCAAAAAATTTTATTTTACTTATTCCTTCGATTAATTACTAAATTTAACATTACTTTAACGAAATTTGTTTGGTTTTTTAATTTCAGAGGATCCAGTTCAGAGATATAGTGGTCACCGCAAAACGTCTTTTTTGAGAGGAGCTCCCGGAGATCAGCTGTAGTTCCTTTTCAAATAAATATGTTTACTAATACTAGGACTTAAAATACAGCTAAAAGATACCATAATATGTGTACAACTTTTTTCATTCATAAATTTAAAAATTTCCTGGGAAAAATTCTGGAAAATTCACTTTCTTCGGCCTTCTAACTGTATATAACCCCTTAAGCACAAGTACGGATTATGCAAGTTTACCCTACTAAAATATATCAGAACTAAATTCGATTCATATTGTTGCATGTACAAATAATTACATGTACAAATAATTCTGCGAGCTGCTGTCGCAATTGTTTTCATAATCATTAAGAACGTCAACAAATGAATTTACTCGAACCCACGAGAACCCAACAAGCATGATCAACATCTGCAAGTGACGTCACTCCATTCATTAATTTGCTCGAATCTACCAGGTACCTCTCGGTAGAACATTCGCCAATGTACGAGAAATGGGTGAATAGGTAGAGACCCTATATAAAGGCGAGCTGAATGAATGGGGGGATCATTCATTCGACCGCGATAAGAACTGCGATAGTGTGTGGGAAGTGATTTGCGTAATAGTGAAGTGATTTAGAAGACAATTGCGATAAGAAATTTATGGGCAAGTGTTAGAATTTTAATAGTGAAAATTAAAATTAGTGAAAGTGTTAAATTGATCATTGTGCACTTTTGTAATTAAATAAACTCTTTTAACTTAAATTAAAAGACATTGCGTTTTCACTTTCCCGGAACATTAAAATTATTATTGGCCGCGAACAATAACACGCGACAATGGTGTCGAGAAGTGAGATTAAAATTTAAAAAGTGAAAATTTGAACATTTTTAAAGTGCACAATAGTAAAATTTAAAGAAACATAAAAATGCCACGAAGCTTAAACTTAAAAATTAATGAATTGACCATGTCGGAGCTTAAGGAAGAGTTGGAACAGCGAAACCTGGCTACGCAAGGTACAAAGGCCACACTGATTGCACGCTTGCGTGACGCAATTGAATCGGAAGGCGCGTATCTGGATTCGGGTGAGCCCTCAGATGCAGAAAAAGGCGCAGAAGGTGGTGAAGCAGAAACAAAAAAAAACCAAAGGAGCCAGAAAATGCGCTGATGCAAATGTTGATGCTGATGCAGCAAGAGCAGCGAAAACAGTCATCCAATTTAACTGTGAAGCTAAATGAACAATCAGTGAAGCTAGACCAACAAGCAATCGAAATCAAAGCAGACATCAAGGAAGACATCACACAGAAGCTGGAGAAACAGTCAACCGAAATAAAAGCGGAGCTCGGTAGTCTCAACAAACAAATTAAAGGCGTCGAGGAAAAGGTTTACCAGGTCGAGGAAAAGGTCAGCCAGGTCGAGGAGAGAATCAACAATGAGATGGAAAACATAAAAAAGGAATTGGAAGCAGCAAAGGCTGTAGTAACCACCTCACCAGCCCCGCTTACAACCGCAGTGCAAGGCTCGTCCAGAAATGTGAAAGCACCAATATTCGACGGGCAAACGGTCTGGAGTATTTACAAAATCTAGTTTGAAGCAGCCGCTAGGATAAATCACTGGAATGAGCAGGAACGAGCAACTGCATTAATTCTTGCTCTAAGAGGCCCAGCTGCCGAGCTTTTGCAGACTATCCCCGTTGAGTTGCATTCAAACCCGGCTGCTATAATGAATGCGCTGGACATGCGCTATGGAGACGATCATCTGAAGCAGATTTACCGGGCACAGCTACGGCATCGGATGCAGAAGTCTGGCGACACCTTGCAGCAGCTAGCACAAGACATTGAGTGACTGGCACTTTTGGCTTACCCAGCGTACGACTCAGAACATCGAGATGACGTAGTAACAGAAGCATTCATTAGCGCCTTACAGGACAAGGAATTGCAACAAGCCGTGCGGTTAGCTCAAAAGCAGACGGTTAAGGACGCATTGATTTACAGTCTTAACTTCGAGGCAACACAAAATGTGACTCGTACCACTGCCCGGGTCCGTGAGGTAGTGGCAGACGAGTGCAGGTGGGAGCGCGTGGAAAATGAGCGAGAGTCACCGGCAAATGGAGCGCCTAGATGCTGGGATTGCGGTGAGAAGGGGCACCTGCAAAGAGACTGCAAGAAGCGAAGAAAACGGAGCTATTGCCCAGGATGGTGGAGATCCAGACCGTGTCAGGAGCCTAGAATGGAGGCCCATCAAACTGCAAGGGCTAACTTCGTGAGGCAAACGTTAGCTAGGAGGATCGACATCCCCAGCACCACCATCACCGTGCCAAAGCAACATCGTGGAGAAGCAGACGGATGCCTTCCTGGTCAAGTTGATGAAGAACATTGCACCATAACAAACGACACTGGTGCAACCCGATCGACTATTCGACCAGACCATATGGGGCCCCAACTACTTCACAAGGGCAGAGTTCATGGAAATGCTGACGCCCCAACTCGTCATCCATGTCCAGCTAACTGCAAGCATTGCCGGCGGATTGAGGAAAAGGAGCCGACCGTTGATCTGCGACTGATAACGGCCGAATTCGATGAAGGTTGGTCATCGGAGGAGATTCGAAATGCCCAGCTAGCCGATGAAGACATCAGACCATTGCTCGTATGGAAGGAGACGACTGGGCGACCGGAGTGGAAGGACGTTTCAACGCATGGTGCAACCCTGAAAAGCTATTGGGCACAATGGAACTCCCTTCAGGTGGAGGGTGGTGTACTTAAGCGGAAATGGGAAACGGCGGATGGCAGCTCCTATAGGATGCAAACTATACTACCCAAGAGCCGAATCCCCGATGTGCTAAAGGAAATGCATGAAGGATCCTCGGGAGGCCATCTTGGTGTTAACAAGACCTTAGCGAAATTGCGGAAAAGGTTCTACTGGCTCCACGCTCGAGAGAACGTAGAGGACTACGGGGAAATCGATACACGCTGGTTGTAGCCGATTATTTCAGCAAGTGGCCCGAGGTCTACCCCATTCCCAACCAGGAAGCAACTACTGTAGCTGAACAGCTAGTGTTAAATTGGGTCAGTAGGTACGGCGTACCTGGCGAACTACATTCGGATCAAGGCCGAAACTTTGAGTCACTAGTTTTTGGCGAAATGTGCGAGCTGCTCGGAATACGGAAAACGAGGACAACACCGCTGCATCCCCAATCCGATGGAATGGTCGAACATTTCAACGGCACGCTCAATAAACACCTGGCCAAAATGGTTGACGAGAACCAAAGGGACTGGGACCGACATATCCCATTTTTTTAATGGCGTATAGAGCCACTGAACATGCATCGACGGGCCAAGCCCCAGCCAAAGTCATTTTTGGAAAGACTATTCCGATATAAAGTTCGGAACATCCCCTGAGAAACCCCAAACGGTCTCGGAGTACGCAAGCGATCTAAGACAACGGTTGAACCAGATACATCGGACAGTGCGAAAACACCTCGAATCGGCTACTGACCGCATGAAGACCAGGTATGATCTAAAGGCTAATTCTACTGGCTTCCAGCAAGATGACTTGGTGTGGCTTTATAGCCCGCAACGGCGAAAGGGTAGGTCTCCAAAGTTGCAACATAATTGGGAGGGACTATACCGAATTACAAAGCGAATCAACGACGTCGTATACCGAATACAGGATCATCGTAAGCCGAGAGCTAAAATGAAAGTCGTGCATCTGGACCGTCTTGCCCCATATTACACCCAGGGAGAATCTTTTCGGGGCAAAAAGAACTGAGGTGGGGGCAGTGTTACATGTACAAATAATTACATGTACAAATAATTCTGCGAGCTACTGTCGCAATTGTTTTCATAATCATTAAGAACGTCAACAAATGAATTTACTCGAACCCACGAGAACCCAACAAGCATGATCAACATCTGCAAGTGACGTCACTCCATTCATTGATTTGCTCGAATCTACCAGGTACCTCTCGGTAGAACATTCGCCAATGTACGAGAAATGGGTGAATAGGTAGAGACCCTATATAAAGGCGAGCTGAATGAATGGGGGGATCATTCATTCGACCGCGATAAGAACTGCGATAGTGTGTGGGAAGTGATTTGCGTAATAGTGAAGTGATTTAGAAGACAATTGCGATAAGAAATTTATGGGCAAGTGTTAGAATTTTAATAGTGAAAATTAAAATTAGTGAAAGTGTTAAATTGATCATTGTGCACTTTTGTAATTAAATAAACACTTTTAACTTAAATTAAAAGACATTGCGTTTTCACTTTCCCGGAACATTAAAATTATTATTGGCCGCGAACCGTAACACGCGACAATATGAACGCTGCAAATTTTAACAGTAGTGAGTTTTGCATTGCAGTCAAAAAAAATAAACTTTAATATGCATTTTACAACGTATTCAAGAAACTGAATTTTAAAAAATTTGAAATGAAAAAAAATTTGCCACCAAAAAGGGTGAAAAAAAACTTTTAGAAAAAAAAGGAAAATTGACTTCAGAATGTCCTAAAAGGAATTAATACCAAATTAATTTGTCCATTTCAACAAAAAAACTTCCAACATGTCCTTTTTAGGGCATTTTGAAGTCGGTTTTCTTTTTTCTAACAGTTTTTTATTTTAAGTTGCTCCTTTTACAGCTAGTCAGATGTTTTTCAAGGAAATAAATTCTTGTAGAATGCTTACTTAAAAAATTACTACAAGTGAAAATTTACAAACTAACCCGATTTCACCAACATTTTTCTTAGAAAGCGAGAATTGTTGTGCCATGGCCATAAATACTACATCACCTTGAATTCGTCACCGTCTGAACTGAAATGTTTTGCTCGAATCTCGTTCCACATAGAATTTTAAATAAAATTCCTGAATCCTGCAATATTTAAGTCACTTCCAAGTTGACAACTATATTTGCCCAGCATTCACGTCCATGACTCTCACTGTGAGCACATCCAAAACATCTTAAATTTTTGAACTTGTTGCCAATTACAATGCGTAATTTATGGGCATCGACCACCTTTAGGTCAAGTGATGGCATATTGCTTAAAGATTTATTGTGTCACGTTGACGCCGTTACAAGAACAAGAAGGCGGAATGAAATTCTTGAAACGTACGACATGGAGTAAACTAGAGCTCATTGGAAATTTTCAATAGAGACGTGCAGCTGTAGATTCTTCTGATTAGAAGATAAATTCTTGATGTCTGTACAAAAGAAAACATATATCTCTCACAATAAAATGTATAAAACTATTTTTATCATTTAATTTACTCCCAAAAGTATTTTCACTTGTTTATCGTCCTCCGATGAATGGTGTATATTTAATTAAGTCGAATGCTGTCTAATTGGTTCATAAACCACAATGTATGCAGCAAGCAAGAATAAATTCAGATATTTACACATTACTGAAATAGACATTCAATCGCCCCCCAGGGATTGGGAATGAGCAATTTAGTAGATGTGAAATTTTTCTCCAGGGATTAAATACCTCATAAAATTCGAAATTCGTTCCACCTCCGCTTCAACTTTTCAAATACACATTAGACCAATCTAATGCCCTCAAGTCACGCATGAGATTCTTCAAAACAGGACCAACTGCAAATGGTGGGGAGCAAGTAAAGTCATAATATAATATTGAACTGCACCAACCATTATCAACATCATTGTCCTGACCATCAACCACTTCCATTGAGGCTTATCTGAAATCACCCTAGCGCTACAACGCATACATCCTTTCATTCCATGCTTTTTCATTAAAGATTTTTTTCTTGCAGGACATGCAGCTGGCATACTGTGTCTCACGTAAAAGAGAGCTAGAGAGTTTCACGGGACTCCTTGGAGGAAAAAACGGACAACCTACACTTATGTATTTACCCTCGGGCAAGTGCTTTTCTAATGAATATGCAAAAAGTTGTGGTAAATTTTGAGCTGTGAAAAAGGAACAGATAGGACAATTTTATTGTTACAATATTTCGTTTATAGCCCAAAGACGATGTTGCTCCGTATAAGGTTAGTTGAGAGAAAAAATGAATACAACATGATGATCTCCCTGGTTACGGTATTTGGTCTTTAAGTTTTGTGAAATCTTGTGCGACAATGGATACAAGGACATTAAATGATTGTTATCTTGACCATTACGTACAATATCTGGATCCCTATAAGATTTTGTACAACAGCGTAGGGGTTTGTTTGCACGTGTTGAAGAAATTAGCACCTGAGCCTTAATGTTGCTTTAGCAGGAAGTTGTTTACTTTAGTAACAGAAAATTTCTTACAGGGTTTCAGGGTTTGTCAGAGATGGACATTATTTTTTGAACTTTGGGCATTTTATTGTTTTTATTTGGATGAAATAATGAAGAAAATTAAATTGAAAGAAGATTATGATATATTTTAAATTTACATTTTGAAGATGATAAAATCTGATCTATTGTGGCAAGAAAAGGTGGAATGCAATTAATTGATTTTGTATTTGACTTCCTTTTCAATTACAAATTCAAGTAATTGCACTTGTAGAATTGAAAAACTCGATTCCTGATGGAATTGAATTTTACAATTCGATGGTTACGATCCCATTACATATATTGCGGAATTGATTTTCTGCCAAAAATTTTGGAGATAAAGAAGATCATGCTGGGTAGAATTCTATCCTTTCAAGTACTTTACATACTTTGCTCGAGGTGGGATGTTGACTAAAGTAGATTGATTGGATTTCCAGGCCTAATTGTACTGGCGGCAGATTTAAGATAACGATATCGATTGTTACGGATAAAGTAGAAGAGCATAAACATTACTTCATCCCAAACACTATCATAGCATTCGAGTGACTCAGTAAATTAAGTAAGTCTAAGCCGCACCCGACTAGGGTTTTGTTTGACACTCCTAATTGTACTCACAGCAGTAGGTTAAGTACGAATACTTGTAATTTTGCGTGGTATGGAACGAGAAGGTTCAACGCCGTTTAAAGGCCGGAAGAGCAAAGAAGATCCGTATTGATTTGAAACAAAATGTTCTAAGTTAATGAACTTTAACAAGCAGTTAGAATTGAAGCTACAGCAACAAACAGAGCCCATTTCCTTTGATGACTCAGACCTAATGTCATGTTACAATAGAATCAACGCAGCATATGCAGTTTTAGCCCGCACGCAAGAAAAAAAAGTTTCTGCTTTTCAAAACAAAACTAAAGGAGTAAGCAACAACTGGAAAGAAGACTCTCAGTTTAGACGGAATCAATGTGAACAAGGATATCGCCCGGACGGGATCAGCAATTGATTGATTCGCCAAGCAAGAGGAAAATGTTGCGAAGAATTGCATCGTGAGCAAAAAACGACACAAGGAAGCCGTGAAAAATATCTCAAATCTTGGCAAAGAATTACAAGAATCTAAAGGCGTCAACATTTCACTTCATCACAGGCAGTGGTAAGATTACCAAGTTGAGTTGTGCACAAATATAATTAAACACAATCACAACGATACAATTGATTCTCACTATCACGCCGAACTTGTGAGAACCTTTCGCTGGGATGTAAGACCATTCAACGCAGCTAACTTGTTCAATTCATCATAAATAGTCAATGTGATGCAAAATTTGAGTACAAGAAGAAGTGGATATTTATAAGTTTCGATGGTAAATAATGGTGTAGCCGTATGTAATAAAAGGAGAGATTACTATTTCATTAGCCCCCACGAATTTGGGAGCCCACCATAGCTGTTGGAAAAATCCAGTGACAACAGTTAAAAGGATATCACTACTATCACGATAGTATCCCGAATAGGTTGCCTGAAGATTGGGAATCTGCATCCAGGTCTCGTTTGAAGATAGCCAGAGAATAGTAAATTAAGTACTACGTAACGATAAAAACATATATATCAAAGAGAAAATACGCTAGCTGACATCAATACAACAGCATTGACCATCAGACTTACATACTTGATTTGTTGTATCCAAACCGCTCAATTTTCCATTTAGTAGAGGTAGCAAAATTTGACTAGCACAGTCTCCCAGGCTGTTTCGTGTGCAGTTTTTTGTATTTTCCTCAAAAGTTTTGTATGTAGCTGGCGTATAAATGAATATCGGGCTACTGAATATTTAGCATTGACGAAAATTTCTCGAAAAATGAGCAGATTATCGCGAAATTCGGATCATTCAAACAAAAGGCTTCGCTGCCTGACGCCATTTTTCCAGTTTTTCGTATGCCTTTTGACTCGCGACGGACAGCTTGAGCAACTCACAACTTTAATTCACCTTAAACTAACGATTCTGACTAGATCGTGCAAAAGGAAACATTTCACAGCACTCTAAACGTATGTGTACACACCTCAGAAATATATTTCAGCTCGAAATACAAGTAATTCACCGTGAAAATTGAGGAAAACCGAGTAAACACCATGACAATCGAAGTGCACTGCTTTGGGGCAAATCTTATAAAGAATGAAGAATATCACAAAATCGGCACGATTTTGACGTTGCAAACTGTCAGTGAATTAGTTTTAGCCAATTAAGCCGAACATGGAGTGATCACCACCACAGCAGCGGAGGAGAGCGAGGAAGATAAAGTCAAAGTCAAAGTCAAAAGCGCTTTATTTAATACTCATCGTTATAAATTTTAAAAGAATATAAAGCAAATTCCAAATAATAACAATCAAAAAACTTAATGGCCCAAATGGCTCTCTAAATTTGTACGTTATCATAAACTCATTTCATCAAAAAAAAACTATAGCAAATGCAATTAATTACGATTATTACATATTTTTACAATTCAATTGGAAAAAGGAGAAAAAACCAACCAACACTATCCAAAAATTATTTATAATTAATACACAACAGTGAAACTTTGATCCTACACCTAATATGTTGTAACTTATTTCTAATAAAATACAATCAAAAAAAACTTTATCTTATACTAAAAATACTATAACAATGTTCCCAACCTAAGTGTTTAATCTTATCTCTAACGGAATATAGTAAACATTACATATACCTAACCTATACCTGATTTTAACAAAAATATATAACAATACTAAATGTAGCAATAATGAGCTGAAACTCAAAAACTAAATAACGAAAAACACCAAAACTGAAAACAAACACGAAAAATTTAGACATTGTCATTCAGCCACCAATACCTGGATTGCGCCGTCTCAACTCGATCAGCCTCAACGAATCTAGCAAATGAGTATCTCCATTGAAATCGTTGGTCTCGTGAACTCAAATTCGGAGGATATTTTATCTTCTTATCGGTGGCCCGTCGATATATGTGATATATGACTGGGACGCCGTCAGAATCAAAAACATATCCATTCATGTCCAAATACACGAATGCTTCTGGAGGAATGAAGCCAGTAGCGAGGCAAGTCGCTATATACCCGTCTGTAGGGTGGAACGGCTGTGAAATCCAAGGGTTTTCACTCACAGTCACAGATCTTGCGATATGATTCCGAAGAAGCTTCAATATGAAGATATCGACTCTAGTCACTTCAGCAGTTTGATAAATTCTTCTATTCGATATATAATGTTTCCAATCCGTCTCAGGCTTTCTGTACAAACCAGTACATGCACGAAGACATTTGCTTTCGAAAACTCTTAATTTTTCCATAGTACTAGCACTCTGGTTGTACCAGATCTGACATCCATATGTCAAAACTGGTCAAACCAGTGTCTTGTAACAGATAATTTTGACCTTTTGATCAATGTACCTGGAATGGAAGAGTTTTCGAAGGGCCATGACTACTTTAAGTGCTTTACTGAGCATGATTTTCACATGTTCAGTATAGTACAGATACTGATCGAGATAAACACCAAGGTATCGAACACAGGATTTATGTGGAATTCGTTCTGAACTACCCTCGCCAGCCATGATGTGGAAATCTTTCCAATTACGTTTCAGGTCTTGACTGACCCCCTGCAGCGTTGTCCGAAACAAGATTGTTTCACACTTCTGCGCATTGATTTTCATTCGCCAATTGTCAGTGTACAGCTGTACATCATTGAACATTTTTTGGAGATTGCTCTGAACTATTGTAGCTTTTCGGTCAGCCGTGTAGATGATCAGATCATCAGCAAACGCTACCAATGATCGCTTTGGCGAGACGTTAAAATCAAAGCCGTTCAATAACTTGCGAATAAAGATTGAGAAGAGCAGAGGCGCAGTAACTGTTCCCTGCTGTAGACCATTCAAGACCTTGAACTCGCGCATTGTTGTCAGATTTCCATCGGTTACAACAAACGATTTCCCGTATAACATATTACACATCATGGCGACAAGGTGTCTGGGGAACTTGTCCTGAAGAAGTTTAAAAATAAGTCCATCTAACCATACCGTATCAAAGGCTTTCTCCATATCAATGAGACATGCTCCAACACATTGTCTATCATTTAGTTTCCAACAGATGTCTGAGGTTACTTTCGTTATTGCATGTGTGGTCGAATGCCTGGCACGAAAACCAAATTGGCAATTCGGCATCAACTCATTTTCCTCAATGTGGGCGTTTAATGCTCTGTTGAGTATCACTTCAAACACCTTGGTGATGTTAGGCAGCAAGCTGATTGGGTGATAGCTTTTCGGGCATGAAGATTCTTTTCCTTTCTTCAAGATCGGAAATACCTTAGCCTTTTTCCACTCATTTGGGAAATATGAATTGCTCAACATGTTGTTGAACAATATGCAATAGTTCCTAATAGCAACCTCAGGCAAATGTCGGAGAACTACATTTGGAATACCATCATTACCACATGATTTCTTGTTGTTTATCTTGCGAAATATGAAACACAAGTCTTTATAGCTGACAAAATAATCAATTAGATTCAAGCTCGGTATGAGGTCAGATGTTAATGTTCCATTGAAATGAAGAATTGATTGGCCGTTCAGGCTTGATTTGAAGTCGGAAACTTTTGCTTCAACGACCTCTGAAAAAATTTCGTTCCCTCTCTCAGGGTTTGGTAGATGAACCAATTCAAAATGTGTTCCAATCAGGGCAAGTTTATCCAATCCTTCACAAATAATCCTGTTTCCATTTCTATCCGGAGTCGTACTATCAATTTCGATACCAGCCCTATCGAGAAGATTTATCTCATCACTAGTGACTTCAAGATTCGATACCTTCACTCGAGACTTCTTGCGGAATATGCTATTCACTTTCGCGAACACGCCGTCTGGGTCCTGTGGGCTAATACCCCTCAATTTTTCCGCCCATTGATTGCTGACCTCACTCCTGAAGTATGACCGGATTAAGTTCCGGACATTCTTCAGATGTAATTTCAACAAAGACAACGAGGGATGGTTGTAGTCCAAAAATCGTCGATAAATATTGTTGACGCGTGTGAGAAGGAGGCTTTTCAATCTTTTCAACCTTGCGATGGTTGGTGTTTCATATCCTTCCATATTGTTTCGATGTTTAATCTTGGGAACTACTTTCTCAATCGTTTCCAACGTCAGCTTCTCTAACTTCGACAAATAGACATCTATTTCATCGTTAGTTAGATTTCTGTCATTAGGAACCATTGAGCAAGAGTTGCCGCCATCAGAAGGGGGACATTGCTTCTGGTACTCCCGATTAAACTTTTTTTGAAACTTTCCCCAGTCTGTTTTTTTGAAATTCAACCGATGATTTTCATGTTGAACTGGAATGAGGAAGAAATCATCCCTGTGATGATTGATTTCCATTACGATTGCGTTATGGTCGCTATCATAAGGAAGCACCTGCAGTTTCCGTTGAGGACTATTAAAGTTGAATTCGAGTCTTGCGTCAGCAATGCAAAGGTCCAAATATGAATTTGTCCTAGGGTATGTTGGGAACTCCGACCCATAAAGATCACACCTGTATTCAATTTGGTTCTCTGTTATCCACGATTTCAGGAATACACCTCTTGGATTATTGGTGGCGTTCAGCCATGATGTATGCTTGGCGTTCAGGTCACCAGCAAGAATATAATAGTTATGCAGCCTGTTCAATTCGAGTATTTCGAACAAGGAATTGAGTTCCTCCTTGAGCTTGAGAACAGTTCCACCAGTTGCATAGGCAGAGATAACGAAGAGGTTATCCCCACCTGGCAGTGAGATTTTGATAACGGACACTTCAAGAGATTCAAAGCTTTTGAATTCGACTTTTTCAATATTTTGGAAACAATAGGGTCTTCGTACCAATATCCCGGTGCCACCTCCCCCATCACCTATTACCCTATCGTTTCTTACGAATTCAAAATCCTTGAATGTCATGAAGTGCCATGAATTGAGGTGGGTTTCGGTTAGAAGCAGGATGTCAGGCTTTTGTCTGGCAATGAATTCAAGGAGATAATCACGCCGATGTAAAGTAACAATGGAGTTGACGTTGATCGAGATGAGACGAATCCTATCCGTGGGAATGTGGCTGGATGACAACTTATTTTGAGCCATTTGAAAGTCCTAAACGCTGAAAAACAATGTTAATTTTCGAATCTTGTTTATCGATTCGCTCTGATAAGGAATTTAATTGTTGATAAATTTTGAGAAGCAGCTCATTATTGCCACTTACATTATTTACACTATTTTCCGCATTTTCTGCTGGTCCTCTAGCGGCGAGTGCAAATGATACTCCGGGCTTGACGAAGTTCGGAGCTAAGACACTGCAGTGTATTTGTGTTTGTTTTGGGGCAGGTTTCAATCTTGCATCCTGATATCGGGAGCATCCTCGATATGATGCCGAGTGACCAAAAACACCGCAGTTCACACAATATAACTTCTCTTTTGGCTCCGTCTGAGCCAATTTGCACTCACCGGGAGCATGCACGTCTTTGCATTTAACGCATCGGTAATGCATGGCGCAGTTTGCAGCCGAATGCCCAAATCGTTGGCAGCGATAGCACTGGTTGATTTCTCGCTTCTGGAGGCGTTCCCACCTCACCACTCGAAAATTTAAATACCTGATTTGCTGAAGAGCGCTTGGACTGCTCTTATTTGTTATTTGTACCAAATAAAGTGGTAAGTTTTTTTTTCTACCGTCGACCTTCTTGTCGCGAATGTTTTCACTGAGATAAACTCGATTTGTGGCGCCGTTTCCTTGAGAACCTGAAGAAGATCGACGGTATCTTCTCCGCAGTCCAAGCCCTTCAGCAAGAACGTCTGGTTCTTCTCGCTCTTGGGGGTAAAGGTGAAGTGCGGAACCTCCCCAGAATTCAAAGCATCTTTCGCTGATTTGAAATCAACCAGTGATTTCGTTCTAATTGACAGCTTCTCAGAATTTACTCGTTTGATTTCGAAATTTGTCAATTTGTTTTCGGCTGCCAACAGCCGAACCATGTCTTTTCCGCTTTGCCCGAAGACATTAATCGGCGGAACTTTCTCGGTATTCTTCGCTACTTTTTGAGGAGGACCAGCAGAACTACGGGCTGGTTTCTTCTCCCTATTTCTACTTTCATTATTTTTATTTTTTAAATATAAGATAAAGTTATCGTCTTTGTTACCTTCGTCTACCTCCATGTCCTGCTGGAGTCCATCCAGCGCCGCAAAGTAGTTCTGGCTTTCGTTCGTGCCACCAGCACTTAATACCTCTTCAGTTATTATTGGAGTTGCAGCTTTCTTCTGTTTTTCGATTTTTCGTATCGGACCACTCTCTTGAACTTGTTTTGCCGTCTTGAACATTTCTTCATACGTTTGAATTCTTGCCTTTAGCTCTTCGATTTCACTTCGAAGGCGGCACACTTCCTGTCTATCCTCGAGCACTTGTGTTTTGCGACCGGCATCTGCGGTATCCTGGGTGCTCGTGTGTCTCCGCTTGTTGACACTTGCCAATTTCACACCGTCACTCTCCCCGGGGCCCCCCAACGGAGGGAAGCCGTCGGGCTCCTCCATACAGCAGTCCCGAGTTGTCGTTGGTTTGGCCTTTTCTTGGTTTATGGGTACGGTTGGTCGATGCCTTCGACGATAAATTCTTCCCCAATAAAATCAAAACTTGCTTTTGACTGGCTCGTAAAAAATTATTTCAATATTTTGAAACTGACTTTTGTGAAAAATTAATTAATTTTTAAAATTAATAACAGGAGCGATTAAAAACACGTCTACACGCAACGAGTGCTAGACGTAGAAAAAAAAGCGAGGAAGATAAAAGAACACCATCGGATGCGGACAAGCAACGAGTTGGAAGACGTTTCATCGAGTGGCGCATCAAGACGAAAGAACACCATCGGATGCAGCAGAAAAGGGGCCCCTTTAGGTACCAGTAGTTTTAAGTTTTTTAGTACTAAAGTATATAGAGAGTTTGTTTTGTTGTTGTTTGAATTGGCATAGTTAAATTGAAATCGAATGATTAAATTTATGCTTTAGAAAAAGAGAAAAAAAGGTAAATTTGATTTCAAGTATTGAAATGGAATTTTTGTTTCAGATCGTGACGGGTGCGGCTTGAGTGGCAAGTCATGGTTGTGAAAAGAAGTGAAATCAGAAGTGAATAAAAGTGTTCGGGGGTGGGGTGTTGATATCGATAGCTGGTCGGAAGGTTAGTATTAGTGCTCGAGGGGAGTGTAGGAGGGCCTGATAGGGTAGTAAGTAGTGTTGAATTGCAAAGTTAGTGTGGCAACTAGTTTGTACTCAGTAGTTAGGGATCTGGTGAAGAAAGTGAACAGTGACGTTGGTTGGTCCGGCAAGTCGCATTCTCGCTTGGCGGCTTATTGGGGCCTTGGGAGACAAGCGAATGGCACCCCACGCCCGTCTCCAGACGAGCTAAACTGGGTCCGTAAGCCCCGCCGGAGCACCCTAATTTCTTTTGGGGGCAACAGCGACTCCTGTGGAATATCTGTGGGTGTAACACGATGCAGCCGACAATGATGTGTAAATTTTTGTTGTTTTGGATACGCGTTTTCGTATAAGTTTTTGAATGATATTCTGATTGAGGTCACGGCACCATATTTGTTAAGAATTATAATTAATATTCTTTAACTCTTTCGTCTACTATTCATTTTGTTGAGCTCAGGAATGCACTCAGATTTGAGGTAGCTATTCACACCTAGCAGGTGCATGATATCCAATATATTGGAAATGCGTATCTAATGGTCATACTTTTCCTTTTTTACCTGAACCCTTCTTATGAGCCAAAGCACATTTTGTTCACATTTTTAGTTATTTATAATTTAATTTTTTTTATTTAAACTATTCAGACCCTATTTCCACTGTGGTGGACACCATTTTCTTGTATTGTTTGATGAAAGTGATGAGCGCGAAAAGTTTGAAACTCAATGCACACAGATTGAGAACATCATTTTCTTCTAGAATAGATCGGTAGGTGTGTCAAAGTTGCATTTGACAGGCGTCATACGTAGTTTTGTCTCCAAATGAAGTGGTTGTTTCAAATCGAAAAAACCGGTGCGATCAAAGGAGCCGACTCCGTTTTATGAAGGACTAGTTGTAATTACTGTGACGGATGAAAAACAATTTAAAGATAGTAACAAGTTGAAGTAGCAGGAAGATGCTCCTGTCAGAAGGGTATTGTAAAACAATTAGTAGATCAAACAATATATCCTGCGTATCAAAACTTGACTAATATACAGCTTCCATAAATTGAGTTCGAAAAATTATTACGGTTATTATGGTTTTAAACTCGCCACTATTTTGTTTCAAGTGTTTTGACCCTGTTGCTTGATTAGTCGTGATAGCACATGAAGATAACAAACCATTTCTAAGATTTTTATCAAAATTCCTAAATATTTGTAGTGTCTAGGTCCGTTGCAAACGTGCATCTTCCTAGTACCATTTATAAAATGAACTATTATTAACAAAGTTGATTAAATTTTGACTTCTAAGGTATTTGTTGCCCTTGTGAAGGAAAAATTGTCAGTTTAAGTACTATTTTGAAAAGCTCTTATAAAGAACTTTCATTTAATATTCATATCGGCTACTTTTGATCAAATTTTTGTTCAGCGGCTACTCCCCTGTAATGTGATCATCGATTCATGGCCTATTTTTTCGAATCCTAGAATGGTTACAAAGCCCATTTACTAGGAGCTCTCTCCTGCCTCCTCGACTTGCTTCACCTATGAGTATTAATTGTAGGTACTCATCTTCAGTCATTCATTAAATTGAATCAAATGTTAAAAGCATGCGCCTTAAACGTTGAAGTTGGGGCAAAATACATCAAAATTATTCAATCTTCGCATTTAAAACAGCCACTTTTTTTGCTTTACCATTACTGATGCCGCTAGCTGAGCCAATTCTCATAGATATTCATGACACCTATCATTCCTGAAATTTTCATGCAAATCCTAACAAAGCTGTAGTATCTGAGTCGGTAAAAAGCGCATATTGTTCCATAGCCATACGTTTCCATGGTAATGCAGGGCATATTGTTCCATAGTAATACAGGAAAATTCAAATCGCTATAACTTTATTAAATACCATTTGATCTTTATGAAACTTTCAGGACAAATTAACCTTGTAAATGGTCATCAGTGTGTTGAATTTCTTTAAATTTAAGGGCACCGTTAAGATTTTATTCAAGAAAACATAAAATCGATAAATCATACTATTACTAACAAAGTTGAATGAATTTCGACTTCTCTTGTATTTGTTGTTGTTGTACTCATAAAGGCCTACATTCATGATTTTTTTCAGATTATTCGGATCAAAGGTGTCCAACCGCGAGGGGGGACACAAATTTTTCGTACATTTCCCCTTCCCCTGCACCCCTCAAAGCAAAATTTGTCATTTTAAGACCTGTTTTGAAAAGTTCTGATTAAGACCTTCCATTTGATACCGATATTGCCTACATGTAATGAAAACTTTTTTCAGGGGCAACTCCCCTATATGGGGAGACCCCCCTTAAAGACCTTATAAATTTTTTTACGTGCTGAAACTTTGAAGAAGGTGTCACTTCACACCTACTTACAAAATCTTATGTTTCTAGCTTATGTAGCTTCCGAGAAAAAGTGGTGTGACACACGGACGGACGGACGGACAGACGGACATACAGGACGCGATTTTAGTAGGGTATTGTAAAATGATTTTACAATACGCTAAAAAGTGATACTTTCAGTGATAAGCTTTAGAAAAGTACAGCCTTAAGTGAAGTTCAAAATAATGTCCTCTGGAATAGACATCAGTTCTTAGTCTGTGATTTGATACATGATCGCACTTTTGACACCTAAATATTTTTTGCAGAATATGGCGCAAAAATATTTAACGCTGGAGCAGGTGATGGCGCTCTGCTTTTATCTTCGAGCTCTGCTTTTTTATCGTCGAGGATGAAGAAGTTATCCACGAAAACCCTGCAGGAGAGGAAAACAAGTTGGGTAGACAGACCTATGCTCATGTCAGAAGGGTTTTGTACTCAACTTACAAAATGCAGTAACCAGCAACGAATAAAATCAAGAAACATGTCAAAGACGATTTTATTGGAGAAAATGTGAAATTCGAGGATCATACTATTATTAAGAAAGTTGAAAGAATTGTGAATTCTGAGGTATTTGTTTTAGTTATACCCATAGATATCTCCCTTGATAATTTTTCCAGATTTTTTAGAAACACATTTTCATGTATTCCCCCCCCCCCTGTGCCCCCACTGAAAAAAAACTGTCAGTTTAAGAACTGTTTTGAAAAGCTCTCATAGAGAACTTTCAGTTGATATTCATATCGGCTACGTTTCATGAAATTTTTTTCAGGGCCCACTCCTCTGTACTGTAATCATCGATTCATGGCCTATTTTTTCGAATCCTAGAATTGTTACAAAGCCCTTTTGCTGGGAGCTCTCTCCTGCCTCTTCGACTTGTTTCAATTGTATGTACTCATTTTCATGATACCTATCATTCCTGAAATTTTCATGCAAATCCTAGCAAAGCTGTAGTGTCTAAATCGATAAAAAGCGCATATGGCTCCATAGCAATATGTTTCCATAGTAATACAGGGCATATTGTTCCAAAGTAATACGGGAAAATTCAAACCGCTATAACTTCGTTAAGTACAATTCGATCTTCATGAAACTTTCAGAAAAGATCAATCTTATAGAAAATCATCTGCTTGCTAAATTTTATTGAATTTAAGGGTACCGTTTAGATTTTATTCAAGAAAACTTAAAATCGATAAATCATACTATTACTAACAAAGTTGAGTGAATTTCGACGTCTCATGTATTTGTTGTTGATGTACTCATTAAGGCCTACATTCATGATTTTTTTCAGATCTTCCGGATCGAAGGTTTCCAATCGCGAGGGGGGGGGTACGCGAAAAGTTCGTACATTTCCCCTTCCCCTGCCCCCCTCGGTACGGATAAGGCAATTTTAAAACTTGTTTTGAAAAGATCTCAATGAGACCTTTCCAGTGACACCCTACTCGACTACCAATGGTGAAATTTTTTTTTTGAGGGGTCACCTCCCTATACGGGGAGACCCCCCTTAAACCCCTTTGAAAAATTTTTCCACCCTTGAATTTTCAAGAGGTCACTACTTCTGACCTTTCTACAAAGTTTCATGGCTGTAGCCTCTATGGTTTTGGAGAAAAAGTGCTGTGACATACAGACGGACGGACGGACGGACGGACAGACGGACACAGGTCGTGATTGCAATAGGGTTTTGTATTTTAGTACAAAACCCTAAAAATGACTATGTTGAGATAACGCCATTCAAAAATCGACGTAGTTTGGAGAATTCAAGCGTTGAAACTGAGAGGAAATCGTCGCTGTTGCTCGCGGTCAAATTCCTCAACCATGTAGTAGCAAAACGCTACTGCCTTCAATTGATGCAGAATCTTCAGTGAAATCTCAAGCTGATGAAGATTTCATTTTACAATATAAAGTTACTTCGAAATTGGTGATAAAATGGTGAAAGCGCGAATAACCCATGATTCAGAAAGAGCGATTTCAACCAGCAACACATGATGTCATCGCAACAGAAGACCCAATCAAATACTTTAACAAATACATTGGACACTAAATGTCTGAAGAAATGTGCACGTACATGAACATTTATCGAACCGTGCAGCTGTTAGTATTAATATCAAAATAATGCATTTGAGTCCTACTGGTGGTATCTATGACGGACTATGTCTGTATCATATGACAATAAATTTAGTCTTCGACAAACCACCACGCGAGTTTCATTAGGTTATGGGCACAGTCCTATTTAAACGAAATATTAAGTATTTTTAATGTGCGGAAGTAAAAATGTCGATATCGGGGTACTTAGTAAGTGTGCCAAAACTCAAAGGATGCGAAAATTATCATGATTGGGCGTTCGCACGAAACTGAGATGAAGAAAGCCAAAGCTAAACTCGTAACGACTATTGACTGTTCGTTATATGTGCATATCAAGAGTGAGACTACAGTGGGCGGTGTGTGGAATAAATTGAAACAGTTATTTGATGACACGGAATATCAACAAAAAATAAGTTTGCTTCGAACATTGATTTCAATACATCTCGATAACTGTGAATCCATGACATACTATGTTATGTATTTAAAATGGTCGAGACAGCACATAAATTGAAGTAGACATGTTTTGACATCACAGACGAGTGGATTGGATCATTTCTCTTGGCTGGACTCCCAGATAAGTATTCACCGATGATAATGGCGATAGAACATTCTAGAATGGCCATTAGCGCTGACGTCATAAAAACAAAGTTACTTGATATGTGTTCGGAGGTTGGCACTACCGGTACTTACTCTGCATTTTGGACAAAACAACAGTGGCCAAAAAGTGGCAACATTAACCGCGAACAAATGTCAGCGTCAAGTGATATGTCAGCCAGCAGTAAGCAAATAAAGTGTTTCAATTGCAAGAAAATAGGCCATTACAAAAATAAGTGTCCTGAATTAAAAGCAAATAAACAATTGAATGTTTTTAGTGCGGCATTTTACAACGGCTATTATAGAACAGAAGACTGGTATATCGATTCAGGCGCAAGCGCACACATGACATTAAATCAAAATTGTTAATTCCAACTCCGACCAGTGCACGAAAACAAAGAAATCGTAGTAGCAAATCAAACGACGGTGCCTGAAGTTCGTATTGGTTAAAACACAAATAACGACATGCGTAAACAGTTCTCAGTAGGATGTGATTGTGAAGAATGTATTGTACATACCTAATCTCACGACAAACTTATTGTCGTTAAGCCAACTTCTAGTTAATGGCAATAGAGTAGTGTTCAAAAAGAATGTCTGTTTGATATACAACCAAGTGAATGAGCTCATTGGTACAGCGAATTCGATAAATAGTGTGTACAAGCTAAACACGAAAAATTCGAGAATTCATTATCGATGATGTCAACATGGCATAAAAGGTAAGGACATATAAATTGTAAGTCCTTGTAGAAAATGAAAGAAGGTGCTGTAGTAGGAGTTTCTTTTGACAAGAAAGCTGACATAGAAATACTGAATTGTGAAGTGTGCTGTGAGGGAAAACAGACACGTTTCCCTTTCCCATCAGCTAACCATAGCAATGAAAAACTACTGGATGTAGTACACTCAGATTTTTGCGGGCCGAGGGAGACTAAGTCAATTGATTAGGCAAAGTATTTTCTCCTGTTTGTGGATGATGCGAGCAGAATGACTTCTGTCTACTTCTTAAAGGAAAAGACCCAGGTGTTCCAGCATTTCAAAGAATTTCGAAGTTTAGTGGAGAATGAAACCGGAAACAAGATAAGAATATTGAGGACCGACAATGGAGGTGAATTCTGTTCGTGCGAGATGGACTGTTACTTAAACCAAGTTGGTATTGTCCATCAGAGGACCAATCCTCACACCCAGGAGCAGAATGGGCTCTCAAAGAAATTCAACAGACCTGTAGTTGAACGGACAAGATGCTTGTTATTTGAAGCAAAGCTCGACAAAGTTTTTGGGCTGAAGCAGTTAATACTGCAGTACACTTAAAGAACAGAACGCCAGCCGCCAGTTTAGGTATGATGTCACCTGTTGAGGGATGGACAGGTGAGAAACCAGACCCAAGCCACGTCAGAATTTTCGGCAGTAATGTAATGGTGCATGTTCCTAAAATACAAAGATAAAAATGGGATAAGAAGCCTGACAAATTGATTTTAGTTGGGCATCCAGAGAACGTTAAAGGATACAGATTATATAGCCAAAAAAATAAAAAAATTACCAGGAGCAGAAACGTTATTATTATGGAGAAAATGGAGTCAAACACAGCTCGTAGAAAATTCAGAGAACGATGAAAACTTAGAAGATGATGAAAGTTTATCAGAAAATCCAGTTTCAGATCCAACATATATTTGTGAGTCACCGATTTCCAAAGATGATTCTTATCAATCTATGGCTGAAGAAGGAGCTGGATACTACACGTAGGAGAAAACCACTAGAAAGGCACGGTATAACTAATCTATGTATTTTGGACAACCTGGAATAATGCGATGAAGAAATCAGTTATGAAGCTGCAATGAATGGACCAGATAAGGAACACTGGAGACAGGCGATGACTGATGAACTGAAGGCTTTCGACGACAATCAAGCAAGGACATTTGTAGATAAGAAAGAAGCTGAAAGAGTGGTGCAGTGTAAATGGATATTCAAAAAAAGGAAGCTATAATAGTGTGCGGTAATGGGCAAGACTGGTCGCAAAAGATTTCGTCCAAAAAGAAGGCGTGGACTACACTAAGGCATACCCACTAGTGTTTCGTTACTCTTCATCTAGACTTTTATTTGCTTTAAATGTCAAACTGAACTTTGAAATTACTAGCCTAGATGTAACTACAGTATTCCCAAATGGTTACCGACATGAAAATGTCTATATACAAATGCCACGTAATTTAAATTGCAAAGATAATTGTGTTCTCAAATTAAATCTTGCAATTTATGGTTTAAAATAATCAGCCAGGGCTTGGAATGAAAGAGTAAATGATTGTTTAGTAAAATTGAATTTTGTTAGAACTATATCTATATATAAAAAGTTGTAAAAAGGAGCAGATCATAAAAGTAATTTTTTTAGATGATTTTTTCATTTTTTCAAACAGTAGTAACATGGTTAAGAAATTAAAAACTAATCTTATGTCAAAATTTTAAATTAAGGATTTGGGGCAATTAGAACAATGCTTGGGTATAAGGGTAAAATGTATGAGAATGGCTGCATTTCCTAAGATCAAGAAAAGTTTGTAGATCATATTTTAAGTAAATTCATTGTAATATGACAAACTGTAATGCTGTTGATACTCCCATTGAAAGTAATCTGAAACTAGAAAAAGGTGATGATGTTTGCAAGCAATACCCCTATCAGCAATAAATAAGTAGCGTAAAACATAACAATTTTGTACAGAGGTTAGGTATTCAAAGGATTGTTTAATGGATTAATGAAGTAATGTGTCAAACGTTTCCAGGCTGGGTTCTCAGGTTGACAGGGGAGGTGTTTAGTGGGTAGTCCAGTCGCGCATGGGAGTCCCATACTCTGTGCATAAATAGCATTCACCTTCCTACCACAAAAAAATGGATTACTATATATATATATATATATATATATATATATATATATATATATATACATATATATATATATATATATATATATATATATATATATATATATATATATATATATATATATATATATATATGATGATTTGCTTCTGATGAGATACACATGTACCAACTTTTAGATTATTTTGATAAGTGGAGATAATAATATCAAAATAATGCATTTTAAATACTACTAGCAGCATCTATGACGAACAATGTGTATCTACCTGTCTGTATCATATGACAATAAATTTAGCCTTCGACAAACCACTACGCGAGTTTCATTAGCTACGTGAAGGAAATGAAGACGTTGGTGGATTTTCATGTCATGATGGGAAATTTGAAATACTTCAGAACACGCATGCATTGGTATATGGACATTTTTTTTTGTTGTGTTAGGGAGGTGAAGGCATTTATGCCCGCCGAGTCTGGCAGTGTGGGACTCCCATGGAGGATACCTTTGGACTACCCACTAAACACCTCCCCTGTCAATCTGAGAACCTAGCCTGGAACCGTTTGACACATTACTCAGGTCTCGATTTGTTACGCCGTGGGGCGCCTTCAAGCTGGGGAGTCCCTTTCCTAGCGGGAGGGGAGAGATGAAGAGGAATTGCTAGAAGAGCGATCCCCCAGCCCCAGTGCCTCCGGCTGCTGTGAGTCCCTTTTATATTTTAGGACTGCCCGAGCATAATGTGCCACCTGGTTCCATTTGTCAACCGATTCGAGCATCACCGCAAATATATTATCCGGGGTGAGCTCTCCCGTCTCCCTGTAGAGTTCCCTTCGCAGCCTGGCCCATTTGGTACACGCAAAAAAATGTGTGACAGGCATTGTCCTCCTCTCCTGGGCAAAACCGACAATCGGGAGACCGTGACTTGCCGATCTTGTGCAGGTCCACCTTCCCTTCGTGCAATTCCTCCAAGACTGCTGCCAATCGTTGGGCGAGCGTTGTCTCTCCTCGCGACAACGATCTCCCTCGCATCCTCGTTTCGGCGCAGGTAAATAGCGCGGCGCTCTCTAGCAAGGAGGGCGACAGGTATCACGCCTGCAATCACTCTCACCGCCGAGTCGGAGACTGTTGGATACGAAGATGCAAGATATGGACATTGGTCTTCCATATTTTTACAAAAATATGCCACGTGATACATTTTTCAAACTACGAAGTTGCTGGGACCCGTGAATAACATGAAACACAAATTTGCAAAAATGTGCTATTCAAGGTTATTTTATTAGTAATATTTTCATGAATACTTTGATTTTCTATTGAAATTTTCTTATTTTTCTCTAAGGTACCACCACTCATAAACGCAATTCGGCAAAAAGTGCTGAGAAACCCAATTGAGTAGAATTTGGTGATTGAAAGCAAACGATGACGTTCAGAGGAACTCTTGCCGTCAAGGAATATATCGAGGACAAACCTAGCCCCTTGAGAGTTAAAGTATTTAATCTTTGTTGCAAAAGCGGTTTACCGTACGACTTCATAATTTACCATAATTTTTGTAGACTGCACTCTTTGGCTAAAAAAAGAGCTCAAAACGGTCATAAAAAACTACTTTAGCAGTTTAGAGGGTTCCCTCCTGACAAATAACCCTTTTTGTCATACATCCGATCCTTTAAATCTTCCTCATCTATCCCTCATACTGTCAAATGAAATAATACTGAAGCCTCCTCCCCTCAGGATATTTCTAACCTATTTGCCGAATATTTTTCCTCTACTTCTTCCTCTGCTGATATACTACACTCCCCCATAAACCCAATTCAAACTTATCCTGCATCAATTACATCCTACTCCACTGATCCTTCTGAAGTTGAATCCCTTATTAACTTGCTCGATCCGAATGTTGGTCCTGGTTCCAATGGATTGGCAAATATATTTGTAAAATCACTTTGTTCCATTTTTTGTTTTCCTCTATCCCTTTTATTCAATCTCAGCCTTGGTACTGGTACCCTTGCTACATATTAGAAAGATGCAAATGCTGTTCCTATCTTTAAAAATGGCGACTCATTAACTGCTTCAAACTCTCGTCCCATACCGCTCCTCTCCTGTTTCTTCAAGCTGCTGGAACAACTTGTACGCAACAGGCTTCCTGAGTCATTGAGTTCAATTGTCATACCATACCAACATGGATTCTTGAAGGGTCATTCAACTTCCTCGAATTTGTCTGAGTTCGAAGATTATATAACAAGAGCTCTAGATAAACAGATTCAAGTTGATGCAGTATTCACGGACTTCTCCATAGCTTTTGACTCCGTGAACCATGTTCTTCTCTGTTAAAAGCTAGCTTAACTTGGCATATCCGGCCCCCTACATTCTTGGATTTCATCCTATCTATCCTCTCGTTCATGTCGTGTTAATTTATATGGCACAACCTCCTTTCCATTTAATCCTTAATGGGGCATCCCTCAAGGGTCAATCCTTAGACCTCTCCTTTGCATACTATTTATCAATGATCTTCCCTCTGTAATTTTTTCTTCTTGTCTCCTGTACGCTGATGATTTCAAGGTATTCCGGATAATTAGATCCCCTGAAGATTGTCAGCAACTCCAAAATGATCTCTTTAACCTCTATAGCTGGTTTAATGCAAACTCCCTTAGTTTCAATGTTTCCAAATGTTTTAAAATGACTTTCACTTTGAAAATTGTTCCTTTAACTTACAATCGCACCCTGTTTGATGTTTTTTTTCTCCTCTGCACACTCAAGATCTTGGCGTAATATTTGATTCCAAGCTTAAATTTGATGGCCATATTTTTAAGCATAATTACCATGGCATCAAAAGTTTCTTATTTTATTCTGCGGCATTCGCAAAAGTTTGAAAATATTGCTACCGCTGTTCACTTATTCCCATGTCTTGTCCGCTCGCTACTTGAGTACTGGTCAGTAGTGTGGTCTCCGAGCCATTTATATCTTGTGAGCTCACGTGAAGCTATTCAACGTAAGTTTACCCGGATTTTGTTCTTCAAATTCAACTTAACCTATGAGTCTCATGACCGTCGTTTATCCACACTTCGCCTCCCTTTTCGGTCGTCCCGTAGAACCTTCTTAAATCAATGTTTCCTGTAAAAGTTGTACCACCAACAAATTGCTTTCACTCTAAGCGAAGACTAGCACTACGGACTGTATGCGCGTCCTAGTCATCTTAATGACATTCTCAAGGTTTTGTACGCCCAGACAGATTTATATTTGCAGTAGATTATGCCGCAAATCATCAGAAAGCATAACAATCTCGAGCTTGGTTCTCTATCCACGTCCTACTTGATTTTTAAAAATAATCTAAAGATGTTACTTTTTGTGAATTGCGATTAATGTTTCCTTATCACTCAATTTTTGAAACTTGCATATAGCCTCTCATTTCTTTTCTTACATGTTTTAATTAGTATTCTTAACATTTTTTCTGCTTGATTTTGTTGTATAAATGTGTTTTTTTTGTGGTAAGGAGGTGAATTCTATTTAGGCACAGAGTGTGGGACTCCCATGTGCGACTGAACTACCCACTAAACACCTCCCCTGGCAACCTGAGAGCCCAGCCTGGAACCGTTTGACACATTACTTCGGGCCAGGTCTCGTTTTGTTACGCCGTGGGGCACCTTCAAGCTGGGGAGTCCCTTCCCTAGTGGGAGGGGAGAAGGGAAGAGGAAATGCCAGAAGAGCGATCCCCCAGCCCCAGCACCCCCGGCGGCTGTGAGTCCCTTTTATATTTTAGGACTGCCCGAGCATAATGTGCCACCTGGTTCCATTTGTCGACCGATTCGAGCATCACCGCAACTATATTATCCAGGGTGAGCTTTTCCGTCTCCCTATAAAGTTTCTTTCGCAGCCTGACCCATTTGGTACACGCAAAAAATGTGTGACAGGCATTGTCCTCCTCTCCTGGGCAAAACCGACAATCGGGAGACCGTGACTTGCCGATCTTGTGCAGGTAAGACTGAAAACACCCGTGCCCGCTCAAAAGCTGGGTCAGATAGAAGTCAGTCTCACCATGCCTTCGATTTAGCCACGGCCTCACATCCGGGATGAGGCGCGCAGTCCACCTTCCCTTCGCGCAATTCCTCCAAGACTGCTGCCAATCGTTGAGCGAGAGATGTCTCTCCTCGCGGACAACCATCTCCCTCGCATCCTCGTTTCGGCGCAGGTAAATAGCGCGGCGCTCTCTAGCAAGGAGGGCGACAGGTATCACGCCTGCAATCACTCTCACCGCCGAGTCGGAGACTGTTGGATACGAAGATGCAAGATATGGACATTGGTCTTCCATATTTTTACAAAAATATGCCACGTGATACATTTTTCAAACTACGAAGTTGCTGGGACCCGTGAATAACATGAAACACAAATTTGCAAAAATGTGCTATTCAAGGTTATTAGTAATATTTTCATGAATACTTTGATTTTCTATTGAAATTTTCTTATTTTTCTCTAAGGTACCACCGCTCATAAACGCAATTCGGCAAAAAGTGTTGAGAAACCCAATTGAGTAGAATTTGGTGATTGAAAGCAAACGATGACGTTCAGAGGAACTCTTGCCGTTAAGCAATATATCGAGGACAAACCTAGCCCGTTGAGAGTTAAAGTATTTAATCTTTGTGGCAAAAGCGGTTTACCGTACGACTTCATAATTTACCATAATTTTTGTAGACTGCACTCTTTGACTAAAAAAGAGCTCAAAACGGCCATAAAAAACTACTTTAGCAGTTTAGAGGGTTCCCTCCTGACAAATAACCCTTTTTGTCATACATCCGATCCTTTAAATCTTCCTCATCTATCCCTCATACTGTCAAATGAAATAATACTGAAGCCTCCTCCCCTCAGGATATTTCTAACCTATTTGCCGGATATTTTTCCTCTACTTCTTCCTGTTCTGATATACTACACTCCCCCATAAACCCAATTCAAACTTATCCTGCATCAATTACATCCTACTCCACTGATCCTTCTGAAGTTGAATCCCTTATTAACTTGCTCGATCCGAATGTTGGTCCTGGTCCCAATAGATTGGCAAATATATTTGTAAAATCACTTTGTTCCACTTTTTGTTTTCCTCTATCCCTTTTATTCAATCTCAGCCTTGGTACTGGTACCCTTGCTACATATTAGAAAGATGCAAATACTGTTCCTATCTTTAAAAATGGCGACTCATTAACTGCTTCAAACTCTCGTCCCATACCGCTCCTCTCCTGTTTCTTCAAGCTGCTGGAACGACTTGTACGCAACAGGCTTCCTGAGTTATTGAGTTCAATTGTCATACCATACCAACATGGATTCTTGAAGGTTCATTCAACTTCCTCGAATTTGTCTGAGTTCGAAGATTATATAACAAGAGCTCTAGATAAACAGATTCAAGTTGATGCAGTATTCACGGACTTCTCCATAGCTTTTGACTCCGTGAACCATGTTCTTCTCTGTTAAAAGCTAGCTTAACTTGGCATATCCGGCCCCCTACATTCTTGGATTTCATCCTATCTATCCTCTCGTTCATGTCGTGTTAATTTATATGGCACAACCTCCTTTCCATTTAATCCTTAATGGGGCGTCCCTCAAGGGTCAATCCTTAGACCTCTCCTTTGCGTACTATTTATCAATGATCTTCCCTCTGTAATTTTTCTTCTTGTCTCCTGTACGCTGATGATTTCAAGGTATTCCGGATAATTAGATCCCCTGAAGATTGTCAGCAACTCCAAAATGATCTCTTTAACCTCTATAGCTGGTTTAATGCAAACTCCCTTAGTTTCAATGTTTCCAAATGTTTTAAAATGACTTTCACTTTGAAAATTGTTCCTTTAACTTACAATCGCACCCTGTTTGATGTTTTTTTCTCCTCTGCACACTCAAGATCTTGGCGTAATATTTGATTCCAAGCTTAAATTTGATGGCCATATTTTTAAGCATAATTACCATGGCATCAAAAGTTTCTTATTGTATTCTGCGGCATTCGCAAAAGTTTGAAAATATTGCTACCGCTGTTCACTTATTCCCATGTCTTGTCCGCTCGCTACTTGAGTACTGGTCAGTAGTGTGGTCTCCGAGCCATTTATATCTTGTGAGTTCACGTGAAGCTATTCAACGTAAGTTTACCCGGATTTTGTTCTTCAAATTCAACTTAACCTATGAGTCTCATGACCGTCGTTCATCCACACTTCGCCTCCCTTTTCGGTCGTCCCGTAGAACCTTCTTAAATCAATGTTTCCTGTAAAAGTTGTACCACCAACAAATAGCTTTCACTCTAAGCGAAGACTAGCACTACGGACTGTATGCCCGTCCTAGTCATTCTAATGACATTCTCAAGGTTTTGTACGCCCAGACAGATTTATATTTGCAGTCAATTATGCCGCAAATCATCAGAAAGCATAACAACCTCGAGCTTGGTTCTCTATCCACGTCCTACTTGATTTTTAAAAATAATCTAAAGATGTTACTTTTTGTGATATGCGATTAATGTTTCCTTATCACTCAATTTTTGAAACTTGCATATAGCCTCTCATTTCTTTTCTTACATGTTTTAATTAGTATTCTTAACTTTTTTTCTGCTTGATTTTGTTGTATAAAAGTGTTTTTTTTTGTGGTAGGGAGGTGAATTTTATTCATGCACAGAGTGTGGGACTCCCATGTGCGACTAGACTACCCACTAAACACCTCCCCTGTCAACCTGAGAACCCAGCCTGGAACCGTTTGACACATTACTTCGGGCCAGGTCTCGTTTTGTTACGCCGTGGGGCACCTTCAAGCTGGGGAGTCCCTTCCCTAGTGGGAGGGGAGAAGGGAAGAGGAAATGCCAGAAGAGCGATCCCCCAGCCCCAGCGCCCCCGGCGGCTGTGAGTCCCTTTTATATTTTAGGACTGCCCGAGCATAATGTGCAACCTGGTTCCATTTGTCGACCGATTCGAGCATCACCGCAACTATATTATCCAGGGTGAGCTTTCC
The DNA here is from genome assembly GCA_963969285.1 of Odontomyia ornata. Taxonomy (NCBI): domain Eukaryota; kingdom Metazoa; phylum Arthropoda; class Insecta; order Diptera; family Stratiomyidae; genus Odontomyia; species Odontomyia ornata. Next base: position 45,813,482 of record OZ017739.1, read on the forward strand.
CGTCTCCCTATAAAGTTTCTTTCGCAGCCTGACCCATTTTGTGCACGCAAAAAATGTGTGACAGGCATTGTCCTCCTCTCCTGGGCAAAACCGACAATCGGGAGACCGTGACTTACCGATCTTGTGCAGGTAAGACTGTAAGCACCCATGCCCGCTCAAAAGCTGGGTCAGATAGAAGTCAGTCTCACCATGCCTTCGATTTAGCCATGGTCTCACATCCGAGATGAGGCGTGCAGTCCACCTTCCCTTCGTGAAATTCACTCAAGACTGCTGCCAATCGTTGAGCGAGCGCTGTCTCTTCTCGCGGACAACTATCTCCCTCGCATCCTCGTTTCGGCGCAGGTAAATAGCGTGGCGCTCTCTAGCAAGGAGGGCGACAGGTATCACGCCTGCAATCACTCTCACCGCCGAGTCAGAGACTGTTGGATACAAAGATGCAATTCTCAGTGCTCTCCTTCTCTGTACCTCTGCACGACGCTCTCAGCAAAGAGGTATACCGAAAACGTTTGGCACAGGTACAGAGAATGTGTCTTACTTTAAACGATATTGAATTGTCTAAGTCTATTTTGTAATTGGATTTTTGTCTGTAAAATGGATTTAAATAAATAAATAAAATAAATAACTACTACATATAAAAGTATTCACCTGAATTAGTCTTGCTTTTGCCATATAGGGAAGATCAGCAGCTTTTAATTCTGTAATCTCATCTTTATCAGCTATTGATTTCAATATTTTGATTTTGTTTCTGTAGCGAAGAGAGTCAAAAACAAGGTTGGCTTCACCATTGTAAGAAGTTTCTTATTTTCACCCTTCTAGTGCGATGGCGAGTTTTGAATAGGTGACAAATCTTTGTGGCCATCATCATGTTGAATAAGATTGCAAACAAATTCAACATACAAAATAATTCTAGCTGTCACCACTTCCTCTTGGGTTGATTTTGTTCGCAAGCATATTGATATTCTATTTTTGATGTTTAATGTATGTTTCTTTTTAAGAGCTGTGAAAAAATAATCAGCCCTGACAGCTCTTATATCTAGTCGCGAGATCTCCAACTTAATAATATCAGAATGTGAGAGCTTTGTATTGAAGATCCATTTTTTACCACAATGATTTTCGTTAAATGCCAATTCTTCCATGTGTTTGTCAGATACAGGGTGGGCAAAAAGTCCATATCCTATTTATATATTTAATAACTTTTAAATAAAGTGATTAAAATAAAAACAAATATCGCCAAATTAGGATCAACTTAATTATTTTTTCTACATTAGTTGTGGAAAATTATATCCGATAAGTGTGCGCCATTAGAATTCGCGCAAGCTTAGGCACTTTTCACGAAATTTTTCATAACGTTTTAGAGTGTGACGGGTGTGATCTGTGCAATTTCCGCTCGAATGTTCTCTTTCAACTCCGGTAAAGTCTGTGGTTTGTTGACGTAGACCTTTTCTTTGAGGTAGCCCCATAGAAAAAAGTCTGAAGCTGTCAGATCAGGCGATCGCGGTGGCCATTTTATGTTACCATTTTTCGAGATAACACGATTTGGGAAGTGATGTTGCAACAAGTTCATTGTCTCACGAGCGGTGTGTGCTGTTGCACTATCCTGTTGAAACCATATATTCTCATTGTTATTATGTGCTCGCACAAGTGGAAAAAGGAAGTCCTGTAGCGTACTTCTGTAACGAGCTCCATTGATCGTAAGACTGGCACCTTGATCATTTTCAAAGAAATATGGTCCATAAATTTTCCGTGAAGTCACGCCACACCAAACAGTTACACGAAGTGGGTGTAAAGAAAGCTGTTGGACATTTTGGGGATTATGTGTGCCCCAGAATCTAGTGTTTTGCCTGTTCACAAATCCGCTCAGGTGAAAGTGCGCCTCGTCAGTCATCATTAAATTTTCCAAAAATCGTTCCTCATCCTCGACAAGATTTAAGATATCCCTGCAGGATTCCAAACGCAGTACCAGGTCCCCAGGATGGAGTTGCTGGACCAATTGTGTTTTGTAGGGGTATAGGTGTAAGTCCGTTTTTAAAATCGTGCGCAACGTGCCTCGCTTTATAGCCAACTGTGTTGAACGTCGTCGTGTTGATGTTTCATCGTTCTCTCCAACACTTTGCCTACCAAGCTGTATGTTTTCAGCCGATCGTCCAGAACGAGGTCTGCCCGTACGTTTCTCATCTGCAACGTTCCCATATCGCTAAAATTTGGCCACCATAGCACGTACAGTTAGAGCTGCTGGAGGTTTGCGAACTCCATCAAATTGGCAGTATGCACGTTGAGTGGCAGTTACTGAACGGCTGTTTTCCAAAAATAATGACACTAGTTTGGTTCGGTGTGCGATGGTGTACCTTTCCATATTGGAATCTCCCAAGTTTAATGTCTGCAAAACAATAAAAATTTAACAAATTACTCACAAATGTAACAGTTATTAATTTTTTACATCGGAAAGTTACTTTTTGCCCACCCTGTAGAAAAGGCAACCATCGTTTGCCTTCACCTGGAGCTATAATCAGCGTTAAGTCTTCCTCAAGATCCAAAAATGTGAAAGACTTAAAATAAAGACAGACGGTGGCATTACCAACGGCAAAATATTATGAAATCAGCAATTTTGACTACTGAATAGAATTTCAACATCGTGGGTCATAACATGTTCATATGATGATTTGGCTCGAGAACGGTAGAGCGACCAACTGGACCACACCCTCCAACGAAAATGGACGCCAGACAAACCAGTATAAACGGACATCTAACAAAATAAAAAAACCTTAAAAGTAATACCCTTCTACCTGGCCTAACATAGTGCCTAACTGCTTAACCTTTCCTCTATTGACAAGTGTATAAAGTCATTTCCTTCCACACATCCTTAAGACACTGCAAATAACTCAAAGGAGTCGAAAAGCATCTGCTCACTCCAAAAGGCTGGGCCTGACGACTTATTAAGAAAAATGTATACATGAATTTTTTGGTTCAAATCCTTGATGAAAAGTTATCTTACAGCCGCAGCGAATTCTATTTGAAAGCATCGACAATTGTAAGATTTTCACATCATATCAGTGCAAAAATTACTCAAACATAAAGTAACATAATAAGTAAGCAATAATTCTATCAAAATCAGTAATCGTCTTATAACTTGAAGTTTCACCGAAAGCTTCTTAAAATCTTTAATTTTCAAACTTGGTCCCGTTAAATTCACACGCAATTAGCTTTCACCGTAAAATTTCCATTGAAATGAGTTCAAATTAATAATAGACTTGAATTTATGACTAGACTTTATAGCATAGTAAGCATTAAATCGAAGCCAGGAATTTAATTAAGCACGAAAAGATTATAAAAGTCCCGTTTATTATAACCCCCACGGAATAATTAATATTTTTACTAGGGAATAAAGGATCGTTCTGGTGAATGCTTTTCTATGTAACAAGCTCTAGTCTGGTGGATGCAGATTTAAGACATTGCCATGTCAAGAAGAAATCTCTTACATCACCCAATTAAATTTTCTATTTAAGCTCAGACAAACTCTGATGTTTGACGAAAATTGTTCTTCTGCGTTTCGTTTAAATTTTACCAAGTAACACTCCAGACATACTAACTGAGAGAGGGAATGAGCGGAAGAGTATCAGGAAAAAGTAGATTCCCTTTTTTATCGTGAGGAAGATAAAATTTTCTAACTAAGGAAGTATCATTCTGAGAGCAAGCACATGCATATATCTTCGCGTTTTAGGATATGTCATAGAAATCTCCATCCAAATTTTAAGTATCGTCAATGACAACTTAACGACAAGGACCTGTTGACGGCGAGAGAAATAACGTATCGTTGTGTAACGACAAACTCAACAACAAGGAACAGGAGTGTTAGCTTTTATCGTTTTATGCGTTCGAAAAGGTACTTGTAACGGATCATAAACTTCAGGAATTCATAAAAGGACTCTAAAACTTTATAAAATCATAGGAATGTGAATTTGACGTAATCTTATTCGTTGGTCTACGGTTTAAAATTTCTAGCGCTCCTCACATTGTAATAAAATTTCATCTATGAAATGATAAACTAGGAGATGAGCTGAAATGGTGATGGGAGGCTTCATCGCGATTAGGTGACGTTTTCCTATAGTAGCAGTGATATTTGTTGTATTTATTATGAGAATGAATATAAAGATGGAAGGGTGATATATTTTATTATTCAATCGACATTAATATGGGGCGAGAGAATTCTGGGAAATTTACTGAGAATGACTTTGACCAAAGTTAAGGCACAAGAAATGAGACGCTATATGCTTTTTTAGTGAAGATGTGACATGTGATTATTACAGCCTTCATAGAAGTGGTATAAGCCTGTCTTCTATCCGTCTATAATCCGAGAAACACTTCATGGCCACAATTGAAAGAAAGTCCTATATCATTGCCGAAATGAGAAATAAATTAGGTTCAGTTCCTAATTATTAGTGATTCGTGTAGTGAATTAATCAAAATGCTCATTGAAACTTTTTTTATAAACTCCTCATGTAAAAAGCAGTCAATTGTTCTGAATTGTTAGTAACTCTATGAAGGTAGTAAGATTAATTACCAGTTTATGCTGATAAAAGTCAAGCAGTGTCGGTTTTGTATAGTCTCTAAATGGGGGACTATATATACTTGCAAAAGATGATTATATTTGCTTGCAAAAGATGCCCGAGTGACAAAATTAATGGTGGAAAAAAGAAAGTTAAAAGGAAAACAGGACATCATCAAAAGCCGGATAGTTGCCTCAGTAAGATACTTACCCCTGTTCCGAATACGCAGTATTCGAGATGTTGGTGGCTTTGGCTCTTGGCCATGATAGAAAGTACCTCTCACATAGACATTAGTTCCATGTAAGCTGTCAGTGTAGGTGCACGCGTTTTGTGAAGAAGGTTTGACGGGTGTCAGAATTATATTGGGGAGTAGTTTCTTTTCAATATCTTTATTGCTGGTTGTGGTTTCAGTCGACTTTTTGTTTCTTCACATACTTGAGAGCTTGAATAATCTTGTTTGTTGCCTGTTATTGTTGAATAATGTTCATATATATTGCGAATAAAAAGGGCAAATATCTATATCAAAAAGGACAGTTGCTCTAATTTCTTTTGCGGATAGTTACTCTATAGGCAACTATCCGTAACTGTAAATTTTCAACAAGCTAAGAAATATTTTCTTCTTTGGGTATCATTTTTAACTGTGACTTTCGAACTTTTTGTGTCTAATAAAATAAATAATTATATGTTTTATGTACTCATTTAAAGTGGGCAAAATGCCTCGCAAGTATATGTGGAAACCAGGCGTGGTGCCATGCCACATTAGCTAGACTGAAGATAGTTTAGCACTTGCGGTCAAAGAACTTGACAAAAACAACACAGAATCAATAAAATATCTAACATTTTTGGGATATCCTCTCGGACCTTAAGAAGGTGCTATGAAAAGAAAAACCAGCAACTACTAACTCAAGGTATGTCCTCAATGTAGTTTTATATTTAGAAACATAAATATGAACTCTTTCAGCCTACTTCGCTGACCAATTTTATTTTCGGCACTTTTAGGAAAATACCCAGTACTTGGATTTGATAATTAGAAGAGGCTGGTAGCTCATATATCATATACCATATGCAGGGTTCCCTCCTGAAAGAAGTATTATTCACCAATTAGACTAACAGTTTGCCAAAAAGATAGGTTTAAAGCACAACTTCAACCATGAAACGGAAATGGCTGGCTCGCAATGGTTGGAAAGCTTTCTTGAAAAAAATCCCGAAATAGTTTTGAGACAAGCGGAGGGCTTATCAATTGAAAGAGCAAAGTATCTCAACAGAGCAGAAGTTACATAATTTCATGATTTGGTTACAAATGTTTTAACCAAAAATGATTTGCTGGATAAACCGGATAAAATATTTAACATGGATGAAAGCGGTATCCAACTCAAGAACAAACCTGTCAAACTTTTTAGCCAAGAAAGATGCTAGAGCAGTTGAATCACAAGCTTCTGGTGGAAAAGGAGAAATAATTACAGTTGTTGCTTGTTGCAATGCAATTGGCAATTTTCTTCCACCAGTTTTGATTATCAAGGGAGTGAATAAAACCGGAATTTTAAGAAGGACTTTCACTTTGTTCACAAGCTTACATGCATAAAAAATCAGCAAACATTTCCTCAGATCTTTTTTAAAAATGTTTAACTGAGCATTTCATTGTACGCAAGCCAGCTGGAAAGGTAGTACTGATTTGAGATGGCCATTTGTCGCACTCAAGTTCTGCCAATATGTTAGAAGTTGCTCGAGACAATGATGTGGTATTAATTTGCTTACCTAGTCATACTACTTCTGCTTTACAACCACTAGATATATCAGTATTTGGACTGTTTGAAAAATATTATTTTGCCGAGGCAAACAACTTCATGCCCACGAATCAACTAAAAAAAGTTGAATTGATACAATGCAGGTCAGTTAATCGGAAAGGCATGGGTTTGGGCAGCTACTCCTGCTAATGCAATAAGTGGTTTTCGTGGCAGTGGAATTTATCCAGTCAATCCAAATGCTTTGTCGAACGCTGGATTTGCTATGTCAGATATAATATTGGGAGATTTTGGGCAACAACAAGAGTCTAATCTTTTAAATGATCAAATACCAGTCATTTTTGGAGAGCCTACATTACTTGCAGACATACAGAAATCTGAATCTGAGCGAGAACTTGCAAAAATCAGTAGAATGAAGAACCTGCACTGGGCGATCAAGTCCCAAAAGATATTTACAAGAACAAATTAGAAACAGTCTTAAATGAGACTGAGCAAGATAACGTCAACCAAAATTGCACGCCATCTAGGCCGTCGTCAAGGCTTTGGAATCTGTCTCAATATTTTGCCTTTGGAGATAGCTACATTGAAAAATTTCATCTTAGATGGTACTGAGCTATCATTGCCATCGCTAACATCTGTAATTGAATCACAGAACGAGAATCCTCAATAAGAATCACCATCTAAATTTTCACATCTATCATCGTCTATACCAAGAATATCACGGAATTTGTCTAAAAAGGCTATGCAACCTGCGGAAATTTTAAACTTCAATGACAATATTACCTAAAAGATGAATAAAGATGACAAAAAAAAAGAAAGTTAATAAAATACCGGAAAGTAATATTAGGGCAAAGAATAGAAAAGATTTTAAGACAATAAAAATTAAACCAGCGGGTAACAAGAAAATCATTGGGGAAAAAAGAGGACAAACACAAAAAACAGAAAAGACCAAGACAGTTCTGATAAGTGCCAACCAAAAGAAAAAAGGGCGAATAATCCACAAGAGATAGTGAAAACTTATTAAAAATGAAAAAAAGTTTCAGTTGATGATTATCGCGCAGAATGTTTTGAAAATTACAATTTTACTAAATCCAAATCCGATTGGATACAATGTGAGATGTGTCGAATGTAGTTGTATGAAACTTGTACAACATTCAAAAACCATTGCATGAGATGTGGAAACCTCAAAACCTTGGCTTCTGGTGGGGCTGGATGCTATTCTCAAAGCTGATTGTCATATTGCTCTACCTTGAATTTAAATAATATTTTACAAATACCTTAGGTACGAGTACTTAACTGAAAGCTTGGAGTCTCTGTTTGTTGTATTTTCGTTGCTGATAATGTGAAAAATTTGCTTTTTTGTGGTAACAATGATTAATATTTTAATTGCTTTGTGAATAATCGTATGAACGATCTTAGCAACTAATAGAGACTGAATAATTAAATCAATATTATATTGTTTCCATAAAAAAAAAAAACATTTTGAAGCTTCGACTCCCACATGAGACAAGTGTCCCCCGAAGCATTTTCAGCGTAAAGTTACTATCCGCCACAGAAGGCAAGTATCCCTTTTTTGAGAGGCCATTAAAAACAGGATTTACTCCAAACCAATATTAATTATTTTTACAAAGATAGGCTTCTCTGCAAAATCAATGACTTATATATTGATATACAAGCCGCACTATTCGTTGTAAGTACATATTTTTTAATAATAGACATTTTTCGTAAAGTGGCGAAACTGTACGGCTCTTACACTACGTCTTTCCAACGAATGCTTGCCAAAATAAGTATATTTATATTCGTCAGTTTGACGAATGTTTACCAAAATAAGTACATTTATATTCGTTTTTTAAACAAAACTTTACCAATAATGAGTGAAAAGTACTCGGCAACCAAACGAAGATATTTATTCACATGTTACTATTTTCACTGTTTCAGAAATGGAACGTAAAGTCCTAACTAAGGAGGAGATTGTGGAGTTATTAGAAAACGATTCTTCCGATACCGAAGCTGTGATACTAAGTGATTCTGAGCAAGATTTTAGTAGTAGCTCAGATGATGAGTACATCCTTGAAGATGTTCAGAACACCGAAATTGAAGAAGCTTTTTTTCAATGTAGAAATGGCTATAACGGAAAAGAAGACTCATAGAAAAATGAAAACAAAGAAACAAAAACACAAAAGAAAAGAAAATGTTGCCAATATTGAAGAAAACAGTGGTGAATTGATGTTGACAAGAAGAACAATTTACCTTAAAAAATGGATTCACCTGGCAAACACAAAGCACGGCAGAACAAGGTATGGCATCAGCTATTAAAAGGGTACATATTCGCCCAGGCCCCATACATCTAACCAACTATATGTACAATGCTTTTGATTGCTTTTTACTTTTTTTCTTAAACGATATAATACTAAAAATGCTAACCTGTGCTTATAGAAAAATTGAACTTAAAAGAGAAAAATATAAGATCAAAAAGATTACTTTATAAAAAAACCAGTCTGAATGAACTAAAAACCCTCTTCTTCTTCTTCTTTGTAGCACTACAGCCCCTCTCGGGCCTTCGCTTAGAGATAGTTAGAGTATCTCATTTTCATGATCGTATTGATTTTTTCGAAAGTTGGTTTGGTCAGTGCCATGCTACTGTGTGCTTGCTCAGCTACATCACCACTAAGTGAACACTCGTATTCTGTCTGAAAAATCCCCTGAACTAAATCACGTTGCTCCCAACGAGATTTGAACCTGTGACTTTCGGCTTATGCGCTCATGCTCTCACCACTAGACCACACAGACTACCGTCTAGAGTTACTTATATTAAGCGGCGCACCGTCTTAGGATTACTAATTTTAAGCGGCGCACTGAAAAGCAATCACCTGTCTACAAATTACTTGTATGATGAGAAATATTCGGCCAATACATTCTGTGCAACACTCTCAAAAACTGATTTTAATTTCTGATAAGTTGTTTGAGGTTCGATAGCAGAATCACAAGAGATAGTTCTCATAAGCTAGCACCCATTCGAAAATTATGGGAGGTTGCACTTGAAAATTTTCAGAATTATTATAAACCTTCTTCTTACCTTACCATTGATGAGCAGTTGGTGGGTTTTTGAGGACGCTGCCCTGTTAAAATGTATATACCCAATAAGCCAGATAAGTACGGCATGAAGCTTATTTGATGTGTGATAGCGGATCAAAGTATATGATCGATAGGACTCCCTACATAGGGAAAGGAAGTGTTCCGAAAGTAGTACCTGCTGCAGATTATGGCGTGGAAAAATTAATTTTAACTGTTTCTGGATCCAATAGGAACATAAAAATGCACAACTAGTTTCCCAGTATACCTTTGTTTCTGAAGCTCAAAAAGCAACATAAGCTTACAGCTGTTGGAACTGTTAAAAAAAACAAACATGAACAGCCAGATAACTTTAAAAGTCTAGACTTCAAACAACGCCAACTAGGGACTTCTTTTTTTATTCACAGACGACATTTCAGCAGTTTCATACAAGCCGAATAAGAACAAACTTGTCTCTGTGCTGTCTACGCTTCACACTGAACCAGCTATTAGAGACAAAACAAGTTGGGTAGACAGACCTATGCTCATGTCAGAAGGGTTTTGTACACAACTTACAAAATGCAGTAACCAGCAACAAATAAAGTCAAGAAACATGTCAAAGGCGATTTTATTGGAGAAAATGTGAAATTCGGGGATCATACTATTATTAACGAATTTGCAAGAATTTTGACTTCTGAGATATTTGTTATAGCTATACTCATAAATATCTCCCTTGATAATTTTTTCAGATTTTTTAGATCACGGGTGTCCATTCGCGAGGGGGGAAACACATTTTTCATGTAGTCCCCCCCCCCTGCGCCCCAACTGAAGCAAAAACTGTCAGTTTAAGAACTGTTTTGAAAAGCTCTCATAGAGAACTTTCAGTTGATACTCATATCGGCTACCTTTCATGAAATTTTTTTTCATGGCCTATTTTTTCAAATCCTAGAATGGTTACAAAGCCCTTTTGCTAGGAGCTCTCTCCTGCCTCTTCGACTTGTTTCAATTATATGTACTCATCTTCATGATACCTATCATTCCTGTAATTTTCATGCAAATCCTAGCAAAGCTGTAGTGTCTAAGTCGGTAAATAGCGCATATGATTCCATAGCCATATGTTTCCATAGTAATACAGAGCATATTGTTCCATAGTAATACAGGAAAATTCAAATCGCTATAACTTCGCCAAAACCATTTAATCTTTATGAAACTTTCAGGAATGATCAATCTTATAAATTGTCATCTGTTTGCTAAATTTTGTAGAATTTAAGGGTACCGTTTAGATCTTATTCAAGAAACAATAAAATCGATAAATCATACTATTACTAACAAAGTTGAGTGAATTTCGGCTTCTCATGTATTTGTTGTTGTTGTACTCATTAAGGCCTACATTCATTATTTTTTTCAGATTTTTCGGATGGAAGGTGTCCAATCGCGAAGGGGGTACGCGAAAAGTTCTTACATTTCCCCTTCCCCTGCGCCCCTCGGTACTTATAAGACAATTTTAAGACTTGTTTTGAAAAGATCCCATTAAGACCTTTCCAATGATACCCTACTCGACTACCAATCGTGAAATTTTTTTTTTTGGGGGTCACCTCCCTATATGGGGAGACCCCCCTTAAACCCCTTTGAAACATTTTTCCACCCTTGAACTTTCAAGAAGTCACCACTTCTGACCTTTCCACAAAGTTTCATGGCTGTAGCCTCTATAGTTTTGGAGAAAAAGTGCTGTGACATACAGACGGACGGACGGACGGACGGACGGACGGACGGACGGACAGACGGACACAGGTCGTAATTGCAATAGGGTTTTATATTTTAGTACAAAACCCTAAAAAAGCCTGAGCATATTCTCACATATAATCAGAAAAAGTGAGGTGTTGATGTATTCGATCAACTTTGCCATGGAATGAATACAATACGAAAATCCAAGCGATGGCCCATGTTTTTTTTCTACAACAGGATCAATATTGCTTCAATAAATGCCTTTGTGATCTACTGTCACAATTTTTATGAAAATGCTTCAGCTGGCAAAAAAACCATTGCCTCGTTTTAAATTTATGTGCACCCTTGCAGATATGTTAATATCAGATTGGATAAAGATTTGTTTAGACATACCCAAACAATACACTGCAGCGAAAAGGAAAATTCAAAATGTATTGAGTAGCAGCAGTAAGTTTAGAAATTCTATAAATAATGGTCCAGAACTAACCAACGTAACAATCAATAGTGAACCATTAAAAACTAAAAGTAGAAAAATATGCCGATACTGTCCTTACACATTATGGAAGATGACAAAGACTGTGTGTGATGATTTTATGTACAGAGTGCAAAAATAAATAAGATGTAAACAATTTCAAGTATGTACTTTTATTATGTTCAACGAAGTTTACTATACTAAATCAAAGTTTATTATATTAATTCATGCTTATTATATTAATTCAAGTTAAATAAAGTAATTCAATCATTTAGAAAATGTTTCCTCTGAAGGTTTTTCACAACTTTCCAATAAAGTAGTCGAAAGGACGAATGTTTACCAATAAATTCTTGATTTTAAGATTACCATTCTAGAGTTAAAGCCATTTGCGACCTGTCATTTTACCTCGGAGAAGCGAATATTGGCGATGTATGAGATCCGAATTTCAAACCAAAGTACTGCATCTAATCAAGCTACGTTACATAAATTTTCAAGTCATACGATTCAAAAAATTTGTCAATGAGTTTAAACGGTTTTTAAGAGGCGGAGAAAATTAAGCTTGAATAAAACAAAAAAAAAATTTGAATTTTTGAAATTTTTTTTATTTTAAACACATTTTTTGTCATTAATATTTAAAGCTGATTTCGGGCATGAGCCCATCGCGGCATAGGCGTACGTGGCGTTATCTGAAGGTCAATTTTTCATGCACTTTTCGCAGTAAATCAGGCTATATTTCGGCCATGACGGGTTAAATTTTGGTTCCGAAGTGCGCAATCGGTTCTGGTTTATCAGCGTAGACATTCAATTTTACATATCTTAATACAAAGTAGCGGTGGCCAGCTAATAGGGCCGTATCGTGAAATTAATCGTTCGTCAAATATGTCCTTCAGTAAATTAATATTATCGCGCGCTGTGTGGCATGTGGAGCCATCTTGCTGAAACCGCATATCAGCAACAGTAATGCCTTCCAATTTAGGCTCCACAAAGTCAGTAATCATGTCTCTGTTCTGCATTGACTGTAACATTGTGATCACCATTATTTTTGAAGGCATATGGACCAATTATTTCATCGGCCCATAAACCACACCAACCGATGACTTTTTCTGGACATAATGGTGTTCTGACTACTGCTTGACAATTATCATCACACGAAATGCGAGAATTCTGTTTGTCGACGTAGCCATTTAACCAAAAGCACGCTTCTTCATTGAGCTAAATTTTCAAATAAAATAAAGGATCAATGGCAAATACGAATTTAAAGAATTTACAACTGTTACTGCCGCGTGTGTCTATTCAGGATGAATTGCCAAATATAACTTACCTTAAAGCAATTGAGAACCTTGACATTGGCCATCACAGAAAATAGCACTGCCATTTTAAAGTTTTCCACCTCCTAAAAAATACTGTTTACATTTTCTTCTTCTTCTTTGTAGCACTACAACCCCTCTCGGGTCTTTGTTTCCTCCAAATAGTGCCTCCAACTGCCTCGTTCCGTTGATCATGTCCTCCGATTTCGACATCCAAGCAGTGATGAACTGTCTTCTTCGACCGAGTCAGACCAATTCAGACCAGCACTGGCCTCCGCCCTTCAATTCTCTCAATTAATACCTTTTTGGGTATCTATTGTTCGTCCATACGATTCATATGGTGAGCCCATTGCAGCTTCTGCAGTCTTATAGTACAACCGTTGAGACCTCCAACTCGTCAAAAACAGACAGTTCAGCCAATTAGTGATGAACTGTTTTCGTCGACCGAGTCAGACCAGCACTGGCCTCCGCCCTTCAGTTCTCCCAACGAATACCTTTTTGGGTATCCATTGTTCGTCCATATGATTTATATGGTGAACGCATTTTAGCTTGCGCAGTCTTAAAATCGTTGAGACCTCCAGCTCGTCAAAAATTTTATACAGCTCATGGTTGTATCGAATTCGCCATTGGTTCCCTTCTAGCTTCGCTCCAATTATCCACCCCATGACTTGAGGTCATTATTTCTATCTTTTGAAGCTGACAAAACTGCTGGCGATAAATTTAATAGTAATACAAAAATTGGTAAGGACTGGCAATGATAACAGTGAGCCGATAAGAGTGATTAAGGTTTTGGGGAGAAAAATAAAGGTGAAGAAAGGTGACTGGCTTGGAAGCTGCTAGGCTATTGCCTCAGTAACTGCCAGCTATGTGTTGGGAAAATCACTTTTCCATGCAAAGGGAAAGGTGGCGATTACAAAAAAAAAATTGTCGAAGCAATAGTTGAAATGAACCATCTTGCAACAGATAAATGATTTTATGCTCTACTGAGAGCTTGGATGTGTATTTCCTATGATTGATAATAATCAAGGCAAAACGAACAAAGTCATGCATATGCTCAATACTTCAGGTGTTCAACCAATTCGGCAAGCTTACCAAATGCAATGAGGTAAATAACATCATCAACAACATGGAGAAACAAGACGTCATTGAGCCGTCAACTAGTCTATGGATGTCATATGTAGTCTTTGTGAAGAAGAAGGATAGAAGCACATGATTTTTTTTTTATTACAGGTAGTTTAATCACATAAGGAAGAAGGATAGCTACCCACCGTCTCGTATTGACGATATTATGGACACTTTAGTGAATCCGAGATAGTTTTCAATATTGAGTCTAAAGAACGGACACTGGCAGGTTGAAACTAGAAAGATGGTCTTGAGAAATCGGCATTTTCAGTTAGATCTGGTCTGTGACAATTTTTTGGGATGCCTTTTGGACTTTGCAATCTACCGGCTACATTTGGGTACCTGATGGAGTGTGTGTTGTATGATTTAAGCAGGAAGACCTTCCTCGTAGATTAGAAAGGTACAATCGTTATCAATAAAGGCTTTGATGAACATCTCCAGGATTTAAAAGAAGTTCCCATGAGGCCTCGAGCACCCAGTTTCAAACTGACTCCAAAGTAAGAAGAAGTTTAGATACTTGGGACATGTAATATCTGCACAAGGAGTATGGACGGATCCAAAGAACATGAAAACCATGATGAATTGGCCGGTACCAAAGGATAAGCACCAACTTTGTAGGTTTCTGGGACTGGCAACGTAACACAGGCAATTCGTGAGGGACTTTGCCAAAATTTCAAAGCGTCTTCATTATTTGACTGAAAGGAACAGGCTGTTTTCATAAGATGAACAATGCCAGATTGCATTTAAAAAGCTAGAAAACAAGTTATGCGAAGCATCTGTGTTAGCGAGTCCCAAAATATGTTACGAACACTTCCTGGTGCGGTTTTGCCTGCTGGTAACCCTGTTGGCTACCGTTAAGACGGGTAGGAGTCCATGCGGATGGTAAAGTGTGTCAACGGCTGGAACTTGAAAATTGACGTCGATTGGGCGCCACTCGCTGATGAGGACAGTATGCCCTACAGCACCCAGTGAGAAGTTGCAGCGGGATGTTCCCTCGATATACGAGGGTAATTCAGCAAGTACTCAGTTTCACCGCCCGATGGCACTGCTTTTACAAAAAAGTTTTCCCATCGTGCAGTACATTCTTTCAGTAGCCTACTGTCAAAGTTTCAATCAATTCCCTTCATTAATTTTGTTTTGATAGCCTTTGGAAGCGAGCGTGTCGGTCGGTTGTACAAAAATGGAAAAAGAACGATATCGTTCAGTGATTAGATTCTTGTTTTTGAAAGGAAAAACGCGCAGCGAAATCAAAGATCGCTTGGATGCTATGTACGGTGACTCTTTTCCTTCGATGGCGACCGTCAAGAATTGGTTCAACGAGTTTGTACGTGGCCGCACGTCGGTTTTTGATGAGCCACGCCCAGCTGCCCCGAAAACGGCTGCTACGGAGGAAAACGTTAAAAAAATCCACGATGTCGTGTTGGCAGACCATTGATGGAAGGTTCGCGAGATAGCTGAGACGGTGGGCGTTGCAGAAAGAACGATGCATCATATTCTACACGAAGAACTGTGCATGAGAAAGTAGTCGGCACGATGGGTGCCGCGTTTGCTCACACCGGAAAACAAACGCAACCGTGAGACCACATTGGCGACGTGTTTGGCGCTGCTTTAGTGCAATCCAGCGGAGTTCTTGCATCGTTTTGTGACCATCGACGAAACGTGGATTCACTAGTACACACCAGAGACCAAGGAACAGTCAAAACAGTGGACTTCACCCGGCGAACGTGCTCCGAAGAAGGCGAAGACTGTTTGATCGGCCGGAAAGGTGATGGCCACCGTTTTCAAGGAATCACAAGGTGTGATCCAAATCGATTACTTCAAGAAGGGTAAAACAATTTAGGGGTGCTACTATGCAGACTTATTGGGCCGATTTGACGTCGAATTGAAGAAAAAGTGGCCCCACTTGGCGAAGAAAAAAGTGCTGTTCCACCACAACAACGTGCCGGCTCACACCTCCGCCGTCGCCAAGGCCAAATTGGTCGAATTGCGCCACGAATGGCTGCCCCATCCACCGTACTCTCAAGATTTGGCCCCCTGTGACATTCGCTAGGAATAGATTTGGGTCGAATGAGGAGGTCATCGCCACCACGGAGGCCTATTTTGCAGCCCTCAAGAAAATGTATTTTTTAGACGGGTTGAAAAAGTTAGAGCATCGCTGGGCCAAGAGTATCGAGCTTGAAGGAGATTATGTGGAAAAATAAATTGCCACCTTTCCAAAATTTTCGTTTTTCTTCTGTAGGCTAAGTACTTGTCGAATGACCCTCGTAAATTTGTTAGCCATCCCCAATCAACACACAACACACAAGCTCGCAAATTTAATTTTCAAACCCACTTCTTCTTTTCCTCAAAAACGCTACTTCAATTTACTTTGATTTTATATCTACCTATTTATTTCTCACTTCAAATTCCCGTAGCCACAAGCTTGTGAACTAACGACGACGTTGATGGTTTTTTAATGTAGTACTAATCCATGGCTATAAAATGTTGCACTGTATATTCAGGAATTCAATTGCAACTCTCTCTGTTCAATTCCTTATGATCACTACGGCTCGTGAACTTGTGAAAACTGTTGAGTCACAAGGAATAGATTTGCTGGATTCTGTGTTTGGTCCCATATTTAATGGGTACCAATTGTTACTCCAACTAATATGTTGAAAGGCAGAAAACGTTAACTAGCTCCTATACAGGTATATAGACTGATGTTGAGTGATCCAAAGTGAAGAAGTTACAAGTCCCTATGCCCTGTGCTGTAGAATATCCGCTTTGGTGCCCTAGATTCTGTACGTAGAGTGATGCCAATGATAACTACGAAAAGACAAGTTGACTTTGAATCTATTTGGCCTTTGGCCTAGTTTAACTGGTTGGCTTAGTGCCCAGCATATTCCAAACACACCATTCTTTCTCGTTAGCCTGATCGACTCAGAAAGTTCAGCTCTTCCTAGTTTGCGCGTTGGCTCAGAAAGCACAATATCTTCCTGGTCAGCCTGTTGCCTCAGGAAGCATAATGCTCTACTGGTTGTTATTTTGGCTCAGAACCCCAACCGCATATCTAAGTGCTCTAGTTGGTTATTTGCCATGAACCCTTAGATGCTACTAAGTTTGGCAGAGGCTATCACAGCGGATCCTCGAGCCAGTCCAAAGCCCATCAACATCGCTAAATACCGAGTCCGGCAGAAGAAGCCACTCGACACAAAGGTGGTAGAGTAAAACAAACTGGGTTTGTGTTGTGGCTGGCAAGTGCAGTAGCGGCAGCACACCTGTGAAGTAACACGGCTGACCAAGGTTGCATCAACTGCAGCGGAGCGCGAGAAATTTCGGCGCGTGATCATTGAACTACGGCGGAAGTACCGGTGCGGTGTCGCGAAAAGGAGCTTCAGAAACAGACCAGGAAAGTGAAGGCATCTCAACAACAACATGCCGGACAGGCGGCCCTCAACTAACGAGGCAACAACCCCAGGCAATCAGAGCGGAAACAAATACCTCCAACCCCGCAGTCCAAATCTAAGATCCGCTGCAGATTAGGGCTCATAGTTTTTAAGTTTTAAAGTGTAAATGGATAGTGAACTTAATGAACTGAATTGAGAACTTAAATGAAATGTAAACTGAATTCAGAACTTAATAAATAATGAATAAAATGTGAACTTAATGATAATGAACTTTAAATAAATATGATTAAAATAATAAATAACCAATCTTTCAATAGAGTTTGACAAGAGGCCGAATTAGTTGAAGTTGAAGGTAAGTGTGTTGGAGTGCAGAGAAAAAATTTATGGGTCGAAAAGTAGGGCCATAAAGATAATAACATAGGAATAAGAATAAATTTAAAGCTTGTAGAATAAAGTTCGTGGGCTGTATAATTGAGCCTTATTTCATATTACATGAACAATTGAATATTTACCGAGCTCTGATAGGGGAAAATATGAAGAAAATAATACTTCTGCTGCATAAAGAGCATTTATGAAAATTGTCTTGTATTCATTCGTGGAACACAAAATATTAATAACATTAAGATGAACAAGTTGGGTAGACAGACCTATGCTCATGTCAGAAGGGTTTTGTACTCAACTTACAAAATGCAGTAACCAGCAACGAATAAAATCAAGAAACATGTCAAAGACGATTTTATTGGAGAAAATGTGCAATTTTAGGATCATACTATTATTAACAAAGTTGAACGAATATTGACTTCTGAGGTGTTTGTTATAGTTATACCCATAAATATCTCCTTTGATAATTTTTTCAGCTTTTTTAGATCACAGGTGTCAATTCGCGAGGGAGGAAACACATTATTCATGTATTTCCACCGCCCCCCCCCCTGTACTCCCACTGAACTGTCAGCTTAAGAATTGTTTTGAAAAGCTCTCATAGATACTCATATCGGCTACCTTTCATGAAATTTATTTTCAGGGGCCACTCCTCTGTACTGTAATCATCGATTCATGGCCGGTTTTTTCGAATCCTAGAATGGTTACAAAGCCCTTTTACTAGGAGCTCTCTCCTGCCTCTTCGACTTGTTTCAATTGTATATACTCATCTTCATGATACCTATCACTCCTGAAATTTTCATGCAAATTCTAGCAAAGCTGTAGTGTCTAAGTCGATAAAAAGCACATATGGCTCCATAGCCATATGTTTCCATAGTAATACAGGGCATATTGCTCCATAGTAATACAGGAAAACTCAAATCGCTATAACTTCGGTAAATACTATTCAATCTTTATGAAACTTTCAGAAATGATCAATCTTATAAATAGTCATCTTTTTGCTAAATTTTGTAGAATTTAAGGGTACCGTTTAGATTTTATTCAAGAAAACAGAAAATCAATAAATCATACTATTACTAACAAAGTTGAGTGAATTTTGACTTCTCATGTATTTGTTGTTGTTGTACTCATAAAGGCCTACATCCATGATTTTTTTCAGATTTTTCGAATGGAAGGTGTCCAATCGCGAGGGGGGGGGTACGCGAAAAGTTCGTACATTTCCCCTTCCCCTGCTCCCCTCGTTACTTATAGGGCAATTTTAAGACTTGTTTTGAAAAGATCTCATTGGGACCTTTCTAACGACACCCTACTCGACTACCAATGGTGAAAATTTTTTTTTGAGGGGTCACCTCCCCGTATGGGGAGACCCCCCTTAAACCCCTTTGAAAAATTTTTCCACCCTTGAACTTTCAAGAGGTCACCACTTCTGACATTTCTACAAAGTTTCATGGCTCTAGCTTCTATAGTTTCGGAGAAAAACTGCTGTGACATACAGACGGACGGACGGACGGACAGACGGACACAGGTCGTGATTGCAATAGGGTTTTGTATTTTAGTACAAAACCCTAAAAATTCATGTTTATAATGATGATTGATATTTTTGTCTTTCATAGGATTAACTGAAGGAATCTTGCTCACAACAATTATTTAAAAATTCATAAAGCGAAATTCTAACAAAATATTGTTTGAATCGCATTTTGCTCAGATACAACATCAACCTCTTCAGCAAACCTTCTTCAAACATACTCTACCAGACAAGCTCCATCACTTAGCTATTGTCCAATCCAATATACAATTACCATATGCTTAAAGCAATTTTTAAGCTCTTCCTTCTCACCTCAGGTTCTTCGTTTCAACTTGCAGCTGATATTCTATTGAATTGGTTATGACCAAGGACATTGTGGCTCTTAAGTCAGGAAATTTTCCACTTTGTTGTTACGACAAATTACATCTGCCTCCCATATCCTCAGCTTGGAGGGATCCTTAGCACTATTATCGAATGAAATGTCCGCTCCGGCGAGCGCCAACAAACTTTACATCCGTTCATGAATAAAACATTATATATGCGAATACTCTTGACCAGAAGCTGGACATCGCAATGGTGGAGGAAAAGTATGTTTAAACATGTTCACACATATGTGCGTATGAGTATATGTTGGTACGCCCTGATATGTATGAATGCAAACAAAATAGAAACGTGATGTGAGGATCGAGAAGATGTATTTGTTTGAGGCTGAGACTGCTCATCCAGGATCACTTCAAGTGAAGGGACGAAGTTAGAAAAATTACTCTGTCAATATTTTTGTAATCAACAAGGATGCCACGGATGTTGAGCGTATAATAAAAACTGGCACATGGTGGAAATTTGACGTCCTTTGCATTTCCCGAAAGATTAGAAACAGATTTAATAACGTTCGAAGTGAGAAAGACGGCCAAGAGTGGAGGTACAGTGCGTTGGATGTTGCTCATAACCACATTTCATTTATTCATGAGCTTTTAGTCCTTATGAAAAGCATACTCCGGGCACCGTACACCAAACAAGATTTGATTACAAAATCCTGATTATGGATACTTCCTCGAATGACAGGCGGAATGAGAAGCCACAAAGAAAAAATTAATTATGTCCTCCCTAACCGCCTTAATTCGACCTAACATTTTGTGGCCGATGATAGATGGGGATGAATTGCGCCCTTAGCCATTCGATTTCCCAATATTTCTTAACCAACCTCAGTTTGGGGTCAATTAAGGTTCGGTTTCGTGCTGGGTGAGAACGGCAATATTTTGCTCAACCAGAGCCGCAACCCTAATGTATTATTTGGTCCTGTGGAAGTTCCGATGGCAGGTGGTCGACAGGCAAACAATCGCCATTTCATCTTCTTATCGTTGCTCCGGCATTTATTTTCTATTCAAACCAGTACTTATTACATGTTGTGGGCTGTTTCCCTCAGCGAAATTGCAGAAATGGAGGATTGTGGAACTTTTGAAATTTTTCTTTCTGCTTGTACGCTTTGTAAACAACAAATATTTTCTAATTTTGGGTAATTAATCTGAAATTATCCAAGCAAAAATACGAAATTTTTCACAAAAGGCAGCGGGAAAATATTTAGATTGCGCAAAACCAACGCAAAGTATACTCGTCCAGCAAAAAAGATCTGGAAAACTCCAAAGTTTCGCTTCATCAACAAACCCGCGACCGTGAGCAACCTACAGGTGCGACCTGAAACTTATTAAAAATGAATTTCAGAATTATTAAAATGCGAAATCAACAATATTAAGTCGACTAGTGATGGATTCCGAATTTCACCCAGTGAATATCAAACAACACGCTCTTCAAGTATCGGTGGTGGAGTGAAGGGTAGTTTTGCCCTTACCTGCGATGATGAGTTGCGCCGGCTGCCTTCCGGTTACAGATTTTAATTGAATAACTTTTCATGAGTAAACCGAAATTGTTTTCATTTCATTACTTCATACTTTTCCAATTTTCACCATTTCTACCATCAACATCATTACACCAACAGCTCGTACTATGTCTCTCATTTCAAAAATTTCCATTGCGCACTCCACAGTGCTGCAACCTCTCGCATCCCAGGAACTAGCTAATATCCTAAAAATTTATTTCTAGCAGTTGTGTATACACTCTACGGGAACTTTGGCGAATATTAAAAAGCACACACCATCCAGGGGTGGCGAGTGGAAAGTAGGAGGAAATGGGAAAATGCAGAAATAAAACTTTTTTCAAAAATGCGAGAGCCGGCGAACGAGGGTTCCGAAATAGGAATTAAAAAGTAACCTGATGGGTTTTTTCACTTATTAAAGGGTAACTGGCAACGATAATAAGCTTTTGACTTTATGGGTGAAATGTTCGTGCTGGGGGGTGGAAGGCTCCGGATAAAGTTAACTAGCATGAGAAATTAGAATGCAGATTTTTTCTGCAAACATGGCAGTGACATGCACGCGTGGCTAATTGAAGTGAAATTAGGTTTGTAAAATTTGCAATTTGCCGCTTTCTTTTTGCCCTTTGTGTTAGAAGTGAAAAAAAAATCTAGATGTTAGGCTTTAAAGTTTTCTTGGAGCGTGGAAGGTATCATTATTATACTGGCTGAGGTACTAGGACTCGTTCAGGGAGTTGATATGAGATTGTGTGGTCGTTGGAATAAAAGGATAAACTTGACAATATAGGATGTAAAAAATGTTATTGAAAATACTATTCCTTGTTTATAAACAACATTTTCTATCATATTTTCCGGGAAGTATATGTAAAAATTTTTCGTACTTTCCACTTGAGAGAAACGGAAGTAACCGAGCATAGGAAGCTGCTAACTACAGTGTAGTCCCTTTAGTACGATTTCGAATATAACAACCAACCATTTTTAGCGACGTAAGTATAGGCATATGTTTTATTTTTAATATGAGTCACTATGAAAGTATACCCGTTTATTACGACTCCGCTTACAACGACCAAACACTTTTTACGACGGAATTTCACACACATTACCTAGAAATCTAATGCAAATCTTTAGCGTAAGAAATTTGCTAATTTTCGTCAGGAAACTTAAAAATTCGTTAAAAAATTTATTGTATTCCACTTTCAAATTCGCATTGATATAGTTTTTATTAAATAAACCGTAAGGGAGAAATATTCGTTACATCAGCTCCATACACATATTTTACAAGTTACAAATTCATATTCTCAGATGAATATCAATTGTCTAATTCATGAATATCAAATTCAAATTAATATTTACACTTGTGGACATTTTCGGGCACACTCGGGTTAGAAACTGTCACTCAGCTTACATTGCAGTTAGGGAGGTATTTGGTGTTAAGGTATGGTCACGCTTTTGCTCAGTT
Organism: Odontomyia ornata; assembly: GCA_963969285.1. Lineage (NCBI taxonomy): Eukaryota > Metazoa > Arthropoda > Insecta > Diptera > Stratiomyidae > Odontomyia > Odontomyia ornata. Next base: position 45,836,060 of record OZ017739.1, read on the forward strand.
TTATTAACTTTCATTATAGTTTTACGACAAAACTGATAAAAGTACATTAACTGCAAACGAAAATTGCCGCATATTATTGATAGCGTTAACTCTGATTCATTCAATTCATATTTAAACCAGTTAGGACGCAACTCATTAACCAACCTTTGATGATATGAGATCACTCACTTAGCGTGAACTAGTTATTACGTAAAAATTCATTTTCCCCATCCGTAGCAACTGAGCTGATTCGAATTGAACCCGAAGTTGCACTTCTGTCAAATCGACTGATAGACGTGAGTAAACATTTTACGCGTCGGGGTTTCCGTCGAATTTGATCAAATAATTTCAAATCGAAAGTGTTGATTTGATTTTAATATCGTGTAATACGTGGGGTGAGGTTTAAAGCACAAAATGAAGTGATTAAGTGATAGTGACACTAGCTAAAAACATAGAAAACTAATAATGAAGTGCATAGTGTTTACGTGCGGAAATCATACGAAATACTGGTTGCCAGGAACATCTTTTCACAGGTAAGTTGGCAATTACTGCTTTATTTTTTGAGTGCGCGTGTATTTTTGAACATTTTGATTTAGTTAGTGTTAATTACGTGCGTTTTCTTGGTTATCAATCAGTACTTCATCCGTTTGTTTACGTGGGCGTGGCTTAATTATTCGTGCTATATTCACCGTGCTCAGCTTACATTCCCGTTTAGTTTGTTCCCCAAGAGTCAGTGAAATAGTCAAATGGATATATTAATGGGGGTAATTGAAATTTTAAAATTTTGTTATTTGGTATTGTATGAAATATTTTGCTTGCTACTTTTTGAAGTTCCGGACGCCGCAAGTAATTTTTAGTTTTAATTTTCCTGTACGCTATTAAGTTTTGGATGCAGTAAATAATTTTTTGCTTGGATTTGTTTTTTGCTAGTAATTTTGTGAGAAATGATTGTGCGGCTTCTGAAAATTAAAATCTATGATTTCGGGATCAAGTGTATGATTTAACTATACTTTTTAATCGATTACAGATTTCCTGAAGACGAATTCAGAAGGTCTTTATGGCTCAGCCTGGTAAAAGGAAGAGGGAGGCACTCGACAGCATAAGAGGTGTCCATTACCAAATTGCATTAAAAACTAGCGTTACTCCATTGCAAGAGGCCGTCGTGTTGTTGCGCTACTACTAACATCACTGATGAAATGTAATCATAAATAAATGTTATTCATATTATCTGAAAATTTTGAGAACATCCTATCAAAACTGCAGTGTCCAGTTCGATGGAAAGCCTATATAGTAGGAAAATCATGTAAAGTAATTGTTATAACTGGAGAAATTTCAAACGGCATAACTTTCGTAGATATCTATAGATTTGCATGAAACTTACAGGAAAAAAGGACCTTGCATAGGACTACTTAAACTCAATTGAGGAAAATGTAAGCTGGGCAAATTTTTGCTTCGAAGGTATTTGTTATTGTTGTGCTGATAAAGGGCTATCTTTTCAGAGTTCTAAGATCAACGGTGTCCAGGCATAAAGAAGATACATATTTAATGTACATTTCCCTCCCCTACGCACCATGAGACTAGCAGCACTGTTTAAAGTCCTGTTTTGGAAAGCTCTTATCAAGAATTTTCTGCTGATGCCCCATATACCTACCTTTGGTAAACACAATTTTTAAGGCTCCCTTTCCCGTTTAGGGAGACCCCCCTTAATACATTTGAAAAATATTTTGACACCCAAACTTTGAATAGGCCATTACTTCTGAAACGCCTACAAATGTTGGTGTTCATAGTTGTTATAGTTCCGCATAAAAACTGCTGTGATACACAGATGGACGGACAAAAAGACAGTAAGACCCAATTTCAAAAGGGCATTTTAAGTTAGTACAAAATTTTGAAAATCAATATGTAGAAGTTATTTATGCTTTTAACTGCTTTTCAGCTAGATGATTTCAACTATCATCAATATCAGTAATGCGAAAAAACTAATGTATAGAAATTGGATGCTATTATTTTAGTCTGAAATTTTATAACATTAAAAACTTGTTAAATTATTTACCCTCAGCAAAATAAATTGTAAAATATTGATTTTAATGAAACAATCCACATTAAATTTATTATGTGTTAATGCAATGAAAATGAATGAATGATTGCCCCTGCTTTTCTTCATCTCTGAAGAAATTTGTTTGGTAGTTGTAAATTTATATAAGTATTAGTAAATTAAGGAGAAATTTGGACAAAAAAGTTGTTAATTGTCCCCTCTACAGTCTTGTATCTCTATGGTTATAACAATGACGAGCGTTGACGTGTTTACAAATAAATCATAGATAAGAAGCTATCTCCGGCCCGCGCACGTCTGCACGTTACTGATTGGAGTGCAAATGTTTATTTTATGGCAATAATTTGCCAGTGATGAGAGAGTGCGCGTGTCAAAGTGGTTCCTATAAAACGAAAAAGTTTCACCATTAAAGAAAAAAGTGTTATTATACAACTTTTAGAAGCTGGCGAGTCTAATGTAACAATTTTGAAGGAATTCGGTGTGAATCATTTGATAACTTCCACAAGAAAAATATACACAAGATAGATTTTATGTTCAATGTGAATGTTTTAAAACCTAAACGTGTGAAGGAGTCGTCTCAAGGACAAGTTGATTTGGCACTTTACGAATAGTTTAAACTGTAGCGTAATCGAGAAATACTCGTAAATGGGCCTATGCTTCAACAAAAGGAAACTTTTTTTGCTAAAGGGCTCAAAATTCTTAATTTTGATTGTTCGGCGAGTTGGATTAATCACTTTAAGAGTTGACACAATATTTTCCCCGGGAAAATTGCTGGAGAATCTTTATCAGTTAAACAGAGCGATGTAACCAAATAGAAAACCAAAGTTTGGCCTGATTTGCGCGCAAAATTTAGTGACGAAGATATATTTAGTGCGGACGAAACTGGATTATTTTATAAACTAACGCCAGCTAAAACATTTAAATTTAGAGAGAAAAGTGCTCGGGAGGAAAATTTTCGAAGGAAAGAATAACTGTGCTGATTGCAGCTCATTTGAGTGGCACGATTAACAAAAAGTTCTGAATTATAGGCAAGTCAAAGAACCCAACATGTTTGAAAAATGTTCCATCTCTGCCGGTAGATTATGAAAGACGATGACATCTGATATTTTTATCGCGATTGGGATTATAAACTGACTAAAAAGAAGAAAATGATCCTTCTTCTGGTTGACAATTTCCCAGCTCATCCCTCAATCAGTGACTTGAGAAGCATAACTCTCATTTTCCTGCCTACTAACACAATATCTGTATTGCCACCTATGGATCAAGGAATGATTCGAGTGTTAAAATCAAACTTTCGTAAAAATCTGGTCTTAAAAATTGTCGTCAGTCTTGATGAAAATGAAAAAAACCAGCAGTGCCAAACATCCGAAGGTCACAATGCTGGATGCCACTCTAATAATTTGTGAAGGCTGGAACAAGCTAACATCACCGATGTGCCGTATGACGTCATATCACTGGTCTCTTGGCCATCGTTATAACCGGACTCTACTGTACAGTCAAACATTGAACACAGAACAACACCATACCTTCTGGGAAAATTAGACAACAGTTAAACATCTTATTACCAAACTAACTACAAAACGAACAACACAATCTGTCATCGCTGATAGTTCGAAGTTAGCTGCATAATCCACGCAATTATGCCAACACCATACCAACAAAGTGGGAAGCTGATTTTGACCTCTGTAGGAGCCGCTGGTGAAACGCTCGTGTTGTGTTCCAATGAAGCCAGATCAATCAACTAAGGAAAGATAACGATTTAAAACGGCGATTTTCTGCGAGTTGGGAAGGGACCTGGAAGAAGCGGTGGAGGATCTTTTGGGCTGGGGATCATTGACGATGCAGGTCGTGGAGCTGATATTTTTGCGGCACATCGTGAAGTTTTTGGGAGCTCAAAATTTGAAAAACAGCGGAGTGAATATGGTCGTTGGAAGGCGCGAATAGTTGAGATTAATGGGGAAAAGTGAATATCCTGCGGCGCAGTAGCTGTTCCCTGCAGTAGACCATTCAAGACCTTGAATTCGCGCCTTGTTGTCAGATTTCCATCAGTTGCAACAAACGGTTTCCCGTATAACATATTGCACATCATGGCGACAAGGTGTCTGGGGAACTTGTCCTGAAGGAGCTTTGAAATTTATCCTTCTAACAACACAGTATCGAACGCTTTCTCCATATCAATGAGACATGCTCCAACACATTGTCTATCATTTAGTTTCCAACAGATGTCTGAGGTTACTTTCGTTATTGCATGTGTGGTCGAATGCCTGGCACGAAAACCAAATTGGCTATTCGGCATCAACTCATTTTCCTCAATGTGGGCGTTTAATGCTCTATTGAGTATCACTTCAAACACCTTGCTGATGTTAGGCAGCAAGCTGATTGGGCGATAGCTTTTGGGGCATGAAGATTCTTTTGTTTTCTTGAAGATCGGAAATAGCTTAGCCCTTTTCCACTCATTTGGGAAATACGAATTGCTCAACATGTTATTGGACAGTATACAATAATTCCGAATAGCGACCTCAGGCAAATGTCGGAGAGCTACATTTGGAATACCATCAGTACCACATGATTTCTTGCGAAATATGAAACACAAGTCACAAGATTTCCTGCGAAATATGAAACACAAGTCTTCTTAGCTGACAAAATTATCAATAAAATTCAAGCTCGGTATGAGGTCAGATGTTAATGATTCATTGAACTGAAGAATTAATTGGCCGTTCAGGCTTGATTTGAAGTCGGAAACTTTTGCTTCAACGATATCTGAAAATATTTCATTCCCTCTCTCAGGATTTGGTAGATGAACCAATTCAAAATGTGTTCCAATCAGGGCAAGTTTATCCAATCCTTCACAAATAATCCTGTTTCCATTTCTATCCGGAGTCGTACTATCAATTTCGATACCAGCCCTATCGAGAAGATTTATCTCATCACTAGTGACTTCAAGATTCGATACCTTCACTCGAGACTTCTAGCGGAATATGCTATTCACTTTCGCAAACACGCCATCTGGGTCCTGTGGACTAATACCCCTCAATTTTTCCGCCCATTGATTGCTGACCTCACTCCTGAAGTATGACCGGATTAAGTCCCGGACATTCTTCAGATGTAATTTCAACAAAGCCAACGAGGGATGGTTGTAATCCAAAAATCGTCGATAAATATTGTTGACGCGTGTGACAAGAAGGCTTTTCAATCTTTTCAACCTTGCGATCGTTGTTGTTTCATATCCTTCTGCATTGTGTCGAAATTTTCTCTTGGGAACTACTTTCTCCATCGTTTCCAACGCCAGCTTCTCTAATTTCGACAATTAGACATCTATTTCATCGTTAGTTAGATTCCTGTCATAAGCAACCATTGAACAAGAGTTTCCACCATCAGAAGGGGGACATTGCTTCTGGTACTCCCGATCAAACCTCTTTTGAAACTTTTCCCAGTCTGTGTTTTTGAAATTCAACCGATCATTTTCATGTCGAACTGGAACGAGGAAGAAATCATCCCTGTGATGATTGATTTCCATTACGATTGCGTTATGGTCGCTATCATAAGGAAGCACCTGCAGTTTCCGTTGCGGACTATTAAAGCTGAATTCAAGTCTTGCGTCAGCAATGCAAAGGTCCAAATATGAATTTGTCCTAGGGTATGTTGGGAGCTCCGACCCATATAGATTGCACGTGTATTCACTTTGGTTCTCTGTTATCCACGATTTCAGGAATACACCTCCTGGATTATTGGTGGCGTTCAGCCATGATGTATGCTTGGCGTTCAGGTCACCAGCAAGAATATAATAGTTATGCAGCCTGTTCAGTTCGAGTATTTCGAACAAGGAATGGAGCTCCTCCTTGAACTTGAGAACAGTTCTACCAGTTGCATAGGCAGAGATAACGAAGAGATTATCCCCACCTGGCAGTGAGATTTTGATAACGGACACTTCAAGAGATTCAAAGCTTTTGAATTCGACTTTTTCAATATTTTGGAAACGATAGGGTCTTCGATCCAATATCCCAGTGTCATCTCCGCCATCAACTGTGACCCTTTCGTTTCTTACGAACTCAAAATCCTTGAATCTCATGGAGTGCCATGAATTGAGGTGGGTTTCGGTGAGAAGCACGATGTCAGGCTTTTGTCTGGCAATGAATTCAAGGAGATAATCACACTGATGTAAAGTAACAATAGAGTTGACGTTGATCGAGATGAGATGAATCCTATCCGTGGGAATGTGGCTGGATGACAACTTATTTTGAGGCATTTGAAAGCCCTAAACGCTGAAAAACAATGTTAATTTTCGAATCTTGTTTATCGATTCTCTCCGATAAGGAATTTAATTGCTCATAAATTTTAAGGAGCAGCTCATTATTGCCCTTTACATAATTTATTTTATTTGCATTGTCTGCTGGTCCTCTCGCAGCAAATGCAAATGACACCCCGGGCTTGACGAAGTTGGTAGGTATCACACTGTGGTGTGCTTGACTTTGTTTCGGAGTGACTTTAACATTTGCATCTTGATACCAGGGGCATCCTCGATATGATGCTGGATGACCAAAGGCACCGCTATTCACACGATATAGTCTTTTTTTTGGCTCCGCCTGAGCCAATTTGCACTCGCCGGGAGCATGAATGCCTTTCCATGTAACACACCTATATTTCATGGCGCGATTGGCAGCCGAATGCCCGAATCTTTGACACCTGTAGCACTGGTTGACCTCACTTTTCTGGAGGCGTTCCCACCTCACCACGCGGAAGTTCAAATACCGTATTTTTTGTAGGGCATTTGAACTCCTTTTGCTGAAAATCTGGACTAAGTAGTGAGGCAAGTTTTTGCGCTCCACAATCGATCTCCTTGTTGCAAAGTTTTTAACTGAAATAAATTGTATTTCTGGTGCAGCTTCTTGGAACACCTGAAGGAGATCGACTGTGTCCTCCTTCAATAAATAGGTTTGGTTCTTTTCGCTTTTTGGGGTGTACGTGAAATACGGAACATCTCCAGAATTTAAGGCATTTTTTGTTTTGCCTGGAAATCAACGACTTAGTCATTATTGTCAATTTATCGGCATTGACTCTTTTTATCTGAAAATCTTTTAGCCTTTTTTCGGCTGCCAAAAGCCGAACCATATCTTTGCCCGTTTGCCCAAATACATTGATTGGTGGGACTTTTTCTTTTTTTTCATTAATCTTAACGGATGGACCAGCAGACAAACGTTTTGGTTTTTCCTCCCGATTTTTAATTTTAAGGTATTCAATGAACTCATTATCTAACTTAGCCGTTTTACCTGAATCCTCTTCAATGTTCATCGTTTCTTCAAAACCAGCTAGCGCTGCATAGTAATTTCTGCTGTCGTTTGCGCCTCCTGCGCTGGGGACATCCTCTTGATCAGCTTCTTCCTGTGGCTTTTTAGTTTTCTTGTCTTTAGATTTTGAGTTTGCTTGTTGGCCTTTCTTGCTTTCTTTATCTTTGTTGAACATTAACGTTCCAACAAGTGCTTCGAACGATTTAACTCGAAGCTTGAGTTCTTCATTTTCTTTTTCGATTTTTTAGTTTTCTCTTTTTCTTGGATCAGCTGCTCGATTTCTTCCTGTGGCTCGAATAAGGATTGCCGGTTTTTCTGCTTTATTCTCGTAACTTCTTTTAAGCTTTTTTCGCCCGTCATCATTGGCGATGGGCATGATCCTTCTGATTGATGGCTGAAGCCATCGGGCTCCTCCATCTCGTTGCTTATGCAGCGAGACTAGAGGGAATGTTCTCAGACTGGGACTTTCCTATAACATATTTCCACTTTTGATATTTCTTCAGGAAATTAATTTCAGGTATTCGATAAATGCTCGAATAATTCGACGGTGATGGTTTTCCCAATAAAATCAAAATTTGCTTTTCACTGGCTCGTAAAAAAATATAACTGACTTTTGCGAAAAATTAATTAATTTTTAAAATTAATGACAGGAGCGATTAAAACACGTCTACACGCAACGAGTGCTGGACGTAGAATTATTCGTTTAAATTGTGTGAACTTGGCTCGGATGCTGCGCAGCACCACCACAGTCCACACTAATGTTATTATAAAAGTGCAGAGGTTTGTGTTTTGCAGAAGAATTGTGTAGTTTGGTTGGTTCTTTATTCGTCGCGGGAGAGTGGTATACTTTATTTTGGTGATATTTTCTTTTTACCAGCCAATTAAGTGTTGCCTTTTCTTTACTTTTTTCCATCCCTGAACTAAGCGTTCTTATGGCACAACAAAAGAAGTGAAGAAGGGGAAGCAGAAGGCGCATAGCTAAATTGAAGGCATAGTGAGACTGACCATCTGAACCAGCTGTTGAGTGAAAATGGGTGTTTTCAGTCTTACCTTGCACAAAATTGCTGTCACAGTCCCCTGAAGGTAGGTTTTGCCTAGGAGAGGAAGACGATGGCTGCCACATATTTTTTATGTGCAAAACATGAGACAGGCTATTCAGAAGCTCTAAAAAGAGACGAAAGAGCTCACTGAAGACAGTATAGTCACAGTGTACTTCGATCAATTGACAAATGGAACCATGTGGCACATTATGTTCGGGCAGTATTAAAAGATAAAAGGTACTCACAGCAGTTCAAGACGTTGAAGCTAGGGGATCACTTGCCAGGCAAGTCCTCTTCCCCCCTACTCTCCCGCTAGAGGAGGGACCCCCCAGTTTAAAGGTGCCTCATGGCATAGCAAAATGAGACCTGACCTGAACACAATATATCGAAGCTAGGTTCTTCCGCTTACAAGGGAGGTGCGTCGTGGGTAGTCCAGTCACTAATGAACACAACAGCTTCACTTTCAGTGTGTAAATGATGTTTACCACTTAACCACAAAAAAGGGTAGACCCATCTCCAAGCTTCAAACAGCTCACGAATTTCAAGAACATTCCACAATATTCATGAGTGTTCAGAGATGTTCCACAATGATCTAGGATGTTCTGGGATAATCGTGCTAGTCTCCAAAGTGAAAGAACAACTTAATCTTCGCTCGGGCCATCATGACTATAAATATGATGCACATTTATTGGCTCGATGGAGTCCGAAGTTTCCAGCAGAAGAGGCTGGTGCTTGCTAGAATTAAGATTTCGTCGAGGATGACAGATATTTGTCAGAAGCTGCTTCAGTCTGAAGATAATTATGCTTGAGTGAGATCCTCAGTATATGTGAATGAAAGTAAACTTCGCTGCACGCGTAGGGAATATCCAAAATGTTTGTTAATCTAGTTGGACAAACAGGGTGTCTCATCGAAACTTGACAGAGTAGACGAGAATTCAAAAAGCCATGACAAAGCCTATAAGGGAAATATCTATCGAGATAAATACCGTGGACTTCTAAAGATGAGATATCAAGGATGGACATACGAAAATCATAAGAACAATAAAGAATATGAAATTTTAAAAGGATAATTCTAGTGAATTAACGTTGAACTGCTTCTAAGGAGGACGCAGGGGGAATTCTGGCCGAGAGGAATACTGTTGGAGGCTAGCATTCCTTGGAAAGCTCCGCCCTCACATATCCGCGGAAACTCCCCCAGGGGAACACCGGTCAACACGAGCACTCTTAGAGGCTAGCATTCTTTAGGGAGCGCCTCCCCTATGGACCTGAGGATAAGGGAAGCGCCGTAAGTTTCCCTCCTGAGATGACAGGTAATTACCTTTACTGGATCTGGACTAAACTTTGGAGAACGAACTGTTATTGATGCTTTGGGCTGGGGGATATGAAGGTTTAGACCCAGTTGCTTTGCACGGTAGCGCCAACGTGACACTCGTGTGTGAACGACCCCAATTCAACTATCATACCGTATCCATCCCGGTAAAACCTTTGCAGCCCTTGGAGTACGTTCGAAGTTCGCACGATTGGGTTAGTGGTGTAGGTTTGGTTGAGACGGACTTTCAATTAGCGGTGGTCTGGCTATGAGTATTTGTCTCCATAAAGGCTTGTACGAAACCTTGCATGGCTTCCCTGCTCGGGAAAGATAACGATAGGACCAAAAAAGCAGCTACACACACAAACGGAGATAGCAGCTCTGAGGGAGGACTCAATATTACTGAAGCAACCGAAAACCCTTAAAAAAATACCAGGAAAACCCAAAAAAAGGAAGCAAAAATATGACCGGGAAAACGGACAAAAAACGTAGATTAACAGACTATCTTGCCCGGATTGAGGTTCCTGTGGTGTACTGGCGTAGCAAAAATGATCGGAATGCCTGAGAGTCCTAAAAAGGAAAAGCCGAAAACTCTGCAGCACGTGTCAAATGTTCGAGCGATGGAGGAAAATATAAAGAAATTTGAGAATTCGACAGTCAGTGCTGCGATCGTTACCGAAGTGATTGAAGCAAGGGTCGGGAATCACAAAATAATAACGAATCATCTTCAAGTCCACGAAGTGACTACGGCAGGAAAAGACAGAAGTGACCAGATAAATAAAGCGACGTTGTGTGATTTTATCACCAACGTCAAAAATGTGGCAAAAATACTGTATTTGGAAACAGAAGCCAATAACCTCTCCCAAGAACGATGGTTGCAAATTACAATTGCCGCCCAGTAACATGAAGAAGAAAGGCTATTCTGAAAAGCGGGAGATGTTCTAAAAAGAACACAATCTGCATGCGACTCACCGAAAATCAACAAAGAAGATAAGATTGGGGTTCTTGAACAAGAGGGGCTCCTAGACCACAAAGGGCATTATCGGCAAGCTGGTAAAGGAAGAAGAACAGAAGACTAAAGAAGCACTGGCGGCTGAAGCTAAAGGGCACATGCAGGTGACTTTTCCATCAAAAATCAATAAAAAATGGCGTTTAACCCAATCGAAGGAGATCAGGATAAAAGTAAGAAAGAAGAGGCAGTAGATGGACGTAGAATGCCAGATCAGGGGTTCCAGATGGTGCTGACAAAAGGAGCGAAGAAAGTGGCAAAGAAGCTCCTTCAAAAAGTACAAGAAAATAAAACTCACATGAACGCCCGATAAGAAGAAAGACCTGATGCAAAATAGGAGATAAAGAAGCCCCAACGCAACCTCCAGCAGCAGGCACTACTCGTAAAACTCCTAGACGCCCAATACTATGTGGAGGTGCTGCGGATATCAGATAAAACGTAAGGCCCAAAGACACCAACACTGTCATTAAAGCAGTACAACCACTGCAGTTGGGCCACATACTCGTTGAAGTCGGAGCAGAGGCAGACAATAGGGTAGAAGAGGCGACCAAACGAGAGTTCTTTAGCGTGGGCAGGATCAAGTAAGGCTGCCACCAGAAAATCATAGGGAATAGCTCATGGCCATAATTGACTTGACCGAAAAGGACGCCGAACAATTTCTAATTACGGGCAAAATCAGAATAGGGTGGTTTGTATGTAGGATATGGCAGAAATCAGCGCCTTCTCAATCTTTCGAATATCTTGCCTATGGTCACACTGCACAAGTAGCAAAAGACCCAATACGAATTCCCTATGTTACAAATGCGGTGAAACGGGATATAAAAGAAAAAAGTATACAACGGAGGTATACTTTGCAAAGATGTTGATCCAAGACCGGATCTTAGGCCTGTCTTGGGATCAAGAAAATGTCGAACTTTCCAGGATGCCCTAGCCAAGACAAAATCAGAACTTCGATGCCCCGCATCCTGCAGCTAAACCTACAACGCTGTTCAACTGCCCAAAATCTGCTTGAGCAGTTTTTAAGAGACATGAAGGCTGCCGAGTGAGCAACACCATGATAAAAGTTTGACATCAAGGTATCCTGACAAAACTGGTACTGCCACCATCTGGGTTCGAAACAGTGATTTCCAGGTGGAGATCTGTGGACGAGGGATGGTTTCGTGTGGGTTCAGTGCTCAGGGACCAGATTCTTTAGTATGTACCTTAGGCCGAACAAATCAACATCGTCTTTGCAAGCCAAGCTGAATGCTTTGGAGTGCATTGTCTTGAACGCAGATGGGAAAGAGCTCGTTAGGGGAGACTTCAACGCTAAACCAATCGAATGGAGCATGCCTCAGACAAATCCGTAGGGAAAATGAATCCTAGAAATCGCGACCAGCATGGCGCTTGTCATACTAAGCACCGGCAATGCACTGACTTTCAACCATATTGGCTGTGAAGGAACCATATCTGACGTGACATTTGCGTCAGAGTCGTTAGTACGGAGGATACACGATTGGAGAGTATTAGAGAACTACTCAGCCAGTGATCATCAGTGCATTCTGCTTGAGATCAGTGATGTTGTCTCTCGATGTCCGTGCTCTCGGCATTCTACAATTGGATGGAAAATCAGAAGGATGAACATCGAGAGGTTCATCGAGGTGCAGGTGCCCCGCTGCAGGGAGATTCGCAAGGGATAGAAGAACTGACACCTCTAGACGTGGTGAACCCAACTGTGAGCATCATTACGACTCCTCTAATACTTCTATGTCCCGTCAAAAGTCCCGGCACGTTAAGCTCTCAGTGTACTGGTGGTCAACTGCAATCGCTGAAAAACGAAGCGCTATTTGCAAGAAGCGCTGGTCCAAGAGGGGCTGTGGTGCTACTAAGAAGAAGAAGACTTTCTAGGTTTGGTATCAGTTTAGCTTGGCATAGTTTTGGTATCTCAACAAATTATTTTACATACTAGTTCATCAATGAAGTATTTTCCAAATTATTTGTTGACCGTTCCAATCGTTGCATATTTTATCCGTGAAGTTAAAAGGGTATGAATTACGAGTTGGCTGAGCTATTTAGTGGAATACGAAAAAATGCTAGTGTCTGAATACAAAGCCGATTCATAAAATCTCCGTTTTTAACCCGAAGGTATATTATAATTCAACCAAGATGAATTTGTTGCCTACTCAGCATAGTGAAACAACTATTTCAAATGTTCAATATTTAGGCTTTTTTAATTTTCTCACACGAAAAGCCACAAATCGGTCACAATAGAAAATTCCAGCCACTTTTCCATTAATCTGGTTGAAATAACTTTCTTACCACTATTGTTTTGTCATGCTTTAAAAGCTTGGCGAGTTGTTGCGAACTACTGGCAGCAAAAAAAGTGTCGGTCTGCGCATCAATACCAGCTACCATGCTTACAATGCTGCATATAGCCAGTACAATAAATGATGGCTCGTTCAGGTCTCATAGACTGACTAAATTTCCCAAAACTTTCGTGTTAATGATGCTGTTTGACGTTCATCTTACAAATTTAAAAATATAATGTAGAAAATATTTACATTATTCTGCAGGAATCGCTGGGATTTCCGTAGGCCATGATTCTGGCTTACTCCCGCCAAAAATTTCCTCAATAAGTGTCAACTGACTTTTGGTCTTCGACTTGACAGCTGAGGAATCGGCTGTTATTGCCGCAACCTACGTTGGGTAAAAGCCTGGGGCTTTCCAAAACATCGCTTTAGCAAAAGCCTTTAACTACATACTGCCAATGCAATGCCACTAAAGTGGGAAACTGATTGTTGCTTGTGAACGTCATGACTAGAAGTAATGTGGCCACTTTAGTGGATACTGGTGCCATGATTCAGTTTCAATGAAGCTGGATAAATTGCCCGAGGAAAGAAAATGGTGGTAGACGGCGGTTATTTTCGAGGCAAAAAGAGGCCTGGAGGAAGTGATCGAGGGATCTTTTGCCTGTTGATCATCGTCGAGTGAGATTGTCGTATGAGATTTTTAAACAAGTAGTAGCTTTTAGGGCATTTCAATAGTTCAAATAATAATGGAGTGATCAAAAATTTTTGGAAGCAGCACATAGTTTGGATTGGCTGAGAAGAAGTGCAGGTCTTGCGCAAAAATTTAACGATGAAATCAATGATGCACCTAGAAGCTAAGGATAGGAAAGTTTCAAGTTGATATAAGTCTTACTTTGCAACACTTTTCTTATATTCCTTTTACTTTTGACATTTTTGTATATGAATCGATTGCACATATAGAAAATTCTTGAGAAACTCAAGAATCTCATTTCAATTAAAAAAGAGCATGTTGGAAATTTGGAAATCAGAGTGTTGTCCTTTTGTGAACCTTGCTTGGGTGGTACATGGCAAGAATTATAGAAGAGATCAATTTTCAGGTTGGTCCATACCAAGGGATGGAAAGAGAAAAACTTTAATATTCCGCTAAAGTGTAAAATCAGTAAATGAAATAATCAAAATGTGGAGGCTGGGGTTTTCTGTAAAACTGGATGGTTTTTTTTGGCAGATCTAGTTTCGCTTATTTTATTTTTATTTTCTTCCCTGAAATAAGAGTCCTTACGGGACAGTATAGAAAACCAGGGGGTGGAAAGCTGTACGGATTCAGCAGTAAGTTAGTTTCTGGTGAGTCGTTGTTTCGTTTTGTGCGCACGGTGCTTTATAGGTGCCCCATATCCATCTCTGACAAGCACACTGGCAGCGGGAAGGCCCGCTAAAACGTTGCGCGGATGTGGTAAAATTTTTTGGGTAATAAGTATTCTGGGAGAAACGAGATCAAATCCAGACTAAGTGATTCGACCAGCAACTGGTTACGGGAGGCAGCGTAGGAAGAAGTCCCTTGTTATATTAAAATAGGGTATTCTAAGAAAATCTCTACGTAAGATTTTGATTTATAATTATATAAAAATTGGTTAATTTTTTTAAAAAGGTTAACAGAATTTTGTTACATTTTTGAAACTGGTTCGATTTTTAAATAAAATTTACAGCGAATGTGAGTTATTTGGCTTGGAAAATAGATAGTGAAACAAAAGTCGTAGTGAATGGGCGGCATATTTTCACTATTTTCCGATGGAAATCAGTGTCGAGTCAGCCGCTAGTGTAATTGCACTTTGAAATAGTAATTTGAATAGGAAGTTAGCTACCTGAGGACACAGTTAGCAATTAGAGTGGTAGTATAAGCCGGGATGATCTCCAATTAATGAAACTTAGTGTTGGAAGTTCCTCTGGTAGTCTGAAGACTTGCTTGTAGCGTGAAGAGGTCTAGACCAGGGCTTCTTAAACTGTGGCTACTGAAAGGGGGTCGCAAAGATCTGATACTTTTGAATCATTATAAATAAAATTTTAAAATTAGTATACACACTACGTACAAATATAAATACAAATAAAAATCATACAAAATACTATTGTAGTTTTATTATAACTATTTTTTGAAAAAAGTGGCAATGCAAAACTGTTATGTAGGGCCTATAAATGAAAATATGGAAGTCTAGACTCTAGACCAAGCGATTTGATACCTGCGCCCGTCTTTAGCTAGTGAAATTGGGGCCAGGAGGAGCTCCACCGGAACAGATGAATTCTTGAGTGTAACGATCCACTTCAAAGCAAATGGGATTACGTGAAGTAACAATCTTAAGCCCAAGCACAGCATCATCATTTCACCTACATCACCTAAAATTTTTCACCACTCATTTCAGGTAATCCTACTTACTACAAAAATAATGGAATCATCGTCTTAAAAACTTCATACGGGAAATTGAGTTAATTTTTTCCCACTTTCCATCCTCTACTCAAAACAATCCTGCAAAGCATCGCATCGGCACATGCTGCAAAATAAAATTATAGATTACTTGAAATTCACATCCTTCCCGAAATATCATACAACAATTTCATGAAGCTTTTGTGTCCTCCGCTTAAAACTATACCAGGCCAAAAGTACGAGTACAACGGCCCCATCTTTAAAAGCGATGGCATCAAGTGAGTACCTTAGGCGGAAATTTTCCTGAATTGTAAAACACAACATGTACATGATAAATCGATTTTCACGTCCCCCGGGCAAGAAATGGATCAAAGTGTTTGCCCTTTTCTCTTTTGCCAACGACAACACATTTAGCTGCGGGGAGTATTTGGGAAAATACTTTACTGGCTCCTTCCTTATCATCTCCTGACTCCGTTGGATCGTTCAAGGAAATGCTTAACGGGTACAAGTTCCAATGTTGATGTGTATGTGTGCTTGTGTCCTTACGATAGGGCAACAACCAACAACCAGTAGTAGTGGGATTGCTATGGCATAGCGGTGGTAGTGTTTCAGGATGTTACTAAACTAATTTTCGTTTCTTAACTTTTCAGAGTCGTTTTAACCAAAGTAGTGAATGGTGGAGACAGACATGGCAGCAGAGATGAAGCCAACGACAACGGGTGTGTATGGGTATGTATTTGGTGTGTGGAGATAAATTATGTTCGTCACGTCCTTTCTTTTCTTGACTTTTTTCTCGTGCTTTTCTTGATGTGGAAAAGGCAGCAAGTTAAGAAACGGAAAACGCAACAACCTTAACTTTTTTCAGGGAGATAATAAGGAGAGGGAGGTACAAATGTGATGTGACGAGAAAATTTCGGTTGAAGCATATAAACTTGATATAGGAAACAAGGACTCAAATACTTTAAAAGAGTGCATATTTTTAAAAACAAGAACGCTCCTGTGAATGATAAAAATTGGAAACGAATTATGCTCGAAGCGTGTATCGCACGTCAAATTGCTTAAGCTTCTAACAAAGATTTACATATGGCTCCTCAGGAATGCTGAACAGACTCTCATATTTCACTTTATTTTATTTTTCTGAGACAACGTAATTAAAATTTTTACATACTTAAATCCATCTTTGCAATTTACATATTCCAAATCAAAGTGGAATGTCCTATCAATGTGAACATGAGGCTGCACAAAAAAATTACTCTCAAAATGAATGATAATGAGTTTATCAAATGCCTAAATGCAATATGCACATAATAGAATTTTACTCCTTCTTAACTTCATCAAATCATCAAAGCTTTTTAAAATGGTCAATTATTTTGTTTGCTTTTGAAATACATTATATATCTCTCTTCGTTTACAGTAAAAGTATCGCGAAAAATTCCGTTGAAAAATAAAAACAAGAAACTGCGTATAACCTCCTGACAAAATTGTAAATAAATATAAAAGAGAAGTAAATATTAAAAGGAAAACAAACAACTATTGTAAGCTGCTCAACTAGGAAAAATTCAATGTTTGTTTCTTTAGAAAATTCATAGCAAAACGACAACGAAACACAAAACAGAAGGAAAAAAAATACTCGAAAGTTAAGCATTTTATTCTTTAGAATAAATGTTGACATTTCTTGCTAGCTATGAAAATTGTTTTAATTTTGAAAGGCTGGCTGTCCTTTTGAGATTCTTCTATTAAATTGTTTTGCCTGAGGGCGGTTAAAAGTAATTTGAACAGGTTTCAAGGTTGTTTATATTCGTTGAGATTGAATTACATTCGCAGTTTCTTCAAATGCAACATTGAGCTTAATCACAACAAACGCTTTTACGACTTTGTATCAGTGCCACAGGATAATTTTTTGAGTAGAGGTAACTGAAGCAATTTTTTGATTATTATTAAATTTGACTTGGTTGGAAGCTTCTCTGTAATATCCTAACTGTAAAATGGTGCTTTAACCCCTTCTGCATGGATTTTATTTATTTGCGGGTAAAGGGTAAAGTCAGGTGATATGGCGCAAAAGGTCCCGCATCGATTTTTTAAGTATTGACAGGGCAGTACTGGAATTCAGAATTTATTTTGAACTGGGAGTTCAATTACCATTCTGGTCAAGTCACTCAATACGATACTGATATTTCTTACAAAATTAGAGCTTAAACGGTACTGAAAACTCAAAATAATGTAGTATTGAAAGTCATAACTCAACCGGTACTGAAAACTAAGAACAATGCAGTACTGAAACTCCGAAATCAACCGGCACCGAAAATTGATGGAAATGCAGTCATGAAAATCGGTTCTTAGTCGGTACTTTAGCGGTACTGAAATTTCAAGGCAATACAATATTGTGATTCGGTACTAAATCTAAACTAAAGCAGTACTTTAAATGGGACACAATCTAACACTAAAATTCAGAACTCAATCGATACCTAAGCTATACGGTAAACTTCTGTCATATCATTCAGTCAAGTTTAAGTGTTCGGTCAAGTTAACCCTTGTGTAGACACCTGCATACCCGGGTATGTTATACGAATTTGAAGTGATATCATGAATAACGTTGAAATCTAAACTTTATGGAATTCTCGGTAGCTTAACAAAATATTGTTTTTTACTATTTTCAATAAATATTTATATAAAAAAGTTGGGTAAACAGACCTACGCTCATGTCAGAAGGGTTTTGTATTCAATTTACAAAATGCAGTCACCAGATCGAATCAAATCAAGAAACATGTCAAAGACGATTTTATTGGAGAAAATAAGAAATTCGAAGATCATACTTTTATTAACAAAGTTGAACGAATTTCGACTTCTGAGGTTTTTGGTATTGTTATACTCATAAATATCTCCCTTGATAATTATTTCAGATATCCATCCGCGACGGAGGAAACACATTTTTCATGTATTTCCCCCTGTGCCCCGACTGAAGCAAAAACTGGCAGTTTAACAACTGTTTTGAAAAGCTCCCATGAAAACTTTTATTTCATACTCATATCAGCTACGTTTGATGATTTTTTTTCAGGGGCCACTCTCCTGTACTGTTATCATCGATTAATGGCCAATTTTTTCGAATCCTAGAATGGTTACAAAACCCTTCTGCCAGGAGCTCTCTCCCACCTCCTTGACTTGTTTCACTTATGAGCATTAATTGTAGGTACTCATCTTCAGTCATTCATTAAATTGAATCAAGTGTTCAAAGCATGCACCTTAAACGTTGAAGTTGGGAAAAAATAACTCAAAATTATGCAATCTTCGCATTTAAAGCAGCCACTATTTTGTTTTACTATTACTGATACCACTAGCTGAGCCAATTCTCAAAGATATTCATGACACCTATCATTCCTGAAATTTTCATGCAAATCCTAGCAAAACTGTAGCGTCTGAGTCGGTAAAAAGCGCAAGTTGTTCCATAGCCATATGTTGCCATAGTAATAAAGCAGCCCATATTGTTCCATAGTAATACAGGAAAATTCAAACCGCTATAACGTCGGTAAATATCATTCAATCTTTATGAAACTCTCAGGATGGATCAATCTTATTAATAAACATCTACGTACTGAGTTCCATTGAATTTAAGGGAACCGTTAAGATTTTATTCAAGAAAACATAAAATCGATAAATCATACTATTACTAACAAAGTTGAGTGAATTGCGACTTCTAACGTATTTGTTGTTGTTGAACTCACCAAGGCGTACATTTCTGATTTTTTTCAGATTTATCGGATCACAGGTGTCCAATCGCGAGGGGGGGAGATACAAATTTTTCGTGTGTTTCAACTCCCTGCGCGCCCCTCGAAGCAAATTTTGCCAAACTAAGACCTGTTTTGGAAAGTTCTCATCAAGACCTTACATTTGGTACCCATATCGGCTACCTTCAATGATATTTTTTTTCGGGGGGTCACTCTCCTACATGGGGAGACCCCCCTTAAATACCTTATAAAATTTTTTTGTAGTTGAACTTTGAAGAGATCACCATTTTACACCTACACACAAAATTTGATGTTTCTAGCTTAAGTAGTTTCCGAGAAAAACTGCTGTGACACACGGACGGACGGACGGACGGACAGACGGACAGACGGACAGACGGACAGACTGGTCGCGAAACTAGTTGGGTTTTGTAAAATTATTTTACAAAACCCTAAAAACGATACTTTGCCGCTGGGCGTGAATTTGTTTGTTTGGACACCTACCCAGGTATGCGAATTTTGGCATTAATAAAAATTATATTTGAATGGAGATAAATCAAATTTTTTTTTAATGTTTTCGAAAATGATAGTATAATACATATGTACAAGATTTGAAATCTATTTGAAGCTCAGCAAATGCAGCTTTTACAAATTGTTTTATCGACAGAGTGTTGAGCACATACTGGCTTGTCGCAGGCGGTACAAGCTTTCCGGGTTGATCGACGCTTTTCGCACAAGTAGCAATTACCTTTATGACAAATTCTCCCAGTACTATCTCGTCCTTCTGAAGTTACATCCTCTTTCTGACGGGGAACAAGTTTTGATCTCAAGATACTTTCAATTCCGTTCCGTGTAGAAAAATTTCTTTTAATCTGAGAGTTTTCAGACCGCAATAAAACAGCCGGCACGATGAGCTCCCTGCAAAGCGTTTGAAGAAACTTACGTCTTTGATCCGTTCTTTTTATTACTTCTTTATTGTTTTCCCGATTTATGATATATGAAGCAAGAGCGGATATATCCAAAGCATTGAAAAACAATGCTAAAGGCCAACGTTTTGTACGGCGTTTGCAGGTATATTCGCACAACATTTTGTCCATATTATCAACACCACCTTTAGTTTGGTTATAATCACATATCATGACTGGCTTACTTCTTATCGTAGATATTTCTCGAGAATAATGGCTCGTTGATAGAAGTATAACACACTTGTTGCTTTAAGCTACATAAGAACACAATGTGACATTATCTGCAAAGCCAAATTCACTTGAAAAAACTGCGCGAGGCTGCCCTTTCATAATTAGAAATTCTGAGGGAATAAACCTTCTTTTTTTATTGACAGTTCCCAATATCGATAATTTATATTCTAACATCAGTGTTTTTGCTAAACTTAACGAAGTTAAAAAAATTGTCACATACGACATTTCGACCTGTTCCTTTGAATTCCGCAACAAGTTCCTTCACAACCCGTTCACCCTGGTTGATCTCACGTTGCCCAGCTGTAGCCGCACCGGTATATATCTGACCTTTCAGAGGATATGATGTGTGAGCGTCACACACCCACCAAATTTTGATTTCATATTTTGCAGGCTTTGATGGGATATATTGGGTAAATCGCGTTCGACCTCTAAAGGGAAATAATTGCTCATCAACTGTTAGGTCAATACCAGGTGAATAGCACGATTTCAAATTGCTATTTAGCATCAACCATATATCTGAAATCAGGGCGATTTTGTCACTAAGCAATCTTTGCGCTCTTGTATTCCCATTGTCAAACCGAATGAACCTTGATATTGACAGAAATCGCCTTAGACCCATAGCAGCTCGGTGAAATGGGTGTGAATCTACTTTCCATAAATCTGTGATGTGTTCATGATTTGAACGACTCACTCCTGCGAATAAGAGAATACCAATATATGCATTCAATTCTACTTCATCAACTGGCTTCCAAATGCGCTGTGGGGTTGTTGGGTGGGTGTGGTTCCAATTTTTATAAAATTCTTTTGCTTTCCTGTGTGTTCCCCGTAAGATAATATCTTTGATTTCTGTCGTGATAAGCAACGCAAATGTGTCAACGATTGTCAGGTTTTTTGTTTTTGCAGTTGGGCCAGATCGTAAGTTTGCAATATTATGTTCAAGAAATCGCCTAGATGGTGGACAGTTCTTATCCCATTTGGTGCCATCGCGAGCATAATAATATTCTTCTAGTTGCTCATGTCGCTCCATTTGGGATAGCTCGTTCACTATTCCTTCCATTGCTATTTCTTCTTCACTCTCCTCATCATCCTCGTCTACATTTATCTCCACCGCTGTTGTTTCTTGCTCAATATCCGAACAGTTATCTGCTTCGTTGAGTAATTGACTTTCAAATTCACATACTTCTTCAAGTTCGAGGTGAGGTAAGGGGTCGTTATCATTATCTGAATCCTAGAATTATGAAAAAGCACAATTCCAGTTTACATAGGGATAAATTGGATACTTTAGAATATTCTTACCTCTGACCCTGATGATAAAGTAGTACGCAACAACCATTCGAAGTATCTATTTTTGTCTTCATATGACAATCTAGCTAATGCATAAGATGAAAGAACCCGATTAAAATCCATTTTCAAAATAATAAAAACAGCCAAGAATAAATTTTCACGCAACGCAACACAAAATTCTAGAATAAATGTTCACGCAAATACAAACAGCACAGACTGAATGACAAAAGAAAATGCTTTCCAAAATAGTGCAAAGCTTAGCTGAACGCTACAGTTTCACAGACCGATGGGCAGATCAATCTGAAAAATCACACAAATTTATGACCATAAAGTTCTGATCTTAAGGCGGCCCATTCACGTTCAATATTTTTATTGTGCGATATTATTGAACACGTTCAATAATATTGCACAATAAAATCGACATGGCAAGGGTCGCAGCCAAAAGAATTATGAAAAATACTGCGCTATCTCGCACATACACGGCGCAATAAAAGAATATTGTGCAATCAAATTTAAGCTTGCTCAATCTTTTGTTCAATCATTGCGCAACCGTCAATACTATCCCTAAATGGTCAATAATATTGCGCAATCATAAATATTGCGCAATATTATTGAATGTGAATGGACGGCCTAATAGTGAAGCAAAATGTGCATCGTTTGACACTGAACTCATACGAAACGCATTGCATACCTGGGTATGTCGGGTGTCCATGATAGGGTTGCTTACGTGGGTGTCTACACAAGGGTTAAGTGTTTGGTCTCGTTATTTAAAACTCCGTAAAATCTTTCAAGTTTTTAAATTTGAATGTGATAATACCATTCTAGCTTTGCCAATATCGTAGGTCTCTAATGGTAATGTGAGATATTTTAATTGAATAGTATATTATTATAGAAAAAGTTTAATAGAAATTTAATAAAGCACTTTATCAAGGCAAATAAAGTTCCTCTAGGAAGCTGAAAATCATAGCAAACCTTTTTAACATATATTTTATTTTCGAGATACATAGTATCAAGCACTCATAGCAGAGGACTTGCTATTGGATGTGAGCGACGTTAATACAACAGAAGTCAACACGATATTGAAATCTTTCACAAAAAAAAGGAAAGCGCCTGAAGTGTTGGAGGATGGATCAATTGATTCTTGTAACGAAGTAGTACCTGCTGTTCCTGTAAAATCACGTTGTGTGTGTAGCACAGAAGCCTCTGATGTTTTCTCGGAGTGACCATTGATTTCTGATGGTAATATACATGTTATGCTCCCAGTTCCCCAATGCAGTTTGTATTGTCTGGTGTTTACCATTACTTCTCAGAAATTTTGAATTTTTTGTATATGATTTCTTTCTGTATTTGTTCTGATCAGTTACAGAGGAAGTTGTCGTTGAACCTCATACGGTAAATGTAAATGTAGATAGCGTTTCAGCAATAACAATTTCCACAGTTGACGGTGACATGATACGCACGATTTTCAGAGAAGAGCTAAGGCAATTCAAAGAAGAAATAAAAAACATGATGCAAGACGTTTTAGGAAAAGTGGCAAACAAATACACTGGTTCCCGAATAAATCAAATTTCTTTCGAGGAAATTAACAAATTTCCTTAAAAAATTTGGAAGAGCTGCAAGAGTTCGATAGGAGATTCAAATCGGATTCCCGATTGCGACACATTTTGTAATTCCTCATACTGTCGTTTTGCATCTTGTGCGCTGTATAAATAGATGTTTTTTAGGAAGCGTATATAACACAATTTGTTGGGCGAGCTATCAAAGAAAATTTAAAAGTTTTAACGAGAGTATACGATTAAGAGCTACAAAAGTGTGTCTCATTCATCAGTCGTGAAGCAAAAAAGTTTCCATTGAAAAACTTATATAACATAAAAGCAGACATAAGTAAATTAAGTTTTCTCTACAACCATATCAATTAAATACAATATTAATCATTAACAGATACCTTAGGAGCAATTTTCAACGAGACAGAAAGAAATGTCACTTTGCAAGTTCAACGCTTTTTCCAGCAGACTTGCAACAGGGCCCGTGGTGCAGAAAAGGGTCGGAGGAATGTGTCAACTCACCAGCAAACCCAACAATGGTAGGCACGTGGGAATTAATTAATAATTATGAAAATTTACTTACACTTTCGTTATTTTTGCTACATGTTTGGCTTATATAATGTTTATAATAGAATTTGTTTTCGTATAAAGAATAAAAGTTACGAATTTAATAGGATAAAAACATTCTATGCTTATTGATTTTTTTAAATTGAAATTTTTTTTTCCGAAATTTTATTCACCTCATTCAATTCGGTGTTACTTTCTTATTAGCTTGCTTAATCGTTTAGTTAAAAAACTAATTGTTTAGTTTTCGACATGGCAATGTACCTCGCGTATCGACAGGTAGCTTCCTTATGACATATTACTATACAAGTTGAACCAAGTAGTAGCCTATGCGGATGATATCAACATTTTGTTATGGTCATTAACAACTGCCAAAGAACTCTTCCTGAAACTCGACAGCGAAGCAAAACTAGCAGGGCTACAAATCAACGAAAATAAAACAAAGGTCATGATGCAGTCGAGGAAAAATACCGCAAATACATAAAATACCACACTTGGCGAATACAGTACCGAAAATGTTGGCGAATTTGTGTATCTAGGCGCCAAAATAACGAAAACGTGTAATGAAAGAGATGAAATACGCCGAAGAATACAGCTCACAAATAAAATATTTTATTCAGTCTTGACGCTCTTGAAGACCAGTTGCATACATAGGAGAACAAAGCTCCGAGTATACAGATCTGTGATAAGACCTGTATTATGCTATAGAGGTGAAACATGTACCATAACCCAAGTATCTGCAAATATATTGAACGCCTTTGAACGACGGATCCTGAGGCGAATAATCGGAGCGAAGTTGGACGGGGACCAGTGGCGAATTCGATGCAACCATAAGTTGTATGAAATTTTTGAAGAACCGGAGGTCTCAACAATTATAAGACGGCGACAGCTGCGATAGGCTGGCCAAATGAATCGTATGGACTAACAACTGGTACCCGACAAGGTGTTCGTTGGGAGAACTGATGCCCAGAGACGAGTGGGGAAATCGAGGAGAACCTGGTCTGACTCGGTCGATGAAGACAGTTCATTGCTGCCTGGATTTGGAAATTGGAGGACGCGGTCAATGGCTCGAGACAATTCGAGGCACTATTTGCAGTAAGCGAAGGCCTGAGAGGAGCTGTAGGGCTAAGAAGAACAAGAAGGTTTCGATATACGAAGCTTTCGTTAATGGTGTGAATCAACGGAGGTACGAAGAAAAGATAACTTATATAAGGGAAACAGCACATTTTGCATAATAATTTTT